>CM057340.1:291134839-292334839 GCA_030015575.1 Agapanthus africanus
TAGTTTTTGCTTTGCATAGTGGTATTTGTGAAATATCCTGCACCTTATTCGATGAGGAAAGAGTCGACGATCCTTTCACCGGAAGTGACCTCTTTAGCAAAACTAGAAAATACCTCAAAAACATTCCATTCAAAATCACTCGATTCTACAACGATATCAAGTTCATTACGCAAAAGGTTTCTTAAAATCCTGTCGTAGCCCTCCGTCATTTCAGATAAGTACTACTTAGTATTCATACTAAATTTGTTGGCTTTCGTCAAGGCGTAGTGTGCGGTAGCTATTTATGCTTATCTGTGTTAGCATATGATGCGATTGAGTTAGGGTAGTCATGCGACTTTGTTGGATTTCGTCAAGGGTCGTGTGGGTGGGTTTAATTCAATCGGGAAATGATGGGTTGAACTTGACTAGTGGCCTATAGTTTGTTGGCATTCGTCAAGGTCATAGGACGCTAGGGGTAAAAATATTATTGGGAAGTTCAAGGGTTGAAATTTGCAATGAGATTCCATATCTTCTATGAGATAGTTGGATCCCGATACCCGCTGCGAATAAGAGTTACTCCTGGGAAAGTTTTACACATTACAATTTGCCGATCAAGTAGGTGTCTCGAAAGGTGTTAACGGGGTTACGCCCTTGGGAAAATGAGCTTTATTTTAATTAGGTCCGTGCGAAAGCACGGGGAACCTCCCTCAAATTACCGACACTGGCCTGGCTGAAAGATTGGCGAACTTGTAGCGTGTAATTAATCCCGGCTAGTCTTTCCTTTTAGGGTTTGAAGGAAGATTTGACTAAAACAGTGGGAGACATCCTGATTAGATAAATTGATAACCAATCTAATCTTGTAAAAGCACACGGTGAGTGTTTTCTTCTCTCTCTCTCCAGGTAGAGACCATGTCACGCCTTAGCCAAGATAATAAAACGGATGTATTGACCGAACCCGCTTGTTATACTGAGCTAGAGAACGTTGGTCCCGCTCCAACTTATAATTGTTATAAGACAGAGCAGGAAATAGGGGATTACCATAATTCCCTTGCCGCCCAAACGAAGAAAGTGCATACTGATGCATCTTCTTCGGGTGTGTTCATTACCGAGAACTGTTTCTCAGTATCCTTTACGTCCTGGGTATGAGATACCGGATCAGGATCCTACAAATGTAATTTGTTACATGGGCTACAGATAGGTAGAGAACTGAGAACGGGTAATAAATATTCATGAGATAGAAACGGTGCAAGTGTTGCAACCAAGTCTGTTGGTAGTTATCATCCTGTATTAGCAAATAGATTGATTCTGAACGAATGTTATTAGATACCGAACCTGATATACAACATCATATCAGTCTTTTTTGTTAGAGATAGTGCCCTCAGAGTCAATTATTGGATCACAGGCACGTGATTGCAATTATTGAGGGAGGACCTATCCTGGTAGAACAGTCTTACTCGATATGATAGTATGCTATTTGGTTTATCTTTATCATCGTGTACTGCTTTAGGTGACCTGACATGTCGCTATTACACGTTGATAGAGCCTCTAGGATTCTTGCTTGACCACCAGCAGTATGAGGGCGATCATATAAGTGGGAGCTGGTAGTCTATAAACACATCCTTAAAAGGTCCATAGTCGTGGGAGTTTCGAGACAGGGCATCGATACTCCAGAGTAGACTAGTGTATACAGTCGAGACCCCGACGAAGGGCGGTGGCCGGTCTCACAAGCCACTGGTGTTAGTTGGTTCACCTAAGATGTATACAGGTGCTCATTGGGTTATGAGTACACCGGACAGGACTCGTCGGGAACATGCTAGTTGGTCTTATACCTGACATCAGATAGCAGTTCCCTGGTGACATGTGTACAGGTTAGTTCATCGACCTGGGGATCGTCATTTGTCTCGTGTGTGTTCCCACTATACTTTGATTACTACCCTACCACGCTCAAAGGAGACGTGCAAACAGGTTTTAGTTGGGTACAGTCCCGAGCCACATGGAGGCAGTGAGCGGATCTTCAGGGGTTCGTCTCTCCCGGTAATGGGGGTGAGGTCGCGCTGTGTCTAGGAGAGCCATTACACGAAGCCCTCGGCCGAGGCAAAAGATTTACTGTTAGGTATTCCAGTAGTATCTCAGGGTGTTCTGGGCTACACTCCGACACGACTTGTACCGCTTTTGGGGGTCTGACTTTTACCAACCCCCTAGGCCCGCTATGCGATGCTCATAGACGAACGGACCGGACTGTACGGATATTGTCACTGACAGGCTCAGTAGGGTGTCAGGATGAGTTTGCTCATCGACGTCCCTTTTTGTCAATAGCTGGTAGCCCGTCACGTATGGCTAATACCTCTGACGTGCTAGTGGTTAAATCCACAGCCATAGTATTGACGAGTCTTTAGAGTTCCCCACATTCAGTTACTCAAGCTTTCGGGCGAAAAGCTGTAGAGGCCGTATGGAGATATGGCAAGGTCCGATCAGATACGTGCGGTATTGCACGGATCAGGATCGGACAGTTCGCTGTAAAGGCCGTATGGAGATATGGCAGGGTTCGATCAGATACGTGCGGTATTGCACGGATCAGGATCGGACGGATTATACTAGCCGGCTTTGTTTTAAGCCGGATCCTAGTATAGTACAGTGTAGATTTTGTCTCATTGCTTTTGTATTTCGGTCGGAATACAAATGCGGGTGTGTATGCACAGTAGCGGGGTTTTCCTGTGATTTATTACGAGACCAGTTTTCAGGAGTTGCCAGTTTGCTTTCCGTTTCGGCCATATTTCTTTGTATCCTTCTTTGGCCGAAGATTGGTGGAGGAGAGCTTATTTGCAATTGTGCAAATAAGCAATTGTGGAGAGGGTCTTTGCATATTATTGTATCATGATACTTGCACTATCATTGCTTGACTTTCTTTAGTCATCATGTTTTGACTTGATTTATCCATCATGGATTGACTTTTGTATCATCATGGTTTTGATGATAGTTGTTGGTGGAGTATGGATTTGTTTGTGATGATTGTTTCTTATCAACCTTTCTTTTCTCTTTTGCATTATGATAGTGGTTCCATGATCCATACACCACTCACTCATTCTCACTCCCACCATTGGTCATGGCCGGCCACTTCCTCAAAGGGGGGCTGTCCCAATTTGTTGTGAGGGTTTTTCATCTCTTTTGGCTTGGTAAAATCCCCACAAGTTCCATCTCCAAAAGCCAAGTTCATTACCTCCACCATAGGGCAACTTCTATAAACCCCAAAATGAGACATGAGCACTACACGCATTCTACAGCAAACCTTGGGCACGTCGGCTCGCCAACTTCGTGCCCGAGTTGCCTCGGTATAGAGGTGGGAGCCCGTAAAAGAAGCAGGCGACGTGGTGCCCTTCCGGCGAGGAGATGGAGACCGGACATTCCGCGGGAGATCGGGACGATGGCGAGAAGACCGGAGGACACGGATCGCTCGGTATATCTCTCTTCCCCATCTTGTAGATTGCTAGGACTAGTTTAATGGCACGATCCGGGTTTATAGTGCGCGGTGGTGCCAGTTTGAAAAATTAAACTAAAGCATCGCTTCCGCATTCCTGCGTCGGATTGACGGCCGGGGCGCCGCCGTGCACTTACAGTGGTATCAGAGCCTCGCCATTAACATAGTCTAGCTTGGTCTAATGTGTTTTACATTTCCGATCGAACAAATTTTCCAAAAACCGTATTTATCTTCACATCAGTTTCTGTCGAAATTTTTTGAAGTCCAAAATTTTTTCAGGTTATTTCAGAATGATGTGTAGGACATTCTAAGAGTTCTGTGAAAATTTGGGCTCGTGAACAGTCCAAACCACCGCGGAACCGCGGCCAAACCCATGCTTGGGCCGTGGTTCCGCCGTGACCTGAACTGTTCAGTCCCCCAAAATTCTACAGAATGCTCCTGAGTGGAAAATAAGTTTTCTGGAATGTTATTTTTTGGGCCCAGATTTCTTGATGCGCTACAGTAGAACTTGGGGGCCCACTTGGTAAATTTGATCGATCGGATATTTTAAACACATTAGTTCACAGTATTTACATTATATCTGCGACCGTGAATGTCACTTGATCGGTAAATCCAGTCTAACTGCTATAGCCCGGTTAGACGGATTTGCGAACGTGACTTTCACGTTGATGTTCTGTGATGCTGTACATTTATGTGATGTTGCATTTTATCACGCCTTGAGCGAAATATTATATATTGATATATATATACTAGTAGATGTTGTATATGTTTTGCATCCGCGCTAGTCCAGTCCCCGCTCTGTCGTTTGTTAGCTAACCTAACGGGTAATGACGGGACCCAGTGGCGAATGCGGATGGCATATACGTACATCAGTATATTTTCGTTCTTTTTGGTGTGATCAATTGATGGGACTGCACTGATTCGGATCAATGCAAGTTAAAAACAAACCTAATCTGATGTTGTTGGAACACTTTTCAAAAAGCTGTTATTGCAAGGACGTTCTCTTTTGTTAAGCATCGTGGTATTCAGTTAGAATATCCTGCTCCTCAGTTGACGAGGCAAGGGCCGAGATCCCTTCACCGGGAGTGACCCCTTGGAAAAAAATTTTGCGTCAGGGCAATGACTTCACTATAGCCGATTACTTTTGCTTTGCACCGTGATATTCAGTTGGAATATCCTGCACCTCATTCTACGGGGAAAGAGCCGAGATCCCTTCACCGGGAGTGACCTCTTTAGCAACGGTTTTCGTCACTATATTTTTATAAAGCTATTAGTTCCTTCAACGATATCAAGTTCATTACGTTAAAGGTTTTCACCAGAAACCATTCGTAGCCCTCCGTTGTTTCATATGGGTAGTCAATAGTATTCTAGCTGTGCTTGTTGGCCAAAGTCAAGGCACGGTGTTTGGTAGCTGTTGGTTATTCATATGCAGCATAGATAGATGCTTTGGTTTGGAACAGTCGTACTGCCTTGTTGGCCAAAGTCAAGGTTAGGTACGGGTGGATTCAAATTAACCTGGAGAATGACGGGTAGAACTTGACATGTGACTTATGATTTGTTGGCCAAACTCAAGGTCATAAGAGCATGGGGTAAAAATCACATCGGGAGTTTCAAAAGAACTGAAACTTGCCAGATATGCGCATACCTTCTAGAGTGTGATAGCGTGAGCGGATTCCGTCACGTTATCATGCGATGATATTTGGATCCCGATTCCCGCTGATGAGTTGGTTTACTCCTCGGGTGATCCCGACTAATTCTTTTTTCAGGTTTGGAGGAGAATTTGACGGTACAGTGGGAGGTTTCCAGATTAGATAAATTGGTAACCATTCTGATCTAGGTTAGAGTGGACGCTGAGTGTTTCTTTTCTCTCTCTCTTTGGCAGCGACCATTGACCCGACCCTAAGACTATGACTCAGTGACCAAGTTGACTGAACCTTCTTAAACACTGGCTTTTGGATTGTCAGAGTTGCAAACCTCATTGCCACTCCTACTTTTACCCTTTTCTCCAGGACACCCCGTATTACTACGAACCTCCACTTCCATTGGACAAAACCATCGTATGGTTATATACAAACTCGAAGGAATTTATTCGAGAATGGTTTCCGGTTCTGGAGAAAACGAATAGGACTATTCAGTTGTCTTTTCCTTTTACCTTCTCTCAGGTTGCGAGTACTCTTTGGTTTAGGAGATAGTACACCTATTACGCAAATTGGATAGTCTTCCTCCAAACCTTAGGCTGGTGCCAAATGGTGGGGAATATAGAAAACCAATTAGCATAACGATGGTGTGCAGAAGGTATTAAGTAAAGACAAAGAAAGGGATTAGTAAGAGGGCAAAGTAAATTGCAACTGATATTCATGACCAAACCAGGTATTTCATTACCACTCCCAAATCACCTTTGTATTTCTCCAGAACACTCCGTATCACTACGAAGATCCACAGTTTATTGGATTCTCCATCGTATGGTTATATACGAACTCGAAAGGAACTTATTCCAGTTCGGGGATGGATTCTGGTTCAGGAGAAATAGGAATAAGGTTTATTCGGTTGTCTTTTATCATCACCTTCTCTCGCATTGCGAGTGCTCCTAGGATTAGGACAGTACACCCATTATGCTTATAGGATAGTCTTCTTCCAAACCATAGGCTGGTGCCGAACGGCAGGGAAGGAAGAAAACCATTTGGCCTAAGGGGTGTGCAGAAGGTAATGACTAAAGACATATAAAGGGATTTGGAGAGGTGGTAAAGAGATATACGGTTACATTTATGAATCTGGATAATGGAAGAGGCATTACTAGGAATACCAGGGTACCCCTACGAAACATTTCAATGTTTCAGGTTCACTGTGTACTGTTAAAGGAAAACTGATTTCCCGATTAGATACTTACTCCAGGGTATGTATTTGCCAGGTATGATTCTCACATCTGTATGGTTTTGCAGATGTTGAGTGGGAGTAAGTTATTGGGAATTAGGTGATCTTCCTCATTATATCGGGACTCGTTGTATTCAGTGATATTTGAGGAAATCACCTGGGTTGTTTGCCGGTCGGCAAATATTTGGTTTTGAATATCCGCTGTCATGCACCAATTTCAAATTGATATATCTGTACGTCTATTTTTATAGAGTGAGATATATCTTTTTGAAATTATGTCTGTGACATTTACCTATATCAGTGGATGGTTAGGTAAGGAGTATTAAACAGCGGTGTAATTCTTCTTAACCATAAGTACATTTTTCAACCTACGACACACAGTGAATGAGTTATCAGACTCAAGGGACTTATACAAAGTATTGTATGTTGTCCAGGGTCCATCAGAACAGAGGGGTTGGTCCTCGTACTATATTCGGTTTACTTATGACTTCTCTAGTTTTTAGACAGGTGTTTCGTGGAAACACAGGGTCCGAATTTTGAGAAGTTATAGGTATTTGATTAAAGTAGAGAAACAGGTATTGCAAGTATCGGGATTCTTCAAAGTGATCGAAGATGTAGATACTTGTGTATGGTATTCAGTTGATAGTAAAGGTTAAGAGAACTTGCTTCTCTTTCAGGTTACTCATAATTGGAAGCATTCCTAAGTTGAGTAACGCTAATCGGCCTCTTTCCATTTTAGTTGACATGCACTGAGGACAGCTGCATGATTTGAATCTGGGTCAATTAAATCAGTGCCTCTGGTCTTATATAGGATATAGAACAGTTCGTATCTTAACGATGTTAAGGTACGGGGAGTTGTCCGGCTTATGATTAAAACCAGACACTGGACAACTCAAGGCACGTTTCTGTAATGGCTATTTGTGGGTTGACCCAGGCTATGAAGAGGGTTGACTTTCTACCATAAGAAAGATCCATAGTGATATTATTCTAGACTCGCCACAGTTTTAATAAAAATGGATTATTTTTCAAAAAAAAAACAGTAGTGGGAGTATGGTTGAACTGGAAGTGATTCCAGAACCGCAAACGATTGCTGAAGATTTGATAGGAACCTAAAGATTCAATCTGGTTTGACATTCCATTGGCCACTCCGCAGATAAGGTGGGTAACTTCAGGCATCCGAGAGGTACTCCGGTAGCCTCAAGGATGGTGACAGGGAAGTTCTTGTTTACCCACACTTGCCATTGCTGTTGTTCCAGGCTGCGAGACCCGGCGGGAGGATGAGTATAGCATCGTTCTGAACTGGCTTCAGAAGTGTACGTGTATATGACTCTGCCAGAGGGTTGTCGTAGTCAGTGGGAGAAACGGAAGCATTAGTGGACAGGTGGCTTATGTCTATTTATAGACTAAAGCAGATATAGCGGAGATAGATCATCTATTTCGGACATGACAATCATAGGTTTGATTTCATCAGAATAGGGGATGGATCTGTTGAAAAGGTAGTAGGGTGTGATGTCATGGTATTTGGATGACATACACAGAGTAGGAAGTGATATTCCTATACTACGATCGGTTATACTTTGGTCGTCACACAGTAGTTTCTCCACATGGGACTTGGACATTATATCAGACATACTGGTCACTAGATCTATGGTTTTAGATCTAGATTTGGGTGGTTTCCCAATCAGGGTACTTAGACAGCATTCTAAAAGTATTTAGAATGGACGACTCCTGGCATGGTGGTGTACCTGCAGATGATGGAGTCACCCTCTCTAAAGGTGTCTTACAGACTAAAGGGGAGAGGGATGTGCATGATTGGCAGATCAGTTGCTCAGGCAATTGAGTCAATCATGAGATGTCAAGTACCACACCAGATGTTGTTCTTGCACTACATGCAATAAGTTGACATTGATCCAATCCTGGAGAAACAGTCGGAAGCAGTTTTAGAACATAAGTGAATGTTCTAGGGATATGATAACGACAGCCTTATTCGGGAGACAGTTATCATTCCAGGCTTCCAAGGTGACCTGGACGACAAGGAGGTTGTCAGAGTTATAGTTTTTCCCTCCGACGAAGGGCAGTATTTTGGACAGGTGGTCCAAGGCAATACTGAGGGAGGCATGGCGCTAGATACTGATTAAGTTCAGTTGACGATACAGTCTAAGAAGTTTGGATTTGGAGTTCATTTATGAGCTAGGTCCCATCAGACATCCAGACACATTCTAAGACAGGTATTGCTCATTTCGAGAGATGGCTTTCTCCGCGAACTTGAGATATAGAGAGACATGGAAAGAAACATCAAAGCGGATCCACTCACTGAGGCTATTCCTCGAACGCAATAGTTTCGCAAACGGGCTTTGTGAGACTGACTAGTAGAGGAGTTGGGTGTTCGGTATCACGGGCTGTGAGTATGCGACAGCGCAATAATTAGCCTTGAGTGCAAGTGGGAGATTATTGGAGATAGTGCCCTCAGAGTCAATTATTGGATCACGGGCACGTGATTGCAATGATTGAGGGAGGACCTATCCCGGTAGAACAGTTTTACTCGAGATGATAGTATTCTATCTGGTTTATCTTTATCATCGTGTACTGCTTTAGGTGACCTGACATGTCGCTATTACACGTTGATAGAGCCTCTAGGATTCTTGCTTGACCACCAGCAGTATGAGGGCGATCATATAAGTGGGAGCTGGTAGTCTATAAGCATATCCTTAAAAGGTCCCTAGTCGTGGGAGTTTCGAGACAGGGCATCGATACTCCAGAGTAGACTAGTGTATACAGTCGAGATCCCGACGAAGGGCGGTGGACGGTCTCACAAGCCACTGGTGTTAGTTGGTTCACCTAAGATGTATACAGGTGCTCATTGGGTTATGAGTACACCGGACAGGACTCGCCGGGAACATGCTAGTTGGTCTTATACCTGACGTCAGATAGCAGTTCCCTGGTGACATGTGTACAGGTTAGTTCATCGACCTGGGGATCGTCATTTGTCTCGTGTGTGTTCCCACTGTACTTTGATTACTACCCTACCACGCTCAAAGGAGACGTGCAAACAGGTTTTAGTTGGGTACAGTCCCGAGCCATATGGAGGCAGTGAGCGGATCTTCAGGGGTTCGTCTCTCCCGGTAATGGGGGTGAGGTCGCGCTGTGTCTAGGATAGCCATTACACGAAGCCCTCGGCCGAGGCAGGAGATTTACTGGTAGGTATTCCAGTAGTATCTCAGGGTGTTCTGGGCTACACTCCGACACGACTTGTACCGGTTTTGGGGGTCTGACTTTTACCAACCCCCTAGGCCCGCCATGCGATGCTCATAGACGAACGGACCGGACTGTACGGATATTGTCACTGACAGGCTCAGTAGGGTGTCAGGATGAGTTCGCTCATCGACGTCCCTTTTGGTCAATAGTTGGTAGCCCGTCACGTATGGCTAATACCTCTGACGTGCTAGTGGTTAAATCCACAGCCATAGTATTGACGAGTCTTTAGAGTCCCCCACATTCAGTTAATCAAGCTTTTGGGCGAAAAGCTGTAGAGGCCGTATGGAGATATGGCAAGGTCCGATCAGATACGTGCGGTATTGCACGGATCAGGATCTGACAGTTCGCTGTAAAGGCCGTATGGAGATATGGCAGGGTTCGATCAGATACGTGCGGTATTGTACGGATCTGGATCGGACGGATTATACTAGCCGGCTTTGTTTTAAGCCGGATCCTAGTATAGTACAGTGTAGATTTTGTCTCATTGCTTTTGTATTTCGGTCGGAATACAAATACGGGTGTTTATGCACAGTAGCGGGGTTTTCCTGTGATTTATTACGGGACCAGTTTTCAGGAGTTGCCAGTTTGCTTTCCGTTTCGGCCATATTTCTTTGTATCCTTCTTTGGCCGAAGATTGATGGAGGAGGGCTTATTTGCAATTGTGCAAATAAGCAATTGTGGATGGGGTCTTTGCATATTATTGTATCATGATACTTGCACCATCATTGCTTGACTTTCTTTAATCATCATGTTTTGACTTGATTTATCCATCATGGCTTGACTTTTGTATCATCATGGTTTTGATGATGGTTGTTGGTGGAGTATGGATTTGTTTGTGATGATTGTTTCTTATCACCCTTTCTTTTCTCTCTTGCATTATGATAGTGGTTCCATGATCCATACACCACTCACTCATTCTCACTCCCACCATTGGTCATGTCCGGCCACTTCCTCAAAGGGGGGCTGTCCCAATTTGTTGTGAGGGTTTTTCATCTCTTTTGGCTTGGTAAAATCCCCACAAGTTCCATCTCCAAAAGCCAAGTTCATTACCTCCACCATAGGGCAACTTCTATAAACCCCCAAATGAGACATGAGCACAACACGCATTCTACAGCAAACCTTGGGCGCGTCGGCTCGCCAACTTCGTGCCCGAGTTGCCTCGGTATAGAGGTGGGAGCCCGTAAAAGAAGCATGCGACGTGGTGCCCTTCCGGCGAGGAGATGGAGACCGGACATTCCGCGGGAGATCGGGACGATGGCGAGAAGACCGGAGGACACGGATCGCTCGGTATATCTCTCTTCCCCATCTTGTAGATTGCTAGGACTAGTTTAATGGCACAATCCGGGTTTATAGTGCGCGGTGGTGCCAGTTTGAAAAATTAAAGTAAAGCATCGCTTCCGCATTCCGGCGTCGGATTGACGGCCGGGGCGCCGCCGTGCACTTACATTTTTATTAGTAAAGAAGGATATAATTTTGTATTGTTGGATAATGTTTTGAACATTTCCTATATCAAGAGTTGATCGGTTCAGGCACGTTAACTAAAAGCATTGACGTTCTAAATCAAACTACACTTCATAGTATACAGAACACACACAAGTGGAAGAATTCAGAAATGAACGAATCCTTCTTGAGGCATTGTAGACTAGGTCATATCAATGTGACCCGACTAGCTGAAGTTACATAGAGATGCATATTTAAATTTGTTTGAATTTACATCTTGTGAAACTTGCCGGTCATGTCACAAAGATAAGATGACCACAGCTCTGTTTATTGGAAACAGAGAAAGAGTTAGTGAACTCTTGGGATTGATACATGATGGATGTATGTATGTTCCCTATCTACACATGCCAGGAACGGTTCTTTGTACTTCATTACATTCATTGACGATCTCTCAAGATTCAGACATATGTTCCAGATGAAACACAAGTTTGAAGCTTTTGATATATTTACAGAATATAAGTTAGAAGTAGAGAACCAAAAATAGGTATAAGTATTATGTCCTTTGATGAGATCAAGGAGGAGAATACTTGAGCATGGAATTCTTGGACTATTCTAAAGGAGAATGAGATTCTCTCTCAGCATTACTCCTCCGAATACACCATAACACGTCGGTGTATCGGGACGGAGCAATTACACCCTATGTGATATGGTGTGTGTTGGGGTAGAAATTTACACCCCGGTTGACCAAGTCAAAATCAAAGTCAACCCCAAGCCCAGATCCAGTGGGCCCATGCCCGGGTCGAGCCCGAACATGAAGCTGCCGGCCTCCCCCCACGCCAAGATAAAAATTTTGTAATAAACAATTTTGTTGTATTTCTTTTATTTTATTTCATGGATAAATGTAAGAAAAATAGGCATAAAGCCAAATTTTTGTAAAGCCCATGGCTTATGTGTAAAAAGAAATGGCACATGAGCCATGGGATAGGCAAAATGCCATTTTGTGAAGCCCAAGGGGCTATGTGTAAAGTGTATGGCCTATAAAGGCAAATATAATGAAAAAATCCCAACAACTTTTCTTTCTCTCTAAAAAATTTTCAGATCTGAGATCTTTTCTCCTTTTTCAAGGTTCCAAAACCTTCCTTTTTCTCTTGAATTAAATCAAGAGTTTTACTCTTCTTTTTATAAAACAAATTAGTTTTTCTCCACAAAAACCCATAAAGGGGAACTCAGATCTTCCATTAGGTCTCAAAAAGAAGAGATTTTTAAAAAATCCTATATCTCTTGATCTTCAAGATCCAGCTAACAGAGGAAGAAGAAGAAGAACATCTTTCACTAAACCCAAAAAAAAACACTCAGGAGTCCAACACCTCTCTGATTTCTCTTCCGAGAAAATTTTTTAGGCTAAAAGCCTCTTTTTCCCGCCGGCGCTCAAGCGTAGAGCGCCCGCGTGCCGACACATGGCGCGTTTGCGCTCGAGCGCTGAGCGCTGGAGCGCAGAGCGCCCGCATGCCGACACGTGGCGTGCTTGCGCTCAACCGCAAGCGCTCGAGAGCAAGTCGCCCCCGTGCCGACAAGTGGCGCCCTTGCGCTCAAGCGCCCAGCGCAAGTCTCCATCGTGCCGACACGTGGCGCACTTGCGCTCGAGCATCAGGCGCTGAAGCGCAAAACGTTCATGTGGCGCGCTTGCGCTCAAGCGCCCAGCGCTCAAGCACAGAGGGTCCACGTGCCGACACGTGGCACTCTAGCGCCTGAGCGCACAGCACCTAGGAGCACAGCGCCCAAGGTGCTACCCCCACGCATCCTTTGGATGTCTTTTCCCCTTTTTATATATATACATGTATATCTATACATATGTACATACACACATACTCCACGACACTGTCCCTGTTAGAAAAAAATTTCTAACGGGGCGCTACCCCGCACCCCGCAAGGGGCTGCTAACCCCCTTGACCCCCAGCCCGCTATCCGGATAGCGGGACCCCCGTAAAAAACTCTGTGTATCTCCCGATATATTTAAACCCCCCTCCAAAACAAAACACACGTGCACTGCACATTGAGTTCGCATGACCAGTTTAACCCGTTAATCGGAGGTTCCCTCGCCCCAAAGGCGGGGGGTAATTAACGGCAGCTTAGTCCGCGGCTGCCGGAGATTCGGATCCCCATAATCATTAAACCCCAGCCTACCCTAGGCAGGGGGAATCTGTAGTACGCCTGACAAGCGCGCGAGTATTCCCATCTCAATAGGGTGACGAAAAACACCCTACAGATTCTGGCACTCCCGGTGAGACCATTCTCTCCTCCCATATTTCGGGTTAAACGTTCATACGAACTCAATCAATATACATATCGATTGCGACCTCTACAAGTGCGCGAATGTGAACGGACCCTGTCGCAAAACCATGCGACCTCTACTCGTTTTGCCTAAAGGCGAATAACCCTCTGTGTGGGACTCTAAAGACTCGACACAATGCTGGCAGTGGGTTTAATCACAGACCGCAAGCGGCACTAGCTGTACGTAACGGTCCCCAGGTAGATGCCGATAAGAAGACTGACGAGGTAAACCAATCTGAACTCCTACTGTGCCTGAATGTGACAGTCTTCGTACAGTCCGGACTATTCGTCTAAGAGTATCGCATGGCGGGCCTAGGGAGGCGGTAAACGTCAGTCCCCTAATAGAGGTACAAGTCGTGTCGGAGTGTAGCCCAAAACACCCTGAGATAACACTGGAAACCTACCAGTCTATCTCGCTTGACCTGGCCAGGGACTTTGTGTAATGGCTCTCCTAGACAAAGCGCGATATCAACCCCCAATACCGGGAGAGACGAATCATGTCTAACCGTCACTGCCTCCAAGTGCTTCGGGACTGCACCCAACTGCTACCTGTTTGCACGACTCCTTTGAGCCGTGGTAGGGTAGCAATCTAAGAACAGTGGGAACACACTCGAGGCGAAGTGATAGTGTCAAGTCAACGGACTAAGCTGTACTCATGTCACCTGGGAACTGATAACTGACGATAGGTATAATACCAACCAATAGTTCCCGACGAGTCATGTCCAGTGTACTCGTAACCTAACGAGCACCCGCATACTATCTCAAGTACGACGTACTGACGGCTGTGGGACAGACCGTCTCCCAAGCTGGGATGAGAAGCGTATACGCTAGTCTACTCCGGAGTATCGATGCCCTGTCTCGATAGTCCTACGACTAGGGACCTGCATAAGGTTGTGCTTGTGGATTACCCAGCCCCCATGAGTGTGACTGCCATCACAACGCTGGTAATCAAGCAAAGATCCTAAGGGCTCCACTAATGTGTAAAGGCGATATGCTATAAGAAACACATGCATACATTAAAGTAGAAACAAACCAATTAGAATACTACTATTTTGAGCAAGAATGTCAATACAAGGTGAATATTCCAAGCTTCCATTAAGTAATATACAAACTAGTATAATACATTAATGGCCTCTAGGATATATACACTAACAATCTGGTTGACTCACTCTCCGCTTGTAAAGGAGTCGAGACGATCAATAGAATGATGATGTAATAAATCTTAAAACGATTCTTAAGTTCTACGAGTTTTGTAAACCCTAGCAAATTGAAGGATCGACGACCTAGTTTCATTGCGATGCTTTCTTGATTGTGATCGCTCGAAATTAGGGATCCACGATCGATTCTTGAATTTACTAGAGGCTAGAATGTGAATGATATCGACAAAGGAACAAGGGATAGATGTTGAAACCCTAGTTTCACAAGAAATCCCTAATTCTCCTTGATCATCATCGATCTAGTATCAATTCATCGATGGATAAGAATACGTAATCGCTAGATTTCATCACGTCTATAGATCCGATCGATTCCTACGAGCCTCATTTCGATTCTTGATATTTGATTTGGAAATCATCACAAATTCTCAATTCTTGATTTTATCGTTTCTTGATTTAGACTAGATTTTTTCAAATTCTTGAACTTCAATTTACAAATCATGAATTGTTGTTTCTTTTCTTTAAAGTTTCAACTCATCTAAATCGAAACACGAACGATTACACTTTCCCTGTGGACGATCCGTACTTACTAACGCGCTACATCCGACACCGTTATTGATTGCCGTCAAAATATTTTTGGTTGTGATTTCTATACACATTTGATTTACACACACAATCGGAAATTTTTTCAATCAAATGGCGCCGTTGCCGGGGATTGTGCGCTAATTGTTCGTATTTTAAAATTTGAGATGAAAAGTTTATTCCATCTATATTTTTATATCTAAATTTGCACAAACCCTAAACGTGTTGTTGTGATTTGTTGCGAGGAAATCTGGACTCTGTGGAGCTTGAGAAATTTTTTTCAGAGCATTCCAGAGAGCTTTTTAGGTGAACAGGAACAGTACCAAAAATTTCAGTGTAGTGATCTCTTCACAGGACCGCGATTCCGCAGCATTAGCGCTCATTTGCGGCAGATCCGCCGCATGTCTGCTGGATCACTGTTCATAAATTCTCAGGTTAATTCTTTGCTTTCTTATCATTGTAGGGTTCCTAGGCACACTAATGAGGTCTCTCAAGGCATCAACCATGCCAAATTCAAAAATTTCCGGTGCCGAGAAACCCTAATACGATCGTTGACTAGAGATTAGGCAAAACATGCAACTAGTTAAAAACTTAACTAAGAGTGAACGGAAAATACAACCTTTGTAGATCCGGTCCTCCACCTCCATAGCTCCGTGATGATGTCCCCTCGCTGCGATCATCGGATCCCGGGCTCTAGCGTCAGCTTCATCGGAGAAATGGGCGGGCTAGGTCGTCGACTTCGATGCCGAAGATGATCTACGTCGAGGCAACACAAGATCAAGCTCCAACTTCCCCAAGCCATGAAACTTGTGAAGAAAACACCTTATACTACTTGGCAAGTGGTAGAGGATGATGAAATAGGAAGTGGGTTCACTTTAGATTTGGATTTCTCACTCTTTTTCTCAAGTCACCATTGAAGCTAGCAAGCTTCTTTCTTCTTGAAGAAGAAGAAGAAGAAGAAGATAATATGATAAAAATATGAATAATAGAAAATAAAACGATTCTTATCATATTAGCAACCATGGTAAAGTTAACAAGTGTAGAGAATAAACTATGGTTCAAGTGAATGGTTAGGGTTAAGGAAAGAAACAAAATGGTCAAACTATTCAAAGTTTCATGAAGCTTCAAAGAAGATCCAAAGTTAGCCACCATTTTATTTCTTTCTCAAATGAATAAATAAATAAATGAATAAGCAAATAAAGCAAATGAAACCCTAACCATTAACTAACCATGGTTTAATCCAAACATACACCAAAGTTGGCATGTATTATCAAATATGATACAAACTAGTGCACAAAACTATATCATATATACAATGTGCACATCAAGTGAGAAAATCCATCTTAAGTGAACAAATACTAGTTAATGTAAAGTAATATATCAAATATATAATTATACATTAAATCATTAAATCAACACTTGATTTAACGATCCGATCATATCGCATATAACCGGCTAATATCAAGTGTATCAATGTATCGAATCAACACTTAATTCGGTAACCCGGCTATATCACATATAACCGACCAATGATACAAATCGCGAGAATAGAATACAGTATCACATACTGGTATAATTCTCGGTCCTGCACATATCTCATATGCGCTCCTATTTCGTTTCGCTTGAGCCAGGAAACCTCTGTGTAGGACTCTAAAGACTCGTCAATACGCCGGCAGCAGGTGATGATCATATTAAACACCCACAAGCCGCAAGCGGTCTGCTAAACGTAACGGCCACCCGGGTATTGAGTGATCAGAAGATCGACGTGCAAGCCCGCTCACACTCCTGTGAATCCAACCAGTAACACTTACCGTACAGTCCGGTCTGTTCGTCTGATATGTCAAATATCTCGCCTAGTGGTGGTAAATGTCAGACCCCAGTACCTCGATAAGTCGTGTCGATATGAGGTCTATAACAGTTCGAGAAACTACTGGTAACACTTACCAGCAAATCTCAGCAACCCTGGCCAGGGATTTCCGGTTATAGCCAATCGAACACAGTGCAACATCAACTCCCTATACCGAGAGAGACGAATCCCCTCCTATCGCTCATTACCTCCATGTGATTCGGGACTGTACCCAAAAACCACCGTTTTTCACACCCTCTTGGACGTGGTAAGGTGGAAATTAAAGCACAGTGGGAATCACACAAGTCTCTATGACGATCTCGGGTCTACAGACTAACCTGTACCTGTGTCACCAGAGAACTGCCATCTGACGTAAGGTATAATACCATCTGGGAGTTCTCGGCGAGTCCCTCCAGTGTACCCAGTCTCCACTGAGCACCCGTATATAATCTCTGATATCAAACACCAATGGATATGGGATCATCCATCGCCCATCTGTATGGGTCGAGAAGGTATACGCTAGTCTACTCTGGTATATCGAAACCCCGTATCGATACACCCACGACTAGGGACCTTGAAGGATGTACTTATGGACTACCATGTCCCCACTAGTATGATCTGCATCATAGTCTTGGTAGTCAAGTACACATCCTAAGGGCTTTACCAACATGTGACGGAGAGACAATCAGTATACACGTTAAGGTAAAGAGTAACCAGATAGCATACTATCATGTCGAGTAAGAAGGTCCTCCCTATACATTTCCCAGCATCCACTACAATATACATCGTATGTACAGTAATGGCCTCTAGGGCATACATATAACTAACAATCTCCCACTTGCACTAGGGCCATCTGCAGCAGTGGTTGTAGTATCTCATACTCAACCATCCCATAAAAGTCTCTCTCTGGGAAAATGCCTTTGTGAGTGGATCCGCCGTGTTGTCCTCTGAGTCTACTCTCCTAATCTCGATCACCCTGGAGATCAACTATCTCCATGATCAGGTGATACTGCCTTAGAATATGTCTGGATCACTGATGGGACGGACGTTCATTGGCATAAGCCACAACTCCATTGTCACACAATGGGAGGAACTAAGTTCATCTCATGAACAAATATACATCCAGACTGCCTCTTTGGTAGCATCTTAAGTAGCGATGTATCCAGCCTTTATCATCTAGTATGCCACGGTATCTAGCTTGGAACTCTTTTAACATACCGTCCCTTTACTGAGGGTAAATACAATGCCTGTGACTGACTTTCAGCAGTCCTTATCACCCTGGAACCTTTCCAGTGATTCTCCCCAGGATCGATTGATACCATCTCACTACAACTAGTGAGTATCCTAACATCCAATTAGATCTATCTCATAGGTCCAAAACCCAGGATTTATTAGGTATCACTTTGATCCTATATGGAGAATCATTGTGATAAGCGGAGATTGATCGAGGGTAGCATAGGAAACTTCTTCCCTATCAAGAGTATGTCATCTACGTACTCTACAAGGATCACCACCATACTCCCTACTACCTTTTTGTATATTTAAGGTTCATCTACCATTTTGATGATGTCAAACTCTTTGACTAACACATCAAAACAGACGTTCCAACTCCGCGATGCCTGCTTTATCACATAAAACATCTTGCACACGTTTCCGCTGCTCCCACTATTTACGAAGCCCTCTGGTTATGTACTTATAGACGCACTTTTCTAAAATATCATTTAGAAAGGTAGTCATGACACCCAACCGCCAGATATCGTAGTCATGGTATGTAGCCGTGGCAAGTAGGATCTGGATGGACTTAAGCATAGCTACTTGAAAAGGTTTCATCATTATCCACGCCTTGTCGATGACGAAAACCTTTAACAAGTCTAGCTTTGAAAGTCTCAACTTTTCCATGTACACCGAGTAATCTTCTCAAGATATACTTGCTCCTGATGGGGATTTAACCCTTCAGATATAGCAACCAAAGTCCATACTTTGTTGGTGTATATGGATTCCATCTCAAATCGATAAACATCCAGCCATTCTTACAGAGTCCTACTCCTGATGGCCAGCTCGAAACTAGTTAGGTCATCATCCCATGATGCAATCCTCGCTCCCACTGTTTTAGAGAAACCGAAGTAACTCTCAGGTGGGTGAGGAACCCTACTAGATCGGCGGAGAGGCTGAGTTTCGTTGGAATCTACTGAATCCTTTGGTTCTATCAAATCATCAGCTGCAGTTTGTATAGTTGGAACATTTCCAGTTCTACATAACAAATCTTGCCTCGAGTTTGCCCGGATTTTGCTTTTAGACATAGGCCGGACAACCCTAAATATTAACAAACTTAAGATATGGACTCTTCCCTTTCCATATCACATATGAAATGGTAGGCAACTGATTTGATTTGAACCCTATTCAATAGGTATGCAGTTTCTCAAGCGCATAACTTCCAAAAGGAAATTGGTAACTCAGTAGTACTCATCATAGAGCACACCTTATCATATAGGGTGTGATTGCTCCGCTCCGATACACCGACGTGTTGTGGTGTATTCGGAGGAGTAATGCTGAGATAGAATCTCATTATCCTTTAGAATAATCCAGGAATTCCGTGCTCAAGTATTCTCCTCCTTGATCACATCAAAGGACATAATACTTTTACCCGTATTTTGGTTCTCTACTTCTAACTTATATTCTATGAATATCTCAAAAGGTTTGGACTTGTGTTACAATAGGAATATATGTCTGAATCTTGAGAGATTATCAGAGAATGTAATGAAGTAAAAAGAACCGGTCTTGGCATGTGTAGACAGGGGACCTTCATACATCAACATGTATCATCCCAAGAGTACACTAACTCTTTCTCTGTTTCCAGTAAACAGAGCTATGGTCATCTTATCTTTATGACATGACTGGCAAGTTTTCACAAGATGTAAATTCAAACAGATTTAAATATGCATCTATGTGCAACTTAGCTAGTCGGGTCGCATTGATATGACCTAGTCTACAATACCTCAAGAAGGATCCGTTCATTTCTGAACTCTTCCTCTTGCGTGTGTTCCGTATACTAAGGAACGGTAGTTTGATTTAGAACATCAATGCTTTTAGATAACGTGCCTGAACCGATCAACTTTTGATATAGGAAATGTTCAAAACATTATCCAGCAATACAAAATTTTATTGTTTCTTTACTAATAAAAAGACAGATATGATTTTGTATATCAGGTTCGGTATCTAATAACATTTGTTCAGAATCAATCTATTCAGGTAATACAGGGTGACAGTGACCAACAGACCTGGCTGTAACACTTGCACCGTTTTCTGCCACATGAAACTTATCACCCGTTCTCAGTTCTCCACCTTTCTGTTGCCCTATGTAACAGATTACTTATCCGGGATCCTGATCCGGTATCAAATACCCAGGACGCAGAGGACACTGAGAAACAGTTCTTTGTAATGAACACACCCGAAGAAGATGCATCATTATGCACTTTCTTCGTTGGGCGGCACGGGAAATCTAGTATTCCCCAACTTCCTGCTCTGTCTTATAACAATTATAAGTTGGAGCGGGACCAACGTTCCCCAGCTCAGTATAACAAGCGGGTTCGGTCAATTCATCCGTTTTATTATCTTGATTAAGGCGTGACATGGTCGCTACCAGGAGAGAGAGAGAAGAAAACACTCTGCGTGCGCTCTTGCAAGATCAGATTGGTTATTTTTTATCTAATCAGGATGGCTCCCACTGTTTTTATCAAATCTTCCTTCAAACCCTAAAAGGAAAGACTAGCCGGGATTAATTACATGCTGCAAGTTCGCCAATTTTTCAGCCAGGCCAGTGTCGGTACTTTGAGGGAGGTCCCCCGTGCTTTCGCACGAACCTAATTAATGTAAACCTCGTTTTCCCAGAGGCGTAACCCCGTTGACACCTTTCTAGACACCTACTTGATCGGCTAATTGTAATGAGTAAAACTCTCCCAGGAGTAACAATTACTCGCAGTAGGTATCGGGATCCAACTATCTCATAGATGGTATGCAATCTCATTGCAAATTTCAACACTTGAAATTCCCGATAATATTTTGCCCCGAACGATCTATGACCTTGACAAGGTCAACAATCCATAGACCCCAAGTCAAGTTCAACCCGTCATTTCTTGATTGAATCAAACCCACCAGCACGACCCTTGACAAGGTCAACAAGGCCGCACGACTACCCTAACCCAATCTGCATCATATGCATAAGCAGATAAATACTGGTTAGCTACCGCACACTGCGCCTTGACAAGGTCAACAAACGCAGCACGAATACTAAGCAGGACTTATCTGAAATGACGGAGGGCTACGACAGGTTTTTCTGAAAACCTATTGCGTAATGAACTTGATATCATTGTAGAATCAAATGATTTTAAAATGGAGTGTTTTTTAGGCTTTTCTAGTTTTGCTAAAGGGGTCACTCCCGGTGAAGGGATCGTCGGCCCTTTCCTCATCGAATGAGGTGCGGGATATATCATATATCTCACTGTGCAAAGCAGAAACTATAGAAACAATCAAAAGACAAACCGAGAGTTGTAGCATCTGCGAGTTATTGCTAAAGGAGTCACTTCCGGTGAAGGGATCTCGGTCCTTTCCTTATCGAATAAGGTGCAGGATGTTCTACAAGGAACACCGCGATGCAAAGCAAGAACTGTAGCTACCTGTTTTATTTTGAAATTCGATTCCACAACATCTTAGGTTTCTTTTCTTTCATTAATCACATTAATGAAGTCCCATCATTTAAATTTACCTAAACATAACAGATAAATACGACGTACACTTATGCCATCCGCATTCGCCTCGATGTCCCCTCGTGCACCGTTAGGTTAGGTAACTAACGGCAGAGCGGGACAGGGCTAGCGCGGGTGTAAAACATAAGTAACGCCTATATAATATATCATATATACTATATACTGTATCTATCATAGAACATCACATGATCACATCACAGATATCGCAGCAGAAGAAACATATGAAATATTGGATATACTAGGACGTCCGTGTTTTCAATATGAGCCAGTATAAAACACGGATTCCACGGTCGCGATGAGTAGCCAAACCCACATCCCAAGACCCCTACGAGAGCGGCAAGCAACCCTACCAATTCTAGAGTTAGGAGACCCGGACTCAACTTCTCGAGTTGGGTCTCCCACTCGACTCCAGAACCCGGTTACTTGTGCCCTCCTCCTTGGGTCCATCCTAGTGCGGAAAAGTAAATAATATACAACAACGGTGACAACTTCCACAACCTAGAAGTGCCCCAATAAAAGAATATTACATACAAGTTTTTACATGAATGAAAATGAAAAACACTCATCTCACATAAAAAAAACCCGGCTATTCAAACATGACGATCCAATATAACATATCCAGCAACACATAACATCACATGTCATCAACGTAAGTAAACATGCGTATCCCAATTGTCGTTGGCATATAGCAACGAAACCGGCGATATCACATATTACACTTACGGTCGCAGAAAAGAAAGTGTAAAAGTACAACAGTTGGAATCCGCAAACTCTTTAGGCATCGCATGCCTAACCATATGAATTCCTTAGACATCACATGCCTAACAATTATAAACCCCGCATTTTAGTCTCATTATCGAAAACACTTTTCAATATTAAGTTGGGCAATTCAACAAGATTCCTGCCATTTTCATCGAATGCTCGTCGCAAACTTTAGTAGGCGGCCGCACCCCCGATGCCGTCGACGAAGTGCACCAAGGCGGAACACCGCTGCCGCGAGCACCCGAACGGATGCTTTCGGCGACGGGGTTCTCCTACAGTCACTTGGTCGGGGCTATGGGGTGAAGCTGTCTATTAAGTTTACCCAGCGAGTATCCGCGTACGCTACGTCATTGCGACGAACTTTTGATCACATCAAAATTCCGTGGCAACCGATCAAGTGAGACTAAAGTGCTATGTTTATAACATTCAAATCAGTTATCTCATAACTACATGTGGATTCCAAATATTGTATCACATTCCAGAAAAATAGAAAATGTTAAACTTTCCGATCGAACATTCAAACACCCACGTTTTCCCGATACAGACAACACATGAAATAAGTTTAAAAACATTCACTTCATGCCTCAGTACCAACGGTCCAGCCATAGAAGGGTCAAGCCAACGCCTCACATGTGGCACGCCGTACTGCCCCAAACCCTAAGGTTCAAAGGGCAGTTCCTTCTAGAGGGACCATCGCGTAACTTGCACTACTTAGAACGTCATTAAACTACGGAAAAATCCAACAATTGGAAATTTCCTGGCAGGGGAAAAAGTGGGTTTTTATATCCGGTCGAACATTTTAACATATTCTAAATTATCCGGAAAAACAAACAGACAAAATTAGACAATCCGATCGAATAATCGAATCCCAAAAACAACCCCAGAAAACTCAACTGTGGAGTATGTTTTAAAAATTCCCAAAAGACACAGCACTACCAGACAAGAATTACTGTGCAAACCACGTGGCCTAACTCACCAATATGGCCGCGGAACCGCCGCGCAAGCCAGGGTGGGGCCGCGGTTCCGCGGCGCTTTGGTCGAGTTAGCGTCACGTGCTTCACAGTAACTCCAACAATTCCCTGCAGAATTTTTTAGCAATTTTTAATTCACAAAAATCCAAATTTTCAGAAAATTTCCAGAGAGTGGTTTGAGTTAGGGTTTCGGGGTTCGTTCGGATTTCTAACAACGTCTACACTTCGCCTAAGGCTCTAGCTAGGCTCTGATACTACTGTAGGGTTCCTAGGCGCACTAATGAGGTCTCACAAGGCATCAACCATTCCAAATTCAAAAATTTCCGGTGCCGAGAAACTCTAATGCGATCGTTGACTAAAGATTAGGCGAAACATGCAACTAGTTAACAACTTAACTAAGAGTGAACGGAAAATACAACCTTTGTAGATCCGGTCCTCCACCTCCATAGCTCCGTGATGATGTCCCCTCGCTGCGATCATCGGATCCTGGGCTCTAGCGTCGGCTTCATCGGAGAAATGGGCGGGCTAGGTCGTAGACTTCGATGCCGAAGATGATCTACGTCGAGGCAACACAAGATCAAGCTCCAACTTCACCAAGCCATGAAACTTGTGAAGAAAACACCCTATACTACTTGGCAAGTGGTAGAGGATGATGAAATAGGTAGTGGGTTCACTTTAGAATTGGATTTCTCACTCTTTTTCTCAAGTCACCATTGAAGCTAGCAAACTTCTTTCTTCTTAAAGAAGAAGATAATATGATAAGAATATGAATAATAGAAAATAAAATGATTCTTATCATATTAGCAACCATAGTAAAGTTAACAAGTATAGAGAATAAACTATGGTTCAAGTGAATGGTTAGGGTTAAGGAAAGAAACAAAATGGTCAAACTATTCAAAGCTTCATGAAGCTTCAAAGAAGATCCAAAGTTAGCCACCATTTTATTTCTTTCTCAAATGAATAAATAAATAAATGAATAAGCAAATAAAGCAAATGAAACCCTAACTATTAACTAACCATGGTTTAATCCAAACATACACCAAAGTTGGTAGGTATCATCAAACATGATACAAACTAGTGCACAAAACTATATCATATATACAATGTGCACATCAAGTGAGAAAATCCATCTTTAGTGAACAAATACTAGTTAATGTAAAGTAATATATCAAATATATAATTATACATTAAATCATTAAATCAACACTTGATTTAACGATCCGGTCATATCGCATATAACCGGCTAATATCAAGTGTATCAATGTATCGAAATAACACTTGATTCGGTAACCCGGCTATATCACATATAACCGACCAATGATACAAATCGCGAGAATAGAATACAGTATCACATATTGGTATAATTCTCGGTCCCGCACATATCTCATATACGCTCCTATTTCGTTTCTCTTGAGCCAGGAAACCTCTGTGTAGGACTCTAAAGACTCGTCAATACGCCGGCAGCAAGTGATGATCATATCAAACACCCACAAGACGCAAGCGGTCTGCTAAACGTAACGGCTACCCGGGTATTGAGCGATCAGAAGATCGACGAGCAAGCCCGCTCACACTCCTGTGAATCCAACCAGTAACACTTACCGTACAGTCCGGTCTGTTCGTCTGATATGTCGCATATCTCGCCTAGGGGTGGTAAACGTCAGACCCCAGTAGCTCGATAAGTCGTGTCGATATGAGGTCTATAACAGTTCGAGAAACTACTGGTAACACATTCCAGCAAATCTCAGCGACCCTGGCCAGGGATTTCCAGTTATAGCCAATCGAACACAGTCCAACATCAACTCCCTATACCGAGAGAGACGAATCTCCTCCTATCGCTCATTGCCTCCATGTGACTCGGGACTGTACCCAAAAGCCTCCGTTTTGCACGCCCTCTTGGACGTGGTAAGGTGGAAATCAAAGCACAGTGGGAATCATACAAGACTCTATGACGATCTCGGGTCTACAAACTAACCTGTACCAGTGTCACCAGAGAACTGCCATCTGACGTAAGGTATAATACCATCTGGGAGTTCTCGGCGAGTCCGTCCAGTGTACCCAGTCTCCACTGAGCATTCGTATAAAATCTATGATGTCAAACACCAATGGATATGGGATCATCCATCGCCCATCTGTATGGGTCGAGAAGGTATACGCTAGTCTACTCTGGTATATCGATGCCCCGTCTCGATACACCCACGACTAGGGACCTTGAAGGATGTACTTATGGACTACCATGTCCCCACTAGTATGATCTGCATCATAGTCCAGGTAGTCAAGTACACATCCTAAGGGCTTTACCAACATGTAACAGAGAGACAATCAGTATACACTTAAGGTAAAGAGTAACCAGATAGCATACTATCATCTCGAGCAAGAAAGTCCTCCCTATACATGTCCCAGCATCCACTACAATATACATCGTATGTACAGTAATGGCCTCTAGGGCATACATATAACTAACAATCTTCTCCTTAATCTTCTCCAACTAACAATTTTCTGCAGGTTTGTTTGCAAATAAATCGCAGCGCCGCAAAAAGCAAAATAAATTGTGCGTGTTTTGATTCTTGGTTGTTTGCATATTAATACGGAATTTAAGGGGCATGACCAAATTCAGATTAGGTGGGGAGTTCATTACCCTTCCTAAACCCAAAAAATCACAAACTCGCATCCGCATTACCCTCATTAACTAAAAAAAAATCTACAGATGACTCTAAGGACCGTCTCGCTCACTTAGGACAATAGAAGGCCGTGGGTAATTCATTGCTTATCCGCGTTTCTTTTGTGGTATCTAAGGCAAGTGTGTCGAAGGCTAGTGGTTACTTAATTAGGCCCAGTACTTACGTAGTGGAGAACCTCCCACTTACCTGGCACTTACCTGGCCACAGGAGAGACAAAGAGGCAGTGGAGGATTTATCCTGCGACTTATCTTTTGGAAGTTAGGAGCGGTCTAGAGCTTTGACCTAGGTGACCCCTAGAATTAGGGTTTTGCTTGTTGCATTGGTTGTTATCGCATAATATTTTCAAAAATCCGTATCATTTTTCAAACCAAACACCACATTCATTCATTTCCCCTAATTATAACTCATGCTGCCACTTGTACTAACCCTTTTTAGTGCAAGATAGGCTGGACACGGGATTCTAGTGCCCGTTTAGTCCGCGTTTCCTTCGATCGACCCAAAAGTCGGTATTTCTACAATTACCTCTTCTTTACCCACCACCACACCCACATCGATGGATCCGTCTCCATCGAACTTCTTTACCACTACTCTACCGCCGCCGTTGGTGCGCAGAATCCACCTCGCATCTCTCTCCAAGAGAGGTGCTATCCTACACGAGGTCCTCTT
Source organism: Agapanthus africanus (assembly GCA_030015575.1). Classification (NCBI taxonomy): domain Eukaryota; kingdom Viridiplantae; phylum Streptophyta; class Magnoliopsida; order Asparagales; family Amaryllidaceae; genus Agapanthus; species Agapanthus africanus. The sequence goes on from CM057340.1 coordinate 291,161,613, forward strand.
TCCACCTGTCTTTCCATTCCACCAGCCAACGGGGAAAATTTTGAAATTAAACCCCAATACATCAACCTTCTACCAAAATTTCATGGTCTCGAGTCTGAAGACGCATATGCCTTTATCACCAAATTTTAAAATGTATGCGCATTGATGGGTAGCTCACAGCTTTCTATGGATGCTATGCGTTTACGTCTTCTCCCATTCACCTTGTGCGATATAGCCGAGAAGTGGCTGTATAACACTACCGCACATTCCATTTCAAATTGGGAAGAATTCGTCAAAGCATTGCTTAAGAAATTCTACCCGCATCATAAAACAGCTCAAGTCCGTAGCGAAATAAATCAATTCACCCAACTTCCAAATGAACTATTTTCAAAATGTCTTGAACGCTTCAAGGATCTGTTAGTCCAATGTCCACATCACGGAATACTTAGATGGGAACTGTGCCGAATCATTTATGAGGGCATTAATCCTAACACAAGACAGACCCTTGATTCCATGTGTCAAGGCAACTTCATGACTAAAGATGATGGAGAAGCCTGGAAATTCCTAGAAGATTTCGCTGAAAAGTCTTTATAGTGGGAGGGTGTGAGTCAATCGTCTAGGGATGGCAATGATATTTCCATAGGAGTTAGAGCTGAAATTTCAGCTTTACACAAGAAATTCGACAATATAGAAAACAAATTTTTAGCTGCCGCCCTAAATCAAATGTCACTCTCCAAAACTGTATGTGGATGCTGTTCTGATCCTTCTCATTTGACGGAAGAATGTCCACGAAATTCTCCGTTTCAAGGTCACGAGCATACCAATGCCGCATTTCAAAGACCTAGAAACGATCCATATTCTTCCACATATAATCATGTTTGGAGGAATCACCATAATTTTTCTTGGAACCAATCACAAAATCAAAACACGGTTCCAAACCAAAACAATTTCCAAAGGGTCCCTCCACCACAACAGCAACCACCACAATTGAGTCAGCACCCCTTCCAAGCACAAAACTTTCAAAATCCGGTCAACACACTCGCACCGTCTAGTCCTTTACAGTTGACCAGGACCGATGAATCTTCTTCATTCATAAACTTGCTTCTAACAAATCTCATGCAAGTGTCGGCTGAAATAATGACTTCTGTCGATGATATAAAGAAAAACTCAGCTTCCCAAGCTGAGAGTATAAAATCGATGGAAGCAGAAATTGCACGATTAAAAGCCGAATGAGTGCAAGAGAGAAAGGGAAACTTCCATTTCAACCATTAACCAATCCTGGCTATTCACATCATGTGAATGCAATCACGTTGAGATATGGAAGAGTGCTTGACAATCACGTTGGGGAAGAGATTGATGACACTGAAAAATCTATCAATGATACCCTGGCTGAGACCTTTCCTTCCACTTCTACTTCTAATTCTAACCCCAGTTCTTCTACCCCACCATTTTCTCCCGAGCCTATTCTTCGTTTCCAACAAGGCTCGCCACCTCAGCCCATCTCTTCTAGTTCTCCACGGACGATCCCCACTTCTATTCTGGGATCAGGTCCACACACACTTCCTTCTCCTATGATGGACCCAGCGCTTATTGCTAAAGCACCTTATCCGAATCGGTTAAGGGCTAACAAATCGAGTCCACATATGGAGAAGATTATGGAAATGTTTAAGCAAGTAAACTGTTGGAGATAGTGCCCTCAGAGTCAATTATTGGATCACAGGCACGTGATTGCAATGATTGAGGGAGGACCTATCCCGGTAGGACAGTCCTACTCGAGATGATAGTATGCTATCTGGTTTATCTTTATCATCGTGTACTGCTTTAGGTGACCAGACAGGTCGCTATTACACGTTGATAGAGCCCCTAGGATTCTTGCTTGACTGCCAGCAGTATGAGGGCGATCATATACGTAGGAGCTGGTAGTCTATAAGCACATCCTTAAAAGGTCCCTAGTCGTGGGAGTTTCGAGACAGGGCATCGATACTCCAGAGTAGACTAGTGTATACTGTCGAGACCCCGACGAGGGGCGGTGGCCGGTCTCACAAGCCACTGGTGTCAGTTGGTTCACCTAAGATGTATACAGGTGCTCATTGGGTTATGAGTACACCGGACAGGACTCGCCGGGAACATGCTAGTTGGTCTTATACCTGACGTCAGATAGCAGGTCCCTGGTGACATGTGTACAGGTTAGTTCATCGACCTGGGGATCGTCATTTGTCTCGTGTGAGATCCCACTGTACTTTGATTACTACCCCACCACGCTCAAAGGAAACGTGCAAACAGGATTTAGTTGGGTACAGTCCCGAGCCACATGGAGGCAGTGAGCGGATCTTCAGGGGTTCGTCTCTTCCGGTATTGGGGGTGAGGTCGCGCTGTGTCTAGGAGAGCCATTACACGAAGCCCTCGGCCGAGGCAGGAGATTTACTGCTAGGTATTCCAGTAGCATCTCAGGGTGTTCTGGGCTACACTCCGACACGACTTGTACCGCTTTTGGGGGTCTGACTTTTACCAATCCCCTAGGCCCGCCATGCGATGCTCATAGACGAACGGACCGGACTGTACGAATATTGTCACTGACAGGCTCAGTAGGGTGTCAGGATGAGTTCGCTCATCGACGTCCCTTTTGGTCAATACCTGGTAGCCCGTTACGTATTGGCTTATACCTCTGACGTGCTAGTGGTTAAATCCAAAACCAAGGTGTTGACGAGTCTTTAGAATCCCCCACATTCAGTTGCTCAAGTTTTCGGGCGAAACGCTGTAGAGGCCGTATGGAGATATGGCAGGGTTCGATCAAATACGTGTGGTATTGCACGGATCATGATCGGACGGATAATACTAGCGGGCTTTGGTTTAAGCCGGATCCTAGTATTGCACAGTGTAGACTTTGTCTCATTGCATTTGTATTTCGGTCGGAATACAAATGCGGGTGTGTATACACAGTAGCGGGGTTTTCCTGTAATTTATTACGGGATCAGTTTTTTGAAGTTGCCAGTTTGTTTTCCGTTTCGGCCATTTTCCTTTGTATCTTTCATTGGTCGAAGATTGGTGGAGGAGGGCTTATTTGCATTTGTGCAAATAAGCATTTGTGGGAGGTGGTATTTGCATACTTTTGTATCATGATGGTTTCATGATGGAGCACCATCCCTTGACCTTCTTGCTTCATGATTGCTTCACTTTTCGACTTGTTGATGAGAGATGGTTGTTGAGTGTAGACTTTGGTTTGTTATCATTTTATTCTCTCATGATCACTCCTTACTCTTCTTGCATTATTTGATCCATACCTCCCTCATTCTCTCTCTCTCTTCTCTTCACCATGTCATGGCCGGCCACATTGGGGAGGGGCTGCCCAATTTTTGGTGTGGGATTTTTGGCTCTCTCATGCTTGCAAAAATCCCCAAGTTCACCAAAAAATTCCATGTATCATTCCTCCACCAAATGGCAACATCCTACAAACCCAATGAGACATAGAACACTACATATATTCTACAGCAAATCTTGGGCACGTCGACTCTCCAGCTTCGTGCCCGAGTTGCCTCGGTATAGAGGTGGGAGCCCGTAAAAGAAGCCGGCGACGTGGTGCCCTTCCGGAGACGAGGTGGAGACCGGAGATTCCGCGGGAGATCGGGACGACGATGAGAAGACCGGAGGACACGGATCACTCGGTATATCTCTCTTCCCATCTTGTAGTTAGCTAGGACTAGTTAATGGCCCGATCTGGGTTTTAGTGCGCGGTGGTGCCGGTCAAGAAAAATTAAAGTTAACCATCACTTCCGCATTTAGCCTTGGGATAGAGGCTGGGGCGCCGCCGTGCAATTACAGTGGTATCAGACCCTCGCCATTAACCTAGTCTAGCTTTGTCTAATGTGTTTACATTTCCGATCTAACAAAAAAATTCCAAAATCCGCGTTTGAATAGCATCAGTTTCTGTCGAAATTTTTTGGACTCCAAAATTTTTTCACGTTGTCTCAGAATACTGTGCAGGGAAGTAGGAGAACTCTGGTAAAATTTTGTTGCATGAACCCATCATACCACCGCGGAACCGCGGCTAAACCCCTGTTTGGGCCGCGGTTCCGCCGCCACCTTTTAAGTTCAGTGCATCAAAATTTTACAGAGGCCTCCTGGGTTGAAAATAGGGTTTTTGGAACATTCTTTTTGGGCCCAGAATTTCTTTTTGTGCTACAGTAGTACTTGGGGGCCCACCTAGTAATTTTTGATCGATCGGATATTTTAAACACATTAGTTCACAGTTTTTTACATTATATCTGCGACCGTGAATGTCACTTGATCGGTAAATCCTGTCTAACTGCTATAGCCCGGTTAGACGGATTTGCGAACGTGACTTTCACGTTGATGTTCTGTGATTGTGCTGTGATGTTGCGGATTGGTCGTGGGGGATAGCCTGGATGCAATGCTAGTACAGTTTTTGTTGTATTATGTACATTTGATATTGCGGGGCGAGCGTCCAACATGTGGACTGCCGTCACTGCCTGTTTGTATTATTCTTTTGGGGCACGACCAGGTTGCGGTCGATGTACCCGTTGTATGTATATTTTACTTTCTGTACTAGGATTGCCCCGCGGAGGGGTGCAGGGATAGCCGGGTTCTAGAGGGCAACAAGCCCGCATCTCATGGCATTGAGACGGAGGGGGCTTCACTCTAGAATTGGCGGGCTATTCGCCGCACTCGTAGGAGGTACAGGTTGACCCAGGAGGGGTGCCCAAGTTACCGGATTCCGTGAAGTGCTGGGTGGTCCATTCACGTTGCTGAAGGGGACTGCCTCGCTTCAGGTTTTGGCGGGTAACTTGCCGCGCCCGCAGGGGTCTAGGATTTCATTGCACAGGCTATCCACACGACCAGGGGAACGTCGGGTTTCAGTAGTGGCTCTGTGAAACCCGGGGATCCCAGATATCTGTATTGTTCTATGATGCTGTACATTTCTGTGATGTTGCATTTTATCACGCCTTGAGCGAAATATTATATATTGGTATATATATATTAGTAGATGGTGTATATGTTTTGCATCCGCGCTAGTCCAGTCCCCGCTCTGTCGTTAGTTAGCTAACCTAACGGGTAATGACGGGACCAAGTGGCGAATGCGGATGGCATATACGTACATCAGTATATTTTCGTTCTTTGTGGTGTGATCAATTGATGGGAATGCGTTGATTCGGATCGATTCAAGTTAAAAACAAACCTAATCTGATGTTGTTGGAACATTTTTCAAAAATCTGTTATTTGCAAGGACGTTCACTTTTGTTTTGCACAGTGGTATTCAGTTGGAATATCATGCTCCTCAGTCGACGAGGCAAGGGCCGAGATCCCCTCACCGGGAGTGACCCCTTGGACAAAAGTTTGCGTCAGGGCAATAACTTCACTATAGCCGATTACTTTTGCTTTGCATCATGGTATTCAGCTGGAATATCCTGCACCTCATTCTATGGGGAAAGAGCCGAGATCCCTTCACCGGGAGTGACCTCTTTAGCAAAGGTTTTTGTCACTGTATTTTTATAAAGCTATCCGGTTCCTTCAACGATATCAAGTTCATTACGTTAAAGGTTTTCGTCAGAAACCATTCGTAGCCCTCCGTCGTTTCATATGGGTGGTCAATAGTATTCAAGCTATGTTTGTTGACCAAAGTCAAGGCATAGGGATTGGTAGCTATTGGGTATTCATATGCAGCATAGATAGATGCGTTGGTTTGGGGCAGTCGTATAGCCTTGTTGGCCAAAGTCAAGGGCTTGTGCGGGTGGGCTCAAATTAACCTGGAGAATGACGGGTACAACTTGACATGTGACTTATGATTTGTTGGCCAAAGTCAAGGTCATAAGAGCATGGGGCAAAAATCACATCGGGAGTTTCAAAAGAAAGTGAAACTTGCCAGATATGCGCATACCTTCTGGAGTATGATAGCGTGAGCGGATTTCGTCACGTTATCATGCGGTGATAGTTGGATCCCAATTCCCACTGATGAGTTGGTTTACTCCTCGGGACATCCCGACTAATTCTTCTTTTAGGTTTGGAGGAGAATTTGACGGTACAGTGGGAGGTTTCCAGATTAGATAAATTGGTAACCATTCTGATCTAGGTTAGAGTGCACGCTGAGTGTTTCTTTTCTCTCTCTCTGGCAGCGACCATTGACCCGACCCTAAGACTATGACTCAGTGACCAAATTAACCGAACCTTCTTAAACACTGTCTTTTGGATTGTCAGAGTTGCAGGCCTCATTGCCGCTCCTACTTTTACCCTTTTCTCTAGGACACCCCGTATTACTACGAACATCCACTTCCATTGGACAAAACCATCATATTGTTAGATACGAACTCGAAAAAATTTATTCGAGGATGGTTTCAGGTTCTGGAGGAAACGGATAGGACTATTCAGTTGTCTTTTCCTTTTGCCTTCTCTCGGGTTGCGAGTACTCCTTGGTTTAGGAGATAGTACACCTATTACGCAAATTGGATAGTCTTCTTCCAAACCATAGGCTGGTGCCGAACGGTGGGGAATGAAGAAAACCAATTAGCATAACGATGGTGTACAGAAGGTATTAAGTAAAGACATAACAAGGGATTAGTAAGAGGGCAAAGTAAATTGCGACTGATATTCACGACCAAACCAAGTATTTCTTCGCCAATCCTAAAATCACCTTTGTATTTCTCCAGAAGACTCTGTATCACTGCGAAGATCCACAGTTTATTGGATACTCCATCGTATGGTTATATACGAACTCGAAAGGAACTTGTTCCAGTTCGGGGATGGGTTCTGGTTCAGGAGAAATAGGAATAAGGTTTATTCGGTTGTCTTTTATCCTCACCTTCTCTCGCATGGCGAGTGTTCCTAGGATTGGGACAGTACACCCATTATGCTTATTGGATAGTCTTCTTCCAAACCATAGGCTGGTGCCGAACGGTAGGAAAGGAAGAAAACCATTTGGCTTAAAGGGGTGTACAGAAGGTAATGACTAAAGACATATGAAGGAATTTGGAGAGGTGGCAGAGATTTATACGGTTACAGTTGTGAATCTGGAAGAGGCATTACTAGGAATACCAGAATACCCCATCGAAACATTTCAATGTTTCAGGTTCACTGTGTACTGTTAAAAGAACACTGATTTCCCAATTAGACACTTGCTCCACGGTATGTATTTACCAGGTATGATTCTCACATCTGTATGGTTTTACAGATGATGAGTGGGAGTAAGTTATTGGGAATTAGGTAATCATCCTCATTATATCGGGATTCGTTGTAATCGGTGATATTTGAAGAAATCGCCAGGGTTGTTTGCCGGACGGCGAATATTTGGTTTTGAATATCCGTTATAATGCACCAATTTCAAATTGATATATCTGTACGTCTATTTTTATATAGTGAGATATACCTTTTTGAAATTATGTCGATGACATTTACCTATATCAGTTGATGGTTAGGTAAGGAGGATTAAACAGCGGTGTAATTCTTCTTAACCATAAGTACAGTTTTCAACCTACAACACACAGGGATTGAGTTTTTAGACTCAAGGGACTTGTACAGAGTATTGTATATTGTCCAGTGTCCATTAGGACAAAGGGGTTGGTTCTCGTACTATATTCGGTTTACTTATCACTTCTCTAGTTTTTAGACAGGTGTTTCGTAGAAACGCAAGGTCTGAGTTTTGAGAAGTTATAGGTATATGAATAAAGTAGAGAACCAGGTGTTGCAAGTATCGGGATTCTTCAAGGTGATCGAAGATGTAGATACTTGTATGTGGTATTCAGTTGATAGTACTGATTAAGAGAACTTGCTTCTCTTTCAGGTTACTCATAATTGGAAGCATTCCTAAGTTGAGTAACACTGATCGGCCTCCTTCCATTTAGTTGACATGCACTGGAGACAGCTGCATGATTTGAATCTGGTTCAATTAAATCAGTGCCTCTGGTCCTATATTGGATATAGAACAGTTCGTATCTTAACGATGTTAAGGTACGGGGAGTTGTCTGGCATATGCTTAAAACCAGACTCTGGATAACTCAAGGCACGTTTCTATAATGGCTGTTTGTGGGTTGACCCAGGCTATGACGAGGGTTGATTTTCTACCATCTGGAAGATCAATAGTGATATTGTTCTTAACTCGCCACAGTTTTAATAAAAATTGGATTTTTTTTTCAGAAAACAGTAGTGGGAGTATGGTAGAACTGGGAGTGATTCCAGAACCACAAACGATTACTGAAGATTTGATAGGAACCTATAGATTCAATCTGGTTTGATATTCCATTGGCCACTCCGCAGATAAGGTGGGTAACTTCAAGCACCAGAGAGGTACTCCGGTAGCCTCAAGGACGGTGACAGGGAAGTTCTTGTTTACCCAGACTTGCCATTGCTGTTGTTCCAGACTCTGAGACCCGGCAGGAGGATGAGTATAGCGTCGTTCTGAACTAGCTTTAGAAGTGTACGTGTATATGACTCTGCCAGAGGGTTGTCGTAGTCAGTGGGAGCAGCGGAAGCATTGGTGGACAGGTAGCTTATGTCTATTTATAGACTAAAGCAGATATAGCGGAGATAGATTATCAATTTCTGATGTGACAGTCATAGGTTTGACTTCATCAGAATAGCGGATGGATCTGTTGAGAAGGTAGTAGGGTGTGATGTCATGGTATTTAGATGACATACACAGAGTAGGAAATGATATTCCTATACTACGATCGGTTATGCTTTGGTCATCACACAGTGGTTTCTCCAAATGGGACTTGGACATTATATCAGACATACTGGTTACTAGATCTATGGTTTTGGATCTAGATTTGGGTGGTTTCCCAATTAAGGGTACTTAAACAGCATTCTAAGAGTATTTAGAATGGACGACTCCTGGCACGGTAGTATACCTGCAGGTAATGGAGTCACCCTCTCTAAAGGTGTCTCATAGACTAAAGGGGAGAGGGATGTACATGATTGGCAGATCACTTGCTTAGGCAATTGAGTCAATCATGAGATGTCAAGTACCACACCAGATGTTGTTCTTGCACTAGATGCAATAAGTTAATATTGATCCTATCCTAGAGAAACAGTCGGAAGCAGTTTTAGAACATAAGTGAATGTTCTAAGGATATGATAACGATAGCCTCATTCGGGAGACAGTTATCATTCCAGGCTTCCAAGGTGACTTGGACGACAGGGAGGTTGTCAGAGTTATAGTTTTTCTTCTGACGAGGGGCAGTATTTTGGACAGGTGGTCCAAGGCAATACTGAGAGAGGCATGGCGCAGGATACTGATTAAGTTCAGTTGTCGATACAGTCTAAGAAGTTTGGATTTGGAGTTCATTTATGAGCTAGGTCCCATCAGACATCCAGACACATTCTAAGACAGGTATTGCTCATTTCGGGAGATGGCTTTCTCCGCGAACTTGAGATATAGAGAGACATAGAAAGAAATATGACAGCGGATCCACTCACTGAGGCTATTCCTCGAACGCAATAGTTTCGCAAACGAGCTTTGTGCGACTGACTAGTAGAGGAGTTGGGTGTTCGGTATCACACGGGCTATGAGTATACGACATCGCAATAATTATCCTTGAGTGCAAGTGGGAGATTGTTGGAGATAGTGCCCTCAGAGTCAATTATTGGATCACAGGCACGTGATTGAAATGATTGAGGGAGGACCTATCCCGGTAGGACAGTCTTACTCGAGATGATAGTATGCTATCTGGTTTATCTTTATCATCGTGTACTGCTTTAGGTGACTAGACAGGTCTCTATTACACGTTGATAGAGCCCCTAGGATTCTTGCTTGACTGCCAGCAGTATGAAGGCGATCATATACGTAGGAGCTGGTAGTCTATAAGCACATCCTTAAAAGGTCCCTAGTCGTGGGAGTTTCGAGACAGGGCATCGATACTCCAGAGTAGACTAGTGTATACAGTCGAGACCCCGACGAGGGGCGGTGGCCGGTCTCACAAGCCACTGGTGTCAGTTGGTTCACCTAAGATGTATACAGGTGCTCATTGGGTTATGAGTGTAAGTGCACGGCGGCGCCCCGGCCGTCAAACCGACGCCGGAATGCGGAAGCGGTGATAAACTTTAATTTTTGCGGACTTTGCAAACCGGCACCACCGCGCACTAAACTCCGGATCGTAACCATTAAACTAGTCTAGCTAACTAACAAGAAAGGGAAAGAGATGTACCGAGTGATCCGAGTCCTCCGGTCTTCTCGTCGTCGTCCCGATCTCCCGCGGAAACTCCGGTCGTCGCCTTTCGCCGGAAGGGCACCACGTAGCCGGATTCTTTTACGGGCTCCCACCTCTATACCGAGGCAACTCGGGCGCGAAGTTGGCTAGCCGACGCACCCAAGATTTGCTGTAGAATAATGTAGCAAGCGAGTCTCTTTGGGGTTTATGAGGAGTTGCCATGATGGAGAAATTGAGCATGCAAAGGAAATGAAAATGGAGCCTCTCTCAAAAATTGAGCTCGGCCACCAACACAAGAAAGAGCTCTCTGGAAAAAAAGAATGAAGCCTGCACCCTTTTGTGAATGAATGAATGAACTAATACCAAAGAAAGAAAATCAATCTCACAGCACACACACACACATCCCTTAATTAATTAATCAAGCCCCCACAAAACTTCCAGCACACTCATTTTCATTCATGTGAATATATATTAATCATAACCACTAAAATTTAAAACCCCACTCCAATTTCCACAGTGGCCGGCCCACAAATCCAATCAAGCAGTGGCCGGCCCCACCACTAAACCCATACCTCCTCAAGTCAAGAATTAATGCATCATGGAGCCAAAAAAAATGCAATCATATCAATCCTTTTTGCAAGAAACCCCCTCAACAAAATGTTAATGGCAAACTTGCAATTAACACCCTCCAACGAAAAGTCCGACCGGGAAGGAAAAAGAGAAAACCGGCCGGAACGGAATGCAAACTGGCAACCCCAGAAAACTGGTCCCATAATAAATTACAGGAAAACCCCGATACTGTGCATACACACCCGCATTTGTATTCCGACCGGATACAAATGCAAAGAGACAAAAATACATTATCAAATACTAAGATCCGGCTTAAGCCAAAGCCGGCTAGTAAAAACCGTTCGATCACGATCTGTGCAATACCGCACGTATCTGATCGAACCCTGCCATATCTCCATACGGCCTCTACAGCGTTTCGCCCGAAAGCTGAGTAACTAAATGTGTGGTGGACTCTAAAGACTCGTCAATACTATGGCTGTGGATTTAACCACCAGCACGTCAGAGGTATAAGCCAATACGTAACGGGCCACCAGCTATTGACCAAAAGGGACGTCGATGAGCGAACTCATCCTGACACCCTACTGAGCCTGTCAGTGACAATATCCGTGCAGTCCGGTCCGTTCGTCTATGAGTATCGCATGGCGGGCCTAGGGGGTTGGTAAAAGTCAGACCCCCAAAAGCGGTACAAGTCGTGTCGGAGTGTAGCCCAGAACACCCTGAGATACTACTGGAATACCTACCAGTAAATCTCCTTGCCTTGGCCAAGGACTTTGTGTAATGGCTCTCCTAGACACAGCACGACCTCACCCCCAATACCGGGAGAGACGAACCCCTGAAGATACGCTCACTGCCTCCATGTGGCTCGGACTGTACCCAACTAAAACCTGTTTGCACGACTCCTTTGAGCCGTGGTAGGGTAGTAATCAAAGTACAGTGGGAACTCACACGAGACAAATGACGATCCCCAGGTCGATGAACTAACCTGCACACATGTCACCAGGGAACTGCCATCTGACGTCTGGTATATGACCAACTAGCATGTTCCCGGCGAGTCCTGTCCGGTGTACTCATAACCTAATGAGCACCTGTATACATCTTAGGTGATCCAACTGACACCAGTGGCTTGTGAGACCGGCCACCGCCCCTCGTCGGGGTCTCGACTGTATACACTAGTCTACTAATGGAGTATCGATGCCCGGTCTCGAAACTCCCACGACTAGGGACCTTTTAAGGATATGCTTGTAGACCCCCAGCTCCCACTTATATGATCGCCCTCATACTGCTGGTGGTCAAGCAAGAATCCTAGGGGCTCTATCAACGTTTAATAGCGACGTGTCAGGTCACCTAAAGCAGTACACGATGATAAAGGTAAACCAGATAGCATACTATCATCTCGAGTAAGACTGTCCTACCGGGATAGGTCCTCCCTCAATCATTACAATCACGTACCTGTGACCTAATAATTGACTCTGAGGGCACTATCTCCAACAATCTCCCACTTGCACTCAAGGCTAATTATTGCGATGTCGCATACTCACAGCCCGTGTGATACCGAACACCCAACTCCCCTACTAGTCAGTCTCACAAAGCTCGTTTGCGAAACTATTGCGTTCGAGGAATAGCCTCAGTGAGTGGATCCGCTTTGTTGTTTCTTTCCATGTCTCTCTATATCTCATGTTCGCGGAGAAACCCATCTCCCGAAATGAGCAATACCTGTCTTAGAATATGTCTGGATGTCTGATGGGACATAGCTCATAATTGAACTCCAAATCCAAACTTCTTAGACTGTATCGTCAACTGAACTTAATCAGTATCCTGCGCGCCATGCCTCCCTCAGTATTGCCTTGGATCACCTGTCCAAAATACTGCCCCTCGTCAGAGGGAAAACTATAACTCTGACAACCTCCTTGTCGTCCATGTCACCTTGGAAGCCTGGAATGATAACCGTCTCCTGAATGAGGCTGTCGTTATCATATCCCTAGAACATCCACTTATGTTCTAAAACTGCTTCCGACTGTTTCTCAAGGATTGGATTAATGTCAACTTATTGCATCTAGTGCAAGAACAACATCTGGTGTGGTACTTGACATCTCACGATTGACTCAATTGCCTGAGCAAGTGATCTGCCAATCATGCCCGTCCCTCTCCCCTTTAGTCTGTAAGACACCTTTGGAGAGGGTGACTCCATTACCTGCAGGTACACTACCGTGCCAGGAGTCGACCATCCTAAATACTCTTAGAATGCTGTCAAGTACCCTGATTGGGAAACCACCCAAATCTAGATCTAAAACCATAGATCCAGTAACCAGTATGTCTGATATAAAATCCATTTCCTTTGTGGAGAAACAACTGTGTGACGACCAAAGTATAACCGATCGTAGTGTAGGAGTTTCTTTTCCTACTCTGTGTATATCATCCAAATACCAGGATATCACACCCTACTACCTTCTCAACAGATCTATCCGCTATTCTGATGAAGTCAAACCCATGACTGTCACGTCAGAAATAGATGATCTATCTCCATTACATCTGCTGTAGTCTATAAATAGACATAAGCAACCTGTCCACCAATGCTTCCGCTGCTCCCACTGACTACGACAACCCTCTGGCAGAGTCATATAGGCGTACACTTCTAAAACTGGTTTAGAACGACGCTATACTCATCCTCCCGCCGGGTCTCGTAACCTGGAACAACAGCAATGGCAATTGTGGGTAAACAAGAACTTCCCTGTCACCGTCCTTGAGGCTACCGTAGTGCCTCTCGGGTGCCTGAAGTTACCCACCTTATCTGCGGGGTGGCCAATGGAATGTCAAATCAGATTGAATCTTTAGGTTCCTTATCAAATCTTCAGTAATCGTTTGCGGTTCTGGAATCACTTCCAGTTCTACCATACTCCCACTACTGTTTTTGAAAAAATCCATTTTTAATAAAACTGTGGCGAGTCTAGAATAATATCACTATTGATCTTTCTTATGGTAGAAAGTCAACCCTCGTCATAGCCTGGGTCAACCCACAAACAGCCATTACAGAAACGCGCCTTGAGCTGTCCAGAGTCTGGTTTTAATCATAAGCCGGACAACTCCCCGTACCTTAACAATGTTAAGATATGAACTGTACTATATCCAATATAGAACCAGAGGCACTGATTTAATTGAACCGATTCAAATCATGCAGCTGTCTCCAGTGCATGTCAACTAAATGGAGAGAGGCCGATCAGCGTTACTCAACTTAGGAATGCTTCCAATTATGAGTAACCTGAAAGAGAAGCAATTTCTCTTTATCATTACTATCAACTGAATACCATACACAAGTATCTATATCTTCGATCACTTTGAAGAATCCCGATACTTGCTACACCTGGTTCTCTACTCTATTCAAATACCTATAACTCCTCAAAACTTAGACCCTGTGTTTCTACGAAACACATGTCTAAGAACTAGAGAAGTTAAAAGTAAACAGAATATAGTATGAGGACCAGTCCCTCTGTCCAAATGGACACTGGACAACATACAATACTTTGTATAAGTCCGCTGAGTCTGACAACTCTTTCACTGTGTTCGTAGGTTGAAAACTGTTCTTATGGTTAAGAAGAATTACACCGCTGTTTAATGCTCCTTACCTAACCATCCACTGATATAGGTAAATGTCATCGACATAATATCAAAAAGGTATATCTCACTCTATGAAAATAGACGTACAGATATATCAATTTGAAATTGGTGCACAACAGCGGATATTCAAAACCAAATATTTGCAGACCGGCAAACAACCCAGGTGATCTCCTCAAATATCACCGATTACAACGAATCCCGATATAATGAGGATGATCACCCAATTCCCAATAACTTACTCCCACTCATCATCTGTAAAACCATACAGATGTGAGAATCATACCTGGTAAATACATACCCTGGAGCAAGTGTTGATTGGGAAATCAGTTTTCTTTTAACAGTACACAGTTGAACTGAAACATTGAAATGTTTCGATGGGGTATCCTGGTATTCCTAGTAATGCCTCTACCATTATCCAGATTCACAACTATAACCGTATAATTCTTTGCCACCTCTCCAAATCCCTTTATATGTCTTTAATCATTACCTTCTGCACACCCCTTAGGCCAAATGGTTTTCTTCCTTCCCTACCGTTCGGCACCAGCCTATGGTTTGGAAGAGAACTATCCAATAAGCATAATGGGTGTACTGTCCTAGTCCTAGGAGCACTCGCAATGCGAGAGAAGGTGAAGATAAAAGACAACCGAATAAACCTTATTCTTATTTCTCCTGGACCAGAATCCATCCCCGAACTGGAACAAGTTCCTTTCGAGTTCGTATATAACCATACGATGGAGTATCCAATAAACTGTGGATCTTCGTAGTGATACGGAGTGTCCTGGAGAAATACAAAGGTGATTTAGGATTGGCGAAGAAATACTTGGTTTGGTTATGAATAGCTGTCGCAATTTACTTTGCCCTCTTACTAATCCCTTACTTTGTCTTAATCTTAATACCTTCTGCACACCTTTTAGGCTAATTGGTTTTCTTCATTCCCTACCGGTCGGCACCAGCCTATGGTTTGGAAGAAGACTATCCAATTTGCGTAATAGGTGTACTACTCCTAAACCAAGGAGTACTCGCAACCTGAGAGAAGGTGAACAGAAAAGACAACTGAATAATCCTATCCGTTTTCTCCAGAACCGGAAACCATCCTCGAATTCCTTCGAGTTCGTATCTAACCATACGATGGTTTTGTCCAATGGAAGTGGACGTTCGCAGTAATACGGGGTGTCCTGGAGAAAAAGGTAAAAGTAGAAGGGGCAATGAGGTCTGCAACTCTGACAATCCAAAAGCCAGTGTTAAGAAGGTTCGGTCAACTTGGTCACTGAGTCATAGTCTTAGGGTCGGGTCAATGGTCGCTGCCAAAGAGAGAGAGAAAAGAAACACTCAGCGTGCACTCTAACCTAGATCAGAATGGTTACCAATTTATTTAATCTGGAAACCTCCCACTGTACCTCAAATTCTCCTCCAAACCTGAAAGAAGAATTAGTCGGGGTCACCCGAGGAGTAAACCGACTCATCAGTGGGAATCGGGATCTAACTATCATCGCATGACAATGTGACGGAATCCCCTCACGGTATCACACTCCAGAAGGTATGCGCATATCTGGCAAGTTTCAGTTCTTTTGAAACTCCCGATGTGATTTTTACCCCATGCTCTTATGACCTTGACTTTGGCCAACAAATCATAAGTCACATGTCAAGTTCTGCCCGTCATTCTCCAGGTTAATTTGAGCCCACCCGTACAAGCCCTTGACTTTGGCCAACAAGGCTATACGACTGCCCCAAACCAACGCATCTATCTATGCTGCATATGAATAACCAACAGCTACCAAACACTGTGCCTTGACTTTGGCCAACAAACACAGCTTGAATACTATTGACTACCCATATGAAACGACGGAGGGCTACGAATGGTTTCTGGCGAAAACCTTTAACGTAATGAACTTGATATCGTTGAAGGAACGGATAGCTTTTTAGAAAATATAGTGACGAAAACCTTTACTAAAGAGGTCACTCCCGGTGAAGGGATCTCGGCTCTTTCCCCGTAGTATAGGGTGCAGGATATTCCAACTGAATACCACGGTGCAAAGCAAAAGTAATCGGCTATTGTGAAGTTAAAGCCCTGACGCAAACTTCTGTCCAAGGGGTCACTCCCGGTGAAGGGATCTCGGCCCTTGCCTCGTCGACTGAGGAGCAGGATATTCCAAATGAATACCACGATGCAAAACAAAAGAGAACGTCCTTGCAATAACAGCTTTTAGAAAAGTGTTCCAACAACATCAGATTAGGTTTGTTTATCTTGCATTGATCCGAATCAACGCAGTCCCATCAATGATCACACCACAAAGAACGAAAATATACTGACGTACGTATATGCCATCCGCATTCGCCACTGGGTCCCGTCATCACCCGTTAGGTTAGCTAACTAACGGCAGAGCGGGGACTGGACTAGCGCGGATGATAAACATATACAACATCTACTAATATATATACCAATATATAGTATTTCGCTCAAGGCGTGAATAAAATGCAACATCACAGAAATGTACAGCATCACAGAACAATACAGATATCTGGGATCCCCGGGTTTCACAGAGTTACTACTGAAACCCGACGTTCCCCTGGTCGTGTGGATAGCCTGTGCAATGAAATCCTATACCCCCTACGAGTGCGGCGAATAGCCAGCCAATCCTGGAGTGAAGCCCCCTCCGTCCCAATGCCATGAGATGCGGGCTTGTTGCCCTCTAGAACCCGGCTATCCGTGCACCCCTCCGCGGGGTAACCCTAGTACAGAAAGTAAAATATACATACAACGGGTACATCGACCGCAACCAGGTCATGCCCCAAAATAATAATACAAACAGGCAGTGACGGCAGTCCACATGTCGGACGCTCGCCCCGCAATATAAAATGTACATAATACAACAAAACTGTACTAGCATTGCATCCAGGCTATCCCCCACGACCGATCCGCAACATCACAGCAAATACATAGAACATCAACGTGAAAGTCACGTTCGCAAATCCGTCTAACCGGGCTATAGCAGTTAGACCGGATTTACCGATCGAGTGACATTCACGGTCGCAGATATAATGTAAATACTGTGGAAAATGTGTTTAAAATTTTCCGATTGATCAAACCTTAACAAGTGGGCCCCCAAACAAAACTGTAGCACTCACAGAAAACCTGGGCCCAATTTTAATATTCCAGAAAACACATTTTCAACTCAGAAACACACAGCAAAAATTTGGGAGGGTGAACAGTTACATCCGCGGCGGAAGAGCGGCCAAAGCAGGTGTTTGGTCGCCCTTCCGCGGCGGTTTGGTGAGCTCGTTGTACCAAATTTTTACAGTGACCTTAAAATTCCCTGCACATCACTCTAAGACAACCTGAAAAATTTTTGGACTCAAAAAAAATTCGACAGAAACTGATGTGCATGAAAAATGCGTTTTCGGGATTTTGTTCGATCGGAAACGTAAAACACATCAAACGAAAGCTAGACGAAGTTAATGGCGAGGCTCTGATACCACAGTAAGTGCACGGCGGCGCCCCGGCCGTCAAACCGACGCCGGAATGCGGAAGCGGTGATAAACTTTAATTTTTGCGGACTTTGCAAACCGGCACCACCGCGCACTAAACTCCGGATCGTAACCATTAAACTAGTCTAGCTAACTAACAAGAAAGGGAAAGAGATGTACCGAGTGATCCGAGTCCTCCGGTCTTCTCGTCGTCGTCCCGATCTCCCGCGGAAACTCCGGTCGTCGCCTTTCGCCGGAAGGGCACCACGTAGCCGGATTCTTTTACGGGCTCCCACCTCTATACCGAGGCAACTCGGGCGCGAAGTTGGCTAGCCGACGCACCCAAGATTTGCTGTAGAATAATGTAGCAAGCGAGTCTCTTTGGGGTTTATGAGGAGTTGCCATGATGGAGAAATTGAGCATGCAAAGGAAATGAAAATGGAGCCTCTCTCAAAAATTAAGCTCGGCCACCAACATAAGAAAGAGCTCTCTGGAAAAAAAGAATGAAGCCTGCACCCTTTTGTGAATGAATGAATGAACTAATACCAAAGAAAGAAAATCAATCTCACAGCACACACACACATCCCTTAATTAATTAATCAAGCCCCCACAAAACTTCCAGCACACTCATTTTCATTCATGTGAGTATATATTAATCATAACCACTAAAATTTAAAACCCCACTCCAATTTCCACAGTGGCCGGCCCACAAATCCAATCAAGCAGTGGCCGGCCCCACCACTAAACCCATACCTCCTCAAGTCAAGAATTAATGCATCATGGAGCCAAAAAAAATGCAATCATATCAATCCTTTTTGCAAGAAACCCCCTCAACAAAATGTTAATTGCAAACTTGCAATTAACACCCTCCAACGAAAAGTCCGACCGGGAAGGAAAAAGAGAAAACCGGCCGGAACGGAATGCAAACTGGCAACCCCAGAAAACTGGTCCCATAATAAATTACAGGAAAACCCCGATACTGTGCATACACACCCGCATTTGTATTCCGACCGGATACAAATGCAAAGAGACAAAAATACATTATCAAATACTAAGATCCGGCTTAAGCCAAAGCCGGCTAGTAAAAACCGTTCGATCACGATCCGTGCAATACCGCACGTATCTGATCGAACCCTGCCATATCTCCATACGGCCTCTACAGCGTTTCGCCCGAAAGCTGAGTAACTAAATGTGTGGTGGACTCTAAAGACTCGTCAATACTATGGCTGTGGATTTAACCACCAGCACGTCAGAGGTATAAGCCAATACGTAACGGGCCACCAGCTATTGACCAAAAGGGACGTCGATGAGCGAACTCATCCTGACACCCTACTGAGCCTGTCAGTGACAATATCCGTGTAGTCCGGTCCGTTCGTCTATGAGTATCGCATGGCGGGCCTAGGGGGTTGGTAAAAGTCAGACCCCCAAAAGCGGTACAAGTCGTGTCGGAGTGTAGCCCAGAACACCCTGAGATACTACTGGAATACCTACCAGTAAATCTCCTTGCCTTGGCCAAGGACTTTGTGTAATGGCTCTCCTAGACACAGCACGACCTCACCCCCAATACCGGGAGAGACGAACCCCTGAAGATACGCTCACTGCCTCCATGTGGCTCGGGACTGTACCCAACTAAAACCTGTTTGCACGACTCCTTTGAGCCGTGGTAGGGTAGTAATCAAAGTACAGTGGGAACTCACACGAGACAAATGACGATCCCCAGGTCGATGAACTAACCTGCACACATGTCACCAGGGAACTGCCATCTGACGTCTGGTATATGACCAACTAGCATGTTCCCGGCGAGTCCTGTCCGGTGTACTCATAACCCAATGAGCACCTGTATACATCTTAGGTGATCCAACTGACACCAGTGGCTTGTGAGACCGGCCACCGCCCCTTGTCGGGGTCACGACTGTATACACCAGTCTACTAATGGAGTATCGATGCCCGGTCTCGAAACTCCCACGACTAGGGACCTTTTAAGGATATGCTTGTAGACCCCCAGCTCCCACTTATATGATCGCCCTCATACTGCTGGTGGTCAAGCAAGAATCCTAGGGGCTCTATCAACGTGTAGTAGCGACGTGTCAGGTCACCTAAAGCAGTACACGATGATAAAGGTAAACCAGATAGCATACTATCATCTCGAGTAAGACTGTCCTACCGGGATAGGTCCTCCCTCAATCATTACAATCACGTACCTGTGACCTAATAATTGACTCTGAGGGCACTATCTCCAACAATGAGTACACCGGACAGGACTCCCCGGGAACATGCTAGTTGGTCTTATACCTGACGTCAGATAGCAGTTCCCTGGTGACATGTGTACAGGTTAGTTCATCGACCTGGGGATCGTCATTTGTCTCGTGTGAGTTCCCACTGTACTTTGATTACTACCCTACCACGCTCAAAGGAGACGTGCAAACAGGTTTTAGTTGGGTACAGTCCCGAGCCACATGGAGGCACTGAGCGGATCTTCAGGGGTTCGTCTCTCCCGGTATTGGGGGTGAGGTCGCGCTGTGTCTAGGAGAGCCATTACACGAAGCCCTCGGCCGAGGCAGGAGATTTACTGGTAGGTATTCCAGTAGTATCTCAGGGTGTTCTGGGCTACACTCCGACACGACTTGTACCGCTTTTGGAGGTCTGACTTTTACCAACCCCCTAGGCCCGCCATGCGATGCTCATAGACGAACGGACCGGACTGTACGGATATTGTGACTGACAGGCTCAGTAGGGTGTCAGGATGAGTTCGCTCATCGACATCCCATTTGGTCAATACCTGGTAGCCCGTTACGTATTGGCTTATACCTCTGACGTGCTAGTGGTTAAATCCACAACCAAGATGTTGATGAGTCTTTAGAGTACCCCACATTCAGTTGCTCAAGTTTTCGGGCGAAACGCTGTAGAGGCCGTATGGAGATATGGCAGGGTTCGATCAGATACGTGTGGTATTGCACGGATCATGATCGGATGGATAATACTTGCGGGCTTTGGTTTAAGCCGGATCCAAGTATTGCACAGTGTAGATTTTGTCTCATTGCATATGTATTTCAGTCGGAATACAAATGCGGGTGTGTATACACAGTAGCGGGGTTTTTCTGTAATTTATTACGGGATCAGTTTTTTGGAGTTGCCAGTTTGTTTTCCGTTTCGGCCATTTCCTTTGTATCTTTCATTCGTCGAAGATTGATGGAGGAGGGCTTATTTGCATTTGTGCAAATAAGCATTTGTGGGAGGTGGTATTTGCATACTTTTGTCTCATGATGGTTTCATGATGGAGGACCATCCCTTGACCTTCTTGCTTCATGATTATGCTTCATGATTGCTTCACTTTTTGACTTGTTGATGAGAGATGGTTGTTGAGTGTAGACTTTGGTTTGTGATCATTTTATTCTCTCATGATCACTCCTTACTCTTCTTGCATTATTTGATCCATACCTCTCTCATTCTCTCTCTCTCTCTTCTGTTCACCATGTCATGGCCGGCCACATAGGGGAGGGGCTGCCTAATTTTTGGTGTGGGATTTTTAGCTCTCTCATGCTTGCAAAAATCCCCAAGTACACCACAAAATTCCATGTATCATTCCTCCACCAAATGACAACATCCTACAAACCCAATGAGACATAGAACACTACATATATTCTACAGCAAATCTTGGGCACGTCGACTCGCCAGCTTCATGCCCAAGTTTCCTCGGTATAGAGGTGGGAGCCCGTAAAAGAAGACGGCGACGTGGTGCCCTTCCGGCGACGAGGTGGAGACCGGAGATTCCGCGGGAGATCGGGACGACGATGAGAAGACCGGAGGACACGGATCACTCGGTATATCTCTCTTCCCATCTTGTAGTTAGCTAGGACTAGTTAATGGCCCGATCCGGGTTTTAGTGCGCGGTGGTGCCGGTCAAGAAAAATTAAAGTTAACCATCGCTTCTGCATTTGGCCTCAGGATGGAGGCCGGGGCGCCGCCGTGCACTTACATAAACATCAACATCCCTCTCTTAGATGCTATCCAACAAGTTCCGTACCATGCGAAAACTCTTAAGAACTTGTGCACTAGGAAGAGGAAGACTCAAGTGCCCAAGAAGATATTCATGGCAAAGATTGTAGACACGGCTTTCCCCCAACAAGTACCGAGGAAAGGTAAGGACCCTGGCTATCCTACTATTTCTATTTCTATTGGGGAAAAACACATCAACCGTGCTCTACTAGACCTTGGCGCTAGTGTTAACTTGCTTCCATACTCGGTTTATGAGCAACTAGGGATCAGAGTGTTAAAGCCCTCGAGCATAACTCTCCAGATAGCTGACCGATCGATCACCAAACCTAGGGGTGAACTGGAAGATGTGTTAATAAAAATCAGGGAATTTGTATTCCCTGTGGATTTTATTGTAATTGATACACAGCCTGTAGCGAACCCACGGAATCAAATTCCGGTGATTTTATGTCGCCCCTTTTTGGCCACTTCAGATGCTATCATCAACTGTCGTAATGGTTCTATGACCCTATCCTTCGGGAATAGGTCAATTGAGCTGAACATTTACAAGTTGGGAAGTGTACCCTCCGAACCTACTGCTCAGGTTTGTTCTGTCAACTTAATGGATGTCGACAGCAGCGAATTTGACGATCCTCATGATACTGATCTTGACTCTTTTCATACGTTATTGTTTGACCCAACTATGTATCATACACATACGGACTCTTCCACAGAGATGTCCGGGTCAACAACTAACACCGATTATGAACTGTTTCTGGAGTCTGAAGATCACCCCGCACTTTGTGATGACATTATTCATTGGGGTATTGATGGAACTTTTGTGGAGATCTTCGCCGATGAACTTGCATTTTTGAATGACACGGGTGTTGAGATGAATCATGTCCCAATCAATGAAATTGAACCTCCACCCCTTCTTCTGAACTGTACAGAGAATGCGAGCAATCCATCACAATCACTGCATCGTCTCTCCAGAATGAGACACACACACATTCTATTCCACCACTTAACCTTTCCCCACTTCTTCTTCCACCAACCAGAGCACTGCATTGATAAAATTTTTGAATGGTTGGTGTTAACTTTCGGTCTTTGCAAAGCTTGGCATCGACCAATGATTCTTGACCCCCTCATGTGATTTTCAAAAGATTAACATTGCATAACTCAAGTTTGGGGGGGGTATAATCTGGCTCTTGAAAAGAAATTTTTTTACAAACTTTTGAGCCAAAAATAAGTTTGGTGGAGGTTCTTCACTTAAATATTTTTCCCCCACTAATAAATTCCTCCCAGGCTTACAGGTTTTTCGATATTTAGCAGATGGCAACAGTGAGGACACTGTTGAAAACAAGTTTGGGGGAGGTTCGTGCTTATTTTCGCATCATTTGCATCATACTTAAGCACAAAACATTTTTGAAAACTTATAAAAATTTAAAAAATTTCAAAAATAAAAAAAAATTTGTACATAAATAAGATAATAAAAGATTAGATAGTGAAAAAATTTACATCCATGAGATTAGAAAAATTTAAGAAAACCAAGAAAATTAGAAGTTTTCTTATACGAACCAGTAATAAGTAGTTATGAGCCGTTGTCCCAAGGGTTAGTAAGATGAAGGAAGTCACTAATCTGAGGATAAAAATAAGTCTGAAAAATAGTTCCTATTCTGGAAGCCAAACATTTTGAACGTTGATACCCTACTATTCGCACTTACACACATCTTGAAACTCGGGATAGTAGAGGATACCTTGAAATGATCTTGTCTAAAAGCCGATGTATGAAGGAAATATAAAAAAACTGAATAAAATATAAAATGGTGTAAAAAAATGGACACTGATTTTGTTATCACCAAGGCATCAATAAAAAAATATAGCGAGGGTGTCTCTTCACCTAGTGCCCTAAGCCCAACTGGTATGGGAGTCACTGCTAAGCCTTAGGTAGTGCAAGACGACGAAAACCACCAAATAAGCAAGCATATGAGTAATCGGTCGGTTAGTACCTCAAGAAGTATTAACGGTCGCATCAAAGTGTGTGAGCAATCCTAAATATTCATTAATTAAAAAGTACTGAGATGGATGGACAAGAGTATGATAACTTGAATTGAATTCTCCAGGTGTAGGGATGTCTTTACACACACGTAGGGTTATATGATCGATATTTGGAAGAAAGATAGGAATGAAGAATAAGATGATGTTTTATTGAGGGAGGACGTGATTTCTAACATCTTTTCATGACTATTAAGATAGGGCTCATAACAACCGAAAAGCTAGCTTAGTTGGAAATCCTAATTTTCAAGGCTTTTCTTTTACAATTCTTGTCATTAAATGTAATATTCACGGTCTTCCTTTTATTATTGGATTTTTTGGGTGCAATCCGCTGAAAACCTTCAGGAGACAACACTCCTCCTACTAGGGACACCTAGAGGTTTAAAGGCTTGTTGCACGTGCTCAGTGCAATCGTGTTGCCTACGACAGTGTGCTAGTTAGTTTTTCTCTTTTTTCAATTTCTCTTTCTCTTTTTAATATAACGGTCGCTCGAGACGACCGAAAATATGTTTGGGGGAATTTGATCAGTCGAAAATACTGCATTTTTAACACGTCAATTTCCCTATCATTTGCACTCATCTAGAAGTGTTCGGTATTCATATTGCACATATTAGCAAAACAGTCGTAAAATAAAAGATTGCATGTGTTATATATTAAAACCGACATTTATGATGAAAATTGAGTGTTTATCATGGCATCACATCATTCTTGTGTAGCGCAACACTTGTCTCGAGAAATTGTGCAGGAAATTGCAGAAACCGAGCCAAAATTGTGAAAATAATGCTGATAAAATACGCCAACTCAAAGGCTAGAGATCTGGCAGCCGTGGCTTCTCAAGCCAAAATTGTGAAAATACGCTAAAATTGTGAAAATAATCAGAGACTCATTTGGAAATTCAACATATCAGAAAATATACATAAAGTCAGCACCAGAAAAGCCCAGAAGACTTAAGCCCCAAGGCTTCTCAAGAGCCGTGGATCCGCGGCCGGAGCCGGCTTATGTAAGTCCACGTTGCGACCCCCGGTTCTTACGGGGAGGCGGAAACGGTATAAAATCAAAATTTTAACGCAAGAGGCAACATGGACTAAGCTAGGTCGGGATCTTTACCTAAACTAAAACTAGCATACTAAGCTAAAGATATTTAGCTACTCGGATAGAGATGGTTATACCTAGCTTGTCTTGAACTCCTTCGTCTTCAAGCTCCGGTGGTGGTCCGATGGCTCCTTCTCGTCGTCTCCGTACGCCGAAGATAGATCCACTTGAAAACTCCAACCTTTAGCTCCTTCTTCGGTCTTTGAAGAAACTAGTTCACTTGGTTTGCTAAACCTAGTGAACTAGAATGAGTAGAGAGGAAATAGAATGGGATTTTATCTATGGTTCTTGATCCTCAACTCATGAGACAAGAGAACCATAGATCAAGAGAGGGAGCAAGAGGTTGAGGGTGAGAGCAAGGGGAGAGCTCAAGAACAAGAGAGAGAATGAGCAAGAAAGAATGAGGCTCTCTTTTCTCTCTCACCCTCTCATAATCCAAAGTGATCATAACTCATCATATCAAAAAAGTCTTTTGGTGATGGTTAGAAGCAACCATAAGGTTATCATATCATGCACTCATATTACTCAAAAAGCAAGCAAGAAAAAAGTCTTTGGCATGAAATGATAACCATGGTTATCATGATGGTCAACTAGTCAAGCCTAGTCAACCGGTCAACAAGTCAACAAAAGTCAACAAGTCACCAAAGTCAACAAGTCAACAAAAGTCAACAAGTCAACAACCATATCACCATAATACTTAATTAATATAATAGTTAATCACATATCATATTCTCATTAGGGTTGAGCAAAAAGTCAAAAGTCAACGGTCAACTGTCAACAACCCTAATGAGAATCCACTGCCTCTGCCTCCCTGTCAACTGTGCATACACACCCGCATCCGCGTTCCGAGGAACACGAATGCAAACTGGATAAATCCAATCCCATAAGGTACACTAGGATCTGGCTTAAACCAAAGCCCGCTAGTGTAAACTGTCCGGACACTGTACGTGCACAAGTGCACGGATGTGACCGAACCCTGTCGCAAAACCATGCGACCTGTCGCAATACCATGCGACCTCTACTCTTTTGCCTAAAGGCGAAAAGCTTTCTGTGTGGGACTCTAAAGACTCGACACTACGCTGGCAGTGGGTTTAACCACAGACCGCAAGCGGCACTAGCTGTGCGTAACGGTCCCCAGGTAATGCCGACAAGAAGACCGACGAGGCGAAACCCATCTGAACTCCTACTGAGCCTGAGTGTGACATTCTCCATACAGTCCGGTCTGTTCGTCTGATACATCGCATGGCGGGCCTAGGGGGCGGTAAACGTCAGTCCCCCAATAGCGGTACAAGTCGTGCCGGAGTGAAGCCCAATACACCCTGAGATAACACTGGAAACCTACCAGTATATCTCGTTTGCCCTGGCCAGGGACTACTCGTGTAATGGCTCTCCTAGACACAGCGCGATGTCAACCCCCAATACCGGGAGAGACGAATCCTGTCTAACCGTCACTGCCTCCAAGTGCTTCGGGACTGCACCCAACCACTACCTGTTTGCACGACTCCTTTGAGCCGTGGTAGGGTAGTGATCAAAGTACAGTGGGAACACACTCGAGGCGGAGTGACAGTATCAAGTCAGCGGACTAAGCTGTACTCATGTCACCTGGGAACTGATAACTGACGATAGGTATAATACCAACTAGTCAGTTCCCGACGAGTCCTGTCCAGTGTACCCGTAACCTAACGAGCACCCGCATACTATCTCAAGTACGACGTACTGACGGCTGTGGGACAGACCGTCTCCCACACTGGGATGAGAAGCGCATGCGCTGGTCTACTCCGGAGTATCGATGCCCTGTCTCGATAGTCCTGCGACCAGGGACCTGCATAAGGATGTGCTTATAGATTACCCAGCCCCACTAGTGTGACGGCCATCACATCGCTGGTAATCAAGCAAAGATCCTAAGGGCTCTACTAATGTGTATAGGCGATATACAAAAATAAACACATGTACACATTGAAGTAGAAACAAACCAAGTAGCATACTACTATTTTGAGCAAGATTGTCAATACAAGGTGAATATCCCAAGCTTCCATTAAGTAATATACATACTAGTATGATACAGTAATGGCCTCTAGGGCATATACACTAACAATCTCCCACTTGCACTAAGGCCATGTACTGGCGTATCGAAGACCTATCATCTCGATCAGCCGCTCGAACTGAGTCTGGGGCAAGGCCTTGGTGAATGGATCTGCAGTGTTATCTTCTGATTTTACTCTCTTTACCTCGATCTCCTGGCGATCAATGATCTCCCTGATCAGGTGGAACCGCCTCAAAATGTGCCTGGACTTCTGATGGGACCTTGGTTCCTTCGCTAAAGCTATAGCGCCGTTGTTGTCACAATACAGCGGTATTGGATCAACACTGGTAGGAACCACCTGAAGTTCCGTGAGGAACTTCTTCATCCAGACAGCTTCCTTTGCGGCATCGCAAGCAGCTATGTACTCCGCTTCCATGGTTGAGTCAGCAACGGTTTCCTGCTTGGAACTCTTCCAGCAAACCGCCCCTCCATTGAGGGTAAAGACATAACCCGACATGGACTTGGAGTCATCCTTGTCACTCTGGAAGCTGGAGTCAGCAAAGGCCTCAATCTGGAGGTCTTTTCCGCCATACACCAAGAACATCTCCTTAGTCCTTCTCAGGTACTTGAGAATGTTCTTTACTGCTATCCAGTGTTTCTCCCCTGGGTCTGACTGATACCGGCTTACAACGCTCAATGCGTATGCTACATCTGGTCTGGTACATAACATCGCATACATAATAGAGCCTACCGCAGATGCGTAGGGTATTGATGACATGCGAGCCCTTTCCAAATCAGTCTTGGGAGACATCTCTTTGGAGAGGGTGATTCCGTGACAAGCCGGTAGATTACCGCGCTTGGAATCTTCCATACTGAATCGTTTCAGTATGGTGTCGATGTACCTTGACTGTGAAAGTCCCAACATCCTTTTAGATCTATCACGATAGATCTGGATCCCCAGAATGTAGTTGGCATCGCCCAGGTCCTTCATGGAGAACCTCTGTGACAAGAATCCTTTGACTGACTGTAGCATAGGAATATCATTTCCTATTAGGAGAATGTCATCGACGTACAAGACGAGGAATACCACATTTCTCCCTACAATCTTACTGTAAATGCATGGTTCATCTGGGTTTTTGACAAAGTCGAATTCTTTGACAGTATCATCAAAGCAGATGTTCCAACTCCGCGATGCCTGCTTGAGTCCATAGATGGACTTGAGCAACTTGCACACTTTACCGCTGCTCCCACTCTGATTGAATCCCTCTGGCTGATCCATATAGACGCACTCTTCTAAATTTCCATTTAGGAAAGCCGTCTTAACGTCCATCTGCCAGATCTCATAATCGTGGAAGGCAGCAATGGCAAGAAGGATCCGAATGGATTTAAGCATGGCTACCGGAGAAAAAGTCTCGTCATAGTCCAAACCAGGTCTTTGACGAAAACCCTTTGCAACGAGCCTAGCCTTATAGGTTTCAACCTGCCCATCTACACCAATCTTCTTTCTGAAGATCCATTTGCAGCCTACGGGTTTTACCCCTTCTGGAGCAAAGTCCAAAGTCCAAACTTTGTTGGTGTACATGGACTCCATCTCGGTCCGCATTGCATCCAGCCATTTTACCGAGTCACCGCTCTGAATGGCTTGCTGGAAGCTAGTAGGCTCATCATAATCTATGATGCAATCCTCTCTATCCCCGTCTATGAGAAAACCGTAGTATCTCTCGGGCGGATGAGACTGCCTACTACTCCTGCGGAGCGGCGTAGGAATGTCCGGTTCCCCTGAACCTTCTGGTTCTACTAAGGTTTCAGTAATAGCTTGTGGTTCTGGAATTTCTTCCAGTTCTATTGCGCTCCCACTTATCTGATTTTCTAAAAACTCAGTTTCCATGAAGCGGGCATGACGAGAAACAAGGACTTTTTGCTCCTCTGCGTAATAGAAAAGATACCCCTTGGAGTTCTTTGGGTATCCCACAAACTTGCACTGTACTGAGCGTGCCTCGAGCTTGTCCGCATGCTGCTTTTTTACAAAAGCCGGACATCCCCATGTCTTAAAGGATTTAAGACAGGGTTTCTTCCCACTCCACATCTGGTATGGTGTGGTAGGCACTGTCTTAGTAGGAACTTGGTTCAAGAGATGTGCAGCTGTTTCCAGTGCATAACCCCAGAAAGATCGCGGTAACTCAGCCTTACTCATCATGGAACGAACCATATCTAGTAGGGTTCGATTCCTTCTTTCCGATACACCATTGTGTTGTGGTGTGTATGGAGGAGTACGCTGAGAGAGAATTCCATTCTCTTTTAAGTAGTCCAGAAACTCGGCACTCAAGTATTCACCACCTCGATCCGATCTTAGGATCTTGATACTTTTGCCTGTTTGTTTTTCTACTTCATTCTTATATTCTCGAAATTTCTCAAAGGCCTCGGATTTGTGCTTCATTAAGAAGACATGTCCAAACCTAGAGAAATCATCTGTGAAAGTAATGAAGTATGAATAACCGCTTCGCGCATGTGTAGACATTGGACCACACACGTCACTGTGTATAAGTCCCAAGAGCTCGCTCGCTCTTACTCCGTGTCCAGTGAACGGAGTCTTTGTCATCTTTCCCATGAGACAAGATTCACAAGTGGCATAAGACTGGTACTCGAACGGATCCAAGTATCCTTCTTTATGTAACTTAGTCAACCGTGTCTCATTGATGTGACCCAGTCTACAATGCCATAAGAAAGCCTGATTTAATTCTGGAGACTTTCTTTTAAGTGTGTTCTGGACACTGAATATCTGAGCTTGATTCAATACGTATATACCGTTATTTAATGTACCTGACCCAATCAGTGCTTGATTTAGGTGGATGTTTACTACATCGCTTACAAAAGCAAAATCATATCCTTCCTTAGAAAGTAAGGATACAGATATGATATTGCAAGTCGCACCTGGTACATACAAACAGTCACGCAGAATCAATATCTGTCCAGTTGTCAGTCCTAGGTGATATTCCCCTACGGATACAGCATCCATGCTCATTCCGTTAGCAACCCTGAGAGTCATATCACCTTTCCTGATAACCCTACGGTTTCTCAGACCCTGTAACGAATTACAGATGTGAGATCCTGATCCGGTATCCAATACCCAGGAAGTAGGGTTAACTGACAAACAGTTCTCAATTACAAACACACTCGAAGCCGAAGCCACAACATGCTTCGAATTCTGGCTACTGGCTTTACAAGCCCTGCAATCTCTCTGCCATAGTTCATTCCCGTTACAATAGGAACGTCCCTCTTTAATCATATCCAGTCCCGAAACTTTTGCCCTTGTTTTTCCTTTTTCTTCCCTGGTTTCTTTCAGGGTATAAGCAGAGGGCAGGGACTGTAGAATTAGGTCAGTACTTGACCCATTCTCCAACGTGGTCTCCAGGTCCGTGAGCTTAAAATAGCTGGTCTCTGTAAGGACGTTGCCCCCTACAGATGACCCGACAGCCAACCTCGCTTGAAGCAATTCGTTCGAGGTCTCATATCTTGCGATACGAGATTGCTCTCCATATAAAACTTTGTTATGGAGGAAGATAGAAACTGAGTCCATCTTCTCGTGCTGCCTCTGGTTTGCACCATTAACTGAGGCTAACACGAGGCACTTGGCTTTCGCACAATCCTTTTCCGGTGTCCTGCGGATGTGAACATCCGTGACAGGGGAAACTGGACCTGAGACAGCAGGGATTTGATTAGTTAAGAGGTGTCCCAGCTTGTCATGGGCAATGGACATCTGGACAGACCTTTGCCAGTCATAACAGTCAGGTTCAGTCATATTTTTATCTAGATGTAACCTAGGTGCGGTCACAGGGTCGCTGCAATTAAGAGAGAGAAGAAGAAACACTCAGCATGATGCTCTTGCAAGTTTAGAGTGGTTTTTAGTTTGTCTAAACAGGATGGCTCCCACTGTTTCTCGAATCCCTCCTCAAACCATAAAGGAAGAATTAGTCGGGATCAATCCCACCGCACAATACTTGCTTAACCGTTCAGCCAGGCCGGTGTCGGTACTTCGAGGGAGGTTTTCCAACGCTTTCGCGAAGTTCCTTAATTAAAGAACCTCTTTTCCCTGGGGGCGTAGCCCCGCTAACACCTTTCTAGGCACCTACTAGGTTTATAGCATTGATCGTTTAGTGAGAAATTTTCCGAGGAGTAGCATATACTCACAGTAGGATCGGGATCCAAATATCATCGCGTGAAGAAACTGAAGGAATCCTACCAGAATCATCACACTCCAAATGGTATGCAAATCTAGCAAGTTTCAGTACTTATGAAACTCCCGATGTATATTTTTGCCCCATGCTCTTATGACCTTGACTAAGGCCAACAAATCATAAGTCACATGTCAAGTTCTACCCGTCGTTGTCCAGGTTAATTTGAATCCACCCGTATATACCCTTGACTAAGGCCAACAAGGTAATACGACTGTCCCAAACCAACGCATTCTATCTATGCAACATATGAATACCCACCAGCTACCAAACACTGTGCCTTGACTAAGGCCAACAAACACAGCTTGAATACTGTTGAATATTCATATGAAACGACGGAGGGCTACGAATGGTTTTGGCGAAACCGTGAACGTAGTGAACTTGATTTAGTCGATGGAACGAGATAGCTTTTAAATGGAGTGGCTCAAACTCCGCATTTTAAAAGTTTGTTTTGAAAAGAACCGAGTGGTTTTTCGAAAATGTTCCAACGACTTATACTTGGTTTATTTTCTTGCATTAGTTCTTTTAATGCATGTTTTGCTTGCATTAGTTCTTTTAATGCGTGATATTCTTGCATTAGTTCTTTTAATGCGTCCCATCATTTAATCCTACCATTGCAGAAAACAACCAAAATATGACGTACGCTTATGCCATTCGCATTCGCCACGGGGCCCCGTCATTACCCGTTAGGTTACTTAACTAACGACAGAGCGGGGGCTGGGCTAGCGCGTCTGTAAAACATAAGCAACGCCTAAATAATATCTTATATAGATATACTGCAATGATAAACATTTCAGATCACAGATAAATACATTGGATATACTAGTAATCTGTAATTTGTACGAGCCTGTAACAAAAACAGATAACACGGTCGTGGTGAATAGCCAAAACCCCACCCAAGACCCCTACGGGTACGGCAAACTACCCGCCAAGTACCCGAAGCGTAGCAACCTCCCTCATCTCCATGAGTAGGCCACTCGACACTTCGGCATACCCGGTAGTTTGTGCACCCCTCCACGGGTCTATCCTAGGAGCAAAAACAGTAAAAAGAAATTATACAATGACGGCTACAACCCCGACCCGGTTGTGCGGCCAAACAAATAATTATTACATCAATTTACAAATTTACATGAATTGCAAGAAAAGTAAACTCTCGTCTCACAACCCCCGGCTATTCACCCGCGACAATCCAACATATTTATATACACATTCCAGCACATTACAGATCATGTATAACCCCGACTAATCGACTTATAGCGATTAGCCGACGTTCAATACATGCAAACATCACAGATATAACAATCATAGTCAAAGTGCAATGAAGTTCGGAAAAAATACGGAATTATAGGACCCCAAAAGGAAATTTCTTTTCTGTAAAATCTGGGCACATATAATATATCTCAAAAATCCCAAAACCAACACAGACACACACTGCACGAAAAACGACGCACTAAAGACAACAAACCGCGGCGCTTCCGCGGCGGCCAAGAAGGGTCACGCGGCGGAAGCGCGGCGGTTTAGACGAATTGGTGAATCGTTTTTCATGGGTGTTCTAACAAAACCCTGAGACGAATTTAGGAGTATGAAGTTTTTCATTTTGACCAGAAAAAATTTCAACAGAAACTCAGTTTTTGTAGTTTTCCGGTTTTGTGATTTTTTTCGGTTCCGAACTTCGTTACACTTTACTACCTAGCTAGTTTAAGTTTAGTTAGGCTCTGATACCACTGTAAGTCCACGTTGCGACCCCCGGTTCTTACGGGGAGGCGGAAACGGTATAAAATCAAAATTTTAACGCAAGAGGCAACATGGACTAAGCTAGGTCGGGATCTTTACCTAAACTAAAACTAGCATACTAAGCTAAAGATATTTAGCTACTCGGATAGAGATGGTTATACCTAGCTTGTCTTGAACTCCTTCGTCTTCAAGCTCCGGTGGTGGTCCGATGGCTCCTTCTCGTCGTCTCCGTACGCCGAAGATAGATCCACTTGAAAACTCCAACCTTTAGCTCCTTCTTCGGTCTTTGAAGAAACTAGTTCACTTGGTTTGCTAAACCTAGTGAACTAGAATGAGTAGAGAGGAAATAGAATGGGATTTTATCTATGGTTCTTGATCCTCAACTCATGAGACAAGAGAACCATAGATCAAGAGAGGGAGCAAGAGGTTGAGGGTGAGAGCAAGGGGAGAGCTCAAGAACAAGAGAGAGAATGAGCAAGAAAGAATGAGGCTCTCTTTTCTCTCTCACCCTCTCATAATCCAAAGTGATCATAACTCATCATATCAAAAAAGTCTTTTGGTGATGGTTAGAAGCAACCATAAGGTTATCATATCATGCACTCATATTACTCAAAAAGCAAGCAAGAAAAAAGTCTTTGGCATGAAATGATAACCATGGTTATCATGATGGTCAACTAGTCAAGCCTAGTCAACCGGTCAACAAGTCAACAAAAGTCAACAAGTCACCAAAGTCAACAAGTCAACAAAAGTCAACAAGTCAACAACCATATCACCATAATACTTAATTAATATAATAGTTAATCACATATCATATTCTCATTAGGGTTGAGCAAAAAGTCAAAAGTCAACGGTCAACTGTCAACAACCCTAATGAGAATCCACTGCCTCTGCCTCCCTGTCAACTGTGCATACACACCCGCATCCGCGTTCCGAGGAACACGAATGCAAACTGGATAAATCCAATCCCATAAGGTACACTAGGATCTGGCTTAAACCAAAGCCCGCTAGTGTAAACTGTCCGGACACTGTACGTGCACAAGTGCACGGATGTGACCGAACCCTGTCGCAAAACCATGCGACCTGTCGCAATACCATGCGACCTCTACTCTTTTGCCTAAAGGCGAAAAGCTTTCTGTGTGGGACTCTAAAGACTCGACACTACGCTGGCAGTGGGTTTAACCACAGACCGCAAGCGGCACTAGCTGTGCGTAACGGTCCCCAGGTAATGCCGACAAGAAGACCGACGAGGCGAAACCCATCTGAACTCCTACTGAGCCTGAGTGTGACATTCTCCATACAGTCCGGTCTGTTCGTCTGATACATCGCATGGCGGGCCTAGGGGGCGGTAAACGTCAGTCCCCCAATAGCGGTACAAGTCGTGCCGGAGTGAAGCCCAATACACCCTGAGATAACACTGGAAACCTACCAGTATATCTCGTTTGCCCTGGCCAGGGACTACTCGTGTAATGGCTCTCCTAGACACAGCGCGATGTCAACCCCCAATACCGGGAGAGACGAATCCTGTCTAACCGTCACTGCCTCCAAGTGCTTCGGGACTGCACCCAACCACTACCTGTTTGCACGACTCCTTTGAGCCGTGGTAGGGTAGTGATCAAAGTACAGTGGGAACACACTCGAGGCGGAGTGACAGTATCAAGTCAGCGGACTAAGCTGTACTCATGTCACCTGGGAACTGATAACTGACGATAGGTATAATACCAACTAGTCAGTTCCCGACGAGTCCTGTCCAGTGTACCCGTAACCTAACGAGCACCCGCATACTATCTCAAGTACGACGTACTGACGGCTGTGGGACAGACCGTCTCCCACACTGGGATGAGAAGCGCATGCGCTGGTCTACTCCGGAGTATCGATGCCCTGTCTCGATAGTCCTGCGACCAGGGACCTGCATAAGGATGTGCTTATAGATTACCCAGCCCCACTAGTGTGACGGCCATCACATCGCTGGTAATCAAGCAAAGATCCTAAGGGCTCTACTAATGTGTATAGGCGATATACAAAAATAAACACATGTACACATTGAAGTAGAAACAAACCAAGTAGCATACTACTATTTTGAGCAAGATTGTCAATACAAGGTGAATATCCCAAGCTTCCATTAAGTAATATACATACTAGTATGATACAGTAATGGCCTCTAGGGCATATACACTAACAGCTTACACCGCGGATCCGCGGTGGATTGATGGAATCATTCCTTGAATTTTCCACACGTGCCTTCACTCTAACAGAAAAGCTTCTAGAAGACTCCAGAAATGCCATGTGGATTCATCCAGAAGGCTCGGCCTAACAAACTATTTCTCGAAGGCTCTCTTTAACAAACTTTTGGAGGGAAATTCAAATTTTGAATTCTAGATCTAGGGTTGTGAGGTCTATAAAAAGGAGCCTAGATCTAAGGGTTGAGGTTGTTCATTAGTTCAAAAAATCATTAGTTAGGGTTCATTAGTTCTTCATTTCCCCCATTTCTAACACAAGTTGAGTGACACAACTTGTGCCTCAAACCCTAATTCCAATCCAAAGCCAAATTCAAGATCCTGAGTACCATTCAAGCGAGAAGCCTTCAACCTTTTAGGAGCGGAGCCGATCTTCAATTGAGCAAGTGATCCAAGCAGATCCGCGACTCAAGGAGACGAGCGAAGCCAAATCGACGATCGAGTTCTTCCTCTTGTTGTTCTTGAGCGATTTGTAACGGAATTGTTGATAAATAAAAGGTGAAACTCTTTAATCTTGCTTTCTTTAAATTTTTGCATCAAGATTCGATCTCAATTTGTGATTGTAGTTCTTGTTGTGATGTTTGAGTAAAACTCCGCTCGTAAAGGAGTCGAGACGATCAATAGAATGATGATGTAACAAATCTTAAAATGATTCTTAAGTACTACGAGTTTTGTAAATCCTAGCAAATTGAAGAATCGACAACCTAGTTTCGTTACGATGCTTTCTTGATTGTGATCGCTCGAAATTAGAGATCCACGATCGATTCTTGAATTTACTAGGGGCTAGAATGTGAATGATATCGACGAAGGAACAAGGGATAGATGTTGAAACCCTAGTTTCACAAGAAATCCCTAATTCTCGTTGATCATCATCGATCTAGTATCAATTCATCGATGGATAAGAATACGTAATCGCTAGATTTCATCACATCTATAGATCCGATCGATTCCTACGAGCCTCATTTCGATTCGTGATATTTGATTTGGAAATCATCACAAATTCTCAATTCTTGATTTTATCGTTTCTTGATTTAGACTAGATTTTTTCTATTTCTTGAACTTCAATTTACAAATCATGAATTGTTGTTTCTTTTCTTTAAAGTTTCAACTCATCTAAATCGAAACACGAACGATTACACTTTCCCTGTGGCCGATCCGCACTTACTAACGCGCTACATCCAACACTGTTATTGATTGCGGTCAAAATATTTTTGGTTGTGATTTCTATACACATTTGATTTACACACACAATCGGAAATCGTTTCAATCAGCGGGTAACTTGCCGCGCTCGTAGGGGTCCAGGTTTTCATTGCACAGGCTATCCACACGACTGGGAACGTCGGGTTTTATTTGCGGCTTAAATGAAACCCGGGGCTCCAAGATTATCCACCATTCTGTATTGTTGGCTGAGATTCTGTGATGTTGATTATTATCGTTCCTAGGACTAGTGTTGTATATACTTATATATATACTATTAGATGTTGTATATGTTTTGCACCCGCGCTAGTCCAGCCCCCGCTCTGTCGTTAGTTAAGTAACCTAACAGGTAATGACAGGGCCCCATGGCGAATGTGGATGGCATATACGTACATTGTATTTTCGTTCTTTTCTGGTGTGATAGGTTAAATTGATAGGACCGCATTAATTTTGATTAATGCAAGATAATAAACCTTAAAGATGTTGTTGGAACAAATTTCGAAAAACTACAGTTATATTCTTTCGCTTTGCATAGTGGTATTCAGTCATGAATATCCAGCACCTCATTCTACGAGGCAAGAGCCGAGATCCCTTCACGGGGAGTGACTTCTTGAGCTAAAGTCTATACTATAGATTACTCGGTTTCTTCAACAATATCAAGTTCATTACGTTAACGGGTTTTTCGCCAAAAAACTAGCCGTAGCCCTCCGTCGTTTAAGAAAATTACTACTTAGTATTCGTGCTGCGTTTTTTGATTATTCGTCAAGGCACGGTGAACGATAGCTGAGTAATAATTCTCTGTTGCACTGATAGATGCGATTGGTTAGGACGGTCGCATGATTTTGTTGATTATTCGTTAAGGATCATGCGGGTATGTCTAATGCAATCCAGGATAACGACGGGTTGATCTTGACTAGGACCTTTTGATTTGTTGATTATTCGTCAAGGTCACTTGGGTCCTAGGGGTAAAAATCTCATCGGGAGTTTCAAATATACATGAAACTTGCAGATTTAGCATACCTTCTGGAGTGTAGTGACTAGAGTAGATTCCGTCTAGGTCATTACACAATGATAGTTGGATCTCAATCCCACTGATGAGTTGGATTACTCTCGGGAGATTATTTCACTTAAACAATCAATGCTATAACCAAGTAGATGTCTAGAACGGTGTTAGCGGGGCTACGCCTCTATGGAAAAGAGGTTATATGTAACGTTTTGGAAATTCGTTTAGGTAATTTTCGCGTTAATTAGCGATAATGCGTGTTTTCATAAAACCTTGATAATATTTATTTTCCACATAAAACGGAATAAATCTAATTTTAATTGTGAAAATAGGTAAATATATATATAAAATTGTGTTTCATTAGTTAATATTTAAATTATGGGTCACACATTTATCAAATTTCCTAAACTATAATTTTTCTAAGCCAAAAAAGTAATAATAAAATTTTGTTCAGTATGCACAACCCTAATCACCTTAGGTTAATGTTGTAACTTGTCTTCATTTTCTTTTCCTCATGGTTCTATTTCCTTCTTATCCTTTTTTTTAAACCAAAACAAGTCAAGCAAATAAAGAAAATGAGAATATGATGTGGAAAAGAGGCATGGGGGGGGGGGTATTTTATTGAGCATAGGAAACCTTGACTTTGGGCACACTCTCTCCCCCTCTCATTCCCTACTGCAGCAGCAGTAGCTCTAGCAACCCTCCCACATTCCCCTTCTTCTTCTCTTTTCAAAGCCTTCATCTCCATAAAAAAAATCCATCTTTTATCACACAAACCTATGTTTAACACTCCAATCACTTCCTTGTTGGTTCTTGAGGCAAGTCTTTGCCTTTGAAGGCAAGGTCATCAAGTTTGAGCCACCACTAGACCAACTTATGGTATAAAGCTTACCTTACTTGTCATTTTGCTAAACTTTTAGTTGTTTAGCTTAATTTAGTGTTTAAATAGTGTATTAGTGCTAATTAGGTGGTTTAAGTGGAGATTAGGTCAAGTTATGGTTGTTATGGCTTGATTAGCTTAACTAAGTTTTATTAGTGTCGCTTAATCCAAGTTTTTGCTTCTGGTTGCACTAAAACCCCATATTGTATTAAATTAGTGCTTAATTAGTGTTTTAGTTTAGAATTATATTCGTTTTTGGATCTGCTTTCAAACCTGTTGCTCCAGGCAAAAGTTGCAATCACTGGAGCATGTTTACTGGACTTAGATCACACACACAAAACACGGGGCCCCCTCTCCCCTTTTTGGCCGCAATTATATGTGTTCTGGCAGCAAATTGCGGCCAGATGGTGCAGCTGAGTGTCGGGGTTTGGTTGTTAGGAGTCTGCTTCATATTGAAGGTCTTTGATGTATGCAACTTTTCCTAGTTCAGCTCGAATCAAAATCTGGGACCACATTCCTTGTTTCTAGTACTTTTAGATTTGTGCGACACATGCGTTATGAGTTTGGGTTTGGCGTTTGCTGTGTATCACAACATGTCGGGGTGGTTTCAGGCGTTTGCACAGACGTTTTGGTGTTTCGAATGCACACGCGTTTAGCTTGCGACGTTAGTTTCTCGTATGGTCTTGATATCGCGTTTTTGCAGGATTTTAGCCTTATATGTGTTGCTATGTGTAAATTCAAGGATCGCATGAGGGGAATTCGGATGCGTCGAAGAAGGGAAAGCAGGTGATCGGATACACTTTGAAAGGTCTACCTAGCACCTCATGAAGGGTTTGGAAGCATCACATGTACCAAATGTGGAGTCTTTAGGGTGCTAAGTAAACTTACAAAGGATCTATCCTAGAAAATTAGGGTTTCTAAATTTTTCACATCATCATATGAAAGAAAGGCTAGGGTTTTGAGAGTACAACCTTTGTAGCTCCCTACGCTAGACTCCTCGGCTACTTAGGGTTTGAAAAAGCTCCGCTTGAACTCCTCGAGGTCACCGATGATCCACCCGGAGTCCGCTTTGTCCAAGCTTGCAAGTTTATCCGATCAAGTGAACGAAATAAAGCTAACACTCTAAACAAGTTGGCTAAACTTGTGTAGAATGATGTTGTGGTTCTTATTCTCACTTCAAAATCCAATCTTGATAAGTATATTGCTCACTATAAAAAACTAGAGAGCAAAATGAGAGAGGAAGAAGAAGATGATGGCAATTTTAGAAGAAGATAAGTTCAACTCTCAAAAGAAAATAGAAAATATATCAATATATATTTTCCTCTTCTCATATTAAACCATGGTTAGGATATTATTGAATTTGAGTTAAAAACACAAAAGGAAAAGTAATCCATTAAAAACACAAAAGGAAAAGTAATCCATGGTCAAATGGTTGGTGAGAATGGTTAGGTCAAGAAGGATGTAGAAACTAGTCATGAATTATCTTTTCCTTTTTCCATTTTGTTTTAACCAAAAATCAAATAATAATCCAAATGAAAACCTATGGTGTGAGTCTTATATTGCCACCATTTTCTCTGTATAAGCAACCATGAAGGATGTATGTATGTATGTATGTGTATATGTACATCCATATGTGCATGAAACTAAAAGAAAGAAAACTTACATGCATGCATACATCCATCATGCACAAGAAAAGATTTCAAGTGAGAAAACTAATGGTTAAATGATAAATCAACACTTGATTTATCAATCCGGCCATATCACATACGACCCCTACCAAAAGCAAGCCGCCCGATCAATATACGGTAACCTATACGCGCATTTTAATCGGGTCCATGCGCATATCGCATACGCGCACCACAACGTTTCGCCTGGACTAGGAAACTCCATTGTGGGACTCTGAGACTCGTCAATACGCCGGCAGTGGGTGATGATCATATCAAGCACCCCCAAGCCGCAAGCGGTCAGCTAAACGTAACGGCCACCCGGGTATTGAGCGATCAGAAGAGAACAAGCGAACCTGCTACAACTCCCGTCGAGCCGATCGGCAACACTTCCCGTACAGTCCGGTCTCCTCGTCTGATATGTCGCATATCAAGTCTAGGGGTGGTAAACGTCAGAACCCAATAACCGATAAGTCGTGCCGATGTGAGGCTTATAACGGGTCGAGAAACTACTGGTAACACTTACTAGCAAATCTCTGAACAGCCCTGGCCAGGGACTTCCCTGTTACGGCCAATCGAGCACAGTGCAACATCAAACCCCAATACCGAGAGAAACGAAACCTCTCCTATCGCTCATTGCCACCATGTGACTCGGGACTATATCCAAAAACCACCGTTTTGCATGCCCTCATGAACGTGGTAAGGTGGAAATCAAAGCACAGTGGGAATCACACAAGACTCTATGGCGATCTCGGGTCTACAGACTAACCTGCACAAGTGTCACCTGAGAACTGCCATCTGACGTGAGGTATAATACCATCTGGGAGTTCTCGGCGAGTCCGTCCAGTGTACCCAGTCTCCACTGAGCACCCGTATACCATCTCTGATGAAAAACACCAATGGATATGGGATCATCGATCGCCCATCTCATGGGTCGAGAAGCGTATACGCTAGTCTACTCTGGTATATCGATGCCCCGTCTCGATACACCCACGACTAGGGACCTTGAAGGATGTACTTATGGACTACCATGTCCCCACTAGTATGATCCGCATCATAACCCAGGTAGTCAAGTACACATCCTAAGGGCTTTACCAACATGTAACTATTAGACAGTTTAAAGAGACAAGTATACATGTTAAGATAAAGAGCAACCAGATAGCATACTATCATATCGAGCAAGAAATTCATCTCTATATATGTCCAAGCATCCAATATAATATACATCATCTGTACAATACTGGCCTCTAGGGCATACATACAACTAACAATCTCCCACTTGCACTAGGGCCAGCTGCTGTAGTATCGCATACCGAGCATCCCGAAGAGTCTCTCAAACTGTATCTCGGGAATGGCCTTCGTGAGTGGATCCGCTGTGTTATTCTTCGTATCAACCCTCCTTACCTCGATCTCCCGGCGATCAACTATCTCCCGGATCAGGTGATATCGCCTCAGAATATGTCTGGATCGCTGATGGGACCTGGGTTCCTTGGCCAAAGCCACCGCTCCATTGTTATCACAATACAAAGGTATTGGATGCTTAATGGATGGAACCACTCCAAGTTCAGTAATGAACTTCTTGATCCAGACAGCCACTTTGGCAGCATCGTTGGTAGCGATGTATTCAGCCTCCATCGTCGAGTCTGCCACGGTTTCCTGCTTGGAACTCTTCCAGCTAACCGCCCCTCCGTAAAGGGTAAAGACCAATCCCGACTGCGACTTAGAGTCGTCCTTATCACTCTGGAAGCTCGAATCGGTAAAGGACTCCACTTGGAGTTCTCCATTACCATACACCAAGAGCATCTCTTTAGTCCTTCGTAAGTACTTGAGAATGCTCTTCACAGCTGTCCAGTGACTCTCTCCAGGATCAGCTTGATACCTACTCACTACACTTAGTGAGTATGCTACATCGGGTCTGGTACACAGAATCGCGTACATAATAGAGCCTACAGCCGAAGCATAGGGTATTCCTTGCATGCGAGCTCTCTCCAAATTAGTCTTGGGAGACATCTCTTTGGAGAGAGTGACTCCAGAGATCGTGGGTAAGTTCCTACGCTTGGATTCTTCCATACTAAACCTCTTTAGTATGGTGTCAATGTACCTGGATTGGGACAATCCCAATATCCGTTTGGATCTATCTCTAAAGATCCTAATCCCCAATATGCAGGAGGCATCACCAAGATCTTTCATTGAGAATCTTTGTGATAAGAAGAGCTTGACCGATTGCAGCATAGGAATATCATTTCCTATCAAGAGTATGTCGTCTACGTACAATACGAGGAAGACAACCTTACTCTCTGCCACCTTCTTGTAGATACAAGGTTCATCTACGTTTTTGACGAAATCAAACTCTTTGATAACGATGTCAAAGCAGATGTTCCAACTCCGCGATGCTTGCTTTAATCCATAAATGGATTTAAGCAGCTTGCACACCTTCCCGCTGCTCCCACTATCTACGAAGCCCTCTGGCTGAGTCATGTACACGCACTCTTCTAAATCACCATTTAGAAAGATGGTCTTATCATCCATTTGCCAGATTTCGTAATCATGATATGCAGCGATGGCAAGCATGATCCGGATGGATTTAAGCATAGCCACTGGAGAAAAGGTTTCGTCATAGTCCACACCCGGTCTTTGACGAAAACCCTTTGCTACAAGTCTAGCTTTGAAAGTCTCCACTTTCCCATCTACACCAAGTTTTTTCTTGAAG
This sequence comes from Agapanthus africanus, assembly GCA_030015575.1. Taxonomy (NCBI): domain Eukaryota; kingdom Viridiplantae; phylum Streptophyta; class Magnoliopsida; order Asparagales; family Amaryllidaceae; genus Agapanthus; species Agapanthus africanus. Next base: position 291,204,189 of record CM057340.1, read on the forward strand.
ATCCACTTGCTCCCAATGAGTTTTACCCCTTCAGGAGCAACTTCCAAAGTCCATACTTTGTTGGTGTATATAGATTCCATCTCGGACCGCATAGCATCCAACCATTTCACTGAGTCCCCACTCGTGATGGCCTGCTCGAAGCTAGTTGGGTCATCATCCTCCATCATGCAATCCTCGCTCCCACCATCCATGAGAAAACCGTAGTATCTCTCAGGTTGGCGAGGAACCCTACTAGATCGGCGGAGAGGCTGAGGTTCATTGGGAGCTACTGAATCCTCTGGTTCCACTAAATCTTCTGTTGTGTTTTGTTCAGCTGGAACCTCTTCCAGTTCTACCTCAGAGCCACTAATCTCTTTTGCAAGAAATTCCTTTTCTAAAAAAGGTGGCATGTTGGGCAACAAATACTCTTTGTTCCTCACTGTGGTAGAAGATATACCCTCGCGAATGCTTGGGATATCCAGCAAATTTACACAAAACAGACCTTGCCTCGAGTTTGTCCGGTTTTTGTCTTTTGACATGGCCGGGCAACCCCATATCTTTATAAAATTAAGATATGGTCTCTTCCTCTCCCATATCTCATATGGGGTGGTAGGCACAGATTTGGTAGGAACCCTATTCAGTAGGTATGCTGCTGTTTCTAGTGCATATCCCCTGAAGGAAATAGGTAACTCAGCTACACTCATCATAGAGCGCACCATATCTAATAGGGTGCGGTTCCTCCGTTCTGATACACCGTTGTGCTGTGGTGTATATGGAAGAGTCAGCTGAGAGAGAATCCCATTCTCTTTTAGGAAGTCCAGGAATTCAATGCTCAAGTATTCACCTCCTCGATCAGATCGTAGGATTTTAATACTTTTTCCGGTTTGGTTCTCAACTTCTTGTTTATATTCTCTAAATTTCTCAAAAGCTTCTGATTTGTGTTTCATCAGGAACACATATCCGAATCTAGAGAGATCGTCAGTGAATGTAATGAAGTATGAAGAACCATCCCTGGCATGTATAGACATGGGACCGCATACATCACTATGTATCAGTCCCAAGAGTTCGGTAACTCTTTCTCCGTGTCCCGTAAACGGAGTTTTGGTCATCTTGCCTTTGAGACATGACTAGCAAGTGTCATAAGATGAAAATTCAAACGGATTCAAATATCCATCCTTATGAAACTTATCTAGTCATGTCGCATTGATGTGACCCAGTCTACAATGCGACAAGAAGGATTCGTTCAGTTCTAAACTCTTCCTCTTGTGTGTGTTTGTTATATTTAGAACTGTTGATTGATTTAGAACATAAATGCCATTGAACAACGTGCCTGATCCAACCAACTTTTGGTTACGGAAAATGTTCATAACATTATCCTGTAATGCAAAATTATATCCCTCTTTACTCAACAAAGAAACCGATATAATATTGCATATCAGGTTCGGCATGTAATAGCATTCGTTCAGAACCAATGTATTACCAGTTGGTAATTCAAGGTGATATTCCCCGACAGTCTTAGCTGCAACAATTGCACCATTTCCAACTCTAATGTCTTTATCACCTTCTCCAAGTTCTCTACCTTTCCTAAGCCCATGTATCTGATTACATATATAGGATCCTGACCCGGTATCTAATACCCAGGACGTAGGGCAAATGGAGAAACAGTTCTCTGTAACGAACACACCCGAAGAAAATGCATCAACATGTACATTCTTCATTCGGGTGGCATGGGAATCCTGGTATTCCCCTATGTCCTGTTCAGTCCTATAACTCTTATAAGAAAGAACGGAACCAACATCCCCCAGCACAGAATAACTTGCGGGTTCGGTCAATACATCCATATTATTATCTTGATTAAGGCATGACATGGTCGCTACCTGGAGAGAGAGAGAAGAAAACACTTTAGCGTATGCTCTTGTAAGATCAGATTGGTTATTATCTTATCTAATCAGGATGGCTCCCACTGTTTTTATCAAATCTTCCTTCAAACCCTAAAAGGAAAGATTAGCCGGGATTAATTACACCCTACAACTTAGCCGATCTTTCAGCTAGGCCATTGTCGGTACTTTGATGGAGGTGCCCCGTGCTTTCGCACGGACCTAATTAAAGTAAACCTCGTTTTCCCAGAGGCGTAACCCCGTTGACACCTTTCTAGACACCTACTTGATCGGCTAATTGTCCTGTGTAAAACTCTCCCAAGAGTAACAATTACTCGCAGTGGGTATCGGGATCTAACTATCTCATAGAAGGTATGCAATCTCATTGCAAATTTCAACACTTGAAATTCCCGATAATATTTTGCCCCAAGCATCATATGACCTTGACGGAGGTCAACAAACCACAGGGTGCAAGTCAAGTTCAACCCGTCATTTCTTGATTGAATCAAACCCACCCGCACGAACCTTTACGGAGGTCAACAAGGTCGTACGACTACTCTAATCCAATCTGCATCATATGCATAAACAGATAAATACTAGTTAGCTACCGCACACTACGCTTTGATGGAAATCAACAAACGTAGCACGAATACTAAGTAGGATTTATCTGAAATGACGGAGGGCTACGACAGGTTTTTCTGAAAACCTATTGCGTAATGAACTTGATATCGTTGTAGAATCAAGTGAAGTTTTGAAATGGAGTGATTTTGAGGCTTTTATTAGTTTTGCTAAAGTGGTCACTCCCGGTGAAGGGATCTCGGCTCTTTCCTCATCGAATATGGTGCGGGATATATCATATATATCACTGTGCAAAGCAAAACTCCAAAAGCAATTAAAAGCAAACCGAGTGTTGTAGCATCTGCCAGTTTTGCTAAAGAGGTCACTCCCGGTGAAGGGATCTCGGCTCTTTCCTCATCGAATAAGGTGCAGGGTATATCATATATACCGCTATGCAAAGCAAAACTGTAGCTACCTTTTTATTTGAAAATTTGATTCTACAATATGTTTTAGGTTTCTTTTCTTTCATTAATCACATTAATGAATTCCCATCATTTAATTCACCTAAACATCACAGATAAATACGACGTACACTCATGCCATCCGCATTCGCCTCGATGTCCCCTCGTGCACCGTTAGGTTAGGTAACTAACGGCAGGGCAGGGCAGGGCTAGCGCGGGTGTAAAACATAAGTAACGCCTATATAATATATCATATATACTATATACTGTATCCATCACAGAACATATCTAATGATCATATCACAGATATCGCAGCAGAAACATAGATATAATGTGGGATATACTAGGACGTCCGTATTTAGTATTTAGCCAACAATAGAAAATACGGATTCCACAGTCACGATGAATATCCAAGCCCACACCCTGGACCTCTACGAGAGCGGCAAGCGACCCTACCAATTCTGGAGTTTAGGAGACCCGGTCTCGACTCCTCGAGATGGCCTCCCACTGAACCCCAGAACCCGGTCACCTGTGCTCCCCTCCTTGGGTCCATCCTAATGCGGAAAAGTAAATAATATACAACACAGGTGGCATCGACCTCAACCCGGAAGTGCCCCAAATAAAAGAATAGTACATTACATTTGAATTTATATGAATGAAAATATAAAACTCTCATCTCACATAAAACCCCCCGGCTATTCAATCGCGACAATCCTGCACATCATATCTCAGCAACACATAATATCTCATATATCATCAACGTAAGTAAGTATGCGTACCCCAATTGTCGTTGATGTATAGCAACGAAACCGGCGATATCGACATACTAAACTTACGGTCACAGAAAAAAGAAAGTGTAAAACTGCAATATCTGGAATCCATACTCTCCTTTAGACATCGTAAATGCGAAATATCACATACCTCGTATTTCATGTCTTACAATATGAATTCCACACATTGCATCACATTCCAGATAATTAGACAGTATTAAAGTTTTCGAACGAACAATCAAATACCCAAGATTCCCTAAAGCTCAACACTTGAGCGAAGTTCAAAAACTTGGAGTGTGACACTGTAGTAGCGGTCCAGCCGTAGAAGGGTCAAGCCAACGCCTCACATGTGGCACGCCGTACTGCCCCAAACCCTAAGGTTCAAAGGGCAGTTCAAGACGGTCACATAATCGAGTTAAGGTTTGTTGTCTTCTAGAGGGACCACCACAAAACTTGCACGAACCTCCGAAGGATTTAAACCCCGTGAAAAGTGAGCAAATGATACTCGTTCAAACACTTCAATACTTTCTAATTTACCCGGAAAAGTCACGAAATCAAAATTCCGATCGAATCGGCGAGTCCAAAACCATCTCCAGAATTTTTTAGCACTAAATACAGATTAAAAATACCCTAAAATATATACAAGCATAAGTAAGCATTACAGTATAAAAATGATACAGTGATTGAGGTGTACGGCCGCGGAACCGCTGCCTAAGCAAGCTTAGGCCGCGTTTCCGCGGCAATAATGACTGTTCATCGAATAATTTTTATACCGTAATTCGTATATTTACCTGCTGAATTTTTTACGTATTTTTAATTCTGAAAATAACCAGATTTTAAAAAATGTCCAGAGAGCACTCTAAAAGACCGTATTTCGGTTCGATCGGAGTTTTAACTTCGTAAAAATGTCGCCTAATGTTCTAGGTTGGCTCTGATACCAATGAAAGGTCTACCTAGCACCTCATGAAGGGTTTGGAAGCACCACATGTACCAAAGGTGGAGTCTTTAGGGTGCTAAGTAAACTTACAATGGATCTATCCTAGAAAATTAGGGTTTCTAAATTTTTCACATCATCATATGAAAGAAAGGCTAGGGTATTGAGAGTACAACCTTTGTAGCTCCCTACGCTAGACTCCTCGGCTACTTGGGGTTTGAAAAAGCTCCGCTTGAACTCCTCGAGGTCACCGATGATCCATCCGGAGTCCGCTTTGTCCAAGCTTGCAACTTTATCCGATCAAGTGAACGAAATGAAGATAACACTCTAAACAAGTTGGCTAAACTTGTGTAGAATGATGTTGTGGTTCTTATTCTCACTTCAAAATCCAATCTTGATAAGTATATTGCTCATTATAAAAAACTAGAGAGCAAAATGAGAGAGGAAGAAGAAGATGATGGCAATTTCAGAAGAAGATAAGTTCAACTCTCAAAAGAAAATAGAAAATATATCAATATATATTTTCCTCTTCTCATATTAAACCATGGTTAGGATATTATTGAATTTGAGTTAAAAACACAAAAGGAAAAGTAATCCATGGTCAAATGGTGAGTGAGAATGGTTAGGTCAAGAAGGATGTAGAAACTAGTCATGAATTATCTTTTCCTTTTTCCATTTTGTTTTAACCGAAAATCAAATAATAATCCAAATGAAAACCTATGGTGTGAGTCTTATATTTCCACCATTTTCTTTGTATAAGCAACCATGAAGGATGTATGTATGTATGTATGTGTATATGTACATCCATATGTGCATGAAACTAAAAGAAAGAAAACATACATGCATGCATACATCCATCATGCACAAGAAAAGATTTCAAGTGAGAAAACTAATGGTTAAATGATAAATCAACACTTGATTTATCAATCCAGCTATATCACATACGACCCCTACCAAAAGCAAGCCGCCCGATCAATATACGGTATCCTATACGCGCATTTTAATCGGGTCCATGCGCATATCGCATACGCGCACCACAACGTTTCGCCTGGACTTGGAAACTCCATTGTGGGACTCTGAGACTCGTCAATACGCCAGCAGTGGGTGATGATCATATCAAGCACCCCAAGCCGCAAGCGGTCAGTTAGACGTAACGGCCACCCGGGTATTGAGCGATCAGAAGAGAACAAGCGAACCTGCAACAACTCCCGTCGAGCCGATCGGCAACACTTCCCGTACAGTCCGGTCTCCTCGTCTGATATGTCGCATATCAAGTCTACGGGTGGTAAACGTCAGACCACAATAACCGATAAGTCGTGTCGATGTGAGGCTCATAACGGGTCGAGAAACTACTGGTAACACTTACTAGCAAATCTCTGAACAGCCCTGGCCAGGGACTTCCCTGTTACGGCCAATCGAGCACAGTGCAACATCAACCCCCAATACCGGGAGAGACGAAACCCCTCCTATCGCTCATTGCCTCCATGTGACTCAGGACTGTACCCAAAAACCACCGTTTTGCATGCCCTCATAGACGTGGTAAGGTGGAAATCAAAGCACAGTGGGAATCACACAAGACTCTATGACGATCTCGGGTCTACAGACTAACCTGCATAAGTGTCACCTGAGAACTGCCATCTGACGTGAGGTATAATACCATCTGGGAGTTCTCGGCGAGTCCGTCCAGTGTACCCAGTCTCCACTGAGCACCCGTATACCATCTCTGATGTCAAACGCCAATGGATACGGGATCATCCATCGCCCATCTCATGGGTCGGGAAGCGTATACGCTAGTCTACTCTGGTATATCGATGCCCCGTCTCGATACACCCACGACTAGGGACCTTGAAGTATGTACTTATGGACTACCATGTCCCCACTAGTATGATCCGCATCTTAGCCCAGGTAGTCAAGTACATATCCTAAGGGCTTTACCAACATGTAACTATTAGACAGTATAAAGAGACAAGTATACATGTTAAGATAAAGAGCAACCAGATAGCATACTATCATATCGAGCAAGAAAGTCATCTCTATATATGTCCAAGCATCCAATATAATATACATCATCTGTACAATACTGGCCTCTAGGGCATACATACAACTAACACACTTAGCTCGAGATCACCGGTGAGTAGATTTAATATCTATGGGGAAAATCGCCCGGATAGCATTATGCGTCAGGGCTTGGTATACTAGTGTAGTTGTGTGTTTATATCCATATAGATTATTTGTTCATAAGTATACACTATTACAAAGAAGGGTTGCCCCTACGGATTTATCCGTAGGGGCAACCCACTGCCCCTACGGATATATACGTAGGGGCGAAAAAATACCCCGTAGGTGCAAAGGCCGCAGGTGCAAGTTGAGGCCCTGAACTTGCCCCTACGGTTAATTTCTTGTCCCTACGGATAAATGTGTAGGTCCAGTTTCCCCTACGGATTAAGCCGTAGGGTATAAGATTTTATATTATTTACGGTTTATTTTAATAAATTACTTGGCCCTACGGCTATACCCATAGGGGCATGTACTGCCACCTACGGACATATGGGTAGGTACGTTTCCGTAGGGGCATAAATTCAGGATTCCTGATATTTTGCCCCTACGGTTAACGCCGTAGGGGAGAGTCAGTGGCCCCTACGGATATAGCCGTAGGGGCTTTCCCAACCCCCTGGCACTGAGATCTGGGGGAAATATCAGTTACTGCTGATATTTTGCCCCTACGGACATATCCGTAGGGGTAGCATGTGTGTCTACGGTTTAATCCGTAGGTACATATTATCTGAATTTTTTTTAAAAAATGGGCTGCTTGATTTTTTTCCCGCCCTGTGCACAATAATATATATATCAATCAAATCATATATTGCAGTATTCATAATCACATCTCACGCATATATATAATATACAAAAGAAACACAAAAACTGAATATGATATAAATACAAACCAATATCAATATCGTTTCAAAATGTAGTACAATGTGTATGATATAAATAAATACATGTTTCAAAAGAAAAGAACCAAAAATCTACCCTAGCTCGGTCCAGCTCCACTTCTGAATAACGATAGAATAACGCGCGCCTGCTCCTCGGTCAATAAACTCTGCAATTCGTCGCGAGCGGGAGTCTGAGTGGGCGGTGTAGCTACAGGAGCTGTCTGCGGAACCGCAGCCGATGTAGTGGCTTGCGGAGCCGCAGCCGAAGGAGATGCGTGTGGAGGCTCGGCCGATCTACCCTGTCGCGTCTGGATATAACGTGTGTAAGAAGCGTGTAAGAACTGTTTATTATTCGAATTCGTATCATTATTATGTTATTTCGAAACCCTGTTTGGATATCTAGTTTGGAAAAGCGTTGTTTATTTCAATTACATATGTATGTATGATTAATCAAACTTAAGTCTAAAACCAAATAAGTTCAAGCTACGTATTAATTATGGATATGTTGATATGTATATAATATGAAATGATATTTTACTATAAAGTAGTATACATACCAGCATCTCCTTCAACACCTGAACGCTGGCCCTCAAGCTATCCAGTTTATGCTGGATACGTCGCTCACTGGAGACGGAGGAAGTAACCACCGGGGTGGAGTCCAACCTCATATGGGCCCTGCTAGAGCCCAGTCCTCGGCCTCTCTCCCAACCTCCGTGGTGCCGTCCGTGTGCGGCGTCCAGGACTGGGGTCAGCAGCCTCGAATGTTGCCTTCCCCCTACCAACTGTCAGAACATTATATTTAGCACATACTGGTCTATAAAATTGACAAGAAATACCAAAATCAACAAATTCAAAGCCTTACCTACAGAGATAGAAGATGTTCTCCTCTGGTATCTGCATGTATCAAAATTTGAATAATATTAATTAATTTCAGTACATACATACTAACAAGGTAAACTCGCATATAGCGCTGCTTACACATATGACAGGGAGTGAACAAGCTCTTGTAGATCATCAGGCGCAAATCTAATCTCATCAAGCAGCCCATGATAATGAGTTGGACGACTAAGAGCAAAAGGAATGTGTGTATATTTATGATATAGCAATCTAAATCAATATACATGCCCTATATAATATATAAACATACCTGGAGGAACGGGAGTGGCCTCTGTCCCAGATATGGACGCATCACCAACAACTAGACAATCAAACATTGACAATATAAGTAATTTTGACATAAAGAGGCATGGATATCTATAATATTAGATTCAAAATGAATATTAGAGAGCGCACCTGCAATGAGAAGTGATAAAGGTATCACCCAACAAGAGTGTAATTTACAGAATCAGTTGAGACTCTTAAAAGTCATAGATGAACCCGACCTGCACAAATCTGATGTATGCTTTCCATTGGACACTAAGAAGTCTCTAAAGGGAAAAGCCTATGTGAAAGCCATCATTAGTTCATATCAGAAGATTGATGCTGAAACAGAGAACGAGGAATGTCATTTTTTTCTTCTTCCGTCACATTACTGTCTTCTCCTTCTGCCACATTACTGTCTTCTCCTTCTTATTATGTGCGCGTGCAAATTCAATTACTATATTGAGAATATGGATTAATAGTGGGTAGGAAAAGTATTTCTCAAATGGCTTTTGCGTCTTAAAACCATAAACTACTAAGTAATGGCATACATAATTTTTTTAGTATAAAGGTTGTTATTTTAAGTTTTCCCTTATAGAGATATGATCTAACTGCATCTATAAACTATAAGTGTGCAGAAAATTATGATAAGAAACCATAAGAAAGGGTCGTAGCCATGCATAACCTTGAATCTACATACCAAAACATGCAAAAGCATGCACTTATTGTCACCTTACCTTGGAATATAAAATATCTTGGAAGACTATAAGCGAGCATTTAAATCTTGATAGCTTTTGACTTCAACATATATTTTTCTCAAGTACCATGAAATATACTTGCTCCGTATAAACCGTTTTCAGGAAGATGGATTAATAATGACAAATTATGCATTGTGGCTCACTAGGTTAGTATTTTCTCTTCTATTGACCATCTTTCTAATCTGCTTGGTAAATTTATTCGGAACCGGCTGCGAATCATTAAAAGACATGCATAAGAAAGAAAGCTAAAATACAGATATATAGCATACCGATACATCGAAACTTCATAGTTGCGATGGCAATCCAGAGATATTTATTTCTACACACGTGGTGCGCGTGCGAATGCGTCAGGCATCATGGACAAATATTTCAGAACATGGAAAGTATTATTCGTATAAATTAATTAAAACTTTTAAACACCTTGGGTAGATATTTTCTTAGTTGATGCAATCATATCATGATGACTAAATTTAAGCTATTATACATATGCATATGTATTTTTCTAACCTAATATATCACACACACACACACAGAGAGAGAGAGAGAGAACACCTGGTAGGTAAAGAAATCAGGTAGCAGGATCCTGAAGAAATGGAGTCCATAGCATTGCTCATCATCATCATCCATGATCCCTTTGATAATATTTTTTCAAAGGGATCACGGATGATGATGATGAGCAATGCTATGGACTCCATTTCTTCAGGATCCTGCTACCTGATTTCTCTATCTACCTGGTGTTCTCTCTCTCTCTCTCTCTCTCTGTGTGTGTGTGTGATATATTAGGTTAGAAAAATACATAAGCATATGTATAATAGCTTAAATTTAGTCCTCATGATATGATTGCATCAACTAAGAAAATATCTACCTAAGGTGTTTAAAAGTTTTAATTACTTTATACGAATAATACTTTCCATGTTCTGAAATATTTGTCCATGATGCCTGACGCATTCGCACGCGCACCACGTGTGTAGAAATAAATATCTCTGGATTGCCATCGCAACTATGAAGTTTCGATGTATCGGTATGCTATATATCTGTATTTTAGCTTTCTTTCTTATGCATGTCTTTTAATGATTCGCAGCCGGTTCCGAATAAATTTACCAAGCAGATTAGAAAGATGGTCAATAGAAGAGAAAATACAAACCTAGTGAGCCACAATGGATAATTTGTTATTATTAATCCATCTTCCTGAAAACGGTTTATACGGAGCAAGTATATTTCATGGTACTTGAGAAAAATATATATTGAAGTCAAAAGCTATCAAGATTTAAATTCTCGCTTATAGTCTTCCAAGATATTTTATATTCCAAGGCAAGGTGACAATAAGTGCATGCTTTTGCATGATTTGGTATGTAGATTCAAGGTTATGCATGGCTATGACCCTTTCTTATGGTTTCTTATCATAATTTTCTGCACACTTATAGTTGATAGATGCAGTTAGATCATATCTCTATAAGGGAAAACTTAAAATAACAACCTTTATACTAAAAAAATTATGTATGCCATTACTTAGTAGTTTATGGTTTTAAGACGCAAAAGCCATTTGAGAAATACTTTTCCTAACCACTATTAATCCATATTCTCAATATAGTCATTGAATTTGCACGCGCACATAATAAGAAGGAGAAGACAGTAATGTGGCAGAAGGAGAAGACAGTAATGTGGCGGAAGAAGAAAAAAATGACATTCCTCGTTCTCTGTTTCAGCATCAATCTTCTGATATGAACTAATGATGGCTTTCACATAGGCTTTTCCCTTTAGAGACTTCTTAGTGTCCAATGGAAAGCATACATCAGATTTGTGCAGGTCGGGTTCTTCTATGACTTTTAAGAGTCTCAACTGATTCTGTAAATTACACCCTAGTTGGGTGATACTTTTACCACTTCTCACTGCAGTTGCGCTCTCTAATATCCATTTTGAATATCGATAATATTACATTCAAAATGGATATTAGAGAGCGCACCTGCAGTGAGAAGTGGTAAAAGTACCATCCAACTAGAGTGTAATTTACAGAATCAGTTGAGACTCTTGAAAGTCATAGAAGAACCCGACCTGCACAAATCTGATGTATGCTTTCCATTGGACACTAAGAAGTCTCTAAAGGGAAAAGCCTATGTGAAAGCCATCATTAGTTCATATCAGAAGATTGATGCTGAAACAGAGAACGAGGAATGTCATTTTTTTCTTCTTCTGCCACATTACTGTCTTCTCCTTCTTCTTCTGCCACATTATTGTCTTCTCCTTCTTATTATGTGCGCGTGCAAATTCAATGACTATATTGAGAATATAGATTAATAGTGGGTTGGAAAAGTATTTCTCAAATGGCTTTTGCGTCTAAAAACCATAAACTACTAACTAATGGCATACATAATTTTTTAGTATAAAGGTTGTTATTTTAAGTGCGCGTGCAAATTCAATGAAAGTTAGATTTGAGGATACCCATGTATGAGTTGTATTCTATATATGTGTGTTTCGATTTATGATTTTGCTTAAGTGTAGGGTTGTTTTTACTTAAATTTCAAATGTATATACATGCATACTGTCTTCTCCTTCTTCTTCTGCCACATTACTGTCTTCTCCTTCTTCTTCTGCCACATTACTGTCTTCTCCTTCTTATTATGTACAGTACTTCCACAAAATACGTGTTGTCATTTCTAAATGGAAGTTTCTCAGTGCCACCATAGTAGCAGAAGATGGAATTGTTTATCGCCATTAGATTATGCTAAGCCTCGGATAGATTAGGCAAACATGATCTAGAAGAATATAATTAGCAGAGGAAATATGCAAATAAACATGCATGCAAGCTGACATTAAAAGATTAATATAACAGAGATGTCTACTGATGATTTGTAAGATGTTATCGCAAGTAGGACAACTGCCAATTCTAAGGCTTGTGGCCACCAGCGACTGCTTTCTCACCACAGTAAAAATAATGAGGGACTATAACATATCATGAATTCGATATGCACCGTGATTTCATAGCATATGTCTATTAACCTATAATGTATAAGTTCTCGGCGTTGATTGCAGAGGTGCATACAGTCTGAACTAGTAAATATACGTAAGAAGGAAAAAGAAGAAACGATTCATAAATATGGTTGGGCCAGAAAGAGACTTAGTCACTGAATGACGTATAACTGATATTCCTTGATGTAGAAATCAATACACCTTTGATAACAAACTCATTCTTTTTTGGGAGATATATGAATAACCGACTCTGACCCTCAGTATTCCATTGAACACATGGAAATCCATCGTATCTCATATCCAGCCACCTCACTTCACCGATCCTATGATCGCCCTCTTGAGGACGCACAGCCCTAGCCGCAGCCCTAGCCCAAACCCTAGCCTTAGGTGGTGGTGATGAATGTGAATCCTCATGTGATTTTGCATATTATTGCAAGAGCGTTAATGGGTTTTCAAGATTTGTACGTAGTCAAGAGCAATTGTGAGCAAGGAAAGTAAAAATAGTTTTGGAATTTTATCAAACGGTTGGTGAGCAAACTAGCAAAACGTTTTGAATGAAAATATAATGTAAAATAATTTCGAGAATCAAAAGTGATAAGCTTTGTTAATGATATGGGAGAGAAGCTTGCTTTTTCTTTTTTGTGAGAAATATTTTAGGTTTTTTTTCCTTATTTCTGTTACATCCTGACCGAAGAACTTTCACAATTGTTAAAATTCAACATTTTGGTCAGTCCTCTCCTTTATTGATATGCATGTGATGTGAGGGTTGGATTTAACACAGCAACCATTGTTCATCAATATATATTACCAAATAAAGCTCTTTATTGTTGGTTATGTTGGTTTCATCCTATTCTTGCCTCAATTTGGTGTAATTTGAAATGGCCCACGATTCTAGGGTTTGATATGGGATGGCAATAGAAAAGAGAATTTGTTCTCAAGTTATGATCGAATACCATAATAAATTGGGAGTTGGTTAGGATTGTGAAATTGTGAAAGTAGTTGCATTTTTTTCAAGTATGATCTTGTGAAAATCGGATGAAATATTTAACATCATTTTGTTGTTATTTAGGATTAGCACCCTCTAAAGGATTTTAAGTTAAGATAATGGATATGGATCTTTTGTCAGGATAAAGAAGATCTGCACATGCATAAGTACTAGTATAAGATAATTCAAAATTTGGGACAACGGATACATACCGCTAAAAGATATAAATCGAAAACCCAAACAATATTTTGTGATAAACTTAAGTGTTCTTGCAAACTAATACAAATCTTGTTAAAAATTTGATAAATTGACCTTCCCCTTCCCCAGCCCTAGCCCCAGCCCGCAGCCCCAGCCGCACCCCCAATAAAAAATTTGATAAATTGACCCTTCCCCTTCCCCGACCCCGACCCTAACCCTACCCCGACCCCGAACCCGACCCCGCAGCCCAGCCCCTGCCCCAACCCTAACCCGACCCCGACTGCGACCGCGACCCCAGCCCAACCCCAACTCCCGCGCCATGAACCTTAAGCCCAAAATAATCCAATAAATTCTTTAACTTACCTCGAGATTTACTCACCTAAACGGCTGCTGGGGCAGGGGCGACGATCTGAACGGCGGTGGCGACGACCTTAACCGCGGTGGCGACGAGAACTCCAGTGGCGACGAAACCGGCGGTGGCCACGAGGAGAACAACCTTGGCGGCGACGGCGTGGCGCATTGGGGGCTTATTTTCGCGCCCGATCGAGAGAGAGAGAGGGAAATGAGCGTAGGCGATCGAGATCTGGGATTTTATTAAATCGATATTTACTTGCCCCTACGGATATATCCGTAGGTCCTTTGTTTGCGGCTCCGTAGGGGCAAATACCTAATTAAGAATTAATATTTTTATTCTTGGACGTCTTAGCCCGTAGGGGCAACCTTTTAGCCCTACGGATATATCCGTAGGGCCAAGTTATTTCTGCCCCTACGGATTAAACTATCCGTAGGGGCAACCCCCTATTTTACTAGTGATAGTACATACCATTATATTGTTGTGCCTTGACTGAGTATCTAGTGGACACTGCACTGTTACTGACGGTTCATGTTGCACGAGCACTAATTTGTATGTTACACCCATACCGTCGGTAATTTCCATGACACGCCTATACACATATACAACATTTTATTTTTATTCACATTGTACATTCATAATTGAGTATCTCATATAGTATATTCATACTTGCGTACATACACATTGTACATTCATACTTGAGTATCTCATATAGTATATACATACATGCATACATACACATTGTACATTCATACTTGAGCATCTCATATAGTATATACATACTTGCGTACATACACATTGTACATTCATACTTGAGCATCTCATATAGTAAATACATACTTGCGTACATACACATTATACACCCATACGCGCGTGCATACATATTGTACATCCATACTTGCGTATATACATACTTACACATACATAGATGACGCTGGATTGATTTTGGAGAATTTGGAAACCGCGTGATATATTTTAAAAATGGATTCATTTAGAAGAGCGGTTTTCCCTTTTATGCTCATTGTACAATTTTATGCTGCATGTATCATATTGCATGGATTTACGCATTGAGTTATGGATTTCATATGATTTCTGGATTTGGGAACCGTGGTATTATTTCAAGAAAGTATGCATTGTTTTGAAAACCCGGTTTCTCTTGATATAATATTTCAGTGCGTCCACCATGAGTTTTCTCAGTTCTGAGAGCTTGTGTGAGTATACCCGATTCGAGAAGCGGTAGGCACCGTCTGCGGGTACATGGTGGACCCGGTATGGTATCCCGGGGCAAGAAGACTCGTATAGATAGACGGTGAGCTCAGCGGATCGACTACTACCTACCGGTGATAGTATTGGAGCCCGACGGATATCCGAAGGATGCCGTCTGGGAGTTATGACATGAGATATATATTGAGGGCCGATCTGGTATTCGGCGCCAGAGAGATGAGTATTTCCGTATCGATGCTGGACATGAGTTTTTCATGATGTTTTCGAGTGCCGATGTTGGGCACTCAGGTTCCATGAGATTTACAGGATATGAGGGCCGATCAGAGTGACGGCACCTGAGTTATTAGGATTTGGGGTGTATTTGATGGACACCAGGTTTTTCCACGATGATGATTCGTGTTGATTTTATGTTTTATCCCTTGCTCAGCATACATCTTTTTATGCACTGCATCATGTATTTGTAATACCTGATTGAGTACCTCCCATGATTATTGCATACCCAGATTATCATATCGATGTTATCAGATTGCATATGTTAGAGTATCGCAGTACGTGCATACCTGCGATTACCTGTATATGTTATTTACTATTCACGAGTTGGCAACTCACCCCTGTTACGCCACAGTGTTATGCAGGTTGACCCTCAGAGTAGTTGCGGCAGGCCTACATCATTATATCTTTTTGCTACAGATACCGCTACAGTTGGTGTGTGAGTAGTTTTTCTTATATGTGGGTTTTTGGGCTATCCGTTTACAATTCATTGTACACCTTATTGTATCTAGTACTCTCCATCTACCATTTATATATTGACTTAGAGACCAGTTGTGAGGACGATGTTGTATATTATTTTGTGACTCTGGATGTCGAGCTCGTGTGAGCCGACTTTATTTATGCAGTTTTATCTTGTTGCTTTTCACCTATATTGTTCATTTCTTCGCTACAGCGTCGTATATTACTCTTGTAGCGGTTGCTTCCACCGTTGGGCGTGATTGCTCCCGTTTGGGGATGCTTTATTTATATCATGTACTGTTTTACCTGTATCTTATGCTGTACCCGTTTCGGGGCAAGTTTTTACAAAGGAGGTGCTGCCAAAATTTTTAAGAAAATAATTTAATCTTTAAAGATTTTTACTTGAAATTTCTAAATGTTCTTAACAAATGTTTTCATCAATTACTATTTTTATGGTTTAGATTTCTGGGTTTTCGGCTTACTTAAATTGCGTTACGCCTGTAGACATTACGTGGTTTAAGTGCCGGTCACGTGCTGAATTTTGAGTTGTGACAAAGTTGGTATCAGAGCGCTAGGTTTTACCTTTCGGAGTATAGGATGATCTTGATATGATGGAGTAGGTAGCTTAAGCAGAGTGACGTAGCGTGTGTATGTTCCGCGGCATACTTACGACACGGTACTCCGCCTAAGTGACCTTAAAACTTATTGATTGAAATTCTTTTCTGGTTATATACATTCTTGTGATTCGATTTCTATATTCTTATCGAATCCTGTTTTCTTTTCCAGCCATTATGCCGCCGAAGACTACGAGGGCACAGAGAGCAGCCGTGAGAGCTGAGGTCAGAGTTGACTCGTCTAAGACGAGGACTGACCCGGGCGGTACACCAGTTGTACCGGAGCAGATTGATCCCACTTCGACAGACCATATTGCCATACTAGGGACCGGTGTGCAGGATTTGCGCCAGATGATGGGGTCGTTAGTTGAGGCCATTCGAGCGCAGAGACAGGATGTTGTTCCACCTGTTGCGGGGACCGCGATGGTAACTACGGTTCAGGAAGTTGCACCTGCAGCTACGGAGCTGTTCACGGTATCGTTATCCGAGTTCATGAGGCTGAAGCCTCCGGTCTTCACAAGCACGGATGCAACTGAGGATCCGCAGTCTTTTATCGATCGGATGGCCAGGATATGTCGTTCACTGAGATGCTCCGAAGCAAGATGGGTAGAGTTCGCGAGCTTCCGTCTGGAAGGTCTTATGCAGAAGTGGTGCGAGTCTCTTAAGAAGGGCAGAGCCGCAGTTCTTCCTCCTATGATCTAGACAAAGTTCGTGACGGTGTTTCTTCCCCCTTTCCTCCTACAGAGTGTCAGGGATGCTCGAGTGCGCAGGTTCGAGTCATTACGCTAGACTCCGGATATGACGGTAGCGGAGTATGATGTGCAGTTCACCGAGCTATCTGTGTATGCCCCGTATTTGGTAGCTACTGAGGAGATGTGGGTCAAGAGTTTTGTTCGAGGCTTGCTTACCCAGATGTTCCTCGCTGTCAGAGCCTAGCATTGTGATACATATGCTGCAGTAGTGGATGCAGCCTTATTAGTCGATGAGCGTCTTGCCGAGACTTCAGTAGTCCCAGAGCCGAAAAGGATTCGTATGGATACATCAGCACGGAGACGGCCGTTTAGGCCCCAGACTTCGTACAGGTGGCAAATACTTGGGGCGAGGTCAGTTTTTTAGCTCTAACCCCTGAGAGGGTCAGCAGTCATCGTATGGATGTTTTGGGTGTGGCAGTCCCCATCACCGTATCCGAGATTGTACCGAGATACGCCGGAGGGAGGCAGCAGTTTCATATATTACCTTACCACCTTCTCCACCTCAGAGAGTGTTACCTCTTGCACCTGTTGTTGCTACGCTTCAGACTTATGCACAGAGAGGTCATGGCTGCGGAGGGTTTGTTCAGAGAGGATGGGGTGACCGAGGCAGAGGATAGCCAGTTGCCGGTAGAGGGCAGCCAGTCATAGGTAGAGGGCAGGCACGGGTTTTTGCTTTAACTCGTCAGGACACGCAGGCGTCCAATGCAGTGGTTTCAGGTACTCTTTCAATACGTTCTTTTGACGCACACGTGTTGTTTGATCCGGGATCTATGCACTCGTATGTTTCTAAACACTTCGTGCCATGTTTGGGCAGAGAGTCATGTTTGCTAGATTAGCCGCTTGTTGTAACTACTCCTGTGGGCGAGTCATTTATTGCGAGACACATGTCTCGGTCGTGTGTTCTCCGTATTGGTGAGAGAGAGTTGCCTGTCGACTTGATCCTTCTTGAGATGTTGGACTTTGACGTTCTCCTGGGCATGGACTGGTTAGCTACATGCTATGCGTCTGTGGACTGCCGCGAGAAAGCAATCAAGTTTTGTTTTCCCGGCGAGTCGGTTTTTGTTGTGCAGGGGGATCGTGGTGCCGCCCCTCATAGTTTGATTTCGTCTCTTCGCGCTGGACAGCTCTTGGGGAAGGGATGTCAGGGATTCTAGCATACGTTTGCGATACTAGAGCTGCAGAGGTCCCGATGGATCAAATCTCGATTGTTAGTGAGTTCCCTGATGTTTTCCCTGACGAGCTGCCTGGGCTACCGCCTGAGAGCGATATTGTGTTCTGCATTGACTTGATTCCCGGCACGGGGCCTATTTCCATACCGCCTTATCGGATGGCCCCAGCGGAGCTTAGAGAGTTGAAGGGTCAGTTGCAGGATTTGTTAGATAAAGGGCTTATTCGACCTAGTGTGTCTCCTTGGGGTGCTCCTGTCCTGTTCGTCAAGAAGAAGGAC
The DNA here is from genome assembly GCA_030015575.1 of Agapanthus africanus. Lineage (NCBI taxonomy): Eukaryota > Viridiplantae > Streptophyta > Magnoliopsida > Asparagales > Amaryllidaceae > Agapanthus > Agapanthus africanus. The sequence continues at coordinate 291,222,867 of CM057340.1, forward strand.
GGCAGTTTGCGCTTGTGTATTGATTACCGTCAGCTAAACCGGGTTACCGTACGGAACAAATATCCCTTACCATGTATCGATGATTTGTTCGACCAGCTTCAAGGTGCGGGACACTTCTCGAAGAATGACTTGCGATCAGGCTACCATCAGTTACGGGTTCGACAGGAGGATATTCTGAGGACGGCTTTTCGCACACGTTACGGGCGCTACGAGTTTTTGGTGATGTCGTTCGGACTCACCAACGCCCCAGCAGCGTTTATGGACTTGATGAAACGTATTTTCAGGCCGTATCTTGATCAGTTCATCATTGTATTCATTGACGACATCTTAGTGTATTCCCGGCGCCGAGAGGAGCACGAGCAGCACTTGCGGAGCACATTGCAAACTTTGAGAGAGCACCAGCTGTTCGCCAAATTCTCCAAGTGCGCATTTTGGCTTGACAACGCTGATTTCTTGGGTCATGTGATTACGAGAGATGGTATACTTATAGGCCCGAAGAAGATCGAGGCCGTTCAGCATTGGCCCAGACTAGCATCAGTTACAGAGATCTGCAGCATTTTAGGCCTGGCCGGCTACTACCGACGATTTTTTCAGGACTTCTCCCGTATTGCTGCACCATTGACCGGGTTGACCCGGAAGGGGGTTCCTTTTGTTTGGACGGAGGCATGCGAGCATAGCTTTCAGCAGTTGCAGACTCGTTTGACTACACGCCGGTGTTATCACTGCCTTCGGGATCGGGCGGATTTGTGGTTTATTGTGACGCTTCTCGAGTGAGGCTAGGTTGCGTGTTGATGCAGCACGATAGGGTTATCGCATATGCTTCTCGGCAGCTGAAGAAACACGAATAAAACTATCCTACTGATGATTTAGAGATGGCTGCAGTGGTTTTTGCACTCATGATCTGGAGACATTACTTATACGGCGAGTCGTGCCAGATATTCACGGACCACAAGAGATTGAAGTACATATTTCAGCAGCGAGACCAGAATCTGAGACAGAGCTATTGGATGGAGCTAGTGAAGGACTACGATTGCGAGATCCTTTATCATCCGGACAAGGCGAATGTAGTGGCGGATGCTTTGAGTCGGAGGCCCGGAGGTAGTTTATCTTGTTTGAGCGCCGTGCAGAGACAGTCGTCAGCGGATTAGCAGATTCTATGTGGCAGCCGAGTGTAGTTCGGGTTTACTCCGATCGGGGGACATCCTGCGTATATCCGTGCACGTCCACAGTTGGTTTACCGTATCCATGAGGCACAGTACAGTGATGACCGTTGTTCAGAGATCATGGCACAGGTTAGACTGGGCGGAGGTTCCGAGTTCGTGATCGACGATCAGGGGATACTACGATTTGGGACTAGACTGTGCGTACCAGCTTCTGAGGGACTGAGGCGTGAGATTCTTTAGGAGGCCCATCGATCGGTATACAGTGTTCATCCTGGTACCACCAAGATGTATCATGATCTGAGAGATGTTTACTAGTAGGAAAGGATGAAGAGAGACGTCGCCGACTTCGTTTCGAGATGCCTGACTTGTCAGCAAGTCAAGGCAGAGCACGGGAGGCCAGCGGGAGAGTTGCAGCCCTTGCCCATTCCTGAACGAAATAGGAGCGGATTTCTATGGACTTCATTGTGGGTCTACCCAGGACCAGTCAGGGGTATGACTCTATTTGGGTGATCGTGGATCAATTGATGAAAGCGGCTCACTTTCTGCCATGGAAGAACACTTTTGGATTTGCTCAGTATTCCCAGATATACATAGATGAGATCATACGGTTTCATGGCGTCCCAGCTTGTATCGTGTCCGATCGAGGCACCCAGTTCACCAGCCGACTATGGCAGAGACTTCAGGAGGCTATGGGCACCCGATGGAGTTTCAGCACAACATTTCATCCGCAGACCGACAGCCAGTCAGATCGGACTATTCAGACTCTTGAGGACATGCTCCGAGCGTGCTTTTAGATTTCAGTGGTAGCTGGGATCATCATTTGCCCTAAGCAGAGTTCTCCTACAACAACAGCTTCCAGGAGATGATCCAGATGGCACCTTTCGAGGCTATATATTGGAGGAGATGTAGATCGCCCGTCTGTTGGACAGAGCTCGGCGAGAGCAGTATTTTAGGGACGCAGATTGTTGAGGAGACGACCGTGAAGATCCGGTTGATTCGTGATAGGATGCGAGCGGCCTAGAGCAGACAGAGATCTTATGCGGACTGTCTTCGGCGCAGACTTGAATTTGCTGTGGGCGATCATGTTTTCTTGAGGGTCTCCCTAATGAAGGGCGTGATGAGATTTGGGAGAAAAGGGAAACTCAGTCCCAGATATATGGGCCCCTTCGAAATCCTCGAGCATGTTGGTGCAGTTGGGTACCGTTTGGCTCTTCCACCCAGCTTTCCGGACATTAACCCCGTGTTCCATGTGTCGATGCTTCGCAGATACTTTCATGACCCTTCTCATATGATTCAGCACCCGACGGTCCAGCTGGAGCGTGAACTTTCTTTTACAGAGCAGCCGGTGGTCATCCTGGATCGGCAGGTGAGGAAATTGAGGTCAAGGGTTATACCGTCCATGAAAGTCCTTTAGCGTGGCCCGAGCAGCGAGGAGGTCACTTGGGAGACCGAGGACGAGATGAGGAAGAAATATCCTCATCTCTTTGAAGGTACGCGTAGCTATATTTTTAAATTCGGGGGCCGAATTTCTTTAAGGGGGGAAGATTGTAACGTTTTGGAAATTCGTTTAGGTTATTTTCGCGTTAATTAGCGATAATGCGTGTTTTCATAAAACCTTGATAATAATTATTTTCCACATAAAAGGGAATAAATCTAATTTTAATTGTGAAAATAGGTAAATATATATAATTGTGTTTCATTAGTTAATATTTAAATTATGGGTCACACATTTGTCAAATTTCCTAAACTATCATTTTTCTAAGCCCAAAAAATATTTTGTTTAGGATGCACAACCCTAATCACCTTAGGTTAATGTTGTAACTTATCTTCATTTTCTTTTCCTCGTGGTTCTATTTCCTTCTTATCCTTTTTTTTAAACCAAAACAAGTCAAGCAAATAAAGAAAATGAGAATATGATGTGGAAAAGAGGCATGGGGGGGTATTTTATTGAGCATGGGAAACCTTGACTTTAGGCACACTCTCTCTCCCTCTCATTTCCTACTACTTTAGCAGCAGCAGCTCCAGTAACCCTCCCTCATTCTTCTTCTTCTTCCCTTTTCAAAGCCTTCATCTCCATCAAAAAAATCCATCTTTTATCACAAAAACCTTATGTTTAACACTCCAATCACTTATTGTTGGTTCTTGAGGCAAGTCTTTGCCTTTGAAGGCAAGGTCATCAAGTTTGAGCCACCACTAGACCAACTTGAGGTATAAAGCTTACCTTACTTGTCTTTTTGTTAAACTTTTAATTATTTAGCTTAATTTAGTGTTTTAATAGTGTCTTAGTGCTAATTAGGTGGTGTAAGTGGAGATTAGGTTAAGTTATGGTTGTTATGGCTTGATTAGCTTAACTAAGTGTTATTAGTGTCGCTTAATCCAAGTTTTTGCTTCTGGTTGCACTAAAACCCCATATTGTATTAAATTAGTGCTTAATTAGTGTTTTAGTTTAGAATTATATTCGTTTTGGGATCTGCTTTCAAACCTGTTGCTTCAGGAAAAAGTGGCAATCACTGGAGCATGTTTACTGGACTTAGATCACGCACACAAAACAAAGGGCCCCCTCTCCCCTCTTTGGCCGCAATTATATGTGTTCTGGCCGCAAATTGATCGTAGGCGGCGACTTCGGAAACCGTGAAGAAGGGAAAGCAGGTAATCGGATACACTTAGCTCGAGATCACCGGTGAGTAGATTTAACATCAACAGGGAAAATCGCCCATATGGCTGCAAGTTGCTTTCAAACCTGTTGCTCCAGGAAAAAGTTGCAATCACTGGAGCATGTTTACTGGACTTAGATCACACACACAAAACACGGGGCCCCCTCTCCCCTCTTTGGACGCAATTATATGTGTTCTGGCAGCAAATTGCGGCCAGATGGTGGTGTTGGGTGTCGGGGTTTGGTTGTTAGGAGTCTGCTTCATATTGAAGGTCTTTGATGTATGCAACTTTTCCAAGTTCAGCTCGAATCAAAATCTGGGACCACATTCCTTGTTTCTAGTACTTTTAGACTTGTGCGACACGTGCGTTATGAGTTTGGGTTTGGTGTTTGCTGTGTATCACAGCATGTCCGGGTGGTTTCAGGCGTTTGCATACACGTTTTGGTGTTTCGAATGCATACGCGTTTAGCTTGCGACGTTAGTTTCTCGTATGGTCTTGATATCCCGTTTTTGCACGATTTTAGCCTTATATGTGTTGCTATGTGTAAATTCTAGGATCGCAGGAGGGGAATTCGGACGCGGCGAAGAAGGGAAAGCAGGTGATCGGATACACTTAGCTCGAGATCACCGGTGAGTAGATTTAACATCTATGGGGAAAATCCCCCGTATGGTATTATGCGTCAGGGCTTGGTATACTAGTGTAGCCGCGTGTTTATATCCATATAGATTGTTTGTGCATAAGTATAGTACATACCATTATATTGTTGTGCCTTGACTGAGTATTTAGTGGACACTGCACTGTTACTGACGGTTCATGTAGCACGAGCACTAAGTTGTATGTTACACCCACACCGTCGATAATTGCCATGACACGCCTATACCCATATACAACATTTTATTGTTATTCACATGGTGCATTCATACTTAAGTATCTTATATAGTATATACACATACTTGCGTACATACACATTGTACATTCATACTTGAGCATCTCATATAGTATATACATACCTACGTACATACACATTGTACATTCATACTTGAGCATCTCATATAGTATATATATACTTGCGTACATACACATTGTACACCCATACTTGCGTGCATACATATTGTACATCCATACTTGCGTACATACATACTTACACATACATAATTGATGCTGGTTTGATTTTGGAGAATTTGTAAACCGCGTGATATATTTTAAAAATGGATTCATTTAAAAGAGCAGTTTTCCCATTTATGCTCATAGTATGATTTTATGCTGCATGTATCATATTGCATGGATTTACGCATTGAGTTATGGATTTCATATGATTTATGGATTTGAGAACCGTGGTATTATTTCAAGAAAATATGCAATGTTTTGAAAACCCGGTTTCTCTTGATATGATATTTCAGTGCGTCCACCATGAGTTTTCTCGATTCTGAGAGCTTGTGTGAGTATACCCGATTCGAGGAGCTGTAGGCACCGTCTGCGGGTACATGGTGGACCCGGTATGGTACTCCGGGGCAAGAAGACTCGTATAGATAGACGGTGAGCCCAGCGGAGGGACTACTACCTACCGGTGATGGTATTGGAGCCCGACGGATATTTGGAGGATGTCGTCTGGGAGTTATGACATGAGATATATATTGAGGGCCGATATGGTATTCAGCGCCTGAGAGATGAGTATTTCTGTGTCGATGCTTGACACGAGTTTTTCATGATGTTTTCGAGTGCCGATGTTGGGCACTCAGGTTCCATGAGATTTACAGGATATGAGGGCCGATTAGAGTGATGGCGCCTGAGTTATTTGGATTTGGGGTGTATTTGATGGACACCGAGTTTTTCCACGATGATGATTCGTATTGATGATATGTTTTATCCCATGCTCTGCATACATCTTTTTATGCACTGCATCATGTATTTGTAGTACCTGATAGAGTACCTCGCATGATTATTGCATACCCAGATTATCATATCGATGTTATCAGATTGCACATGTTAGAGTATCGCAGTACGTGCATACCTGCGATTACTTGTATATGTTATTTAGTATTCACGAGTTGGCAACTCAGCCCCGTTGTGCCACAGTGTTTTGCAAGTTGACCCTTAGAGTACTTGCGGTAGGGCTACATCAACGTATCTTTTTGCTACTGTCACGACCCGAAATGGCATATGACTGGCACTTGAATCATATGAAGTATATAGGACCCTATCTAATTCAAGTAAGCCTAAAATCCCAGAAATCTAAACCATTTTAAGGAAGAAGTAAAGAAAACTTATCATTAAAGAAAGTGGTTTTAATAACATAAGCCGATGTATTGCGTTTTAAAATCTCAAGTCTTTTCTGAAAATTTCGGTAGAGTTTCCTTTGTAAATACTGGCCCTAAAAGGGGTACAACATGCATAATATGAATAAAGGCATCCCCAAGCGGGAGCTAGCTCTTCGTCAACTGAAGGTCACAACCACGCAAGCAATATAATATACAACGCCAAGGGCGAGGATCAAAACTCAAAAGAAAACTCAAATCATCAAGAAAACCATAATAATACAATGCGCGACTCTAAGGTCGAAAGAATAAACAATTGGTTTTTCTAAGGTTAACAAATATACAGTCTGGTTGATGGAGTTTCTAGATACAACTGAAATATAATAAAGGTACAATGGTAGCCACGATGTAAGAGAACCCTACTACTAAATCAATCACCCGCAAAGGAGCAGTGTGCCAGCAAAGCCGCGACGAACCTGTACGGCAAAAGCTGCAAGAAACTGTGGCACAACGGGGGTGAGTTGCCAACTCGTGAGTAGAAAACATCACAGAGAAGAAATCGTATGTATGACTCAATCCTAGGTCAATACGATCAACAAAATATATCCTCATATGATAAAGTCTGAAGCATAATAAGGTGGCAAGGGTAAACATCTAAACATAAGTGTAATACCAAGTACCCGTGTCAGTGCCTCAGGTAGCAACATATTATGAAGATAATACTATGATATCTAGGGTGACCGTAACAGTATAGGTGCCAACTAGAAACTCAAGTCTATAAGTATGTGGATATCGTCCAACTATGTAATCAATGCATGCATGCATGTGGATCTCGTCCACGTGTCAACCAATGACACAACAACATCATGCATGTAAATATCATAAAAGCATATGCATGAAAGTATGGGAATATAAATCAACGTGTGTCCCTCGCGACACCTCAAAATCATGTAACCTAAGTGTCCAGCATCGACACTCGAAACATCATGAAACCCGTGTCCAGTATCGACACGTAAATCCTCATATTGTTCAGGCGCCACATCCTCAGATCGGCCCTCAGGCGCCGCATAATCTGGTCGGCCGTCATATCCATCTAACTACTCCGGTCGGTATCCTCCGGATAACCGCTGAGTCCAAATACTATCACCGGTAGGCAGTGCTCCCCTGCCAGGCTCACCGTTTAACAATACGAGTCTTCTTGCCCCGGGTACCTCACCGGGTCCACCATGTACCCGCAGACGGTGCCTACCCCTCCTCGAATCGGGTTTCACAAATCACACGTCTCAGAGCCGAGAAAACGCATGGTGGACGCACTAAAATATCATATCAAGAGAAACCGGGTTTTTAAAACAATACATACTTTCTTTTGAAATAACCACGGTTCTCAAATCCAGAAATCTCATGAAAATAGCAAATCTCAATCCGTAAAATCATAAAGCATGATCTATGCGACATATAACAGAATTGTAAGCATATCCGTATATCATGCAACAAGGAACGGTAACATACACATATCAAGGGTAAACCGCTCTTTTAAATGAATCCAGTTTTAAAATGTCTCCTGCTGTCCCCAAATTCTCTAAAGTCAAATGCAGCATCGTATAATGGCGCATATGTAACTATAGCAAGTAAATTGTGCAAGGAGTCATATCATGAGGCAGCAATCCTAATGTGTAATTTTAGGGTTCCTAGGCACTCTTGTGAAGGTTCATAAAGCATCAAACATGCCCGAATAAAATTTTAGATGTGCCGAACAACCCAAAGCCGGGATCTTTGCTAGATTATTAGGGTTTAACATGCAAGATAACATCTTTAAACCTAAGTGTTAGGGATTACAACCTTTGTAGTCCGCTCCTTCGCTTCACAAGCTCCGAGTAGAAGTCCCTTCGCCGCGATCCATGATCTCCCGGACTCAAGAGAGGCTCCACAACTCGAACGATCCATGATAGCTTGTCGTATTTCTTTTCTCCGATGATCTACGTCGAAGTTGCAATAGCTCAAGCTTTCTCTCACTCTAATGAGGTGAACACCCTAATCTATTGGGCTAGATTAAATGAGGATGATGGAGTAGTATTTATGCTTTCTTTTTATATCATTTTCTCACAATAACTCATCACAAAAGAAATCTCAAGTGAACTCTCTCTCAAACTCAAGAGAGAAGAAGATGAAGAATGAAAAGAATAATCCTTTTGTGATGAATAATAGATTAGAGTATATGATTGATTATGGAACCATGGTCAAGGATGAGAGGCTAAAACTTTGTAGAGAATAAACTAGAGTTAGGCTTTGGTTAGGTTAAGGATAAGTATCAACCATAATATCTTAACCAAGACAAAAGAGAATCCTTCTAGAATGAACAAGAAGGAGCTAACCCTAATCAAACCCTAATCCCTTTTTATCATCCTTAAACATGTTTCATAATAAATCATATAATGTCACAATAATATATATCACATATATATTATATATTTGCAACAAAAGAAAATAATACAATTAACATATATCGCATATATATCAATGTATTAATCCGGTGTGAAAATGAAATAATAAAGCAAGCCAATATTAGATAATGTAATACAATATATCATATATATCATTATACATTAAATCATCGAATCAACACTTGATCCGATGATCCGGCTATATCGAATATAACCGACTAATATATCATGTACCGATTCATCGAATCAACACTTGATCCGATGACCCGGTTCATATCTAAATATCGCGAGAATATAATACGGTATCTCATAGCGCATTATCCTCAGTCCTGCACATATCACATATGTGCTTCTACTCCGTTTTTCCTGAGCCAAGAAACCTCTGTGTAGGACTCTAAAGAATCGTCAATACGCCGGTAGCAGGTGATGATCATATCAAACACCCACAAGCTGCAAGCGGTCAGCAAAACGTAACAGCCACCCAGGTATTGAGCGATCAGAAGGTCAACAAGCTAGCCTGTCCTTTCTCCTGTGAATCCAATCAGTAACACTCCCGTACAGTCCGGTCTGTTCGTCTGATATGTCGCATATCAAGTCTAGGGGTAGTATACGTCAAACCCCAGTAACCGATAAGTCATGTCGATGTGAGGCTCATAACTGGTCGAGAAACTACTGGTAACACTTACCAGTAAATCTCTATATCAGCCCTGGCCAGGGACTTCCAGTTATAGCCAATCGAACAAAGCACAACATCAACTCCCTATACCGGGAGAGACGAATCCCCTCCTATCGCTCATTGCCTCCATGTGATTCGGGACTATACCCAAAAGCCACCATTTTGCACGCCCTCTTGGACGTGGTAAGGTGGAAATCAAAGCACAGTGGGAATCACACAAGACTCTATGACGATCTCGGGTCTACAGACTACCCTGTACCAGTGTCACCGGAGAACTGCCATCTGACGTGTGATATATCACTATCTCGGAGTTCTCAAGGAGTCCGTCCAGTGTACCCAGTCTCCAATGAGCACCCGTACACCATCTCTTATGTCAAACGCCGATGGATATGGGATCATCCATCGCCCATCATATGGGTCAAGATGCGTATACGCTAGTCTACTCTGGTGTATCGATGCCCTGTCTCGATATACCCTCGACTAGGAACAGTTATAGGATGTACTCATCGACTGCTATGGCCCCACTAGTATGATCTCATCATAGTCCCAGTAGTAGAGTACAGATCCTAAGGGCTTTATCAACATGTGAGAGTAAGACAGTAAACCAATACAAGTCAACATGTTAAGATAAAGTGAAACCAAATAGCATACTATCATGACGAGCAAGAAAGTACTCTCTGTATATATCCAAGCATCCATCATAATATACATCATATGTACAACAATGGCCTCTAGGGCATATACATAACTAACAAACTCCCACTTGCACTAAGGCCAGCTGCTGTAGTATCTCATACCCAGCATCCCGAATGATCTCTCAAACTGTATCTGGGGAATGGCCTTCGTGAGTGGATCCGCAGTGTTGTCCTTCGTATCTACTCTCCTGACCTCGATCTCCCGGCGATCAACTATCTCCCTAATCAGGTGATACCGCCTCAGAATATGTCTGGACTTCTGATGGGATCTGGGTTCCTTAGCCAAAGCCACGGCACCATTGTTATCGCAATAAAGAGGTATTGGATGTTCAATGGATGGAACGACACCAAGTTCAGTGATGAACTTCTTCATCCAGAAAGCCTCTTTGGCAGCATCGTTGGCAGCGATGTATTCAGCCTCCGTTGTCGAGTCTGCAACGGTATCCTGTTTGGAACTCTTCCAACATATCGCCCCTCCATTGAGGGTAAAGACAAATCCCGAGTGCGACTTAGAGTCGTCCTTATCACTTTGGAAGCTGGAATCGGTAAAGGACTTCCCCTGGGAGTTCTCCGTTACCATATACCAAGAACATGTCTCTAGTCCTTCATAAGTACTTGAGAATGTTCTTCACAGCTGTCCAGTGACTCTCTCCAGGATCTGCTTGATACTGACTCACTACACTTAGTGAGTATGCTACATTGGGTCTGGTACATAGCATCGCATACATGATAGAGCCTTCTGCCGAAGCATAGGGTATCCCTTGCATGCGAGCTCTTTCCAAATCAGTCTTGGGAGACATCTCTTTGGTGAGAGTGAGTCCAGAGATCATGGGTTGGTTTCTACGCTTGGATTCTTCCATACTAAACCTATTTAGTATGGTGTCAATGTACCAGGATTGGGACAATCCCAGTATCCGTTTGGATCTATCTCTATAGATCCTTATCCCCAATATGCATGAGGCATCACCTAGATCTTTCATTGAGAATCTTTGTGATAAGAAGAGCTTGACTGATTGCAGCATAGGAATATCATTTCCTATCAAGAGTATGTCATCCACGTACAATACGAGGAAGACAACCTTACTCACTGCAACCTTCTTATAGATAAAAGGTTCATCTATGTTTTTGATGAAGTCAAACTCTTTGACTACTACATCAAAACAGATGTTCCAACTCCGCGATGCTTGCTTTAACCCATAAATGGATTTAAGCATCTTGCACACCTTTCCGCTGCTCCCACTATCTACGAAGCCATCTGGCTGAGTTATGTACACGCACTCTTCTAAATCACCATTTAGAAAGGCGGTCTTAACATCCATTTGCCAGATTTCGTAGTCATGGTATGCAGTAATGGCAAGTAAGATCCGGATGGACTTAAGCATAGCCACTGGAGAAAAGGTTTCGTCATAATCCACACCTGGTCGTTGACGAAAACCCTTTGCTACAAGTCTAGCTTTGAAAGTCTCAACTTTTCTATCTACACCAAATTTCCTTTTAAAAATCCACTTGCTCCCAATGGGTTTTACCCCTACAGGAGCATTTTTCAAAATCCATACTTTATTGGGGTACATGGATTCCATCTCAGATCGCATTGCATCCAGCCATTTCACAGAGTCACCACTCGTGATGGCCTGCTCGAAACTAGTCGGGTCATCATCTTCCATGATGCAATCCTCGCTTCCACCATCAATAAGAAAACCGTAGTATCTCTCAGGTGGACGAGAAACCCTACTAGATCGGAGGAGAGGCTGGGGTTCGTCGGGTACTACTGAATCCTCTGGTTCTACTAAATCTTCAGTTGCAATTTGTGTTTCTGGAACCTCTTCCAGCTCTACCTCTTTGCCACTAATTTCTTTTGCAAGAAATTCCTTTTCCAAAAAGGTGGCATATTGAGAAACAAACACTTTTTGTTCTTCAGCGTGGTAGAAAAAATATCCTTGTGAATTTTTAGGATATCCCACAAACTTGCAAAGAACTGACCGTGCCTTGAGTTTGTCTAGATTTTGCCTTTTGACATAGGCCGGACAACCCCATATCTTAACTCGTTTAAAATATGGTCTCTTCCCACTCCATATCTCATATGGTGTGGTAGGCATAGATTTAGACGGAACTTGATTCAATAGGTATGCTGCTGTCACAAGCGCATAACCCCAGAAGGAAATAGGCAACTCAGCCTCGCTCATCATATAGCGCACCATATCTAATAGGGTGCGATTCATCCGTTCCGATACACCGTTGTGCTGTGGTGTATAAGGAGGAGTAAACTAAGAGAGAATCCCATTCTCTTTTAGATAATCTAGGAACTCATTGCTTAAGTATTCACCTCCTCGATCAGATCGAAGAATCATAATACTTTTGCCCGTTTGGTTCTCTACTTCTTTCTTATATTCTCTGAATTTCTCAAAAGCTTCAGACTTTTGTTTCAACAGGAACACATGCCCGTATCTAGAGAGATCGTCAGTGAATGTAATGAAGTAGGATGAACCGTTCCTGGCATGCGTAGACATGGGACCGCATACATCACTATGTATCAGTCCTAAGAGTTCCGTAACTCTTTCTCCGTGTCCACTAAATGGAGCTTTGGTCATTTTTCCTTTGAGACATGAATGGCAAGTATCATAAGATGAAAATTCGAATGAATTCAAATATCCATTTTTTTGTAACTAAGCTAGCCGTGTCTCATTTATATGGCCAAGTCTACAATGCCACAAGAAGGATTCGTTCATTTCTGAACTTTTCCTCTTGTGTGTGTTTTGTATACCGAGGACTGTATTCTGATTTAGAATGAATATGCTATTATATAACGAGCCTGATGCAATCAACTTTTGATCTAGGAATATGTTCATAACATTATCCTTTACTACAAAATTATATCCTTCTTTACTTAATAAAGAAACTGATATAATGATGCACATCATGTTCGGTATATAATAGCACTCATTTAGAATCAGTGTATTACGACTAGGCAATACAAGGTGATATTCGCCAACTGCTTTGGCTGCAATACTTGCACTGTTTCCTACTTCAACGGAATGATCACCTTTTCCCAGTTCTCTACCTTTTCGTAGCCCATGTAACAATTTACATATGTGGGATCCTGATCCGGTATCTAATACCCAGGACGTAGGGTGAACTGAGAAACAGTTCTCAATAACTAACACACCTGAAGAAGATGCATCAACATGTATGTTCTTTTGGGCGGCGTGAGAATCCAGATATTCTCCTGTTTCCTGTTCAGTCTTATAACTCTTATAAGAAAGAACGGGTCCAACGTTCTCCTGCTCAGTATAATAAGCGGGTTCAGTCAATACATCCATATTATTATCTTGATTACGGCCTGACATGGTCGCTACCTGGAGAGAGAGAGAGAAGAAAAGACTTTAGCGTATGCTCTTGCAAGATTAGATTGGTTATTATCTTATCTAATCAGGATTTCTCCCACTGTTTTTATCAAATCTACCATCAAACCCTAAAAGGTAAGATTAGCCGGGATTAATTACACACTACAATTTCGTCAATCTTTCAGCCAGATCAGTGTAGGTACTTGAGGGAGGTTCCCCGTGCTTTCGCACGGACCTAATTAAAGTAAAGCTCGTTTTCCCAGAGGCGTAACCCCGTTAACACTTTTCTAGACACCAACTTGATCGACTAATTGTCCTGTGTAAAACTCTCCTAGGAGTAACTCTTACTCGCAGTGGGTATCGGGATCCAACTATCTCATAGAAGGTATGCAATCTCATTGCAAATTTCAACACTTGAAATTCCCGATAATATTTTGCCCCTAGCAATTTATGACCTTAACATAGTCAACAAATCATAATTGCTAGCCAAGTTCAACCCGTCATTTCCCGATTGATTTAAACCTACCTGCACGACCCTTAACATAGTCAACAAAGTCGTACAACTACCCTAATACAATCACATCTCATGTTTTTGTTAGATATATGTATGCCCTAGAGGCCATTACTGTACATAGGATGTATATTGTAGTGGATGCTGGGACATATATAGGAAGGACTTTCTTGCTCGACATGATAGCATGCTATCTGGTTGCTCTTTACCTTAACGTGTATACTATTTGTCTCTCTGTTACATATTGGTAAAGCCCTTAGGATGTGTACTTGACTAACTGGACTATGATGCGGATCATACTAGTGGGGACATGGTAGTCCGTAAGTACATCCTTCAAAGTACCTAGTCGTGGGTGTATCGAGACGGGGCATCGATATACCAGTGTAGACTAGCGTGTACCTTCTCGACCCATACAGATGGGCGATGGATGATCCCATATCCATTGGTGTTTGACGTCAGAGATGATATACGGGTGCTCAGTAGAGACTGGGTACACTGAACGGACTCGCCGAGAACTCCCAGATGGTATTATACCTCACGTCAGATGGCAGTTCTCTGGTGACACTGGTACAGAGTAGTCTGTTGACCCGAGATCGTCATAGAGTCTTGTGTGGTTCCCACTGTGCTTTGATTTCCATCTTACCACGTCCAAGAGGGCGTGCAAAACGGTGGTTTTTGGGTACAGTCCCGAGTCACATGGAGGCAATGAGCGATAGGAGGGGATTCGTCTCTCCCGGTATAAGGAGTTGATGTTGCGCTGTGTTCGATTGGCTATAACAGGAAATCCCTGGCCAGGGTTGCTGAGATTTACTGGTAAGTGTTACCAGTTGTTTCTCGAATTGTTATATTCCTCATATCGACACGACTTATCGAGCTATTGGGGTCTGACGTTTACCACCCCTAGGCGGGATATGCGACATATCAGACGATCAGACCGGACTGTACAGTAGTGTTACTGGTTGGATTCACTGGAGTGTGAGCGGGCTTGCTCGTCGATCTTCAGATCGCTCAATACCCGGGTGGCCGTTACGTTTAGCAGACCGCTTGCGGCTTGTGGGTGATTGATATGATCATCACCTGCTGCCGGCGTATTGACGAGTCTTTAGAGTCCTACACAGAGGTTTCCTGGCTCAAGCAAAACGAAATAGGAGCGCATATGAGATATGTGCGGGACCGAGAATAATGCGTGTATGTGATACCGTATTTCATTCTCGCGATCAATGTATCGAATAGTTGTATGCGATATAACCTAGTTATCGATTCAAGCGTTGATTCGATAAGCCGATACATTGGATACTAGTCGGTTATATGCGATATGACCGGATCGTTAAATGAAGTGTTGATTTAATGATTTAATGTATTATTATATATTTGATATATTACTTTGCATTAACTAGTATTGGTTCACTTTAGATGGATATTCTCACTCGGATGTGTGCATTATATATGTGATATGATTTTGTGCACATGCTTGTATCATGTTTGATGATACAAGTTTACTTGGTTAAGTGTAAAGAATTAAACCATGGTTAAACTTATGATTAGGGTTTTATTTCCTTTTCTCATTTATTTATCTATTTATTCATTTTGGAAAATAGATGGAAAAAGGAGAAAAGAATGGTGGCTTTTTTTGTTGTTTAGTAGATGCTTCATGAAACTTTGACCCTAACCATTTATTTAACCTAAGTTAATTCTCTACACTTTACCATGGTTACTTTGATGATAAGAATGATTATTCTTTTCTTTTCTAATTAATCTTATCATAATATTCTTCTTCTTCTTCCTTGAACTCAAGAAGAAACCTTCACTTCATCAATGGTGGATTGATGAAATGAGTGAGAAATCCAAAACTAAAGTCTACCCACTTCCTATTTCTTCATCCTCTACCTCTTGCCAAGTAGTAGAGTGTGTTTCCCTCACAAGTTTTCAAGACTTGGTGAAGGTGGAGCTCGATCTAGCGATGCCTCGACGTAGATCATCTTCGGCATGGACATCGACGACCTAGCTTACCCATTCTCCGACGAAGCCGACGCTAGAGCCCGGATTTGATTTGGACAGCGGAGAGGACCTCATCTCGGAGCCGTGGAGGTGGAGGACCGGATCTACAAAGGTTGTATTTCCGTATCTCTTAGTTAATTGTTAACTAGTTTATTTTTCGCCTAGATTTCTAGCAAACGATTCGTTGTTTAGGGTTTCTCGGCACGCTAACTTTGAAATTGGTATGGTTGATGCCTTGTGAGACCTCTCTAGTGTGCCTAGGAACCCTACAGTGGTATCAGAGCCTAGCTAGAGCCTTAGGCGAAGTCTAGACGGAATTTGAAGCCCGAACGAACCCGAAACCAACCCGGAAAATGCTCTCTGGACGTTTTCTGAAAACGTGGATTTTTCCAAATTAAAAATTGCTAAAAAATTCAGCAGGGAAAAATAAGAATTACGATGCAAAAATTTACTGATGAACAGTACAAACCGCGGCGGAACCGCGGCAGAAGCCTGGCTTCTGCGGCGGTTCCGCGGTGGAATGATGACGTCATCGTACACTGTTTGCACAGTAACTCCTATTATATTATGCTGGATTTTCTGGAAATTTTTAATATTTATTCAAGAGTTGAATTTTCTGGAGTTGTTTTGGGGATTCGGTGTTTCGATCGGGGTGTCAAATTTTGTCTATTTGGCTTTCCGGATAAATTTTAGAATATGTTAAAAAGTTCAACCGGATATAAATACCCAATTTTTCCCCTGTCGGGAAATTTCCAAGTGTTGGATTTTTCCGTAGTTTAACGACGTTCTAAGTAGTGCAAGTAACGCGATGGACCCTCTAGAAGACAAAAAACCTTAACTCGATTATGTGACCGTCTTGAACTGCCCTTTGAACCTTCGGGTTTGGGGCAGTACGGCGTGCCACATGTGAGGCGTTGGCTTGACCCTTCTACGGCTGGACCGTCGGTACTGAAGCACGAACTGAATGTTGTTAGACTTATTTCATGTGTTGATCTGTATCGGGAAAAATTGGGTGTTCGATTGTTCGATCGAAAAGTTTAACATTTTCTGTTTATCTGGAATGGGATACAATAATTGCAATTCACAAAAGTTATGTGATAACTGAATGAATGTTATAAACATAGAACTTTAGTCTCACTTGATCGGTTGCCACGGAATTTTGATGTGATCAAAAGTCCGTCGCAATCACGTAGCGTACGCGGATACTCGCCGGGTAAACTTAATAGACAGCCTCGCTCCATAGCCCCGACCAAGTGACTGTAGGAGAACCCCGTCGCCGAAAGCATCCGTTCGGGTGCTCGCGGCAGCGGTGTTCCACCTTGGTGCACTTCGTCGACGGTATCAGGGGTGCAGCCGCCTACTAAAGTTTGCGACGAGCATTCGATCAGGATGTCGGGAATCTTGTTGAATTGCCCGACTTGATATTGAAAAGAGTTTTCGATTTTGAGACTAAAATGCGGGGTTTATAATTGTTAGGCATGTGATGTCTAAGTATTTCATTTGATTAGGCATGCGATGTCTATGCAGGTTGCGGATTCCAACTGTTGTAGTTTTACACTTTCTTTTCTGTGACCGTAAGTGTAATATGTGATATCGCCGGTTTCGTTGCTATATGTCAACGACAATTGGGATGGACATATTTACTTACGTTGATGACATGTGATGTTATGTGTTGCTGGATATGTTATATTGGATCGTCGTGTTTGAATAGCCGGGGTTTTTTATGTGAGATGAGTGTTTTTCATTTTCATTCATGTAAAAACTTATATGTAATATTCTTTTATTTGGGGAACTTCCAGGTTGCGGAAGCTGTCACCCTTTGTATATTATTTACTTTTCCGCATTAGGATAGACCCAAGGAGGGGAGCACAAGTAACCGGGTTTTGGGGTCCAGTGGGAGACCAACTCGAGGAGTCGAGTCCGGGTCTCCTAACCCTAGAATTGGCAGGGTTGCTTGCCGCTCTCGTAGGGGTCTAGGGGTGTGGGATTGGCTATTCATCACGACCGTGGAATCCGTGTTTTATACTGGTTCGTATTGAAAACACGGACGTCCTAGTATATCCAATATTTCATATGTTACTTCTGCTGCATATCTGTGATGTGATTCTGTGATGGATATAGTATATAGTATATATGATATATTATATAGACGTTACTTATGTTTTACACCCGCGCTAGCCCTGCCCTGCTCTATCGTTAGTTACCTAACCTAACGGTGCACGAGGGGACATCGAGGCGAATGCGGATGGCATAAGTGTACGTCATATCTATCTGTGATGTTTAGGTATTTAAATGATGGGACTTCATTAATGAGATTAATGAAAGAAAAAGAAACCTAAGATGTTGTAGAATCGAATTTCAAAATAAAACAGGTAGCTACAGTTCTTGCTTTGCACAGCGGTATATGCGATATATCCTGCACCTTATTCAATGAGGAAAGGACCGAGATCCCTTCAACGGGAGTGACTCCTTTAGCAATAACTGGCAAATGCTACACCCCTCGGTTTGTCTTTTGATTGCTTTTAAGTTTTTTTGCTTTGCACAGTGATATATATGATATATACAGCACCTCATTCGACGAGGAAAGGAGCGACGATCCCTTCACCGGGAGTGACTCCTTTAGCAAAACTAGAAAAGCCTCAAAAGCACTCCATTTTAAAATCATTTGATTCTATAACGATATCAAGTTCATTACGCAATAGGTTTTCAGAAAAACCTGTCGTAGCCCTCCGTCATTTCAGATATGTACTAGTTAGTATTCGTGCTGCGGTAGTTTGGCATTCGTCAAGGCGTAGTGTACGGTAGCTAACTAGTATTTATCTGCTTGAGCATATGATGCGATTGGATTAGGGTATTCGTACGGCGTTGTTTGGCATTCGTCAAGGGTCGTGCGGGTGGGTTTAATTCGATCAAGAAATGTACGGGTTGAACTTGACTAGTGGACTATGGGTTGTTTGGCATTCGTCAAGGTCATAGCGAGCTAGGGGCAAAATATTATCGGGAATTTCAAGTGTTGAAATTTGCAATGAGATTGCATACCTTCTATGAGATAGTTGGATCCCGATACCCGCTGCGAGTAAGTGTTACTCCTGGGAGAGTTTTATACATTACAATTAGCCGATCAAGTAGGTGTCTAGAAAGGTGTTAACGGGGTTACGCCTCTGGAAAAACGAGGTTTACATTAATTAGGTTCGTGCGAAAGCACGGGGGACCTGCCTCAAAGTACCGACACTGGCCTGGCTGAAAGATTGGCAAACTTGTAGTGTGTAATTAATCCCGGCTAGTCTTTCCTTTTAGGGTTTGAAGGAAGATTTGATAAAAAGCAGTGGGAGCCATCCTGATTAGATAAAATAATAACCAATCTATTCTTGACAGAGAGCACGCTGAGTGTTTTCTTCTCTCTCTCTCCAGGTAGCGACCATATCACGCCTTAATCAAGATAATAATACGGAATATTGACCGAACCCGCTTGTTATACTGAGCTGGGGAACGTTGGTCCCTCTCCAACTTATAATTGTTATAAGACAGAGCAGGAAATAGGGGATTACCAGAATTCCCGTGCCGCCTAAATGAAGAGAGTGCATGCTGATGCATCATCTTCAGGTTTGTTCATTATACAGAACTGTTTCTTAGTATCCTTTACGTCCTGGGTATATGATACCGGATCAGGATCCCAGATATGTAATCTGTTACATAGGGCTGCAGATAGGTAGAGAACTGAGAACGGGTGATAAGTTTCATGAGGCAGAAAACGGGGCAAGAGTTGCAGCTAAGTCTGTTGGTCACTGTCACCCTGTATTACAATACATTGATTCTGAACGAATGTTATTAGATACCGAACCTGATTTACAAAATCATATCTGTCTCTTTATTAGTAAAGAAACGGTAAAATTTTGTATTGTTGGATAATGTTTTGAACATTTCCTATATCAAAAGTTGATCGGTTCAGGCACGTTATCTAAAAGCCTTGATGTTCTAAATCAAACTACAGTTCTTAGTATACGGAACACACATAAGAGAAAGAGTTCAGAAATGAACGAATCCTTCTTGAGGTATTGTAGACTAGGTCAGATCAATGCGACCCGACTGGCTAAAGTTACATAAAGATGCATATTTAAATGAGTTTGAATTTACATCTTGTGAAACTTGCCAGTCATGTCACGGAGATAAGATGACCACAGCTCTGTTTATTGGAAACAGAGAAAGAGTTATGTAAACTCTTGGGATGATACATGTTGATGTATGTAGGTCCCCTGTCTACACATGCCAAGACCAGTTCTTTATACTTCATTACATTCTCTGGAAATCTCTCAAGATTCAGACATATGTTCCTGTTGAAACACAAGTCCGAAGCTTTTGAGATATTCACAGAATATGATTTAGAAGTAGAGAACCAATACGGGTTTAAGTATTATGTCCTTTGATGAGATCAAGGAGGAGAATACTTGTGCATGGAATTCCTGGACTATTCTAAAGGAGAATGAGATTCTCTCTCAGCATTACTCCTCCGAATACATTATAGCACGATGGTATATCGGGGCGGAGCAATCACACCCTATATGATAAGGTGTGCTCTATGATGAGTACTACTGAGTTACCTATTTCCTTATGGGAGTTATGCACTTGAGAAGCTGCATACCTATTGAATAGGGTTCAAATCAAATCAGTCGCCTACCATTTCATATGTGATATGGAAAAGGAAGAACCCATGTCTTAAGCTAGTTAAGATTTGGGGTTGTCCGGCCTATGTCTAAAAGCAAAATCCGGACAAGCTCGAGGCAAGATCTGTTATGTAGAACTGGAAAGGTTCCAGCTATACAAAATACAGCTGATGATTTGATAGAACCAAAGGATTCAATAGTTACCAACGAAGCTCAGCCTCTCCGCCGATCTAGTAAGGTTCCTCACCCACCTGAGAGATACTTCGGTTCCTCTATGACAGTGGGAGCGAGGATTGCATCATGAGATGATGACCCAACTAGTTTCGAGCTGGCCATCAGGAGTGGGACTCTGTAAGAATGGCTGGATGTTTAGCGATCTGAGATGGAATCCATGTACACCAACAAAGTATGGACTTTGGTTGCAATATCTGAAGGGTTAAATCCCCATCAGGAGCAAGTATATCTTGAGAAGATTACTTGGTGTAGATGGAAAAGTTGAGACTTTCAAAGCTAGACTTGTTAAAGCTTTTCGTCATCGACCAGGCGTGGATTATGATGAAACCTTTTCAAGTGACTATGCTTAAGTCCATCTAGATCCTACTTGCCATGGCTACATACCATGACTACGATATCTGGTGGATGGGTGTCATGACAGCTTTTCTAAATGATGTTTTAGAAGAGTGCGTCTATAAGTACACAGCTAGAGGGCTTCGTAGACAGTGGGAGCAGCGGAAACGTGTGCAAGATGCTTTATAGGATAAAGCAGGCATCGCGGAGTTGGAACATCTGTTTTGATGTGATTAGTCAAAGAGTTTGACATCATCAAAATGGTAGATGAACCTTGTATAAACAAAAAGGTAGTAGGGAGTATGGTGGTGATCCTCGTAGAGTACGTGGATGACATACTCTTGATAGGGAAAGAGTTTCCTATGCTACGCTCGGTCAATCTCCGTTTATCACAATGATTCTCCATATAGGATCATAATGATACCTACTAACTCCTGGATTTTGGATCTATGAGATAGATCTAATTGGATCTTAGGATTCTCACTAGTTGTAGTGTGATGGTATCAATCGATCCTGGGGAGAATCACTGTAAGGGTTCCAGGGTGATAAAGACGACTGAATGTCAGTCGTAGGCATTGTCTTAACCCTCAGTAAAGGGACGGTATGTTGGAAGAGTTCCAAGCTAGATACCGTGGCATACTAGACGATAAAGGCTTGATACATCGCTATTTAAGATGCTACCAAAGAGGCTGTTTGGGTATATATTGGTTCATAAGATGAAGCATGTTCCTCCCATTGTGTGACAATGGAGTTGTGGCTTATGCCAAGGAACGTCCGTCCCATCAGTGATCCAGACATATTCTAAGGCAGTATCACCTGATCATGGAGATGGTTGATCTCCAAGGGATCGAGGTTAGGAGAGTAGACTCAGAGGACAACACAGCGGATCCACTCACAAAGGCCTGTTCCCAGATAGAGACTTTTATGGGATGGTTGAGTATGAGATACTATAACCACTGCTACAGATGGCCCTAGTGCAAGTGGGAGATTGTTAGTTATATGTATGCCCTAGAGGCCATTACTGTTCATAGGATGTATATTGTAGTGGATGCTAGGACATATATAGGAAGGACTTTCTTGCTCGACATGATAGCAGGCTATCTGGTTGCTCTTTACCTTAACGTGTATACTATTTGTCTCTCTGTTACATGTTGGTAAAGCCCTTAGGATGTGTACTTGACTACCTAGACTATGATGCGGATCATACTAGTGGGGACATGGTAGTCCGTAAGTACATACTTCAAAGTCCCTAGTCGTGGGTGTATCGAGACGGGGCATCGATATACCAGTGTAGACTAGCGTGTACCTTCTCGACCCATACAGATGGGCGATGGATGATCCCATATCCATTGGTGTTTGACATCAGAGATGATATATGGGTGCTCAGTAGAGACTGGGTACACTGGACGGACTCGCCGAGAACTCCCAGATGGTATTATACCTCACGTCAGATAGCGGTTCTCTGGTGACACTGGTACAGAGTAGTCTGTTGACCCGAGATCGTCATAGAGTCTTGTATGGTTCCCACTGTGCTTTGATTTCCATCTTACCACGTCCAAGAGGGCGTGCAAAACGGTGGTTTTTGGGTACAGTCCCGAGTCACATGGAGGCAATGAGCGATAGGAGGGGATTCGTCTCTCCCGGTATAAGGAGTTGATGTTGCGCTGTGTTTGATTGGCTATAACAGGAAATCCCTGGCCAGGGTTGCTGAGATTTACTGGTAAGTGTTACCAGTAGTTTCTCGAATTGTTATAGTCCTCATATCGACACGACTTATCGAGCTATTGGGGTCTGACGTTTACCACCCCTAGGCGGGATATGCGACATATCAGACGATCAGACCGGACTGTACAGTAGTTTTACTGGTTGGATTCACTGGGGTGTGAGCGGGCTTGCTCGTCGATCTTCAGATCGCTCAATACCTGGGTGGCCGTTACGTTTAGCAGACCGCTTGCGGCTTGTGGATGATTGATATGATCATCACCTGCTGCCGGCGTATTGACGAGTCTTTAGAGTCCTACACAGAGGTTTCCTGGCTCAAGCAAAACGAAATAGGAGCGCATATGAGATATGTGCGGGACCGAGAATAATGCGTGTATGTGATACCGTATTTCATTCTCGCGATCAATGTGTCGAATGGTTGTATGCGATATAACCTAGTTATCGATTCAAGCGTTGATTCGATAAGACGATACATTGGATACTAGTCGGTTATATGCGATATGACCGGATCGTTAAATAAAGTGTTGATTTAATGATTTAATGTATAATTATATATTTGATATATTACTTTGCATTAACTAGTATTGGTTCACTTTAGATGGATATTCTCACTCGGATGTGCGCATTATATATGTGATATGATTTTGTGCAGATGCTTGTATCATGTTTGATGATACATATTTACTTGGTTAAGTGTAAAGAATTAAACCATGGTTAAACTTATGATTAGGGTTTTATTTCCTTTTCTCATTTATTTATCTATTTATTCATTTTGGAAAATAGATGGAAAAAGGAGAAAAGAATGGTGGCTTTTTTTGTTGTTTAGTAGAAGCTTCATGAAACTTTGACCCTAACCATTTATTTAACCTAAGTTAATTCTCTACACTTTACCATGGTTACTTTGATGATAAGAATCATTATTCTTTTCTTTTCTAATTAATCTTATCATAATATTCTTCTTCTTCTTCTTTGAACTCAAGAAGAAACCTTCACTTCATCAACGGTGGATTGATGAAATGAGTGAGAAATCCAAAACTAAAGTCTACCCACTTCCTATTTCTTCATCCTCTACCTCTTGCCAAGTAGTAGAGTGTGTTTCCCTCACAAGTTTTCAAGACTTGGTGAAGGTGGAGCTCGATCTAGCGATGCCTCGACGTAGATCATCTTCGGCATGGACATCGACGACCTAGCTTACCCATTCTCCGACGAAGCCGACGCTAGAGCCCGGATTTGATTTGGACAGCGGAGAGGACCTCATCTCGGAGCCGTGGAGGTGGAGGACCGGATCTACAAAGGTTGTATTACCGTATCTCTT
Organism: Agapanthus africanus; assembly: GCA_030015575.1. Classification (NCBI taxonomy): domain Eukaryota; kingdom Viridiplantae; phylum Streptophyta; class Magnoliopsida; order Asparagales; family Amaryllidaceae; genus Agapanthus; species Agapanthus africanus. Next base: position 291,246,867 of record CM057340.1, read on the forward strand.
AGTTAATTGTTAACTAGTTTATTTTTTGCCTAGATTTCTAGCAAACGATTCGTTGTTTAGGGTTTCTCGGCACGTTAAAATTTGAAATTGGCATGGTTGATGCCTTGTGAGACCTCTCTAGTGTGCCTAGGAACCCTACAGTTTTAGCAGATGAGTACTAATTAGCTACCGCACACTACGCCTTAACATAGTCAACAAACGTAGCACGAATACTAACTAGTCTTTATCTGAAATGACGGAGGGCTACGCAGGTTTTTCAGAAAACTATGAGCGTAATGAACTTGATATCGTCGTAGAATCATGTGAAATTTTGAAATGGAGTGTTTTTTAGGCTTTCATTAGTTTTGCTAAAGAGGTCACTTCCGGTGAAGGGATCTCGGCTCTTACTCATCGAATAAGGTGCAGGACATATCATATATATCACTGTGCAAAGCAAAACTCTAAAAGCAATCAAAAGACAAACCGAGTTTTGTAGCATCTGCCAGTTTCTCTAAAGAGGTCACTCCCGGTGAAGGGATCTCGGCTCATTCCTCATCGAATAAGGTGCAGGGTATATCATATATACCACTATGCAAAGCAAAACTATAGCTACCCTTTTTATAAAGTTTTGATTCTACAACATCTTTTAGGTTTCTTTTCTTTTTATTAATCTCATTAATAAAAAATCCCATCAGCTTATGCTTCCTAAGCATCACAGATAAATACGACGTACACTTATGTCATCCGCATTCGCCTCGATATCCCCTCGTGCACCGTTAGGTTAGGTAACTAACGACAGAGCAGGGCAGGGCTAGTGCGGGTGTAAAACATAAGTAACGTCTATATAATATATCATATATACTCTATACTGTATCCATCACAACATATCAAATGATCACAACACAGATATCGCAGCAGAAACATAGATATAATGTGGGATATACTAGGACGTCCGTATTTAGTATTTAGCCAACAATAGAAAATACGGATTCCACAGTCGCGATGAATAGCCAAGCCCACATCCTTGACCCCTACGAGAGCGGCAAGCGACCCTACCAATTCTGGAGTTTAGGAGACCCGGTCTCGACTCCTCGAGATGGCCTCCCACTGAACCCCAGAACCCGGTCACCTGTGCTCCCCTTCTTGGGTCCATCCTAATGCGGAAAAGTAAATAATATACAACACTGGTGGCATCAACCTCAACCCGGAAGTGCCCCAAATAAAAGAATATTACATTACATTTGAATTTACATTAATGAAAATGTAAAACTCTCATCTCACATAAAACCCCCGGCTATTCAATCGGGACAATCCTGCACATCATATCTCAGCAACACATAATATCTTATATTATCAACGTAAGTAAGTATGCATACACCGATCATCGTCGATGTATAGCAATGACAATCGGCAATACCACTACATACTACACTTACGGTCACAGAAAAGAAAGTGTAAAACTACAATATTTGGAATCCACAATCACTTTAGACATCGTAAATCCGAAATATCACATACTTCGCATTTCATGCCTAACTTTATGAATTCCACATATTGTATCACATTCCAGATAAATAGACAGTATTAAACTTTTCCAACAGATATTCAAATACCCAAAATTTCCCAAATTGCTTTACACTTGAGCGGAGTTCAAATAATCCGGAATGTGTCACAGTAGTAGCGATCCAGCCGTAGAAGGGTCAAGCCAACGCCTCACATGTGGCATGCCGTACTGCCCCAAACCCGAAGGTTCAAAAGGTAGTTCAAGAAGGTCACATAATCGAGTTAAGGTTTGTTGTCTTCTAGAGGGTCCACCACAAAACTTACACGCATTTGCGAAAGATTTAAACTCAAGAAAAGATTCAACACTTGAAAAATTTTCGTGTCGGGAAAAATTGAGTTAATGATATCCGTTCGAACATTTTAACAGATTCTAAATATCCGGAAATAATAACGAATTTAAATATTCCGATCGAATCTACGATTACAAAATAAACCCCAGAATACTCAACACTTGAGTCAGAATAAAAATACCCATAAAATTTAAATCACAGAAATATGAATTACTGTGTAAAAACGAATACCAATCTCCCCTGTACGGCCGTGGATCCGCGGCCCAAGCGCGGTACGGCCGCGGTTCCTCGGCGGTTTGGAAGTGTTAGGTTCTCATTTTTCACCACAATTCTTATATTTCCCTGCTGAATTTTTTAGGTATTTTTAATTCAGAAAAAATCCCAGATTTGAAAAATTGTCCAGAGAGGGGTTTAACTTTGTCGGTTCGGGTTCAATCGGAGTTTTAACTTCGTAAACAAGTTGCCTAATGCTCTAGGTAGGCTCTGATACCACTGTAGGGTTCCTAGGCACTCTTGTGAAGGTTCATAAAGCATCAAACACGCCCGAATAAAATTTTAGATGTGCCGAACAACCCAAAGCCGGGATCTTTGCTAGATTATTAGGGTTTAAACATGAAGGATAACATCTTTAAACCTAAGTGTGAGGGATTACAACCTTTGTAGTCCGCTCCTTCGCTTCACAAGCTCCGAGTAGAAGTCCTTTCGCCGCGATCCATGATCTCCCGGACTCAAGAGAGGCTCCACGACTCGAACGATCCATGATAGCTTGTCGTATTCCTTTTCTCCGATGATCTACGTCGAAATTGCAATAGCTCAAGCTTTCTCTCACTCTAATGAGGTGAACACTCTAATCTAATGGGCTAGATTAGATGAGGATGATGGAGTAGTATATATGCTTTCTTTTTATATCATTTTCTCACAATAACTCATCACAAAAGAAATCTCAAGTGAACTCTCTCTCAAACTCAGGAGAGAAGAAGATGAAGAATGAAAAGAATAATCCTTTTGTGATGAATAATAGATTAGAGTATATGATTGATTATAGAACCATGGTCAAGGATGAGAGGCTAAAACTTTGTAGAGAATAAACTAGAGTTAGGCTTTGGTTAGGTTAAGGATAAGTATCAACCATAATATCTTAACCAAGACAAAAGAGAATCCTTCTAGAATGAACAAGAAGGAGCTAACCCTAATCAAACCCTAATCCCTTTTTATCATCCTTAAACATGTTTCATAATAAATCATATAATGTCATAATAATATATATCACATAAATATTATATATTTGCAACAAAAGAAAATAATACAATTAACATATATCGCATATATATCAATGTATTAATCCGGTGAGAAAATGAAATAATAAAGCGAGCCAATATTAGATAATATAATACAATATATCATATATATCATCATACATTAAATCATCGAATCAACACTTGATCCGATGATCCGGCTATATCGAATATAACTGACTAATATATCATGTACCGATTCATCGAATTAACACTTGATCCGATGACCCGGTTCATAACTAAATATCGCGAGAATATAATACGGTATCTCATATCGCATTATCCTCGGTCCTGCACATATCACATATGTGCCTCTACTCCGTTTTGCCAGAGCCAAGAAACCTCTGTGTAGGACTCTAAAGAATCGTCAATACGCCGGTAGCAGGTGATGATCATATCAAACACCCACAAGCTGCAAGCAGTCAGCTAAACGTAACAGCCACCCAGGTATTGAGCGATCAGAAGATCAACAAGCTAGCTTGTCCGTTCTCCTGTGAATCCAATCAGTAACACTCTCGTACAGTCCGGTCTGTTCGTCAGATATGTCGCATATCAAGTCTAGGGGTGGTATACGTCAGACCCCAGTAACCGATAAGTCGTGTCGATGTTGTTAGTTATATGTATGCCCTAGAGGCCATTACTATACATAGGATGTATATTGTAGTGGATGCTTGGACATATATGGGGAGGACTTTCTTGCTCGACATGATAGTATGCTATCTGGTTACTCTTTACCTTAACGTGTATACTGATTGTCTCTCTGTTACATGTTGGTAAAGCCCTTAGGATGTGTACTTGACTACCTGGACTATGATGCGGATCATACTAGTGGGGACATGGTAGTCCATAAGTACATCCTTCAAGGTCCCTAGTCGTGGGTGTATCGAGACGGGGCATCGATATACCAGAGTAGACTAGCGTATACCTTCTTGACCCATACAGATGGGCGATGGATGATCCCATATCCATTGGTGTTTGACATCAGAGATGATATACGGGTGCTCAGTGGAGACTGGGTACACTGGACGGACTCGTCGAGAACTCCCAGATGGTATTATACCTTACGTCAGATGGCAGTTCTCTGGTGACACTGGTACAGAGTAGTCTGTTGACCTGAGATCGTCATAGAGTGTTGTGTGATTCCCACTGTGCTTTGATTTCCACCTTACCACGTCCAAGAGGGCATGCAAAACGGTGGTTTTTGGGTACAGTCCCGAATCACATGGAGGCAATGAGCGATAGGAGGGGATTCGTCTCTCCCGGTATAGGGAGTTGATGTTGCGCTGTGTTCGATTGGCTATAACCGGAAATCCCTGGCCAGGGTTGCTGAGATTTACTGGTAAGTGTTACCAGTAGTTTCTCAAACTGTTATAGACCTCATATCGACACGACTTATCAAGCTATTGGGGTCTGACGTTTACCACCCCTAGGCGAGATATGCGACATATCAGACGACGAGACCGGACTGTACGGTAAGTGTTACTGGTTGGATTCACAGAAGTATGAGCGGGCTTGCTCGTCGATCTTCTGATCGCTCAATACCCGGGTGGCCGTTACGTTTAGCAGACCGCTTGCGGCTTGTGGGTGTTTGATATGATCATCATCTGCTGCCGGCGTATTGACGAGTCTTTAGAGTCCTACACAGAGGTTTCCTGGCTCAAGCGAAACGAAATAGGAGCGCATATGAGATATGTGCGGGACCGAGAATAATGCGTGTATGTGATACCGTATTCTATTCTCGCGATGAATGTATCGATTGGTTGTATGCGATATAACTTAGTTATCGAATCAAGGATTGATTCGATAAGTCGATACATTGGATATTAGTCGGTTATATGCGATATGACCGGATCGTTAAATCAAGTGTTGATTTAATGATTTAATGCATAAATATATATTTGATATATTACTTTGCATTAACTAGTATTGGTTCACTTAAGATGGATTTTCTCACTCGGATGTGCACATTGTATATACGATATAATTTTGTGCACTAGTTTGTATCATGTTTGATGATGCATGCAAAATTGGCTAAGTGTAAAGATTAAACCATGGTTGTGTAATGGTTAGGGTTTTGTTTTTACTTGTTCATTTATTTATTTATCTATTCTTTTTGAGAAATGGATAAAAGAAAAGCAAAATGGTTTCTTTCTTTGTTTTCTTTCATGAAGCTTGTTGAAGCTTCATGAAGTTTTGACCAAGTGACCATTTTGTCTTCTTCTTTTAACCCTAACCATTCACATAACCTTAGTTAATTCTCTACACTTGACCATGGTTAAATATATGATAAGTATTATTTTCTTTTCACTTATCATATGATAATATTTACTTCTTCTTCTTCTTCTTCTTCAAGATGTAGAAGCTTGCAACCATCAATGGTGATTTGATGAAAAGAGTGAGAAATCCAATTCTAAAGTGAACCCACCTCCTATTTCTTCATCCTCTACCTCTTGCCAAGTAGTATAGGGTGTTTTCTTCACATGTTTCATGACTTGGTGAAGTGGGAGCTTGATCTTGTGATGCCTCGACGTAGATCATCTTCGGCATCGTTGTCGATGACCTAGCCCGCCCATTTCTCCGATGAAGCAGACGCTAGAGCCCGGGATTCGATTTGGACAGCAAGGAGACTTCGTCATGGAGCTATGGAGGTGGAGGACCGGATCTACAAAGGTTGTATTTCCGTTCACTTAGTTAAATTGTTAACTAGTTGCTTATTTCGCCTAAAATTCTAGTTAACGATCCGTATTAGTGTTTCTCGGCACTTGTAAAATTTGAAATTGGCATGGTTGATGCCTTGTGAGACCTCTTGAGAGTGCCTAGGAACCCTACAGTGGTATCAAAGCCTAGCTAGAGCCTTAGGCGTTGCGTAGACGAAGTTTGAAACCCGAACGAACCGAAATCCCATTTCCAAAATGCTCTCTGGACTTTTTTCAATAACTTGGTTTTTTCCAGGTTAAAATTTGCTAAAAAATTCGGCAGGGTCTTAGTTGAATTACTATGAAATTCGAGGGGCTAACTCATCTAAAGCGCGGCATAACCGCAGCACAAGCATGCCTTGTGCCGCGGTTCCGCGGCCATATGATGACGTCAGCCCTCCATTTTTGCACAGTAATTTGTCACTTCAGGTGCTGGATTTTCTGGGAATTTTTTAATATTTATTCAAGAGTTGAATATTCCAGGGCATTTTGGAGCTTAGATGATTCGATCGGATTATCAGACTTTGTCTATGTGGCTTTCCGGGTAATTTTAGAATATGTTAAAAAGTTCGACCGGATATAAATACCCAATTTTTCCCCTGCCGGAAAATTTCCAAGTGTTGGATTTTTCCGAGGTTTAAAGACGTTCTAAGTAGTGCAAGTAACGCGATGGTCCCTCTAGAAGACAACAAACCTTAATTCGATTATGTGACCGTCTTGAACTGCCCTTTGAACCTTAGGGTTTGGGGCAGTACGGCGTGCCACATGTGAGGCGTTGGCTTGACCCTTCTACTGATGGACCGTTGGTACTGAGGCATGAACTGAATGTTTTTAGACTTATTTCATGTGTTGAGCTGTATCGGGAAAACTTGGGTGTTCGACTGTTCGATCGGAAAGTTTAACATTTTCTATTTATCCGGAATGGGATACAATATTTGGAATCCACAAGTAGTTATGAGATAACTGAATAAATGTTATAAACATAGCAGTTTAGTCTCACTTGATCGGTTGCCACGGAATTTTGATGTGATCAAAAGTCCGTCACAATCACGTAGCGTACGCGGATACTCGCCGGGTAAACTTAATAGACAGCCTCACCCCATAGCCCCGACCAAGTGACTGTAGGAGAACCCCGTCGCCGAAAGCATCCGTCCGGGTGCTCGCGGTAGCGGTGTTCCGCCTTGGTGCACTTCGTCGACGGTATCGGGGGTGCGGCCACCTACTAAAGTTTGCGACGAGTATTCGATCAGGATGTCGGGAATCTTGTTGAATTACCCGACTTGATATTGAAAAGTGTTTTCGATAATGAGACTAAAATGCGGGGTTTATAATTGTTAGGCATGCGATGTCTAAGTAATTGATTTGATTAGGCATGCGATGTCTATGGAGGTTGCGGATTCCAACTGTTGTAGTTTTACACTTTCTTTTCTGTGACCGTAAGTGTAATATGTGATATCGCCGGTTTCGTTGCTATATGTCAACGACAATTGGGATGCGCATATTTACTTACGTTGATGACATGTGATGATATGTGTTGCTGGATATGTTATATTGGATCGTCGTGTTTGAATAGCCCGGGAGTTTTTTATGTGAGATGAGTGTTTTTCATTTTCATTCATGTAAAAACTTATATCTAATATTCTTTTATTGGGGCACTTCCAGGTTGCGGAAGTTGTCACCCTCTGTATATTATTTACTTTTCCGCACTAGGATAGACCCAAGGAGGGGAGAACAAGTAACCGGGTTCTGGAGTCCAGTGGGAGACCAACTCGAGGAGTCGAGTCCGGGTCTCCTAACTCTAGAATTGGTAGGGTTACTTGCCGCTCTCGTAGGGGTCTAGGGGTGTGGGTTTGGCTATTCATCGCGACCGTAGAATCCGTGTTTTATACTGGCTCGTATTGAAAACACGGACGTCCTAGTATATCTAATATTTCATATGATTCTTCTGCTGCGATATCTGTGATGTGATCATGTGATGTTCTGTGATGGATATAGTATATAGTAAATATGATATATTATATAGACGTTACTTATGTTTTACACCCGTGCTAGCCCTTCCCCGCTCTGCCGTTAGTTACCTAACCTAACGGTGCACGAGGGGACATCGAGGCGAATGCGGATGGCATAAGTGTACGTCGTATTTATCTGTGATGTTTAAGTACTTAAATTATGGGACTTCATTAATGTGATTAATGAAATAAAAGAAACCTAAAGATGTTTTACAATCGAATTTCAAAATAAAACAGGTAGCTACAGTTCTTGCTTTGCACAGCGGTATATATTGTTGGAGATAGTTCCCTCAGAGTCAATTATTAGGTCACAGGTACGTGATTGTAATGATTGAGGGAGGACCTATCGCGGTAGGACGGTCTTACTCGAGATGATAGTATGCTATCTGGTTTACCTTTATCATCGTGTACTGTTTTAAGTGACCTGACACGTCGTTATTACACGTTGATAGAGCCCCTAGGATTCTTGCTTGACCACCAGCAGTATGAGGGCGATCATATAAGTGGGAGCTGGGGGTCTATAAGCATATCCTTAAAAGGTCCCTAGTCATGAGAGTTTCGAGACAGGGCATCGATTCTCCAAAGTAGACTAGTGTATACAGTCGAGACCCCGACGAGGGGCGGTAGCCGGTCCCACAAGCCACTGGTGTCAGTTGGATCACCTAAGATGTATACAGGTGCTCATTGGGTTATGAGTACACCGGACAGGACTCGCCGGGAACATGCTAGTTGGTGATATACCAGACGTCAGATGGCAGTTCCCTGGTGACATGTGTGCAGGTTAGTTCATCGACCTGGGGATCGTCATTTGTCTCGTGTGAGTTCCCACTGTACTTTGATTACTACCCTACCACGGCTCAAAGGAGTCGTGCAAACAGGTTTTAGTTGGGTACAGTCCCGAGCCACATGGAGGCAGTGAGCGTATCTTCAGGAGTTCGTCTCTCCCGGTATTGGGGGTGAGGTCGTGCTGTGTCTAGGAGAGCCATTACACGAAGCCCTCGGCCGAGGCAAGGAGATTTACTGGTAGGTATTCCAGTAGTATCTCAGGGTGTTCTGGGCTACACTCCGACATGACTTGTACCGCTTTTGGAGGTCTGACTTTTACCAACCCCCTAGGCCCGCCATGCGATGCTCATAGACGAACGGACCGGACTGTACGGATATTGTCACTGACAGGCTCAGTAGGGTCGTCAGGCTGAGTTCGCTCACAGACGTCCCTTTTGGTCAATACCTGGTAGCCCGTTACGTATTGGCTTATACCTCTGACGTGCTAGTGGTTAAATCCACAACCAAGGTGTTGACGAGTCTTTAGAGTCCCCCACATTCAGTTACTCAGCTTTCGGGCAAAAGGTTGTAGAGGCCGTATGGAGATATGGCAAGGTCCGATCAGATACGTGCGGTATTGCACAGATCAGGATCTGACAGTTTATACTATAGGCCGTATGGTTATATGGCAGGGTTCGATCAGATACGTGCGGTATTGCACGGATCAGGATCGAACAGATATTACTAGCCGGTTTTGGTATAAGCCGGATTCTAGTATAGTACAGTGGAGATTTTGTCTCATTGCATTTGTATTTCGGTCGAAATACAGATGCGGGTGTGTATGCACAGTATCGGGGTTTTCCTGTAATTTATTACGGGACCAGTTTTCTGGAGTTGCCAGTTTGCTTTCCGTTTCGGCCAATTTCCATTGTTCCGTTCATTGGCCGAAGATTGGTGGAGGAGGGCTTATTTGCATTGTTGCAAATAAGCATTTGTGGAGGGGGTCTTTGCATTTTTATCATGTCATGATGCTTGTCCCATCATTTGACTTCATAAACTCATGATTGCTTGACTTTGTAAATCATCATGGTTGTTGATGATGAGGTTGGTGGAAATTGATGGAGTGTGGTTTTTCTTGTGATCATTGTTTTTATCATCACATTTTCCTCCCTCTCTCCATTCTAAAATTGCATGGGCCGGCCACTGTTCCTAAGAGATGAGATGGGATTATTTTAATATTAATTTGAGTGGAAAATTCCTTGCTTGCAATTTCGTGGGCCCCCCCTCTTTGTAGTGTGAGTGTGCTGGAGGTTTATATGTGTGTATGGATTAATTTTCTTGGTTGAATGAATATATATATAAGTTTGCTCAGGGGCTTGGTTTGGTTGGTGCACTATTCCCACATCATTTCCAGTGAGCTTAAAAGACTTTGGCCGATCTCATTTTTTTTGGGCAAGCTCCATTTTTCCAGCAAGTTCCATGAAAACTCTTATGAACAAATTCCTCCATCAAAGGCAACTCCAATACCCCAAAGAGACATTAGCCACTACACATTCTACAGCAAATCTTGGACGCGTCGGCTAGCCTACTTCGCGCCCGAGTTGCCTCGGTATTGAGGTGGGAGCCCGTAAAAGATACATGCGATGTGGTGCCCTTCCGGCAAGGAGGCGACGACCGGAGGATCCGCGGGAGATCGGGACGACGACGAGAAGACCGGAGGACTCGGATCACTCAGTATATCTCTAACCCGTCTTGTAGTTAGCTTAGACTTGTTAATGGTTCGATCCGGGTGTTTAGTACGCGGGGGTGCCGGTTTGCTAAGTCCGCAAAATTTAAGTTTATCACCGCTTCCGCATTTGGCCGTCGGATTGACGGCCGGGGCGCCGCCGTGCACTTACAGTGGTATCAGAGCCACGCCATTAACTTAGTCTAGCTTGGTTTAATGTGTTTGCATTTCCGATCGATCAAAAAGTTCCAAAACTGCATTTTACCTTCGCATCAGTTTATGTTGAAAATTTTTGGTCTCGAAAAATTTTTCAGGTCGTAAAACATTGATGTACTGGAGGTAAAAAGCTCACTGTAGAAATTCGACGCCGTAATTCAGTCACCAGAGCGCGGAACCGCGGCAACTACCCCCTTTTGGCCGCGGTTCCGCCGCGCAATGGTGGCCTTACTGTATCGAACTTCTTCAGTTGCTTTCTGGGCTTTTAATATGGGTTTTGGAATATTAATTTTGGGTCCCGGATTTCTTGATCTGCTACAGTATTGTTTGGGGGCCCACTTGTTATAATTTGATCGATCGGATATTTTAAACACATTATTTCACAGTATTTACATTATATCTGCGACCGTGAATGTCACTTGATCGGTAAATCCGGTCTAACTGCTATAGCCCGGTTAGACGGATTTGCGAACGTGACTTTCACGTTGATGTTCTGTTTTTGCTGTGATGTTGCGGATCGGTCGTGGGGGATAGCCTGGATGTAATGCTAGTACAGTTGTGGTTGTATTATGTACATTTGATATTGCGGGGCGAGCGTCCGACATGTGGACGGCCGTCACTGCCTGTTTGTATTATTATTTTGGGGCATGACCTGGTTGCGGTCGATGTACCCGTTGTATGTATATTTTACTTTATGTACTAGGATTGCCCCGCGGAGGGGTGCACGGATAGCCGGGTTCTGGAGGGCAACAAGCCCGCATCTCATGGCATTGAGACGGAGGGGGCTTCACTCTAGGATTGGCGGGCTATTCGCCGCACTCGTAGGGGGTACAGGTTGTCCCAGGAGGGGTGCCCAAGTTACCGGATTCCGTGAAGTGCTGGGTGGTCCATTCACGTTGCTGAAAGGGGCTGCCTCGCTTCAGGTTTTGGCGGGTAACTTGCCGCTCCCGTAGGGGTCTAGGTTTTCATTGCACAGGCTATCCACACGACCAGGGGAACGTCGGGTTTCAGTAGTGGCTCTGTGAAACCCGGGGATCCCAGATATCTGTATTGTTTCTGTGATGCTGTACATTATCTGTGATGTTGCATTTATTTCACGCCTTAAGCGAATATAATATATTGGTATATATATTAGTAGATGTTGTATATGTTTTGCATCCGCACTAGTCCAGTCCCCGCTCTGTCGTTAGTTAGCTAACCTAATGGGTAATGACGGGACCCAGTGGCGAATGCGGATGGCATATACGTACATCAGTATATTTTCGTTCTTTTTGGTGTGATCAATTGATGGGACTGCGTTGATTCGGATCAATGCAAGTTTAAAACAAACCTAATCTGATGTTGTTGGAACACTTTTCAAAAAGCTGTTATTGCAAGGACGTTCACTTTTGTTTTGCATCGTGGTATTCAGTTGGAATATCCTGCTCCTCAGTCGACGAGGCAAGGGCCGAGATCCCTTCACCGGGAGTGACCCCTTGGACAAAAGTTTGCGTCAGGGCATTAACTTCACTATAGCCGATTACTTTTGCTTTGCATCGCGGTATTCATTTGGAATATCCCGCACCCCATTCTACGGGGAAAGAGCCGAGATCCCTTCACCGGGAGTGACCTCTTTAGCAACGGTTTTCGTCACTATATTTTTAAAAAGCTATACGTTCCTTCGACGATATCAAGTTCATTACGTTAAAGGTTTTTGCCAGAAACCATTCGTAGCCCTCCGTCGTTTCAGACGGGTAGCACGTAGTATTCATGCTATGTTTGTTGACCTTCGTCAAGGCATAGTGTATGGTAGCTGCTTGTTACCTTTCTGTTGCATAGATAGATGCGTTGGTTTGGGACAGTCGTATAGCCTTGTTGACCTTCGTCAAGGGCTTGTACGGGTGGATTCAAATTAACCTGGATAATGACGGGTAGAACTTGACATGTGACTTATGATTTGTTGACCTTCGCCAAGGTCATAAGAGCATGGGGCAGAAATCACATCGGGAGTTTTAAAAGTACTGAAACTTGCCAGATATGCGCATACCTTCTGGAGTGTGATGGCGTGAGCGGATTCCGTCACGTTATCATGCAATGATAGTTGGATCCCGATTCCCACTGATGAGTTAGTTTACTCCTCGGGTAACCCCGACTAATTCTTCTTTCAGGTTTGGAAGAGAATTTGAGGTACAGTGGGAGGATTCCAGATTAGATAAATTGGTAACCATTCTGATCTAGGTTAGAGTGCACGCTGAGTGTTTCTTTTCTCTCTCTCTTTGGCAGCGACCAATGACCCGACCCTAAGACTATGACTCAGTGACCAAATTAACCGAACCTTCTTAACACTGGCTTTTGGATTGTCAGAGTTGCGAACCTCATTGCCACTCCTACTTTTACCCTTTTCTCCAGGACACCCCGTACTATTACGAACGTCCACTTCCATTGGACAAAACCATCGTATGGTTAGATACGAACTCGAAGGGATTTATTCGAGGATGGTTTCCGGTTCTGGAGAAAACGGATAGGATTATTCAGTTGTCTTTTCCTTTTACCCTCTCTCAGGTTACGAGTACTCCTTCGTTTAGGGGTAGTACACCTATTACGCAAATTGGATTGTCTTCTTCCAAACCTTAGGCTGGTGCCGACCGGTAGGGAATGAAGAAAACCAATTAGCATAACGATGGTGTGCAGAAGGTATTAAGTTCAGACAAAATAAAGGGATTAGTAAGAGGGAAAAGTAAATTGCAACAGATATTCACGACCAAACCAAGTATTTCGTTACCACTCCCACATCACCTTTGTATTTCTCCAGGACACTCCGTATCACTACGAAGATCCACAGTTTATTTGGATACTCCATCATATGGTTATATACGAACTCGAAAGGAACTTGTTCCAGCTCGGGGATGGATTATGGTTCAGGAGAAATAGGAATTAAGTTCATTCGGTTGTCTTTTATCCTCACCTTCTCTCGCATTGCGAGTGTTCCTAGGATTAGGAAAGTACACCCATTATGCTTATTGGATAGTCTTCTTCCAAACCATAGGCTGGTGCCGAACGGTAGGGAAGGAAGAAAACCATTTGGCCTAAAGGGGTGTACAGAAGGTAAAGACTAAAGACATATGAAGGGATTTGGAGAGGTGGCAAAGAACTATACGGTTACAATCGTGAATCTGGAAGAGGCATTACTAAGAATACCGGGATACCCCATCGAAATATTTCATGTTTAAGTGTCACTGTGTACTGTTAAAGGAAAACTGATTTCCCAATTAGTCCTTACTCCAGGGTATGTATTTACCAGGTACGATTCTCACATCTGTATGGTTTTACAGATGATGAGCGGGAGTAAGTTATTGGGAATTGGGTGATTATCCTCATTATATCGGGATTCGTTGTAATCGGTGATATTTGAGGAAATCACCTGGGCTGTTTGCCGGTTGGCAAATATTTGGTTTTGAATATCCGCTTTTAAGCACCAATTTCAAATTGATATATCTGTACGTCTATTTTCATAGAGTGAGATATACCTTTCTGAAATTATGTCTACGACATTTACCTATATCAGTGGATGGTTAGGTAAGGAGCATTAAACAGCGGTGTAATTCTTCTTAACCATAAGTACAGTTTTCAACCTACGACACACAGTGAATGAGTTATCAGACTCAAGGGACTTATACAGAGTATTGTATGTTGTCCAGGGTCCATCAGGACAGAGGGGTAGGTCCTCGTACTATATTCGGTTTACTTATGACTTCTCTAGTTTTTAGACAGGTGTTTCGTGGAAACACAGGGTCCGAATTTTGAGAAGTTATAGGTATTTGAATAGAGTAGAGAACCAGGTATAGCAAGTATCGGGATTCTTCAAAGAGATCGAAGATGTAGATACTTGTGTATGGTATTCAGTTGATAGTAATGATTAAGAGAAATTGCTTCTCTTTCAGGTTACTCATAATTGGAAGCATTCCTAAGTTGGGTAACGCTGATCAGGCCTTCTTCCATTTAGTTGACATGCACTGGAGACAGCTGCATGATTTGAATCTGGTTCAATTAAATCAGTGCCTCTGGTCCTATATTGGATATAGAACAGTTCGTATCTTAACGATGTTAAGGTACGGGGAGTTGTCCGGCTTATGATTAAAACCAGACTCTGGATAACTCAAGGCACGTTTCTGTAATGGCTGTTTGTGGGTTGACCCAGGCTATGACGAGGGTTGACTTTCTACCATCTGGATGAACAATAGCAATATTGTTCTAGACTCGCCACAGTTTTATTAAAAATGGATTTTTTCAGAAAACAGAAGTGGGAGTATGGTAGAACTGGAAGTGATTCCAGAACCACAAACGATTACTAAAGATTTGATAGGAACCTAAAGATTCAATCTGGATTGACATTCCATTGGCCACTCCGCAGATAAGGTGGGTAACTTCAGGCACCCGAGAGGTACTACGGTAGCCTCAAGGACGGTGACAGGGAAGTTCTTGTTTACCCACAATTACCATTGCTGTTGTTCCAGGCTGTGAGACCCGGCGGGAGGATGAGTATAGCGTCGTTCTGAACTCGCTTCAGAAGTGTACGTGTATATGACTCTGCCAGAGGGTTGTCGTAGTCAGTGGGAGCAGCGGAAGCATTGGTGGACAGGTAGCTTATGTCTTTTTGTAGACTAAAGCAGATATAGAGGAGATAGATCATCTATTTCTGACGTGACAGTCATGGGTTTGACTTCATCAGAATAGGGGATGGATCTGTTGAGAAGGTAGTAGGGTGTGATGTCATGGTATTTGGATGACATACACAGAGTAGGAAGTGATATTCCTACACTACAATCGGTTATACTTTGGTCGTCACACAGTGTTTTCTCCACAAAGGAAATGGATTTTATATCAGACATACTGGTTACTAGATCTATGGTTTTAGATCTAGATTTGGGTGGTTTCCCAATCAGGGTACTTGACAGCATTCTAAGAGTATTTAGGATGGACGACTCCTGGCACGGTAGTGTACCTGCAGGTAACGGAGTCACCCTCTCCAAAGGTGTCTTACAGACTAAAGGGGAGAAGGACGGGCATGATTGGCAGATCACTTGCTCAGGCAATTGAGTCAATCGTGAGATGTCAAGTACCACACCAGATGTTGTTCTTGCACTAGATGCAATAAGTTGACATTAATCCAATCCTGGAGAAACAGTCGGAAGCAGTTTTAGAACATAAGTGGATGTTCTAGGGATATGATAACGACAGCCTCATTCAGGAGACAGTTATCATTCCAGGCTTCCTAGGTGACATGGACGACAAGGAAGTTGTCAGAGTTATAGTTTTCCTTCTGATGAGGGGCAGTATTTTGGACAGGTGGTCCAAGGCAATACTGAGGGAGGCATGGCGCGCAGGATACTGATTAAGTTCAGTTGTCGATACAGTCTAAGAATTTTGGATTTGGAGTTCATTTATGAGCTAGGTCCCATCAGACATCCAGACATATTCTGAGACAGGTATTGCTCTTTTCGGGAGATGGCTTTCTCCGCGAACTTGAGATATAGAGTGACATAGAAAGAAACAACTAAGCGGATCCACTCACTGAGGCTATTCCTCGAACGCAATAGTTCCGCAAACGAGCTTTTGTGAGACTGACTAGTAGAGGAGTTGGATGTTCGGTATCACACGGGCTGTGAGTATGCGACATCGCAATAATTAGCCTTGAGTGCAAGTGGGAGATTGTTGGAGATAGTGCCCTCAGAGTCAATTATTAGGTCACAGGTACGTGATTGTAATGATTGAGGAAGGACCTATCCCGGTAGGACAGTCTTACTCGAGATGATAGTATGCTATCTGGTTTACCTTTATCATCGTGTACTGTTTTAAGTGACCTGACACGTCGCTATTACACGTTGATAGAGCCCCTAGGATTCTTGCTTGACCACCAGCAGTATGAGGGCGATCATATAAGTGGGAGCTGGGGGTCTATAAGCATATCCTTAAAAGGTCTGTTAGTGTTTATGCCCTAGAAGGCCATTACTGTATCATACTAGCTTGTATATTACTTAATGGAAGCTTGGGATATTCACATGTATATAACAGTCTTGCTAAACATGGTAGTATGCTACTTGGTTTTTCTATCTTAATATGTTAGTGTATGTATTGATAGAGCTCTTAGGATCTTGCTTGTCTACCAGCGTTGTGATGGCAGTCACACTAGTGGGGGCTGGGTAGTCTACAAGCACATCCTTATTCAGGTCCCTGGTCGTTGGATTATCGAGACAGAGCATCGATACTCCGGAGTAGACTGGTGTGTACGCTTCTCATCCCAGTTGGGGAGATGGTCTGTCCCACAGCCGTTAGTACGTCGTACTGGAGATAGTATATAGGTGCTCGTTAGGTTACGGGTACACCGGACAGGACTCACGGGGAACTGTTGGTTGGTTTGATACCAGTCGTCAGTGAGCAGTTCCCAGGTGACATGAGTACAGCGTAGTCCGCAGACTTGACACTGCTACTTCGCCTCGAGTGTGTCCCACTGTTCTTAGATTGCTACCCTACCACGGCTCAAAGGAGTCGTGCAAACAGGTAGCAGTTGGGTGCAGTCCCGAGCACTTGGAGGCAGTGGCGGTTAGACAGGATTCGTCCCTCCCGGTATTGGGAGTTGATATCGTGCTGTGTCAGAGAGCCATTACGTAAAGTCCCTGGCCAGGGCAAGCGAGATTTACTGGTAGGTTCCAGTAGTTTCTCAGGGTGTAATGGGCTTCACTCCGACACGACTTATACCGCTATTAGGGGACTGACGCTTGCCGCCCCCCTAGGCCCGATATGCGATAGTCTTGGACGAACGGACCGGACTGTATGGAGATTGTCACATCAGACTCAGTAGGAGTTCGGATGGGTTTTCTCATCGGCCTTCTTATCGACAACTACCTGGGGACCGTTACGTACAGCTAGTGCCGCTTGCGGTCTGTGGTTAAACCCACTGCCAGCGTAGTAGTCGAGTCTCTAGAGTCCCATACAGAGAGTTTCCTACTCCAGGCGAAACGATATAGAGGTCGCATGGTTTTGCGACAAAGAGTTCGGACGCATACGTGCGTTTACGCGCGTACGACTTTCGGACAGTTTTTACCAGTCGGCTTTGGTTTAAGCCAGTTACTGGTATCCGGTTATTGGATTTTTACAGTCTAAAGTTTTTCCGTATTTTTGCGGATCGGAGGGGCGTTCTCGTAATTGTTCGAGAAGCTTCTAGAAGACGGTGACTAAGAAGGGTTATGTGTCATATTCATTGAATGAGGTTATGAGTCATGGTGGTGATTCATTCATTTCATTAATGCACATTTATTGCTTAATGACTCATGCTAATGAATCACCACTAGATATTTTATGAAGCATGATTTATCATCACTCTTTATTCTTTTTCTTATTATTAGAAAATGCTTCATATATGATATGATACTCATAAACTTATCTCATAATATTATTCACATTCTCTCTCCTCAAGCTCTCTCTCTTCAAAAGACTAATCCTCACCCTCATGTGTTGAGATCTAGGATTAGTAAGACTAATCAATCCATAACCATCTCTATATTACACCTAGCTTCTTTGATTAGCAATCCAAGAAGGTTAGTTGCCTCAAGCTTAGAGGTTTAGCTTGGAGTTTTGCTCTCGGGTGGATCGTCTACTACCTAGAGAAGGCCGAGGAGAACAAGGAGATCGTAAAGACGAAGGACTAGTATCGATAGGTATAATCCCTTAACACTATAGTTTAGTATACCTATGTGTTCGGTTATTAGTTGTTTAGCTTCGATTTAAGCGGTTAGTCGATGTTCGTTCTTTAAACTTGATCGTTTTTGAAAATTCCGCCTCCCCACAAGTACTGGGGTGTACTACATCGACTTACAGTGGTATCAGAGCCTCGCTAAACACTAAATAACTTAATTGCAAATTTGTACGAATTTCGAACGGAAAAACAAAGCCGGAAAACCCTAAATCTGTTCAGTTTCTGTCGAACTTAAAATGAAGTCCTAAAATTTTTCAGGTGATCTCAGAAAGCTAGAAAAGAGTCCAGGAGAACACCCAAAAAATTTGGGCTTCTGATTCGTCTACAGTGCCGCGGAAGGGCGGCGGATCCCACCGATCCGCCGCGCAACCGCGGCCGAGTTGACGAGTCAGGAACTCGTTTTTTTTGGGTGGGTCCCCTGTGGTGTTTTGGGTTTTCTGGAATGTTTAATTATTGCTCAGGTTACTGTTTAACAGAGCAGATTTTGGAGCAATATTGATGTTGTTTATTCGATCGAAATTGTACAGTATTTGCATATGGATTATATCTGTGATTGTTTAATGTGTTCGTAAACCTCCCCTAACTGCTAGTATGTCGGTTGGCAGGGGGTTGCACATTTCTGAAATGGTTATATCTGTTTGTGCATATAAACTGTATTGGACTGTTGTGGTGTATAGCCGGGGTTTGCAATGGGTTATTGTTTAATTCATTTGTTGTAAATGTAAATTGTTGTAATATTATTTTTGCGGGGCACTTCCAGGTTGCGGTTGTAGCCACCGTTGTATTATTTCATTTTACTGTTTTTGCTCCTAGGACTGACCCAAGGTGGGGTACACAAACTGCCGGGCGGGTAGTTTGCCGTACCCGTAGGGGTCGAGGGTGGGGTAACGGCTATTCATCACAACTGTGTAATCTGTCTTTTCTTGCAGGCTCGAAAGAAATACAGATTGCTTGCAAATCCAATATTGTTTATCTGTGTTCTGGAATGAATATCATTGCGTCAGACGAATGTAAAATATCTATATTTATGATAGCTATTTAGACGTCATTTATGTTTTACACCCGCGCTAGCCCAGCCCCCGCTCTGTCGTTAGTTAAGTAACCTAACGGGTGATGACGGGACCCAGTGGCGAATGCGGATGGCATAAGAGGACGTTGTATTTTCGTTGTTTTCTGCAATGATAGGTTAATGATGGGACGCATTATCTATAATGCAAAGAAAATAAACCAAGTTTAAATCGTTGGAACAATTTAAAAGAAACCACTCGGTTATTTTTAAAACAGATATTTTTAAATGCGGAGCTTTAACCACTCCTTTTAAAAGCTATCAGGTTCCTTCGATTATATCAAGTTCACTACGTTCACGGTCTCGCCAAGACCAGTCGTAGCCCTCCGTCATTTCTTATGGATAGTCAGTAGTATTCAAGCTATGCTTGTTGGCATACGTCAAGGCATAGTGTTTGGTAGCTGCTGGGGTATTCATTTGTTGCATAGATAGATGTGTTGGTTTGGAACAGTCGCATTACCTTGTTGGCATACGTCAAGGGTATATACGGGTGGGTTCAAATTAACAAGATAATGATGGGCAGAACTTGACATGTGACTTATGATTTGTTGGCATACGTCAAGGTCATAAGAGCATGGGGCAAAAACTTATATCGGGAATTTCTAAAGAAACTGAAATTTGCAAAGAGATGCATACCATTTGGAGTTTGATGAATGTTGGTAGGATTCCTTCAACATTATCATACGATGATATTTGGATCCCGATCCTACTGTGAGTATAAGCTACTTATCAGGATATTCGTCACTTAACGATCAATGCTATAAACCTAGTAGGTGTCCAGAAAGGTGTCAGCGGGGTTACGCCCCCAGAGAAAAGAGGTTATTTAATTAAGGAACTTCGCGAAAGCGTTGGAAAACCTCCCTCGAAGTATCGACACTGGCCTGGCTGAACGGTTAAGCAAGTATTGTACGGTGAGAATAGTCCTGGCTAATTCTTCTTTTATGGTTTGAGGAAGGATTCGAGAAACAGTGGGAGCCATCCAGTTTAGATAAACTAAAAACCACTCTAAACTTGCAAGAGCATCATGCTAAAGTGTTTTCTTCTCTCTCTCCTAATTGCAGCGACCCTGAAAATGACTGGATTTAAGTTACTTTTAGAAAAGAATATACTGACGGGGCCAAACTATAAAGATTGGCTGCGGAATGTCAAAATGGCCTTGACCTATGACAAACTGGGGTACGTCCTCACCGCTACGGCACCTGCTGTCCCTGGTCCCAAATCCAGCAATACCGATAAGGAAATCCGTAAAACCTGGGATTTAGATTGCGCGAGAGCCAAGTGCGTCGTGCTTGCCTCTATGGACAATGAACATCAGAGGAGGCACGAGGATATGTCCCTAGATGGCATATTTCTCCATACAAAGGAACTTTATGGAGAGCAATCTCGTATAGCAAGATACGAGACCTCTAAGAACTTGTTTCGAGCGAGGTTGGCTGTCGGGTCATCGGTAGGTGAACATGTCCTACAGATGATCGGCTATATTGAAGAGCTCGCGGACCTTGGGACGACTTTGGATAATGAGCTGTATACAGACCTTATTCTCCAGTCCCTTCCTCCCACCTACGCCCAGTTTATCCTCAACTTCAATCTTCAAGGAAAAGAAGTTGAACTTGCGGAACTCCTGAACATGTTAAGGAGTGCAGAGGGCACCTTGAAGAAAGCAAGGGAAACACCCGCTATGTTTGTTGGCGGTGCATCTTCTTCCGGGTCCAAGGCTAGGGCCAAAGGAAGGAAGAAGAAGGCCGCACCCAAACCTAGAGGAGGTGTTAGTAAGGTGGGAAAGAAGGGAAAGAAAAAGACTGCAGTACCGATAGTTGGCCAGGATGAGTGCTTCCATTGTCACAGGAAAGGGCACTGGAAGAAGGATTGCAAGGCGTGGAACGCCAAGTACCAGGAACCGAAGCAAGCTGTGGCTTCGACTTCAGGTGTGTTTGTAATTGAGAATTGTCTGTCGATCAACTCTACTTCCTGGGTATTGGATACCGGATCAGGATCTCATATTTGCAATTTATTGCAGGCACTGAGAAACCGTAGAGTGCTGAAGGAAGGTGATATGATCCTCAGGGTTGCTAACGGAGCTAGCGTGGGAGCTGCGTCCGTCGGGGATTATCACCTAGGATTGACGAGTGGACACATTTTGGTTTTACATAACTGTTATTTTGTACCAAGCTTAACGTGTAATATCATATCAGTTTCCTTGTTATCAAATAAAGGTTATGATTTCACGTTTGAAAGAGATGTTGTTAACATCCACCTTAATCATGGTTTGATTGGGTCCGGTACTCTAAATAACGGCATATATGTTTTAAACCAACTCCAAATTTTCAATGTCCAGAACACACTAAAAAGAAAGTCTCCAGATTTAAATAAAGCTTTCTTATGGCATTGTAGACTGGGTCACATCAATGAGAGAAGGTTGACTAAGTTGCATAGAGAAGGATATTTGGACACGTTCGAATATCAATCTTATGACACTTGTCAATCCTGTCTCAAAGGAAAGATGACAAAGACTCCATTTACTGGACAAGGAGTAAGAGCGAGCGAGCTCTTAGGACTCATACACAGTGATGTATGCGGTCCAATGTCTACACATGCGAGAGGTGGTTATTCCTACTTCATTACTTTTACAGATGATTTCTCTAGGTTTGGACATGTCTTCTTGATGAAGCATAAATCCGAGGCCTTTGAGAAATTCAAGGAATACAAGAGTGAAGCGGAAAACCAAACAGGCAAAAGTATTAAGGCACTGAGATCTGATCGAGGTGGAGAATACTTAAGTGCCGAGTTCCTAGGTTACCTAAAAGAGAAAGGAATTCTCTCTCAGCTTACTCCTCCATACACTCCACAGCATAACGGTGTATCGGAGAGACGGAATCGAACCCTGTTGGATATGGTACGATCCATGATGAGTAATGCTGAGTTACCGCGATCTTTCTTGGGATATGCGCTAGAATCAGCGATACATCTTTTGAACAGAGTTCCAACCAAAACTGTGCCTACCACACCATATCAGATGTGGAGTGGGAAGAAACCCTATCTTCAGTACCTGAAGACATGGGGATGTCCAGCTTTTGTAAAAAAGCAGCATCCGGACAAGCTCGAGGCACGCTCAGTAGAGTGTAAGTTTGTGGGATATCCGAAGAACTCTACAGGATATTATTTCTATTACGCAGAGGAACAAAAGGTTTTTGTTTCTCGTCATGCCCGATTCTTAGAAACTGAATTTTTGGAAAATCAGAAGAGTGGGAGCGTAGTAGAACTGGAAGAAATTCCAGAACCACAAACTGCTACTGAAAGTTTGGTAGAACCAGAGGTTCAAGAAGAACAGAACATTCCCGCACCCCTCCGCAGGAGTAGTAGGCCGTCTCATCCGCCTGAGAGATACTACGGTTTTCTCATAGATGGGGATAGAGAGGATTGCATCATAGATGATGATGAACCTACTGACTTCAGGCAGGCCATCCAGAGCGGCGACTCGGTACGATGGCTGGATGCAATGCGGACCGAAATGGAGTCCATGTACACCAACAAAGTATGGACTTTGGACTTTGCTCCAGATGGGGTAAAACCCATAGGATGCAAATGGATCTTCAAGAAAAAGATTGGTGTAGATGGACAGGTGGAAACCTATAAGGCTAGACTTGTTGCAAAGGGTTTTCGTCAAAGACCTGGTTTGGACTATGACGAAACTTTTTCTCCAGTGGCTATGCTCAAATCCATTCGGGTCCTTCTTGCTATTGCTGCCTTCCATGATTATGAAATCTGGCAGATGGACGTAAAGACGGCTTTTCTGAATGGAAATTTAGAAGAGAGCGTCTATATGGATCAGCCAGAGGGTTTCAATCAGAGTGGGAGCAGCGGGAAAGTATGCAAGCTGCTTAAGTCCATTTATGGACTAAAGCAGGCATCGCGGAGTTGGAACATCTGTTTTGATGAGACAGTCAAAGAATATGACTTTATCAAAAATCTAGATGAACCGTGCATATATAGTAAAGTTGTGGCCAGAAGTGTCGTATTCCTCGTCTTGTACGTGGATGACATTCTATTGATAGGAAATGACGTTCCTATGCTACAATCTGTCAAAGGATTCTTGTCACACAGGTTCTCCATGAAAGACCTGGGTGATGCCTCTTACATTCTGGGGATCCGGATCTATCGTGATAGATCCAAGAGGATGTTGGGAGTTTCGCAGTCCAGGTATATCGACACTGTACTGAAAAGATTCAGTATGGAAGATTCTAAGCGCGGTAATCTACCGGCTTGTCACGGAATCACCCTCTCCAAAGAGATGTCTCCCAAGACTGATTTGGAAAGGGAACGCATGTCTATTATACCCTACGCTTCTGCGGTAGGCTCTATAATGTATGCGATGTTGTGTACCAGACCAGATGTAGCTTACGCACTAAGCGTGGTAAGCCGGTATCAGTCAGACCCAGGGGAGAAACACTAGATAGCAGTAAAGAACATTCTCAAGTACCTGAGGAGGACTAAGGAGATGTTCTTGGTTTACGGCGGAAAAGACCTCAGGTTGGAGGCCTTTGCTGATTCCGGCTTCCAGAGTGATAAGGACGATTCCAAGTCCATGTCGGGTTATGTCTTTACCCTCAATGGAGGGGCGGTGTGCTGGAAGAGCTCCAAGCAGGACACCGTTGCTGACTCAACGATGGAAGCGGAGTATATTGCTGCTTGCGATGCCGCAAAAGAAGCAGTCTGGATGAAGAAGTTCCTAACAGAACTTCAGGTGGTTCCTACCATAGTTGATCCAATACCTCTGTATTGCGACAACAACGGAGCTATAGCTTTAGCGAAGGAACCAAGGTCCCATCAGAAGTCCAGACACATCTTGAAGCGGTATCACCTGATCAGGGAGATCATTGATCGTCAGGAGATCGAGGTTCGGAGAGTTGCTTCAGAAGAGAACATTGCTGATCCATTCACGAAGGCCCTTCCTCAGATTCAGTTCGAGAGGCTGCTCGAGATCATTGGTCTACGATATGCCAGTACATGGCCCTAGTGCAAGTGGGAGATTGTTAGTGTTTATGCCCTAGAAGGCCATTACTGTATCATACTAGCTTTTATATTACTTAATGGAAGCTTGGGATATTCACATGTATATAACAGTCTTGCTAAACATGGTAGTATGCTACTTGGTTTTTCTATCTTAATATGTTAGTGTATGTATTGATAGAGCTCTTAGGATCTTGCTTGTCTACCAGCGTTGTGATGGCAGTCACACTAGTGGGGGCTGGGTAGTCTATAAGCACATCCTTATTCAGGTCCCTGGTCGTTGGATTATCGAGACAGAGCATCGATACTCCGGAGTAGACTGGTGTGTACGCTTCTCATCCCAGTTGGGGAGATGGTCTGTCCCACAGCCGTCAGTACGTCGTACTGGAGATAGTATACAGGTGCTCGTTAGGTTACGGGTACACCGGACAGGACTCACGGGGAACTGTTGGTTGGTTTGATACCAGTCGTCAGTGAGCAGTTCCCAGGTGACATGAGTACAGCGTAGTCCGCAGACTTGACACTGCTACTTCGCCTCGAGTGTGTCCCACTGTTCTTAGATTGCTACCCTACCACGGCTCAAAGGAGTCGTGCAAACAGGTAGCAGTTGGGTGCAGTCCCGAGCACTTGGAGGCAGTGGCGGTTAGACAGGATTCGTCCCTCCCGGTATTGGGAGTTGATATCGTGCTGTGTCAGAGAGCCATTACGCAAAGTCCCTGGCCAGGGCAACCGAGATTTACTGGTAGGTTCCAGTAGTTTCTCAGGGTGTAATGGGCTTCACTCCGACACGACTTATACCGCTATTAGGGGACTGACGCTTGCCGCCCCCCTAGGCCCGATATGCGATAGTCTTGGACGAACGGACCGGACTGTATGGAGATTGTCACATCAGACTCAGTAGGAGTTCGGATGGGTTTTCTCATCGGCCTTCTTATCGACAACTACCTGGGGACCGTTACGTACAGCTAGTGCCGCTTGCAGTCTGTGGTTAAACCCACTGCCAGCGTAGTAGTCGAGTCTCTAGAGTCCCACACAGAGAGTTTCCTACTCCAGGCGAAACGATATAGAGGTCGCATGGTTTTGCGACAAAGAGTTCGGACGCATACGTGCGTTTACGCGCGTACGACTTTCGGACAGTTTTTACTCGTCGGCTTTGGTTTAAGCCAGTTACTGGTATCCGGTTATTGGATTTTTACAGTCTAAAGTTTTTCCGTATTTTTGCGGATCGGAGGGGCGTTCTCGTAATTGTTCGAGAAGCTTCTAGAAGACGGTGACTAAGGAGGGTTATGTGTCATATTCATTGAATGAGGTTATGAGTCATGGTGGTGATTCATTCATTTCATTAATGCACATTTATTGCTTAATGACTCATGCTAATGAATCACCACTAGATATTTTATGAAGCATGATTTATCATCACTCTTTATTCTTTTTCTTATTATTAGAAAATGCTTCATATATGATATGATACTCATAAACTTATCTCATAATATTATTCACCTTCTCTCTCCTCAAGCTCTCTCTCTTCAAAAGACTAATCCTCACCCTCATGTGTTGAGATCTAGGATTAGTAAGACTAATCAATCCATAACCATCTCTATATTACACCTAGCTTCTTTGATTAGCAATCCAAGAAGGTTAGTTGCCTCAAGCTTAGAGGTTTAGCTTGGAGTTTTGCTCTCGAGTGGATCGTCTACTACCTAGAGAAGGCCGAGGAGAATAAGGAGATCGTAAAGACGAAGGACTAGTATCGATAGGTATAATCCCTTAACACTATAGTTTAGTATAGCTATGTGTTCGGTTATTAGTTGTTTAGCTTCGATTTAAGCGGTTAGTCGATGTTCGTTCTTTAAACTTGATCGTTTTTGAAAATTCTGCCTCCCCACAAGTACTGGGGTGTACTAAATCGACTTACACCCTAGTCGTGAGAGTTTCGAGACAGGGCATCGATTCTCCAAAGTAGACTAGTGTATACAGTCGAGACCCAGACGAGGGGCGGTGGCCGGTCTCACAAGCCACTGGTGTCAGTTGGATCACCTAAGATGTATACAGGTGCTCATTGGGTTATGAGTACACCGGACAGGACTCGCCGGGAACATGCTAGTTGGTGATATACCAGACGTCAGATGGCAGTTCCCTGGTGACATGTGTGCAGGTTAGTTCATCGACCTGGGGATCGTCATTTGTCTCGTGTGAGTTCCCACTGTACTTTGATTACTACCCTACCACGGCTCAAAGGAGTCGTGCAAACAGGTTTTAGTTGGGTACAGTCCCGAGCCACATGGAGGCAGTGAGCGTATCTTCAGGGGTTCGTCTCTCCCGGTATTGGGGGTGAGGTCGTGCTGTGTCTAGGAGAGCCATTACACGAAGCCCTCGGCCGAGGCAAGGAGATTTACTGGTAGGTATTCCAGTAGTATCTCAGGGTGTTCTGGGCTATACTCCGACACGACTTGTACCGCTTTTGGAGGTCTGACTTTTACCAACCCCCTAGGCCCGCCATGCGATGCTCATAGACGAACGGACCGGACTGTACGGATATTGTCACTGACAGGCTCAGTAGGGTCGTCAGGCTGAGTTCGCTCACAGACGTCCCTTTTGGTCAATACCTGGTAGCCCGTTACGTATTGGCTTATACCTCTGACGTGCTAGTGGTTAAATCCACAACCAAGGTGTTGACGAGTCTTTAGAGTCCCCCACATTCAGTTACTCAGCTTTCGGGCGAAAGGTTGTAGAGGCCGTATGGAGATATGGCAAGGTCCGATCAGATACGTGCGGTATTGCACAGATCAGGATCTGACAGTTTGTACTATAGGCCGTATGGTTATATGGCAGGGTTCGATCAGATACGTGCGGTATTGCACGGATCAGGATCGAACAGATATTACTAGCCGGTTTTGGTATAAGCCGGATTCTAGTATAGTACAGTGGAGATTTTGTCTCATTGCATTTGTATTTCGGTCGAAATACAGATGCGGGTGTGTATGCACAGTATCGGGGTTTTCCTGTAATTTATTACGGGACCAGTTTTCTGGAGTTGCCAGTTTGCTTTCCGTTTCGGCCAATTTCCATTGTTCCGTTCATTGGCCGAAGATTGGTGGAGGAGGGCTTATTTGCATTGTTGCAAATAAGCATTTGTGGAGGGGGTCTTTGCATTTTTATCATGTCATGATGCTTGTCCCATCATTTGACTTCATAAACTCATGATTGCTTGACTTTGTAAATCATCATGGTTGTTGATGATGAGGTTGGTGGAAATTGATGGAGTGTGGTTTTTCTTGTGATCATTGTTTTTATCATCACATTTTTCCTCCCTCTCTCCATTCTAAAATTGCATGGGCCGGCCACTGTTCCTAAGAGATGAAATGGGATTATTTTAATATTAATTTGAGTGGAAAATTCCTTGCTTGCAATTTCGTGGGCCCCCCCTCTTTGTAGTGTGAGTGTGCTGGAGGTTTATATGTGTGTATGGATTAATTTTCTTGGTTGAATGAATATATATATAAGTTTGCTCAGGGGCTTGGTTTGGTTGGTGCACTATTCCCACATCATTTCCAGTGAGCTTAAAAGACTTTGGCCGATCTCATTTTTTTTGGGCAAGCTCCATTTTTCCAGCAAGTTCCATGAAAACTCTTATGCACAAATTCCTCCATCAAAGGCAACTCCAATACCCCAAAGAGACATTAGCCACTACACATTCTACAGCAAATCTTGGACGCGTCGGCTAGCCTATTTCGCGCCCGAGTTGCCTCGGTATTGAGGTGGGAGCCCATAAAAGATACATGCGATGTGGTGCCCTTCCGGCAAGGAGGCGACGACCGGAGGATCCGCGGGAGATCGGGACGACGACGAGAAGACCGGAGGACTCGGATCACTCGGTATATCTCTAACCCGTCTTGTAGTTAGCTTAGACTTGTTAATGGTTCGATCCGGGTGTTTAGTGCGCGGGGGTGCCGGTTTGCTAAGTCCGCAAAATTTAAGTTTATCACCGCTTCCGCATTTGGCCGTCGGATTGACGGCCGGGGCGCCGCCGTGCACTTACATATATGATATATCTTGCACCATATTCGATGAGGAAAGGACCGAGATCCCTTCACCGGGAGTGACACCTTTAGCAATAACTGGCAGATGCTATACACTCGGTTTGTCTTTTGATAGCTTCTATAGTTTCTGCTTTGCATAGTGATATATATGATATATCCCGCACCTCATTCGACGAGGAAAGGACCGATGATCCCTTCACCGGGAGTGACTCCTTTAGAAAAACTAGAAAAGCCTAAAAAACACTCCATTTTAAAATCATTTGATTCTACAACGATATCAAGTTCATTACACAATAGGTTTTCAGAAAAACCTGTCGTAGCCCTCCGTCATTTCAGATAAGTCCTGTTTAGTATTCGTGCTGCGTTTGTTGACCTTGTCAAGGCGCAGTGTGTGGTAGCTAACCAGTATTTATCTGCTTATGCATATGATGCAGATTGGGTTAGGGTAGTCGTGCGGCCTTGTTGACCTTGTCAAGGGTCGTGCGGGTGGGTTTGATTCAATCAAGAAATGACGGGTTGAACTTGACTTGCGGTCTATGGTTTGTTGACCTTGTCAAGGTCATAGATCGTTCGGGGCAAAATATTATCGGGAATTTCAAGTGTTGAAATTTGCAATGAGATTGCATACCTTCTATGAGATAGTTGGATCCTGATACCCACTGCGAGTAATTGTTACTCCTGGGAGAGTTTTACACATTACAATTGGCCGATCATGTAGGTGTCTAGAATGGTGTCAACGGGGTTACGCCTCTGGGAAAACGAGGTTTACTGTAATTAGGTTCGTGCGAAAGCACGGGGGACCTCCCTCAAAGTACCGACACTGGCCTGGCTGAAAGATTGGCGAACTTGTAGTGTGTAATTAATCCCGGCTAGTCTTTCCTTTTAGGGTTTGAAGGAAGATTTGATAAAAAACAGTGGGAGCCATCCTGATTAGATAAAATAATAACCAATCTGATCTTGCAAGGGCATACGCTGAGTGTTTTCTTCTTTCTCTCTCCAGGTAGCGACCATATCACGCCTTAATCAAGATAATAATACGGATGTATTGACCGAACCCGCTTGTTATACTGAGCTGGGGAACGTTGGTCCCGCTCCAACTTATAATTGTTATAAGACAGAGCAGGAAATTGGGGATTACCAGAATTCCCGTGCCGCCCAAACGAAGAGAGTGCATGCTGATGCATCATCTTCGGGTGTGTTCATTACAAAGAACTGTTTCTCAGTATCCTCCGCATCCTGGGTATATGATACCGGATCAGGTCCCCAGATATGTAATCTGTTACATAGGGCTGCAAAAAGCTAGAAAAACTGAGAACGGGTGATAAGTTTCATGAGACAGAAAAACGGGGCAAGTGTTGCAGCCAAGTCTGTTGGTCACTGTCACCCTGTATTCCAAATACATTGATTCTGAACGAATGTTATTAGATACCAAACCTGATATACAAAATCATATCACTCTCTTTATTAGTAAAGAAATGATAAAATTTTGTATTGTTGGATAATGTTTTGAACATTTCCTATATCAAAAGTTGATCGGTTCAGGCACGTTATCTAAAAGCATTGATGTTCTAAATCAAACTACAGTTCTTAGTGTATGGAACACACACAAGAGGAAGAGTTCAGAAATGAACAAATCTTTCTTGAGGTATTGTAGACTAGGTCAGATCAATGTGACCCGACTAGCTAGAGTTACATAAAGATGCATATTTAAATTGGTTTGAATTTACATCTTATGAAACTTGCCAGTCATGTCGCAAAGATATGATGACCATAGCTCTGTTTACTGGAAACAGAGAAAGAGTTAGTAAACTCTTGGGATGATACATGTTGATGTATGTAAGGTCTCCTGTCTACATATGCCAGGACTGGTTCTTTGTACTTCGTTACATTCTCTGATAATCTCTCAAGATTCAGACATATGTTCCTGTTGAAACACAAGTCCGAACCTTTTGAGATATTCACAGAATATGATTTAGAAGTAGAAAACCAATACGGGTATAAGTATTATGTCCTTTGATGTGATCAAGGAGGAGAATACTTGAGCACGGAATTCCTGGACTTTTCTAAAGGGGAATGAGATTCTCTCTCAGCATTACTCCTCCGTATACACCATAGCACGATGGTATATCGTGGTGGAGCAGTCACACCCTATATGATAAGGTGTGCTCTATGATGAGTACTACTGAGTTACCTATTTCCTTTTTGGGAGTTATGCACTTGAGAAGCTGCATACCTATTGAATTAGGTTCAAATCAAATCAGTTGCCTACCACTTCATATTTGATATGATAAGGGAAGAGCCCTTCTCTTAAGTTAGTTAAGATTTGGGGTTATCCAGCCTATGTCTGAAAAGCAAAATCCGGACAAGCTCGAGGCAAGATCTGTTATGTAGAAATGGAAAGGTTCCAGCCATACAAAACTGCAGCTGATGATTTGATAGAACCAAAGGATTCAGTAGAGACCAATGAACCTCAGCCTCTTAGCCGATCTAGTAGGGTTCCTCACCCACCTAAGAGATACTTCGGTTACTCTATGACAGTGGGATCGAGGATTGCATCATGGGATGATGACCCAACTAGTTTCGAGCTGGCCATCAGGAGTGAGACTCTGTAAGAATGGCTGGATGCTTAGTGATCTGAGATGGAATCCATGTACACCAACAAAGTATGGACTTTAGTTGCTAAATCTGAAGGGTTAAATCCCCATCAGAAGCAAGTATATCTTGAGAAGATTACTTGGCGTACTTGGAAAAGTTAAGACTTTCAAAGCTAGACATGTTAAAGGTTTTCATCATCGACCTGGCGTGGATAATGATGAATCCTTTTTCAGTGGCTATGGTTAAGTCCATCCAGATCCTACTTGCCACGGCTACATACCATGACTACGATATCTGGCGGTTGGGTGTCATGACCGCTTTTCTAAATAATGTTTTGGAAGAGAGCGTCTATAAGTACACAGCCAGAGTGCTTCGTAGACAGTGGGAGCAGCGGAAACGTGTGCAAGATGCTTTATAGGATAAAGCAGGCATCGCGGAGTTGGAACATCTGTTTTGATGTGTTAGTCAAACAGTTTGACATCATCAAAATGGTAGATGAACCTAGTATATACAAAAGGGTAGTAGGGAGTATGGTGACGATCCTCGTAGAGTACATGGATGACATACTCTTGATAGGGAAGGAGTTTCCTATGCTACGCTCGGTCAATCTCCGCTTATCACAAGGATTCTCCACATAGGATCAAAGTGATACCTCCTAAATCCTGGGTTTTGGATCTATGAGATAGATCTAATTGGATGATAGGATTCTCACTAGTTGTAGTGAGATGGTATCAATCGATCCTGAGGAGAATCACTGGAAGGGTTCCAGGGTGATAAAGACGACTGAATGTCAGTCACAGGCATTGTCTTTACCCTCAGTAAAGGGGACGGTATGTTGGAAGAGTTCCAAGCAAGATACCGTGGCATACTAGACGATTAAGGCTGGATACATCGCTACTCAAGATGCTACCAAAGAGACAGTCTGGGTGTATATTTGTTCATGAGATGAACTGAGTTCCTCCCATTGTGTGACAATGGAGTTGTGGCTTATGCCAAGGAACGTCCGTCCCATCAGTGATCCAGACATATTCTAAGGCAGTATTACCTAATCATGGAGATGGTTGATCTCCAGGGGATCGAGGTTAGGAGAGTAGACTCAGAGGACAACACGGCGGATCCACTCACGACGGCCTATTCCCAGAGAGAGACTTTTATGGGATGGTCGAGTATGAGATACTACAACCACTGCTACAGATGGCCCTAGTGCAAGTAGGAGATTGTTAGTTATATGTATGCCCTAGAGGCCATTACTATACATAGGATGTATATTGTAGTGGATGCTTGGACATATATGGGGAGGACTTTCTTGCTCGACATGATAATATGCTATCTGGTTACTCTTTACCTTAACATGTATACCGATTGTCTCTCTGTTACATGTTGGTAAAGCCATTAGGATGTGTACTTGACTACCTGGACTATGATGCGGATCATACTAGTGGGGACATGGTAGTCCATAAGTACATCCTTCAAGGTCCCTGGTCGTGGGTGTATCGAGACGGGGCATCGATATACCAGAGTAAACTAGCGTATACCTTCTTGACCCATACAGATGGGCGATGGATGATCC
Source organism: Agapanthus africanus (assembly GCA_030015575.1). Classification (NCBI taxonomy): domain Eukaryota; kingdom Viridiplantae; phylum Streptophyta; class Magnoliopsida; order Asparagales; family Amaryllidaceae; genus Agapanthus; species Agapanthus africanus. The sequence goes on from CM057340.1 coordinate 291,279,416, forward strand.
CATATCCATTGGTGTTTGACATCAGAGATGATATACGGGTGCTCAGTGGAGACTGGGTACACTGGACGGACTCGCCGAGAACTCCCAGATGGTATTATACCTTACGTCAGATGGCAGTTCTCTAGTGACATTGGTACAGAGTAGTCTGTTGACCCGAGATCGTCATAGAGTCTTGTGTGATTCCCACTGTGCTTTGATTTCCACCTTACCACGTCCAAGAGGGCGTGCAAAACGGTGGTTTTTGGGTACAGTCCCGAATCACATGGAGGCAATGAGCGATAGGAGGGGATTCGCCTCTCCCGGTATAGGGAGTTGATGTTGCGCTGTGTTCGATTGGCTATAACCGGAAATCCCTGGCCAGGGTTGCTGAGATTTACTGGTAAGTGTTACCAGTAGTTTCTCGAACTGTTATAGACCTCATATCGACACGACTTATCAAGCTATTGGGGTCTGACGTTTACCACCCCTAGGCGAGATATGCGACATATCAGACGACGAGACCGGACTGTACGGTAAGTGTTACTGGTTGGATTCACAGGAGTATGAGCGGGCTTGCTCGTCGATCTTCTGATCGCTCAATACCCGGGTGGCCGTTACGTTTAGCAGACCGCTTGCGGCTTGTGGGTGTTTGATATGATCATCATCTGCTGCCGGCGTATTGACGAGTCTTTAGAGTCCTACACAGAGGTTTCCTGGCTCAAGCGAAACGAAATATGAGCGCATATGAGATATGTGCGGGACCGAGAATAATGCGTGTATGTGATACCGTATTCTATTCTCGCGATGAATGTATCGATTGGTTGTATGCGATATAACCTAGTTATCGAATCAAGGATTGATTCGAAAATTCGATACATTGGATATTAGTCGGTTATATGCGATATGACCGGATCATTAAATCAAGTGTTGATTTAATGATTTAATGCATAAATATATATTTGATATATTACTTTGCATTAACTAGTATTGGTTCATTTAAGATGGATTTTCTCACTCGGATGTGCACATTGTATATACGATATAATTTTGTGCACTAGTTTGTATCATATTTGATGATGCATGCAAAATTGGCTAAGTGTAAAGATTAAACCATGGTTGTGTAATGGTTAGGGTTTTGTTTTTTACTTATTCATTTATTTATTTATCTATTCTTTTTGAGAAATGGATAAAAGAAAAGAAAAATGGTTTCTTTCTTTGTTTTCTTTCATGAAGCTTGTTGAAGCTTCATGAAGCTTTGACCAAGTGACCATTTTGCCTTCTTCTTTTAACCCTAACCATTCAAATAACCTTAGTTAATTCTCTACACTTGACCATGGTTAAATATATGATAAGTATTATTTTCTTTTCACTTATCATATGATAATATTTACTTCTTTTTCTTCTTCTTCAAGATGAAGAAGCTTGCAACCATCAATGGTGATTTGATGAAAAGAGTGAAAAATCCAATTCTAAAGTGAACCCACCTCCTATTTCTTCATCCTCTACCTCTTGCCAAGTAGTATAGGGTGTTTTCTTCACAAGTTTCATAACTTGGTGAAGTGGGAGCTTGATCTTGTGATGCCTCAACATAGATCATCTTCGGCATCGTTGTCGATGACCTAGCCCGCCCATTTCTCCGATGAAGCAGACGCTAGAGCCTGGGATTCGATTTGGACAGCAAGGAGACTTCGTCATGGAGCTATGGAGGTGGAGGACCGGATCTACAAAGGTTGTATTTCCGTTCAGTTAGTTAAATTGTTAACTAGTTGCTTATTTCGCCTAAAATTCTAGTTAACGATCCGTATTAGTGTTTCTCGGCACTTGTAAAATTTAAAATTGGCATGGTTGATGCCTTGTGAGACCTATTGAGAGTGCCTAGGAACCATACAGATGTGAGGCAAATAACAGGCCGAAAAACTACTGGTAACCCTTACCAGTAAATCTCTATATCAGCCCTGGCCAGGGACTTCCAGTTTTAGCCAATCGAATACAGCACAACATCAACTCCCTATACCGGGAGAGACGAATCCCCTCCTATCGCTCATTGCCTCCATGTGATTCGGGACTGTACCCAAAAGCCACCATTTTGCACGCCCTCTTGGATGTGGTAAGGTGGAAATCAAAGCACAGTGGGAATCACACAAGACTCTATGACGATCTCGGGTCTACAAACTACCCTGTACCAGTGTCACCGGAGAACTGCCATCTGTCGTGTGGTATATCACAATCTGGGAGTTCTCGGCGAGTCCGTCTAGTGTACCCAGTCTCCACTGAGCACCCGTACACCATCTCTGATGTCAAACACCGAGGGATATGGGATCATCCATAGCCCATCATATGGGTCAAGATGCGTATACGCTAGTCTACTCTGGTGTATCGATGCCCTGTCTCGATATACCCTCGACTAGGAACAGTTATAGGATGTACACATCGACTACTATGGCCACACTAGTATGATCTCATCATAGTCCCAGTAGTCGAGTACAGATCCTAAGGGCTTTATCAACATATGAGAGTAAGACATTAAACCAATACAAGTCAACATGTTAAGATAAAGTGAAACCAAATAGCATACTATCATGACGAGCAAGAAAGTCCTCTCTGTATATATCCAAGCATCCATCATAATGTACATCATATGTATAACAATGGCCTCTAGGGCATATACATAACTAACAGTAATGATATGGCAATTACCGATGATGATGTGTGTGAGCCGGCAAGTAAGCGTTCGTAGACATACGCATCATCGGTAATGGTGCTGGTGTCCTGATAACATGGGTTTAATATAACATTAAACACATTTAACATGCAATGCGATGCGAATAGCACGAATATGGGGAAAATGAATAATACAGGCAACAATAAAGAATCTACATCAATATAAGTGAGTCACACAGTTTTGACATTTGAAATAACACGAATCGTGGTGTTTAGTAAATAGGGACTACGATGTTTTTATGAAAAGATACGTCCTTTGAAATATCCGTAGAATCTCTTGTCCTGTCTTTAAAATACTTATGATTCATTAGTTTTGAAATAGGTATGACTCGAGTCTAGTCTAACATCTACAAGTAACTACATGACTAAACTAACAGGCTAATCAAAAAGGTAAGGAAAACCACCTAAGTCTGAGTCGATACATATAAATATAATAGTCGGTGATCCCGCCACAATAGTATCACATACGATACAATACATAACATGACATCCTCGAGTCAAGAGTGTGGATCTATCATCAATATATATCTCGTATGGTAAATCCATCGTACGGCATCCCAAATCTGGGTACGGGTCAAATATCACATTCATTTCATTATTCATCTGGTATCCTTATCATCATATCCTGTATTAGGGGTACTGATCTAAGTCTAGTACATACTGATACCATCTACATATATATATGCATGTGTATGAAAACACATCGCCTAAAGACCCGCTATAATCTCATGTCGTATCTCATAATACGAACCATATCACATCACCGATCTCGTGGCATCATGCCTAATCTCATCGACTCATATCCAAGTACCAAGTACTATCCTCATCATCCATGTATGTGTATACGTATATATATACTTAGTCCCATACCTGTGTGTGTGTGTGTACATCCTTATATACGCACAAGTAAAACAATTTAAGTGTGTGTGTGTGTGTGTGCGCGTGTAAATCTTATTCTAGGGGTTTCGCGACTAACACTAAACTATGGCATTAACTACCAAAAACGTTTACACTAACCCAAAGTCCACTAAAGCATTTTTAGCAATATATACACATCTTATTACAACATATAAATATAATTATATCATAACGCATTCGCGTTCTATACAACGAAACTGCGGGGGGTGCTATACGCCATCCACCCGACTTCCCGCGTAGATATATATCTATTCACATTTATCCTCGCTTGCTGGATTCTATGACGTCATGCTCATCCTCGTCGTCTCGAAGTCCACGTGAGGGTACCTACAATTTCCAATGCGTCATATAGTATCAAGAATCGAACCAGAAAGCCAAAACGGCATGCGAATCGCTTATAGGTTAGAACCTATAGCCTACGCCTGCAAAACCATCAAACAACCACCGTAGCTGACGTACAAACATCAGACGATGGAACACAATATCAAATACCAAATCCCAAATTAAAACGAAGTCGCAAAACAATGCAACAACTCAAGAAAATGGTCCCAGACTTTACCCTAGGCCAAATTAGCCAATTTTGCATACAAAGAAGGTCTAATTTACTGGAGATAAAGCCCTGGAACAAGCACAAAGCAAATTGGGTGTACCAAGGCCGCAAATTGCGGCCTAAAAGAATAAATATGCGGCCTGGACAATGTGGTTGGGGCTCGGGTCTTTAGGGTACACTCCAGGTTGCCTGCATGACTCCCAGTAATCGCTAAAAAAATTTCAGGTCACCCGGGTTATCGAAAATCACCAAAACACATCACAATTCTCACAATTTCCCGACATCGGGGTTTCTAAGTTCGCTAATTGGGGTTCTAGTCTCTGGTTTAGTCCAATATATCATCACTACAGGGGTTGTATGGTCTCTACTGACCTCAATTACACCTTTGGATTCAATTCAAACCCTAACCTCGTCTAGAAATTTTCAAAGTTCACATAACCACACTAAATCGGTTCTAAACATGTATAAGTGCTAAGGTGAAAGAATTACCATATAAATGATGAAGGAATTACCTCATTTGGCAACTCAAGAATTTTCTTGAGTTTCCCCAATTCTTCAAAATCCGATTTTTCTTGGTCCAATGTGTTTGTAGTGGGCTTGTGCATGTTTCTAATGTAGTGGGGATGATGTTTTGAGGTGGGGATGCGGGTGTTTTGAGGAGGTAGAGGAAGGAGGAGGGAGTGGGCTTCCATGGGGTTGAAGGGAGTGGAAAAATGATGAAGATGATGAATGATAAACAAAGGCCATGGTCAATGAAGACCCCTCACCTCTCTTTCATTTCTCTCTCATGCCCATACCTCTATACTATATTCATTTTCTTTTCTTTATCTTTTCTTCTCTTATCATTTAAAACTAACCATGCATGAACAATAAAGAAAAGACCATGGTTGAAAAATGTAGAAATGTGAAATATGACATGGTGCATGTCATGTGCCCAAATCAAGCTTAATGCACGATTAGTGATATGTAATCGCGATTAGCATTAAAATTTTATATAATTAATCCTAGAAATTTATAATTTGCTTAAATCATATAAAACACCCTCATTTCCGTAATTCCCATAATTTTCCAAATATTTCCTAATTTATCGGTATTTAATTATACCGCATTATCAAAATATTCATAATATTTATTATTTAATTTTATAATTTCCCAAAAATAATATTTTATTTTTTCTGAAATGTTAAAATCTTCCCCCTTAAAGAAATTCGGTCCCCGAATTTAAATTTAAACCCCTCAATACTAAAACATTTCAGTAAAAAGAACAAGTCGTCAGGGCTCCGAAATCATAAATACATCAAACACAACGTAGCAGAATGCACGCGCATGAAAAACGAGTATCTAACTCAAAATCAAAGCTCCGTTAAGCATCTCGCAATCATCGTAGTTATGGGGAAAACACAAATGTTAAAATCCAACACAAGACTAAAACATGTACATAGTATGCATCGTAGGAATCTCGTCAAAACATCTGAAGAAATGCATGCCGAACCTTTTCAAGTCGCTGTGCGATGCACGTATTACTGCACAGTGGCAGACGTCTATTGTAGGAAAATAACTATATATATATATATATATACCCTTTGTTTATCATACACGTCTCGCCGTTTTGAAAAAAATAATTTAGAACGGTTTCCTTTATTAATATCTTGTGTCATTTCGGACACATAGGTAATTACTGAGACTATAGCTCATTTTTGGAAATCCCTTCGATAACTATCACTGCATGCAAAAATATGTTCAGGTACTGTCCTCTGACTAGTCCTGCTCAGTACTAAAACAAATAGTAAATATCATCAAAACGTACTGCTCCACATTAATCAATCCCAAAATGTGCATAAGAATGCCACGTGCGTCTGGTGCACACGGAAATCGAAATCCATGAATGTACCATACATGTGCGCAGAAACAAATCTAAGTGCAACGGGTGTGCACGAAACACCTGTCAAAGGCAACGGGTGTGCCTGACAGCAATATAAGGTGCATCTGATATGCACGAAGAATCTCGATTTAGTGCATCTGGCGTGCACCAAAATCGCATCAAGTGCGTCAAGTATGCACAAAAATCCAAGTCAAGTGCACAAGGTGCACGAAAATAAATATCGAGTATCATGATCAAAATCGACGGTATACAGCACATTTCAATCCAAATCCAAATCAGGTATACCGTGGTATATAATCTCACAACCATGTGCATCAGTGTGCACCAATCGAATCAAAATACTAAAGGTGCATGAAAACTATGCCGAAAACACAAATAAAATCACATGCATATCATTGGCATGAAATCAAAATCAGCATCTCAAATGACATCAAATCGAAGTCAGGTGCAACCGTGGTGCACAAATCTCAATCATGCAAATACATCGTCAAAAATACCGAAATCAAAGGTGGCGGAAATGGTCCCACTCTGGCACATCCTCCAAAGATCTCTGGCCAACTATCATGGTCACTCACAACATGTCTCTTCTATGATGCCGAACTCTGGCCTAATGGGTTTGCGCAATACGACTGATCCTGGGTCCAAGTCTTCTCGTGTAGTATTCCAGAAAGGTTCTGTCGAAGTCTCTCCCAAACCTCGTTTCTGCCGAACTGCCCGGAAATTATCACCTTTTTCTAATCTATTTCTTGTTCCGGAACGGCTGCATACTCATCGCGACTCTTTCTGGAAGATATATCCATATACAACGCCTCTGCATGTGTATCACATCTCTGATGTCAGCGGAGTGGAACATCATCTCATCAAGATCTCGTACAAACCTCTTACTACATTTTCTCTAATGTCGACTGATTCGGACTCGTCTCTTCGTGGTTGTATGGACTGCGCTCCAACGGCTATACTCGTATCTGGAGTATCCCAAGCAATGTATCCCATCACATGATATCTGAATGACGTCGACCCTTCCGATCGATTTGTCAAAGTTCCATAATCCCCCAAGAGCTCACATCTTGAGTACAGTTTAATAGTATTCTAGTACATGCCACAGTACCTATGGACCAGCCGTAGAAGGGCAAACCTTGTTAGTTATATGTATGCCGTAGAGGCCATTACTGTACATAGGATGTATATTGTAGTGGATGCTGGGACATATATAGGTATGACTTTCTTGCTCGACATGATAGTACGCTATCTGGTTGCTCTTTATCTTAACATGTATACTTGTAGTCTCTCTATTACATGTTGATAAAGCCCTTAGGATGTGTACTCGACTTGCAGGACTATGATGTAGATCATACTAGTGGGGCCTGGGTAGTCAATGAGTACATCCTTCAATGTTCCTAGTCGTGGGAATATCGAGACGGGGCATCGATATTCCAGAGTAGACTAGCGTATATCTTCTCAACCCATGTGATGGGCGATGGATGATCCCATATCTATTGGTGTTTGACATCAGAGATGGTATACGGGTGCTCAGTGGTGACTGGGTACACTGAACGGACTCGCCGAGAACTCCCAGATGGTATTATACCTCACGTCAGATGGCAGTTCTCTGGTGACACTGGTACAGCTTAGTCTGTGGACCCGAGATCGTCATAGAGTCTTGTGTGTCTCCCACTGTGCTTTGATTTCCATCCTACCACGGCTCTATTGAGTCGTGCAAACAGGTGGTTTTTGGGTACAGTCCCGATTCACATGGAGGCAATGAGCGATAGGAGGGGATTCGTCTCTCCCGGTAACGGGGTTGATGTTGTGCTATGCTCGACTGGCCATAACTGGAAATCCCTGGCCAGGGTTGCACTGATTCACTGGTAAGTGTTATCAGTAGTTTCATGCGTGTTATGGACCTTACTTCGGCATGAATTATCAAGCTACGAGGGTCTGACGTTTACCACCCCTAGGCGAGATATGCGATATATCAGACGAACAGACCGGACTGTACGGTAAGTGTTGCTGGTTGGATTCACAGGAGTGTGAGCGGGCTTGCTCGTTGATCTTCTGATCGCTCAATACCCGGGTGGCCGTTACGTTTAGCAGACCGCTAGCGGCTTGTGGGTGTTTGATATGATCATCACCTGCTGTCGGCGTATTGACGAGTCTTTAGAGTCCTAAACAGAGGTTTCCTGGCTCAAGCGAAACGAAATAGGAGCGCATATGAGATATGTGTGGGACCGAGAATAATACCAGTATGTGATACTGTATTCTATTCTCGCGATTTGTATCATTGGACGGTTATATAGGATATAGCCGGGTTACCGAATCAAATGTTGATTCGATATATTGATACACTTGATATTAGTCGGTTATATGCAGTATGACCGGATCATTAAATCAATTGTTGATTTAATGATTTAATGTATAATTATATATTAGATATATTACTTTACATTAACTAGTATTTCTTCACTTAAGATTGATTTTCTCACTTGATGTGCACAAGTAGTATATGTGATATATTTTTGTGCACTAGTTTGTATCATGTTTGATGATACATGCAAACTTGGGTGTGTGTATGCTTTAAACCATGTTTAGGTTAATGGTTAGGGTTTTAAATTATTCACTTATTCATTTTATTTACTTTTGGCAAAAATGAAATGGTGGCTAACTTTGTTTTTTGCTTTAAGCTTCATGAAGCTTCTTAGCATTATCAACCATTTTGTTTTTTCCTTAACGTAACCATTGCACCTAACCTTAGTTTAGTCTCTACACTAGTTACCCTCACCCATGGTTGCTAAATGATAACCATCACTTGATTTTCTTTTTGAGATAATTCATTATTCATTTTCTTTCTTCTTCTTCATCTTCTTCAAGAGGTGAAGAAAGCTTGCTAGAAAATTAAAAGTGATGAATCCAAGTGAGAAATCCAAATCCAAAGTGAACCCACTTCCTATTTCTTCATCCTCTACCACTTGCCATGTAGTAAAGTGTGTTATTGTCACAATTTTATGACCAAGTGAAGATGGAGGTTGAGTTTGAGTTGCCTCGACGTAGATCATCTTCGGCATCGATGTCAACGACCTAGCCCGATCATTTCTCCGATGAAACCGACAAGAGAGTCCGGGATTCCGATGATATCAGCCGAGGGACGTCAACACGGAGCTAGAGAAGTGGAGGACCGGATCTACAAAGGTTATAGTCCCTTTCACTTAGCAATAAAGTTGTTTACTTGCATGTTTCGCCTTACCTCTAGTTAACGATCTAGTATAGGGTTCTTTGGCACATAGAAAAATTTTGAATTGGACATGTTTGATCAGTTGTAGAACCTCATGGGTGAGCCAAGGATCCTTACAGTGGTATCAGAGCCTAGCTAGAGGTTTAGGCGAAGTGTAGACGAAGTTAGAGATCCGATCGAACCACGAAACCCCGATCAAAACCCTTCTCTGTACATTTTTTCAAACTGTGGATTTTTGTGAATTAAAAATGCTCAGAAAATTAAGCAAGAAAATCTAAGAATTACTGTGAAGTACGGACCCCTAACTCAAAAATTTGACCGCGGAACCGCGGCCAAAACAAGGGTTTGGCGGCGGTACCGCGGCCAAACCAAGGAATTGGCGGCGGTACCGCGGCCAAAATTGCGAATTAGTCCCTCAAACTTCACATATTTATTATTAGGTCCTTTCTTGTCATTTTTTTCTGGGAATTTTTTACTTCCACTCAAGTGTTGAGTTTTCTAGGGTTTTATTGGGGACTCGTTAATTCGATCGGATAATTTAACTTCGTTTTTGTTTTTCCAGATATTTTAGAAACTGTTAAAAAGTTCGACCGGATATAAAAATACCCATTTTTTCCCCTGCCGGGAAATTTCCAAGTGTTGGATATTTCCGTGGTTTAAGAACGTTCTAAGTAGTGCAAGTAACGCGATGGACCCTCTAGAAGACAACAAACCTTAACTCGATTATGTGACCGTCTTGAACTGCCCTTTGAACATTAGGGTTTGGGGCAGTACGGCGTGCCACATGTGAGGCGTTGGCTTGACTCTTCTACGGCTGGACCGTTGGAACTGAGGCATGAAGTGGATGTTTTTAAACTTATTTCATGTGTTGAGCTGTTTTCGGGAAAACTTGGGTGTTTGATTGTTCGATCGGAAAGTTTAACATTTTCTATTTATCTGGAATGTGATACAATATTTGGAATCGACAAGTAGTTATCAGATAACTGATTTGGTTGTTATAAATCTAGCACTTTAGTCTCACTTGATCGGTTGCCACGGAATTTTGATGCGATCAAAAGTCCGTCGCAATCACGTAGCGTACGCGGATACTCGTCGGGTAAACTTAATAGATAGCCACGCCCCATAGCCCCGACCAAGTGAGTGTAGAAGAACCCCGTCGCCGAAAGCATCCGATTGGGTGCTCGCGGCAGCGGTTTTCCGCCTTAGTGCACTTCGTCGACGGTATCGGGGGTGCGGCCGTCTACTAAAGTTTGCGACGAGCATTCGTTCAGGATGTCGGGAATCTTGTTGAATTGCCCGACTTGATATTGAAAAGAGTTTTCGATAATGAGACTAAAATGCGGGGTTTATAAACGTTAGGCATGTGATGTCTAAGGAATTCATTTGATTAGGCTTGCGATGTCTAAAGAGTTTGCGGATTCCAACTGTTGTAGTTTTACACTTTTTTTCTGTGACCGTAAGTATAACATGTGATATCGCCGGTTTCGTTGCTATATGTCAACGACAATTGGGATGCGCATATTTACTTACGTTGATGACATGTGATATTATGTGTTGCTGGATATGTTATATTGGATCGTCGTGTTTGAATAGCCCGGGGTTTTTATGTGAGATGAGTGTTTTTCTTTTTCATTCATGTAAAAACTTGCATGTAATATTCTTTTATTGGGGAAATTCCAGGTTGCGTATGATGTCACCATTGCTGTATATTATTTACTTTTCCGCATTAGGATAGACCCAAGGAGGGGAGCACAAGTAACCGGGTTCTAGGGTCCAGTGGGAAACCATCTCGAGGAGTCGAGTCCGGGTCTCCTAACCCTCGAATTGGTAGGGTTTCTTGCCGCTCTCGTAGGGGTCTAGGGGTGTGGGATTGGCTATTCATCATGACCGTGGAATCCGTGTTTTATACTGGCTCGTATTAAAAACATGGACGTCCTAGTATATCCAATATTTCATATGATATTTTCTGCTGCGTTATCTGTGATGTGATCATGTGATATGTTCAGATAGATATTGTATATAGTATATATGATATATTATATAGACTTTGCTTATGTTTTACACCCGCGCTAGCCCTGCCTCGCTCTGGCGTTAGTTACCTAACCTAACGGTGCAGACGGGACATCGAGGCGAATGCGGATGGCATAAGCGTACGTTATATTTATCTGTGATGTTTAGGTGGACTTAAATGATGGGGCATTCATTAATGAGATTAATGAAAGAAAATAAACCTAAAAGATGTTGTGGAATCGAATTTCAAAATAAAACAGGTAGCTACAGTTCTTGCTTTGCATCGCGGTGTTCTTTGTAGAACATCCTGCACCTTATTCGATAAGGAAAGGGCCGAGATCCCTTTACCGGGAGTGACCCCTTTAGCAATAACTGGCAGATGCTACAACCCACGATTTGTCTTTTGATTGCTTCTATAGATTTTGCTTTGCACAGCGGTATATATGATATATCCAGCACCTTATTCGATGAGGAAAGGGCCAACGATCCCTTCACCGGGAGTGACCCCTTTAGCAAAAACTAGAAAAGCCTAAAAACACTCCATTTAAAAACCATTTGATTCCGCAACGAGATCAAGTTCAAAGCGTTAAAGGTTTTCATAAAAACCATTCGCAACCCTCCGTCATTTTAGGAAGTAGAGTTATTAGTATTCGTGTTGTGTTTGTTGACCATAGTCAAGGCACAGTGTACGGTAGCTAAGTAATGTCTTCCTACACCGCATATGATGTGATTAGTTAGGACAGTCATGTGGCTTTGTTGACCTTAGCCAAGGGTCATGTGGGTGGGTCTAATTAATCACGAAATGACGGGTAGAACTTGACTAGTGCTTATGATTTGTTGACCTTAGCCAAGGTCATAGGTGCTAGGGGTAAAAACCATTATCGGGAGTTTCAAGTGTTGAAATTTGCAATGAAATTGCATACCTTCTATATGATAGTTGGATCCCGATACCCACTGCGAGTAATTGTTACTCCTGGGAGAGTTTTGCACTTTGCAATTAGCCGATCAAGTAGGTGTCTAGAAAGGTGTCAACGGGGTTACGCCCCTGGGAAAACGAGATTCATTGTAATTAGGTCCGTGCGAAAGCACGGGGAACCTCCCTCAAAGTACCGACACTGGCCTGGCTGAAAGATTGGCGAACTTGTAGAGTGTAATTAATCCCGGCTAGTCTTTCCTTTTAAGGTTTGAAGAAAGATTTGATAAAAACAGTGGGAGCCATCCTGATTAGATAAAATAAATAACCAATCTAATCTTGCAAGAGCGCACGCAGAGTGTTTTCTTCTCTCTCTCTCCAGGTAGCGACCATATCACGCGTTAATCAAGATAATAATATGGATGTATTGACCGAACCCGCTTGTTATACTGAGCTGTGGAACGTTGGTCCCGCTCCAACTTATAATTGTTATAAGACCGAGCAGAAAATAGGGGAATGCCAGAATTCCCATGCTGCCCAAACGAAGAAAGTGCATGAGATGCATCTCCTTCGGGTGTGTTCATTACAAAGAACTGTTTCTCCGTGTCCTCTACGTCCTGGGTATTTGATACCGGATCAGGATCCCAGATATGTTATCTGTTACAAAGGGTTACAGAAAGGTAGAGAACTGAGAACGGGTGACAAGTTTCATGAGACAGAAAACGGGGCAAGTGTTGCAGTCAAGTCTGTTAGTCACTGTCACCCTGTATTACCAGTACATTGATTCTGAACAAATGCTATTAGATACCGAACCTGATATACAAAATCATATCAGTCTCTTTATTAGTAAAGAAATGATAAAATTTTGTATTGTTGGACAATGTTTTCAACATTTCCTATTTCAAAAGTTGATCGGTTCAGGCACGTTATCTAAAAGCATTGACGTTCTAAATCAAACTACAGTTTCTAAAATACGGAACACACAGAAGAGGAAGAGTTCAGAAATGAACGAATCCTTCTTGAGGCATTGTAGACTAGGTCATATCAATGTGATCCGACTGGCTGAAGTTACATTTAGATGCATATTTAAATTAGTTTGAATTTACATCTTATGAAACTTGCCAGTCATGTCACAAAGATTAGATGACCATAGCTCAGTTTACTGGAAACAGAGAAAGAGTTAGTAAACTCTTAGGACTGATACATGATGATGTATGTAAGGTCCCCTGTCTACACATGCCAAGACGGGTTCTTTGTACTTTATTACATTCTCTGATGATCTCTTAAGATTCAGTCATATGTTCCTGTTGAAACATAAGTCCGAAGCTTTTGAGATATTCATAGAATATAAGTTAGAAGTAGAGAACCAAAAACCGGGTATAAGTATTATGTCCTTTGATAAGATCAGGGAGGAGAATACTTGTGTATGGAATTCCTGGACTATTCTAAAGGAGAATGAGATTCTCTCTCGGTGTTACTCCTTTGATTATACCACAGCACAATGGTGTATCAGGGCGAAGCAATCGCACCCTATAAGATATGGTGCGCTCTATGATGAGTACTACTGAGTTACCTATTTCTTTTTGGGGGTTATGCACTTGAGTAGCTGCATACCTATTGAATTAGGTTCGAATCAAATCAACGCCTACCACTCCATATAAGATATGGTATGGGAAGAGCCCATCTCTTAAGTAAGTTAAGATTTGGGAATGTCCGGCCTATGTCAAAAGCAAAATCCGGACAAGATCGAGGCAAGGTCAGTTCTGTAGAACTGGAAAGGTTCCAGCTATACAAACTGCAGCTGATGATTTGACGGAAACAAAGGATTCAATAGTCCCCGACGAACCTCATCCTCTCCACCGAACTAACAGGGTTCCTCACCTTCCTGAGAGATACTTCGGTTTCTCGATGACAGTGGGAGCGAGGATTGCATCATGAGATGATGACCCAACTAGTTTCGAGCAGGCCATCGAGAGAAGGGACTTTGTAAGAATGGCTGGATGCATAGCGATCTGACATGGAATCCATGTACACCAACAAAGTATGGACTTTGGTTGCTATATCTGAAGGGTTAAATCCCCATCAGGAGCAAGTATATCTTGAGAAAATTACATGGTGTAGATGGAAAAGTTGAGGCCTTCAAAGCTAGACTTGTTAAAGGTTTTCGTCATCGACCAGGCATGGATAATGATGAAACCTTTTCCAGTGGCTATGCTTAAGTCCATCCTGATCCTACTTGCCATTGCTACATACCATGACTAAGATATCTGGTGGTTGGGTGCCATGACTGCTTTTCTAAATAATGATTTAGAAGAGAACGTCTATAAGAACACAGCCAGAGGGCTTCGTAAACAATGGGAGCAGCGGAGACGTGTGCAAGCTGCTTTACATGATAAAGCAGGCATCGCGGAGTTGGAACGTCTGTTTTGATGTGATAGTCAAAGTGTTTGACTTCATCAAAATGGTAGATGAACATTGTATATACAAAAAGGTAGTAGGGAGTATGGTGGTGTTCCTCGAAGAGTATGTAGATGACATACTCTTGATAGGGAAGGAGTTTCCTATACTACACACTGTCAATATCCTCTTATCACAAGGATTCTCCAACAGGATAAAGGTGATACCTCCTAAATTCAGGGATTTAGATCTATGAGATAGATCTAAATGGATATTTGGGTTCTCACTAGGTTTAGTGAGATGGTATCAATAGATCCTGGGGAGAATCACTGGAAAGGTTCCAGCGTGATAAGGACGACTGAATGTCAGTCGCAGGTATTGTCTTTACCCTCAGCGGAGGAACGGTATGTTGGAAGAGTTCCAAGCTAGATATCGTGGCAAACTAGACGATAAAGGCTGGTGACATCGCTATTAAAGATACGACCAAAGAGGAAGTTTGGGTGTTTATTGGTTCATGAGATGAACTAGGTTCCTACCATTGTGTGACAATGGAAGTGTGGCTTTGGCCCAGGAACCCTGGTCCCATCAGTGACCCAGACATATTTTGAGGCAGCATCACCTGATCATGGAGATAGTTGATCTCCAGGGTGATCGAGGTTAGGAGAGTTGACTCAGAGAATAACACGGCGGATCCACTCACAAAGGCTTTTTCCCAAAAAGAGACTTTTATGGGATGGTTGAGTATTAGATACTGCAACCACTGCTACAGATGGCCCTAGTGCAAGTGGGAGATTGTTAGTTATATCTATGCCCTAGAGGCCATTACTGTATATAGGATGTATATTGTAGTGGATGCTGGGACATATATAGGTATGTCTTTCTTGCTCGACATAATAGAATGCTATCTGGTTGCTCTTTATCTTAACATGTATACTTGCAGTCTCTCTATTACTTGTTGATAAAGCCCTTAGGATGTGTACTCGACTTGCAGGACTATGATGTAGAACATACTGGTGGGGCCTGGGTAGTCAATGAGTACATCCTTCAATGTTCCTAGTCGTGGGAATATCGAGACAGGGCATCGATATTCCAAAGTAGACTAGCGTATATCTTCTCAACCCATGTGATGGGCGATGGATGATCCCATATCCATTGGTGTTTGACATCAGAGATGGTATGCGGGTGCTCAGTGGTGACTGGGTACACTGAACGGACTCACCGAGAACTCCCAGATGGTATTATACCTCACGTCAGATAGCAGTTCTCTGGTGACACTGGTACAGCTTAGTCTGTTGACCCGAGATCGTCATAGTTTCTTGTGTGTCTCCCACTGTGCTTGAATTTCCACCCTACCACGGCTCTATTGAGTCGTGCAAACAGGTGGTTTTTGGGTACAGTCCCGATTCACATGGAGGCAATGAGCGATAGGAGGGGATTCGTCTCTCCCGGTATTAGCGGTTGATGTTGCGCTATGCTCGACTGGCCATAACTGGAAATCCCTGGCCAGGGTTTCACTGATTTACTGGTAAGTGTTATCAGTAGTTTCATGCGTGTTATGGACCTTACATCGGCATGACTTATCAAGCTACTGGGGTCTGACGTTTACCACCCCTAGGCGAGATATGCGACATATCAGACGAACAGACCGGACTGTACGGTAAGTGTTGCTGGTTGGATTCACAGGAGTGTGAGGGGCTTGCTCGTTGATCTTCTGATCGCTCAATACCCGGGTGGCCGTTACGTTTAGCAGACCACTTGCGGCTTGTGGGTGTTTGATATGATCATCACCTGCTGCCGGCGTATTGACGAGTCTTTAAAGTCCTACACAGAGGTTTCCTGGCTCAAGCGAAACGAGATAGGAGCGCATATGAAATATGTGCGGGACCGAGAATAATACCAGTATGTGATACTGTATTCGATTCTCACGATTTGTATCATTGGACGGTTATATAGGATATAGCCGGATTACCGAATCAAATGTTGATTCGATATATTGATACACTTGATATTAGTCGGTTATATGCAGTATGACTGAATCATTAAATCAAGTGTTGATTTAATGATTTAATGTATAATTATATATTAGATATTTTACTTTACATTAACTAGTATTTGTTCACTTAAGATTGATTTTCTCACTTGATGTGCACAAGTAGTATATGTGATATATTTTTGTGCACTAGTTTGTATCATGTTTGATGATACATGCAAACTTGGGTGTGTGTATGCTTTAAACCTTGTTTAGGTTAATGGTTAGGGTTTTAAATTATTCACTTATTCATTTTATTTACTTTTGGCAAAAATGAAATGGTGGCTAACTTTGTTTTTTGCTTTAGGCTTCATGAAGCTTCTTAGCATTATCAACCATTTTGTTTTTTCCTTAACCTAACCATTACACCTAACCTTAGTTTAGGCTCTACACTAGTTACACTCACCCATGGTTGCTAAATGATAACCATCACTTGATTTTCTTTTTGAGATAATTCATTATTCATTTTCTTTTCTTCTTCTTCATCTTCTTCAAGAGGTGAAGAAAGCTTACTAGAAAATTAAAAGTGATGAATCCAAGTGAGAAATCCAAATCCAAAGTGAACCCACTTCCTATTTCTTCATCCTCTACCACTTGGAATGTGGTAGAGTGTGTTATCTTTACAAGTTTTATGACCAAGTGAAGATGGAGGTTGAGTTTGAGTTGCCTCGACGTAGATCATCTTCGGCATCGATGTCAATGACCTAGCCCGATCATTTCTCCGATGAAACCGACAAGAGAGTCCGGGATTCCGATGATATCAGCGGAGGGACGTCAACACGGAGCTAGAGAAGTGGAGGACCGGATCTACAAAGGTTATAGTCCCTTTCAGTTAGCAATAAAGTTGTTTACTTGCATGTTTCGCCTTACCTCTAGTTAACGATCTAGTATAGGGTTCTTTGGCACATAGAAAATTTTGAATTGGACATGTTTGATCAGTTGTAGAAGCTCATGGGTGAGCCAAGGATCCCTACAAACCCAAGCCTCATTAATGGTACCATTGAACTGCTCCAAACCCTAAGGTTTCAAAGCGTTCTCTTGGTCATTATATCGAGTTAGGGTTTCAGTCTTCTAGAGGGTCCACGGAATTACTTGCATGTTTCTCCGAATACTTCAAACATGGAAAATGGGTTCCTGACCTTCGACCGTCTTCTATCAACTCTCAACGTACCTGCGTGAAGTCTCCTCAGGCTGGAATCAAACAATCTAATGACCTCGCATCGGGTAGGCAACAAATCACATGTCCTAGTCATTCCTCATCGGGTATCTAGCGATTTTCTATCATATCTCTATATACAACTCGTGCGGCATTAGCTCCAAACATCTGGGGCGATATCTTGTTATTCACAGCAACAACTGGCTCATTTTTCCTCACGCTGAACCGTGCCTCAATCATCAAAATAATCGGTGCATTGACGGTCATCACATTCTGGCTGGCCTCTAGCAGTGGCCCAATCCTCTGGTGCTGATCTCCACGTCCGAGAAATCTTGTAAAAGCGATCCATCAAACACTCATGGCGCGAAAACATAATAACGACGCATCTATGCATATCGTATGTCCTTGGAATCACGCCCTGGTCAGTCCTCGTCCGTGATGAAGTCGTGCTGACGCAACTCTAGCAGTAGCTTTCTCTGCCCGTGTAATCGTGGCAGCAAAAACCATAAACCAATATCGATGAAGATAGATTATATGAATGAATATAATGATGTGCAAGGAAATGTACATCCTAAGGCTTCTTAAGCGGAGTAGCGTATCATAAGTATGCCGCGGAACATACACACGGTACGTCACTCTCCTTAAGTCACCTACTCCATCAACCAAGGTCAACCTATGCGACGAAAGTTCGGGTCTAATAACCCCTCGACTAAGTCTAAGTTCCGTAAGGTCAAGCCGAGATTCCGTATATATATATATATATATATATATATATATATATATATATATACGCCCTAGACTCCGCATAGTCAAACATAGACTCGAACTAAGGTTAACCTAGCGCTCTGATACCAACTTTGTCAAGACCCGAAATGGCACGTGACTGGCACTTGAATCATATGAAGTCTATAGGACCCCATCTAATTCAACTAAGCCAAAAATCCCAAAAATCTAAACCATTTTAAGGAAGAAGTGAAGAAAACTTATCTTTAAAGCAAGTGGTTTTAATAACATAAGCCGATGTATTGCGTTTTAAAATCTCAAGTATTTTCTGAAAATTTCGGCAGAGTTTCCTTCGTAAATACTGGCCCCAAAAGGGGTACAACATGCATAATATGAATAAAGACATCCCCAAACGGGAGATAGCTCTTCGTCAACTGACGGTCACAACCACGCAAGTAATATAATATACAACGCCAAGGGCGAGGATCAAAACTCAAAAGGAAACTCAAATTATCAAGAAAACCATAATAATACAACGCGCGACTCTAAGGTCGAAAGAATAAAAAACTGGTTTTTCTAATGTTAACAAATATACAGTCTGGTTGATTGAGTTTCTAGATACAACTGAAATATAATAAAGGTAAAATGGTGGTCACGATGCAAGAGAACCCACCTACCAAAGCAATCACCCGCAATGGTGCGGTGTGCCAGCAAAGCCGCGACGAACCTGTACGGCAAAACCTGCAAGAAACTGTGGCACAATGGGGGTGAATTACCAACTCGTGAGTAGAAAACATCACAGAGCAGAAATCGTATGTATGACTTAATTCTAGGTCAATACAATCAGTAATATATATCCACAATATGATAAAGTCTGAAGCATGATAAGGTAGAAAGGGTAAACATCTAAACATAAGTGTAATACCAAGTACTCGTGTCAGTGTCTCAGGTAGCAACATATCATGAAGATAATACTATGATATCTAGGGTGACCGTAACAATATAGGTGCCAACTATAAACTCAAGTCTATAAGTATGTGGATATCATCCAACTATGTAATCAATGCCTGTATGCATGTGGATCCCGTCCACGTCTCAACCAATGACACAACAATATCATGCATGTAAATATCATAAAAGCATATGCATGAAACTATGAGGATATAAATCAACGTGTGTCCCTCGCGACACCTCAAAATCATGGAACATGAGTGTCCAGCGTCGACACTCGAAACATCATAAAACCCGTGTCCAGCATCGACACGTAAATCCTCATATGGTTCAGGCGCCGCATCCTCAGATCGGCCCTCAGTCGCCGCATAATCTGGTCGACCCTCATATCCATCTCACTACTCCGGTCGGTATCCTCCGGATAACCTCCGAGTCCAAATACTATCACCGGTAGGTAGTGCTCCCCTTCCTGGCTCACCGTCTAACAATACGAGTCTTCTTGCCCCGGGATACCTCATCAGGTCCACCATGTACCCGCAGACGGTGCCTACCGCTCCTCGAATCGGGTTTCACATATCACATGTCTCAGAACCGAGAAAACGCATGGTGGACGCACTAAAATATCATATCAAGAGAAACCGGGTTTTTAAAACAATACATACTTTCTTTTGAAATAACCACGGTTCTTAAATCCAGAAATCTCATGAAAACAGCATATCTCAATGTGTAAAATCATAAATCATGATGTATGCGACATATAACAGAAATGTAAGCATATTCTGATATCATGCAACATGGAACAGTAACAAAAACATATCAAGGGTAAACCGCTCTTTTAAATGAATCCAGTTTTAAAATGTCTTTTGCGGTCCCCAAATTCTCCAATGTCAAATGCAGCATCGTATAGAGGTGCATAAGTAACTATAGCAAGTAAATTGTGCAAGGAGTTATATCATGAGGCAGCAATCCTAATGTGTAGTGACATGGCAATTACCGATGATGATGTGTGTGAGCTAGCAAGTAAGTGTTCGTAGACTTACACATCATCGGTAATGGTGCAGGTGTCCTGATAACATGGGTTTAATAAAACAATAAACACATTTAACATGCAATGCGATGCGAATAGCAAGAATATGCGGAAAATGAATAATACACGCAACAATAAAGAATCTACATCAATATAAGTGAGTCACACAGTTTTGACATTTGAAATAACACGAATCGTAGTGTTTAGTAAATAGGGGCTACGGTGTTTTTAATAAAAGATATGTCCTTTGAAATATCCGTAGAATTCCTTGTCCTGTCTTTAAAATACTTTCAATTCATTAGTTTTGAAATAGGTATGACTCGAGTCTAGTCTAACATCTACAAGTAACTACAGGACTAAACTAACAGGCTAATAAAAAAGGTAAGGAAAACCTCCTAAGTCTGAGTCGATACATATAAATATAATTGTCGGTGATCCCGCCTCAATAGTATCACATACAATACAATACATAACATGACATCCTCGAGTCAAGAGTGCGGATCTATCATCAATATATATCTCGTACGGTAAATCCATCGTACGTCATCCCAAATCTGGGTATGGGTCAAATATCACATTCATCTCATTATTCATCTGGTATCCTTATCATCATATCTTGTATTAGGGGTACTGATCTAAGTCTAGTACATACTGATACCATCTACATATATATATATATATATATATATATATGCGTGTGTTTGAAAACACATCGCCTAAAGACCCGCTATAATCTCATGTCGTATCTCATAATACGAACCATATCACATCACCGATCTCGTGGCATCATACCTAATCTCATCGACTCATATCCAAGTACCAACTACTATCCTTATTATCCATGTATGTGTATACGTATATATATATATATATATACATAGTCCCATACCTATGTGTATATATATATATACATATCCCTATATACGCACAAGTAAAACAATGTAAGTGTGTGCGCGCGCGTGTGGGTGTAAACCTTATTCTAGGGTTTCGCGACTAACACTAAACTATGGCATTAAATACCAAAACGCTTACACTAACCCAAAGTCCACTAAAGCATTTCTAGCAATGTATACACAACTTAGAACAACATATAAATATAATTATATTATAACGCATTCGCGGTCTATACAACGAAACTGCGGGGGTGCTATACGCCATCCACCCGACTTCCCCCTTAGATATATATCTACTCGCATTGATCCTCTCTTGCTGGAGTCGATGACGCCATGCTCATCCTTGTCGTCTCGAAGTCCACGTGAGGGTACCTACTGTTAGTGTATATGCCCTAGAGGCCATTACTGTATCATACTAGTTTGTATATTACTTAATGGAAGCTTGGGATATTCACCTTGTATATACAATCTTTCTCAAAATAGTAGTATGCTACTTGGTTTGTTTCTACTTCAATGTGTACTTATGTTTATTTTAGTATATCACCTATACACATTAGTGGAGCCCTTATGATCTTTGCTTGATTACCAGCGTTGTGATGGCAGTCACACTAGTGGGGCTGGGTAATCTATAAGCACATCCTTATGCAGGTCCCTAGTCGCAGGACTATCGAGACAGGGCATCGATACTCCGGAGTAGACTAGCGCATGCGCTTCTCGTCCCAGTTTGGGAGACGGTCTGTCCCATAGCCGTTAGTACATCGTACTGGAGATAGTATGCTGGTGCTCGTTAGGTTATGAGTACACTGGACAGGACTCGTCGGGAACTGACCGGTTGGTATTATACCTATCGTCAGTTATCAGTTCCCAGGTGACATGAGTACAGCTTAGTCCGCTGACTTGACACTGTCACTTCGCCTCGAGTGTGTTCCCACTGTATTTTGATTACTACCCTACCACGGCTCAAAGGAGTCGTGCAAACAGGTAGTAGTTGGGTGCAGTCCCGAAGCACTTAGAGGCAGTGACGGTTAGACAGGATTCGTCTCTCCCGGTATTGGGGGTTGACATCGCGCTGTGTCTAGGAGAGCCATTACACGAGTAGTCCCTGGCCAGGGCAAGCGGGATATACTGGTAGGCTTTCAGTGTTATCTCAGGGTGTATTGGGCTTCACTCCGACACGACTTGTACCGCTATTAGGGGACTGACGTTTACCGCCCCCCTAGGCCCGCCATGCGATGTATCAGACGAACAGAACGGACTGTACGGAGACTGTCACATTCAGGCTCAGTAGGAGTTCAGATGGGTTTCGCCTCGTCAGTCTTCTTGTCGGCATCTACCTGGGGACCGTTACGCACAGCTAGTGCCGCTTGTGGTCTGTGGTTAAACCCACTGCCAGCGTAGTGTCGAGTCTTTAGAGTCCCACACAGAAAGCTATTCGCCTTTAGGCAAAAGAGCAGAGGTCGCATGGTTTTGCGACAGGGTTCAGTCACATCCGTGTACTTGTGCACGTTTAGTGTCCGGACAGTTTACACTAGCGGGTTTTGGTTTAAGCCAGATCCTAGTGTACGTATTGGGATTGGTTTTATCTAGTTTGTATTCGTGTTCCTCGGAACGCGGATGCGGGTGTGTATGCACAGTTGGCGGAGAGACAGAGGCAGAGGATTCTCATTAGGGTTGTTGGCCGTTGACTGTTGACTATTGACTTTTTCCTCAACCCTAATGAGAATATGATATATGATTAACAATAATATTAATTAAGTATTGTGGTGACATGGTTGTTGAGGGGTTGACTTTGTTGACCGGTTGACTAGGTTGGACTAGTTGACCATCATGATGACAATGGCTATCATTTCATGGCAAAGACTTTTCACGTGCTTGTTCTCTTGTGCAATATGAGTGCATGAAATGATTTAGCCATTTTGACTTGAACCATTTTACATAATACTTGATTACTATTTTTGTGATGATGGTTTTGGATTATGAGAGCCAAGTGAGAAAAGTCTTTCTCATTCTATCATTTTCATTCTCTCTCTTGTGTTCTTTAGCTCTCATCTTCTTCCTCTTGCTCTCCCTCTCTTTAGTCTATGGTTCACTTGTCTCATGTGTTGAGAACCAAGAACCATAGAGAAAATCCCTACACACTCTTCTCTACTCACTCTAGTTCATAAGGTTTAGCAAACCAAGTGAACTAGTTTTCTTCAAAGACCGAAGAAGAAGCCAAAGGTAGAAGCTTTCAGGTGGATCGATCTTCGGCGCAAGGAGACGACGGGGTGAAGCCGATCCGAACAACCATCGAGGCTTGAAGACGAAGGAGTTCAAGAAAGAACGGTATAACCTCCTAACCGAGTAGTTAACAACTTCTAGTTAGGTTGTTAGTTAGATGTTTAACAAAGATCGGGTTTTGAGTCCATATTACCACCTCTAGAAAATTGTTTTTCACCAAATTCTGCATGCCCGAAAGTACCGGGAGAGGTAGCATGGACTTACAGTGGTATCAGAGCCTAGTTAAACACTACCTAACATGTTAGCATAGTAACTAGAAATTCGATCGGAGAAAAAGTCGCGAAATACACCCGGATTTCAAACTTTCTGTCGTTTTTCAAAGTGCTGCAAAAATTATTTGAGATATACCAAAAATCGACTCAGGGTTTTTAGAAGAAACTGCAAAAATTCGACCCACTGAATCGATCGACGCGCCGCGTTTCCGTGGCGGGAGCTTGCTCCCGCCGCGGAACCGCGGCCGAGTTGACTCGGTCGTGGGGTTTTATTTTTGCAGTTTATTCATAGGGGTATTTTGGGATTTTTGGAATATGTATTTTCTACCCAGATTTTCCACAACGAAAATTTTGTGTTTGGGGCCTGAAAATCCGTATTTTTGATCGAACTTCTAAAAGACTTAACCAGACGGGTTTTTCTGTGATGTGATATTTGTATTGAACGTCTGCTAATCGCTATATGTCGATTAGTGGGGGTTATACAAATCTGTGATCTGTAATGTTATTGGAATGTGTATATGAATTCATTGGATTGTCGCGGGTGAATAGCCGGGGGTTGTGAGACGAGAGTTTTCTTTTCTTTCAGTTCATGTAAATTTGTAAATTGATGTAATAATTATTTGTATGGCCGCACAACCGGGTCGGGGTTGTAGTCGTCATTGTATAATTTCTTTTTACTGTTTTTGCTCCTAGGATAGACCCATAGAGGGGGTGCACAAACTACCGGGTATGCCGAAGTGCCGAGTGGCCTACTCACGGAGTTGAGGGAGGTTGCATTGCTTCGGGTACTTGGCGGGTAGTTTGCCGCACCCGTAGGGGTCTTGGGTGGGGTATTGGCTATTCACCGCGACCGTGTAATCCGCTTTTCGTTACAGGCTCGTACGAATTGCGGGTTCCTAGTATATCCAATGTGTTCATCTGTGATCTGAAATGGCTATCATTGTAGTATATCTATATATGATATTATTTAGGCGTTGCTTATGTTTTACAGCTGCGCTAGCCCAGCCCCCGCTCTGTCGTTAGTTAAGTAACCTAACGGGTAATGACGGGGCCCCGTGGCGAATGCGAATGGCATAAGCGTACGTCATATTTTGGTTGTTTTCTGCAATGGTAGGGTTAAATGATGGGACGCATTAAAAGAACTAATGCAAGAATATCACGCATTAAAAGAACTAATGCAAGAAAAATAAACCAAGTAAAAGTCGTTGGAACACTTTCGAAAAACCACTCGGTTCTTTTCAAAACTAACTTTTAAATGCGGAGCTTGAGCCACTCGTTTTAAAAGCTATCTCGTTCCATCGATTATATCAAGTTCACTACGTTCACGGTTTAGCCAAAACCATTCGTAGCCCTCCGTTGTTTCACATGAATAGTCAATAGTATTCAAGCTATGTTTGTTGGCCAAAGTCAAGGCATAGTGGTTGGTAGCTATTGGGTATTCAGGTGCAGCATAGATATATGCGTTGGTTTGGGACAGTCGTACTGCCTTGTTGGCCAAAGTCAAGGGTAGGTACGGGTGGATTCAAATTAACCTGGAGAACGACGGGTAGAACTTGACATGTGACTTATGATTTGTTGGCCAAAGTCAAGGTCATAAGAGCATGGGGCAAAAATCCACATCAGGAGTTTCAAAAGAACTGAAACTTGCTAGTGTTGCATACCATATGGAGTGTGATGATTCTGGTAGGATTCCTTCAGTTTCGTCACGCAATGATATTTGGATCCCGATCCTACTGTGAGTATATGCTACTCCTCGGGAAATTTCTCACTTAACGATCAATGCTATAAACAAAGTAGGTGTCTAGAAAGGTGTTAGCGGGGCTACTGTTAGTTATATGTATGCCCTAGAGGCCATTACTGTACATTGGATGTATATTGTAGTGGATGCTGGGACATATATAGGGAGGACTTTCTTGCTCGACATGATAGTATGCTATCTAGTTACCCTTTACCTTAACGTGTATGCTGATTGTCTCTCTGTTACATGTTGGTAAAGCCCTTAGGATCTGTACTTGACTACCTAGACTATGATGCGGATCATACTAGTGGGGACATGGTAGTCCATAAGTACATCCTTCAAAGTCCCTAGTCGTGGGTGTATCGAGACGGGGCATCGATATACCAGAGTAGACTAGCGTATACCTTCTCGACCCATATAGATGGGCGATGGATGATCCCATATCCATCGGTGTTTGACATCAGAGATGATATACGGGTGCTCAGTAGAGACTGGGTACACTGGACGGACTCGCCGAGAACTCCCAGATGGTATTATACCTCACGTCAGATGGCAGTTCTCTGGTGACACTGGTGCAGAGTAGTCTGTTGACCCGAGATCGTCATAGAGTCTCGTGTGGTTCCCACTGTGCTTTCATTTCCATCTTACCACGTCCAAGAGGGTGTGCAAAACGGTGGTTTTTGGGTACAGTCCCGAGTCACATGGAGGCAATGAGCGATAGAAGGGGATTCGTCTCTCCCGGTATAGGGAGTTGATGTTGCGCTGTGTTCGATTGGCTATAACAGGAAATCCCTGGCCAGGGTTGCTGAGATTTACTGGTAAGTGTTACCAGTAGTTTCTCGAATAGTTATAGACCTCATATCGACACGACTTATTGAGCTATTGGGGTCTGACGTTTACCACCCCTAGGCGAGATATGCGACATATCAGACGATCAGACCGGACTGTACGGTAGTGTTACTGGTCGGATTCACTGGAGTGTGAGCGGGCTTGCTCGTCGATCTTCAGATCGCTCAATACCCGGGTGGCCGTTACGTTTAGCAGACCGCTTGCGGCTTGTGGGTGTTTGATATGATCATCGCCTGCTGCCGGCGTATTGACGAGTCTTTAGAGTCCTACACAGAGGTTTCCTGGCTCAAGCGAAACGAAATAGGAGCGCATATGAGATATGTGCGGGACCGAGAATAATGCGTGTATGTGATACCGTATTCTATTCTCGCGATATATATATCGAATGGTTGTATGCGATATAACCTAGTTATCGATTCAAGCGTTGATTCGATAAGCCGATATATTAAATACTAGTCGGTTGTGTGCGACATAACCGGGTCATTGAATCAAGTGTTGATTTAATGATTTAATGCATATTTATATATTTGATATATTACTTTGCATCAACTAGTATCGGTTTACTTAAGATGGATTTTCTCACTCGGGTGTGCGCATTACATATGCGATATGATTTTGTGCACTTGCTTGTATCATGTTTGATGATACATCCTTTTTGGTTAAGTGTAAAGTATTAAACCTTGGTTAATGAAATGGTTAGGGTTTCTTATTTGTTATTCATTTATCTTGTTTAATTATCCTTTTTATTTTTGATAAATGAATAAAAGAAAAGAGAAAAGAATGGTTGCTAGATTTGGAGTTTAGTTGAAGCTTCATGAAGCTTTGATAAAGTCAACCATACTTATCTCATCCTTAACCCTAACCATTCCCACTAACCATGATTCATTCTCTACACTTGACCATGGTTAAAATTATGATAAGAATTCATTTTCTTTTCATTTTTCAAATTAACTTATCATAACTAATTTCCTTCTTCTTCTTCATTCTTCAAGTGAAGAAAAGCAAGGTCCATCAATGGTGATTGTTGGAAAAGAGTGAGAAATCCAATTCTAAAGTTAACCCACTTCCTATTTCTTCATCCTCTACCTCTTGCCAAGTAGTAGAGTGTGTTTTCTTCAAAAGTTTCATGACTTGGTGAAGTGAGAGCTTGATCTTGCGATGCTTCGACGTAGATCATCTTCGGCATGGACATCGACGACCTAGCTTGCCCATTCTCCGACGAAGCCGACTCTAGAGCCCGAATTTGATTTGGACAGCGGAGACGACCTCATTGCGGAGCAGTGGAGGTGGAGGACCGGATCTACAAAGGTTGTATTTCCGTATTCTCATTAGCTAAGTTGTTAGCTAGCTTTCTTTTCGCCTAGACTTCTAGCAAACGATCCGTACTTTAGGGTTTGTAGGCACTATAATTTTTCAAATTGCCATGGTTGATGGCTTGGGAGACCTCACTAGTGTGCATAGGAACCCTACAGTGGTATCAGAGCCTAGCTAGAGCCTTAGGCGAAGTCCAGACGGAAATTGAAGTCCGAACGAACCCGAAACCCCGAACCAATATTGCTTTCTGTAAAATTTTTAAAAACAGGGATTATTCAGTATTAAAAATATCCAGAAAAACAAGCAGGAAAATCTAAGAGTAACTGTGTAACCCGTAGCCCTAATTTCACTAAAGCGCCGCGCTTCCGCGGCACGACCATGGCTCGTGCGGCGGAAGGGCGGCCGTTTTGTCGTTTTGTGAGACCAAATTTACACAGTAACTCCTATTTTCCAGTGTTGGTCTTCCTGGCTATTTTTAATATTTTTTCAAGAGTTGAATTTTTCTGAGTTGTTTTGGGAATTCGGTGTTTCGATCAGGGTATCAAATTTTGTCTGTGTGGCTTTCCGGATAAATCTTAGAATATGTTAAAAAGTTCGACCGGATACAATACCCAACTTTTCCCCTGTCGGGAAATTTCCAAGTGTTGGATTTTTCCGTAGTTTAACGACGTTCTAAGTAGTGCAAGTAACGCGATGGTCCCTCTAGAAGACACAATCCTTAACTCGATTATGTGACCGTCTTGAACTGCCCTTTGAACCTTCGGGTTTGGGGCAGTACGGCGTGCCACATATGAGGCGTTGGCTTGACCCTTCTACGGCTGGACCGTTGGTACTGAGGTACGAACTGAATGTTGTTAGACTAGTTTCATTTGTTTATCTGTATCGGGAAAACTTGGGTGTTCGATTGTTCGATCGGAAAGTTTAACATTTTCTATTTATCTGGAATGGGATACAATAATTGGAATTCACAATAGTTATGAGATAACTAAATGAATGTTATAAACATAGCACTTTAGTCTCACTTGATCGGTTGCTACGGAATTTTGATGTGATCAAAAGTCCGTCGCAATCACGTAGCGTACGCGGATACTCGCCGGATATACTTAATAGACAGCTTCACTCCATAGCCCCGACCAAGTGACTGTAGGAGAACCCCGTCGCCGAAAGCATCCGTCATGGTGCTCGCGGTAGCGGTGTTCCGCCTTGGTGCACTTCGTCGACGGTATCGGGGGTGCGGCCGCCTACTGAAGTTTGCGACGAGCATTCGATCAGGCTGTCGGGAATCTTGTTGAATTGCCCGACTTGATATTGAAAAGTGTTTTCGATTTTGAGACTAAAATGCGGGGTTTATAATAGTTAGGCATGTGATGTCTAAGAAATTCATTTGGTCAGGCATGCGATGTCTGAGGTGGTTGCGGATTCCAACTGTTGTAGTTTTTCACTTTCTTTTCTGTGACCGTAAGTGTAATATGTTATATCGCCGGTTTCGTTGCTACATGTCAACGACAATTGGGATGGACATATTTACTTACGTTGATGACATGTGATGTTATGTGTTGCTGGATATGTTATATTGGATCGTCGTGTTTGAATGGCCGGGGGTTTTTATGTCAGATGAGTGTTTTCCATTTTCATTCATGTAAAAACTTGTATGTAATATTCTTTTTTTTGGGGCGCTTCCAGGTTGCGGGAGTTGTCACCTGTTGTATATTATTTACTTTTCCGCACTAGGATAGACCCAAGGAGGGGAGCACAGGTAACCGGGTTCTGGAGTCCAGTGGGAGACCAACTCGAGGAGTCGAGTCCGGGTCTCCTAACTCTAGAACTGGCAGGGTTGCTTGCCGCTCTCGTAGGGGTCTAGGGGTGTGGATTTGGCTATTCATCACGACCGTGGAATCCGTGTTTTATACTGGCTCGTATTGAAAACACGGACGTCCTAGTATATCAAATATTTCATATGTTTCTTCTGCTGCGATATCTGTGATGTGATCATGAGATGTTCTGTGATAGATACAGTATATAGTATATATGATATATTATATAGACGTTACTTATGTTTTACACCCGCGCTAGCCCTGCCCCGCTCTGCCGTTAGTTACCTAACCTAACGGTGCACGAGGGGACATCGAGGCGAATGCGGATGGCATAAGTGTACGTCGTATTTATCTGTGATGTTTAGGTACTTAAATGATGGGACTTCATTAATGTGATTAATGAAATAAAAGAAACCTAAGATGTTGTAGAATCGAATTTCAAAATAAAACAGGTAGCTACAGTTCTTGCTTTGCACAGAGGTATATGAGATATATCCTGCACCTTATTCGATGAGGAAAGGACCGAGATCCCTTCACCGGGAGTGACTCCTTTAGCAATAACTGACAGATGCTACACACTCGGTTTGTCTTTTGATTGCTTTTAAGAGTTTTTGCTTTGCACAGTGATATATATGATATATCCGGCACCTCATTCGACGAGGAAAGGACCGACGATCCCTTCACCGGGAGTGACTCCTTTAGCAAGACTAGAAAAGCCTCAAAAGCATTCCATTTTAAAAATCATTTGATTCTACAACGATATCAAGTTCATTACGCAATAGGTTTTCAGAAAAACCTGTCGTAGCCCTCCGTCATTTCAGATAAGTAGTAGTTAGTATTCCTGCTGCGTTTGTTGGCCTTTGTCAAGGCGCAGTGTGCGGTAGCTAACTGGTGCTTATCTGCTTATGCATATGATGCAGATTGGGTTAGGGTAGTCGTGCGACCTTGTTGGCCTTTGTCAAGGGCCGTGCGGGTGGGTTTAATTCAATCAGGAAATGACGGGTTGAACTTGACTAGCATCCTATGGTTTGTTGGCCTTTGTCAAGGTCATAGGAGGTTAGGGGCAAAATATTATCGGGAATTTCAAGTGTTGAAATTTGCAATGAGATTGCATACCTTCTATGAGATAGTTGGATCCCGATACCCGCTGCGAGTAAGAGTTACTCCTGGGAGAGTTTTACGCATTACAATTAGCCGATCAAGTAGGTGTCTAGAAAGGTGCCAACGAGGTTACGCCTCTGGGAAAACGAGGTTTACGGTAATTAGGTTCGTGCGAAAGCACGGGGGACCTCCCTCAAAGTACCGACACTGGCCTGGCTGAAAGATTGGCGAACTTGTAGTGTGTAATTAATCCCGGCTAGTCTTTCCTTTTAGGGTTTGAAGGAAGATTTGATAAAAAGCAGTGGGAGCCATCCTGATTAGATAAAATAATAACCAATCTATTCTTGACAGAGCGCACGCTGAGTGTTTTCTTCTCTCTCTCTCCAGGTAGCGACCATATCACGCCTTAATCAAGATAATAATACGGATTATTGACCGAACCCGCTTGTTATACTGAGCTGGGGAACGTTGGTCCCGCTCCAACTTATAATTGTTATAAGACAGAGCAGGAAATTGGGGAATACCAGATTTCCCGTGCCGCCCAAACGAAGAGAGTGCATGCTGATGCATCATCTTCGGGTGTGTTCATTATATAGAACTGTTTCTCAGTGTCTTTACGTCCTGGGTATGTGATACCGGATCAGGATCCCAGATATGTAATCTGTTACATAGGGCTACAGATAGGTAGAGAACTGAGAACGGGTGATAAGTTTCATGAGGCAGAAAACGGGGCAAGAGTTGCAGCCAAGTCTGTCGGTCACTGTCACCCTGTATTACAATACATTGATTCTGAACGAATGTTATTAGATACCGAACCTGATATACAAAATCATATCAGTCTCTTTATTAGTAAAGAAAGGATATAATTTTGTATTGGTGGATAATGTTTTGAACATTTCCTATATCAAAAGTTGATCGGTTCAGGCACGTTATCTAAAAGCATTAATGTTCTAAATCAAACTACAGTTCTTAGTATACAGATCACACACAAGAGGAAGAGTTCAGAAATGAACAAATTCTTCTTGAGGCATTGTAGACTAGGTCAGATCAATGCGACCCGACTAGCTAGAGTTACATATAGATGCATATTTAAATCAGTTTGAATTTACATCTTATGAAACTCGCCAGTCATGTCACAAAGATAAGATGACCATAGCTCCGTTTACTGGAAACAGAGAAAGAGTTAATAAACTCTTGGGATGATACATGTTGATGTATGTAGGTCCCCTGTCTACAAATGCCAGGACTGGTTCTTTATACTTCATTACGTTCTCTGATGATCTCTTTAGATTCAGACATATGTTCCTGTTGAAACACAAGTCCGAAACTTTTGAGATATTCACAGAATATAAGTTAGAAGTAGAGAACCAAAATACGGGTATAAGTATTATGTCCTTTGATGTGATCAAGGAGGAGAATACTTGAGCACGGAATTCCTGGACCATTCTAAAGGGGAATGAGATTCTCTCTCAGCATTACTCCTCCGAATACACCATAGCACGATGGTATATCGGGGCGGAGCAATCACACCCTATATGATAAGGTGTGCTCTATGATGAGTACTACTGAGTTGCCTATTTCTTTTTAGGAGTTATGCACTTGAGAAGCTGCATACCTATTGAATAGGGTTCGAATCAAATCAGTTGCCTACCACTTCATATGTAATGTGGAAAGGGAAGAGCCCATATCTTAAGTTAGTTGAGATTTGGGGTTGCCCGGCCTATGTCTAAAAACAAAATCCGGACAAGCTCGAGGCAAGGATAGTTATGTAGAACTGGAAAGGTTCCAGCTATGCAAACTACAGAAGATGATTTGATAGAACCAAAGGATTCAGTAGATACCAACGAACCTCAGCCTCTCCGCCGATCTAGTAGGGTTCCTCACCCACTTGAGAGATACTTCGGTTTCTCTATGAAAGTGGGAGCGAGGATTGCATCATGAGATGATGACCCAACTAGTTTCGAGCTGGCCATCAAGAGTAAGACTCTGTAAGAATGGCTGGATGCTTAGTGATCTGAGATGGAATCCTTATACACCAACAAAGTATGGACTTTAGTTGCTATATCTGA
This sequence comes from Agapanthus africanus, assembly GCA_030015575.1. Classification (NCBI taxonomy): domain Eukaryota; kingdom Viridiplantae; phylum Streptophyta; class Magnoliopsida; order Asparagales; family Amaryllidaceae; genus Agapanthus; species Agapanthus africanus. The sequence continues at coordinate 291,312,171 of CM057340.1, forward strand.
AGGGTTAAATCCCCATCAGGAGCAAGTATATCTTGAGAAGATTACTTGGTGTAGATGGAAAAGTTGAGACTTTCAAAGCTAGACTAGTTAAAGGATTTCGTCATTGACCAGGCATGGATAATGATGAAACCTTTTCCAGTACCTATGCTTAAGTCCATCCAGATCCTACTTACCACGGCTGCATACCATGACTACGATCTCTGGTTGTTGGGTGTCTTGACTGCTTTTCTAAATGATGATTTAGAAGAGTGCGTCTATAAGTACACAGCCAGAGGGCTTCGTAGACAATGGGAGCAGCGGAAACGTGTGCAAGATGCTTTATAGGATTAAAGCAGGCATCGCGGAGGTGGAACATCTGTTTTGATGAATTAGTCAAAGAAGTTGACATCATCAAAATGGTAGATGAACCTTGTATAAACAAAAAGGTAGTAGGGAGTATGGTGAGATCCTCGTAGAGTACGTGGATGACATACTCTTGATAGGGAAAGAGTTTCCTATGCTACGCTCGATCAATCTCCACTTATCACTAGGATTCTCCATATAGGATCAAAGTGATACCTACTAAATCCTGGATTTTGGATCTATGAGATAGATTTAAATGGATGTTAGGATTCTCACTAGTTGTAGTGAGATGGTATCAAATGATTCTGGGGAGAATCACTGGAAGGGTTCCAGGGTGATAAAGACGACTGAATGTCAGTCACAGGCATTGTCTTTACCCTAAGTAAAGGGACGGTATGTTGGAAGAGTTCCAAGCTAGATACCGTGACATACTAGACGATAAAGGGAGGATACATCGCTACTTAAGATGCTACCAAAGAGGATGTTTGGGTGTATATCAGTTCATGAGATGAACTACGTTCCTACCATTGTGAGACAATGGAGTTGTGGCTCATGCCGAGGAACGCCGGTCCCATCAGTGATCCAGACTTATTCTAAGGCAGCATCGCCTGATCATGGAGATGGTTGATCTCCAGGGTGATCGAGGTTAGGAGAGTAGACTCAGAGGACAACACAGCGGATCCACTCACAAAGGCCTGTTCCCAGAGAGAGACTTTTATGGGATGGTTGAGTATGAGATACTGCAACCACTGCTACAGATGGCCCTAGTGCAAGTGGAAGATTGTTAGTTATATGTATGCCCTAGAGGCCATTACTGTACATTGGATGTATATTGTAGTGGATGCTGGGACATATATAGGGAGGACTTTCTTGCTCGACATGATAGTATGCTATCTGGTTACCCTTTACCTTAACGTGTATGCTGATTGTCTCTCTGTTACATGTTGGTAAAGCCCTTAGGATCTGTACTTGACTACCTGGACTATGATGCGGATCGTACTAGTGGGGACATGGTAGTCCATAAGTACATCCTTCAAAGTCCCTAGTCGTGGGTGTATCGAGACGGGGCATCGATATACCAGAGTAGACTAGCGTATACCTTCTCGACCCATATAGATGGGCGATGGATGATCCCATATCCATCGGTGTTTGACATCAGAGATGATATACGGGTGCTCAGTAGAGACTGGGTACACTGGACGGACTCGCCGAGAACTCCCAGATGGTATTATACCTCACGTCAGATGGCAGTTCTATGGTGACACTGGTGCAGAGTAGTCTGTTGACCCGAGATCGTCATAGAGTCTCGTATGGTTCCCACTGTGCTTTGATTTCCATCTTACCACGTCCAAGAGGGCGTGCAAAACGGTGGTTTTTGGGTACAGTCCCGAGTCACATGGAGGCAATGAGCGATAGGAGGGGATTCGTCTCTCCCGGTATAGGGAGTTGATGTTGCGCTGTATTCGATTGGCTATAACAGGAAATCCCTGGCCAGGGTTGCTGAGATTTACTGGTAAGTGTTACCAGTAGTTTCTCGAATAGTTATAGACCTCATATCGACACGACTTATTGAGCTATTGGGGTCTGACGTTTACCACCCCTAGGCGAGATATGCGACATATCAGACGATCAGACCGGACTGTACGGTAGTGTTACTGGTCGGATTCACTGGAGTGTGAGCGGGCTTGCTCGTCGATCTTCAGATCGCTCAATACCCGGGTGGCCGTTACGTTTAGCAGACCGCTTGCGGCTTGTGGGTGTTTGTTATGATCATCGCCTGCTGCCGGCGTATTGACGAGTCTTTAGAGTCCTACACAGAGGTTTCCTGGCTCAAGCGAAACGAAATAGGAGCGCATATGAGATATGTGCGGGACCGAGAATAATGCGTGTATGTGATACCGTATTCTATTCTCGCGATATATATATCGAATGGTTGTATGCGATATAACCTAGTTATCGATTCAAGCGTTGATTCGATAAGCCGATATATTAAATACTAGTCGGTTGTGTGCGACATAACCGGGTCATTGAATCAAGTGTTGATTTAATGATTTAATGCATATTTATATATTTGATATATTACTTTGCATCAACTAGTATCGGTTTACTTAAGATGGATTTTCTCACTCGGGTGTGCGCATTACATATGCGATATGATTTTGTGCACTTGCTTGTATCATGTTTGATGATACATCCTTTTTGGTTAAGTGTAAAGTATTAAACCTTGGTTAATGAAATGGTTAGGGTTTCTTATTTGTTATTCATTTATCTTGTTTAATTATCCTTTTTATTTTTGATAAATGAATAAAAGAAAAGAGAAAAGAATGGTTGCTAGATTTGGAGTTTAGTTGAAGCTTCATGAAGCTTTGATAAAGTCAACCATACTTATCTCATCCTTAACCCTAACCATTCCCACTAACAATGATTCATTCTCTACACTTGACCATGGTTAAAATTATGATAAGAATTCATTTTCTTTTCATTTTTCAAATTAACTTATCATAACTAATTTCCTTCTTCTTCTTCATTCTTCAAGTGAAGAAAAACAAGGTCCATCAATGGTGATTGTTGGAAAAGAGTGAGAAATCCAATTCTAAAGTTAACCCACTTCCTATTTCTTCATCCTCTACCTCTTGCCAAGTAGTAGAGTGTGTTTTCTTCACAAGTTTCATGACTTGGTGAAGTGAGAGCTTGATCTTGCGATGCTTCGACGTAGATCATCTTCGGCATGGACATCGACGACCTAGCTTGCCCATTCTCCGACGAAGCCGACTCTAGAGCCCGAATTTGATTTGGACAGCGGAGACGACCTCATTGCGGAGCCGTGGAGGTGGAGGACCGGATCTACAAAGGTTGTATTTCCGTATTCTTATTAGCTAAGTTGTTAGCTAGCTTTCTTTTCGCCTAGACTTCTAGCAAACGATCCGTACTCTAGGGTTTGTAGGCACTATAATTTTTCAAATTGCCATGGTTGATGGCTTGGGAGACCTCACTAGTGTGCCTAGGAACCCTACAGCTACGCCCCCAGGGAAAAGAGGTTATTTAATTAAGGAACTTCGCGAAAGCGTTGGAAAACCTCCCTCGAAGTACCGACACTGGCCTGGCTGAACGGTTAAGCAAGTATTGTATGGTGAGATTGATCCTGACTAATTCTTCCGTTTTGGTTTGAGGAGGGATTCGAGAAACAGTGGGAGCCATCCTGTTTAGACAAACTAAAAACCATTCTAAACTTGCAAGAGCATCATGCTGAGTGTTTCTTCTCTCTCCTAATTGCAGCGACCAATCGACATGACTGGACTTAAGTTACTTCTAGATAAAAATATACTGACAGGGCCAAACTACAAAGATTGGCTCAGGAATGTCAAGATGGCAATCACTTACGACAAGCTGGGGTATCTTCTTACCACCAAAGCTCCCCCTGTCCCAGGTCCCAAAACCAGCGCCGCGGATAAGGAAATCCGTAAGACCTGGGAACTAGACTGTGCGAAGGCCTAGTGCCTCATGCTTGCCTCTATGGACAATGAACATCAGAGGAGGCACGAGAATATGGACCTGGAATCCATATTTCTTCATACAAAAGAACTGTATGGAGAGCAATCTCGTATCGCAAGATACGAAGTGTCGAAGAAGTTATTTTCGGCAAGATTGGCCGTCGGATCATCGGTAGCGGAACACGTGCTTAAGATGATTGGCTACATTGAGGAGCTCGCGGACCTTGGGACCACGTTGGAGAATGAGCTCTATACGGACTTGATTCTCCAGTCCCTTCCTTCCACTTACGCCCAGTTTATCCTGAACTTCAACTTACAAGAAAAGGAAGTTGAACTTTCATAACTCCTCAACATGCTGAGGAGCGCAGAGGGCACCCTACAGAAAGGTAGGGAAACATCCACTTTGTTTGTAGGAGGATCTTCCTCTTCTAGGTCCAAAGCGAAAGCCAAGGGAAAGAAGAAGAAAGCCCCCGCCAAACCAAGGGGCGGTGTTAGTAAAGTGGATACGAAGGGAAAGGCAAAAGCAACAAAGAAAGTGGGAAAGCTTGTGGATAAGGAAGAATGCTTCTATTGTCATAAGAAGGGACACTGGAAAAATGATTGCAGGGCTTGGAAGGCCAGAACACAGGATCTGAAGCAGGTTGCGGCTTCAGCTTCAGGTGTGTATGTTATTGAAAACTGTCTTTCAATAAACTCTACTTCCTGGGTATTGGATACCGGATCAGGATCTCATATCTGTAATTCTTTGCAGGCGTTGAGAATCCGTAGGGTTTTGAAGGCAGGTGACTTGACCCTCAAAGTTGCAAACGGAGCTAGCATGGATGCTAAGGCCGTGGGGGACTATCACCTGGGGTTGTCAGATGGACACGTTTTGGTTTTGCGTAATTGCTATTTTGTACCCAACGCAACTTGTAATATCATTTCTGTATCTTTGACTTCTAAAGAAGGTTATGAATTTGCGTTTGTAAGTAATGTTGTAAACATTCACCTTAATCAAGTTCTGATTAGGTCAGGTACATTAAGCAATGGTATATACGTATTAAACCATCCACAGATTTTCAATGTCCAGAATACACACAAAAGAAAGTCTCCTGAAATCAATCAGACTTTCTTATGGCATTGTAGACTGGGTCACATCAATGAGAGAAGGTTGACGAAGTTACATACAGAAGGATATTTGAATCCGTTCGAATATCAATCGTATGCCACTTGTCAATCCTGTCTCAAAGGAAAGATGACAAAGACTCCGTTTACTGGACACGGAGTAAGGGCGAGCGAGCTCTTGGGACTCGTACACAGCGACGTGTGCGGTCCAATGTCTACACATGCGCGAAGCGGTTATTCTTACTTCATTACTTTTACGGATGACTTTTCAAGGTACGGTTATGTCTTCTTAATGAAACATAAGTCCGAAGACTTTGGAAAATTCTAGGAATATAAGAATGAAGTAGAAAAACAAACCGGCAAAAGTATCAAGATCCTAAGATCGGATCGAGGTGGTGAATACTTGAGTGCCGAATTCCTGAACTATTTAAAGGAGAACAGAATTCTCTCTCAGCTTACTCCTCCATACACTCCGCAACATAACGGTGTATCGGAGAGACGGAACCGAACCCTATTGGATATGGTACGGTCCATGATGAGTAACGCTGAGTTACCGCGATCATTCTGGGGGTATGCGCTAGAATCAGCTGCATACTTTTTGAACCGAGTTCCCACTAAGACTGTACCTACTACACCATATGAGATGTGGTGTGGGAAGAGACCCTATCTTAATCACATTAAGACATGGGGAAGTCCAGCTTTTGTCAAAAAGCAGCATGCGGACAAGCTCGAGGCACGCTCAGTACAGTGCAAGTTCGTGGGATATCCAAAGAACTCCAAGGGATATTTCTTTTACTGCGAAGAGGAACAAAAGGTTTTTGTTTCTCGTCATGCCTACTTCTTGGAAACTGAGTTTTTGGAAACCCAGATAAGTGGGAACACAGTAGAACTGGAAGAAATTCCAGAACCACGAACTATTACTGAAAGCTTAGTGGAACCAGATTGTTCAAAAGAACAAGACATTCCTATGCCGCTCCGCAGGAGTAGTAGGCAGTCTCATCCGCCCGAGAGATACTACGGTTTTCTCATAGACGGGGATAGAGAGGATTGCATCATAGATTATGATGAGCCTACTAGCTTCCAGCAGGCCGTTTAGAGCGTTGACTTGGTAAAATGGCTGGATGCAATGCGGACCGAAATGGAGTCCATGTACACCTACAAGGTATGGACGTTGGACATTGCTCCAGACGGGGTAAAACCCGTAGGATGCAAGTGGATCTTCAAAAGGAAGATTGGTGTAGATGGACAGGTTGAGACCTATAAAGCTAAACTTGTTGCAAAGGGTTTCCGTCAAAGACCTGGCTTGGACTATGACGAAACCTTTTCTCCAGTGGCTATGCTGAAATCCATTCGGATCCTTCTTGCCATTGCTGCCTTCCACGATTATGAGATCTGGCAAATGGACGTAAAGACCGCTTTTCTAAATGGAAATTTAGAGGAGTGTGTCTATATGGACCAACCAGAGGTTTCATTCAGAGTGGGAGCAGCGGAAAGGTGTGCAAGTTGCTTAAGTCCATTTATGGACTAAAGCAGGCATCGTAGAGTTGGAACATCTGTTTTGATGAGACGGTCAAGGAATTTGGCTTTATCAAAAATCCAGATGAACCATGCATCTATAGTAGATTTGTAGCGAGAACTGTAGTATTCTTCGTTTTATACGTGGATGACATTCTCTTAATAGGAAATGACATTCCTATGCTACAATCTGTCAAGGGGTTCTTGTCACACAGGTTCTCCATGAAAGACCTGGGTGATGCCTCATACATCCTGGGATCCGGATCCATCATGATAGATCCAAGAGGATATTAGGACTTTCACAGTCCAGGTACATCGACACCATACTGAAAATATTCAGTATGGAAGATTCCAAGCGCGGTAACCTACCGGCTTGTCACGGGATCACCCTTTCTAAAGAGATGTCTCCCAAGACTGATTTGGAGAGGAAGTTCAAGAAAGAAAGGTATAACCCCCTAACCGAGTAGTTAACAACTTCTAGTTAGGTTGTTAGTTAGATGTTTAACAAAGATCCGGTTTTGAGTCCATGTTACCACCTCTAGAAAATTGTTTTTCACCAAATTCCGCATGCCCGAAAGTACCGGGAGAGGTAGCATGGACTTACGCCTACAATTTCCAATGCGTCATATAGTATCAAGAATCGAACATGAAAGACAAAACGACATGCGAATCGCTTATTGGTTAGAACTTATAGCCTACGCCTGCAAAACCATCAAACAACCCCCGTCACTGATGTACAAACATCAGACTAAGGAACACAATATCAAATACCAAATTAAAACGAAGTCGCAAAACAATGCAGCAACTCAAGAAAATGGTCTCAGATTTTACCCTAGGCCAAATTTGCCAATTTTGCATACATGGAGGGTCTAATTTAGAGGAGATAAAGCCCTGGAAAAAGCACGAAGCAAATTGGGTGTACCAAGGCTGCAAATTGCGGCCCAAAAGAATAAATCCGCGGCCTGGACAAGGTGGTTGGGGCTCGGGTCTTTAGGGTACACTCCAGGTTGCCTGCACGACCCCCGGTAATCGCTAAAAAAATTTCAGGTCACCCGGGTTATAGCAGATCACCAAAACACATCACAATTCTCACAATTTCCCGACATCGGGGTTTCTAAGTTCGCTAATTGGGGTTCTAGTCTCTGGTTTAGTCAAATATATCATCACTACAGGGGTTTTATGGTCTCTACTGACCTCAATTACACCTTTGAATTCAATTCAAACCCTAACCTCTTCTAGAAATTTTCAAAGTTCACATAACCACAAAACTTGCTAAGGTGAAAAAATACAATATAAATGATGAAGGAATTACCTCATTTGGTAACTCAAGAATTTTCTTGAGTTGCCCTAAGTCTTCAAAATCTGATTTTTCCTAATCAAAAGTGTTTGTAGTGGGCTTGTGCATGTTTTTAATGAAGTGGGGATGATGTTTTGAGGTGGGGATGTAGGTGTTTTGAGGAGGTAGAGGAGGAAGGAGGGAGTGGGCTTCCATGGGGTTGAATGGAGAGGAAAAATGATGAAGATGATGAATGATAAACAAAGGCCATAGTCAATGAAGACCCCTCACCTCTCTCTCATTTCTCTCTCTTTCCCATACCTCTATACTATATTCATTTTCATTTTCTTTTCTTTATCTTTTCTTCTCTTATCATTTAAAACAAAGCATGCATGAACAATAAAGAAAAGACCATGGTTGAAAATTGTAGAAATGTGAAATAGGACATGGTGCATGTCATGTGCACAAATCAAGCTCAATGCACGATTAGTGATATTTATTCGCGATTAGCATTAAAATTGTATATAATTAATAATAGAAATTTATAATCTGCTTAAATCATATAAAACACACTCATTTACGTAATTCCCATAATTTTCCAAATATTTCCCAATTTTCTCGGTATTTAATTATACCGCATTATCAAAATATTCATAATATTTATTATTTAATTTTTTAATTTCCCAAAAATAATATTTTATTTTTTCTGAAATGTTGCAGCTGTAAGTCTACGGTAGCGCCCCAGCCGTCTTTCCGAGGCCAAAATGCGGAAACAAAACTTTTTTTTTAACTTGAAAATGGCGCTATCGTATGCTTAAATCCCGGATCGTAACCATTAACCTACTACTAGCTAGAAGAGAGAGGGTTGGAAAGCTATACCGATTGATCCGTGTCCTTCGGTCTTTGGCCACCATCCCAAGCTCTTCGCGGCATCTCCAGTCTCAATCTCCTCGTCGGAAAGGGCACCACATCATCGATTCTTTTTACGGGCTCCCGCTTCATCCGAAGCAACTCGGGCATGAACTGTGCTAGCCGACGTGTCCAAGGTGTTGTAGAGAATGTTTGTGATCACTTTGCCTCTTGCATCCATGAGTTTGGATGGAGGTTGAAGATGTTGCCATTGGAGGAGATGATGAGCTAGAGGAAGAAGAAGAAGAAGATGTTTCTTTTTCATTTTCTTTTCATTTGTTGTGTTGTAATAATAATGAGAGTGAGAGTGTGAAAAGAAAAATAAAAGAACAAATATAAACCCATGGCAGCCCCCCCTCTCTCTCCTTATCATATCAAGCACAAAACAATCCATTAATGTGACATATTTGCAAGAAAAGAGACCATGACTCATGATACAAGTCCATGTCACATTAATGCATTGTCATGATGATTTCTAGCTCATTATTTCCACCATCCAAACATTAATCCAAATGTTCGCAACAATAAAAAGATAAGGCAACATCTAAAGTAAACTCGTAACGGATCACAAGGATACCCTCACCTGTATATACATACCTGCATCCGCATTCCGACTGAATGCGAACGCGATGACACTAAAGTAATCTAACAAATCTAATACTAGGATCCGAAATAAACCAAAGCCCACTAGTATGATCCGTCCGATCATGATCTGTGCAATACCGCACGTATAAGATCGAACCCTGCCATATATCATACGGCCTCTACAACGTTTCGCCCGAAACTTGAGAAACAGTTTGTGGGGGACTCTAAAGACTCGTCAATACATTGGCTGTGGATTTAACCACTTGCACTTCAGAGGTACTAGCTGTACGTAACGGGCTACCAGGTATTGACCAAATGGGATGTCGATGAATGAACTCATCCTGACACCCTACTGAGCCTGTCAGTGACAATATCCGTACAGTCCGGTCCGTTCGTCTATGAGCATCGCATGGCGGGCCTAGGGGGCTGGTAAAAGTTAGACCCCCAAAAGCGGTACAAGTCGTGCCGGAGTGTAGCCCAGAACACCCTGAGATACTACTGGAATACCAACCAGTAAATCTCCTGCCTTGGCCAAGGACTTCGTGTAATGGCTCTCCTAGACACAGCGCGATCTTACCCCCAATACCGGGAGAGACGAAACCCCTGCCGATCCGCTCACTGCCTCCATATGGCTCAGGACTGTACCCAACTAAAACCTGTTTGCACGACTCCTTTGAGCCATGGTAGGGTAGTAATCAAAGCACAGTGGGAACTCACACTAGACAAATGACGATCTCAGGTCGATGAACTAACCTGTACACTTGTCACCAGGGAACTGCTATCTGACGTCAGGTATAATACCAACTAGCATATTCCCGGCGAGTCCTGTTCGGTGTACTCGTAACCCAATAAGCACCTGTATACATCTTAGGTGAACCAACTGACATCAATGGCTTGAGAGACCGGCCACCGCCCCTCGTCGGGGTCTCGACTGTATACACTAGTCTACTCCGGAGTATCGATGCCCTGTCTCGAAACTCCTACGACTAGGGACCACTTTAAGGATGTGCTTATAGACCCTAGCTCCCACGTATATGATCGCCATCATACTGCTGGCAGTCAAGCAAGAATCCTAAGGGCTCTATCAACTTGTAATAGCGACCTGTAAGGTCACCTAAAGCAGTGCACGATGATAAAGATAAACCAGATAGCATACTATCATCTTGAGTAAGTCTGTCCTACCGGTATAGGTCCTCCCTCAATCATTGCAATCACGTGCCTATGATCCAATAATTGACTCTGAGGGCACTATATCCAACAATCTCCCACTTGCACTCAAGGCTAATTATTGCGATGTCGCATACTCACAGCCCGTGTGATACCGAACACCCAACTCCTCTACTAATCAGTCTCACAAAGCCCGTTTGCGAAACTATCGTGTTCGAGGAATAGCCTTAGTGGGTGGATCCGCCCTGATGTTTCTTTCTATGTCTCTCTTTGTCTCAAGTTCGCGGAGAAATCCATCTCCCGAATTGAGTAATACCCGTCCTAGAATATGTCTGGATATCTGATGTGACCTACCTCATAAATGAACTCCAAATCCAAACTTCTTAGAGTGTATCGTCAACTGAACTTAATCAGTAACCCGCGTCATGCCTCCCTCAGTGTTTGCTTGGATCATCTGTCCAAAACACTTCCTTGTTAGAGGGAAAACTATAACTCTGACAGTCACTCTGTCATCCAGGTCACCTTAGAAGCCTGGAATGTTAACCGTCTCCCGAAAGAGGCTGCCGTTATCAGATCCCTAAAACATCCACTTATGTTCTAAAACTGCTTCCGAATGTTTCTCCAGGATTGGATCGATATCAACTTATTGCATCTACTGCAAAAACAACGTCTGCTGTTGTACTTGACATTTCATGATTGACTCAATTGCCTAAGCAAGTGATCTGCCAATCATGCACATCCCTCTTGTTGGATATATATGCCCTAGAGGCCTACATTGTATAGGATGCTTGGGATATGTATGTACATGACAGTCTTGCTTGATATGATAGTACGCTATTTGGTTTGACTTTGTCTTAACGTATGATATATTTTACTTGGTATTTATATATATATATATGTTGATAAAGCCCATAGGGTGTTCGTCTGACTACCGGCGTTGTGATGGAAGTCATACTAGTGGGAGCTGGATAGTCAATAGGCACACCTTTAGATGTCCCTGGTCGCAGGAGTATCGAGATTGGGCATCGATACTCCGGAGTAGACTAGTGTATACATATCTAGACCCTGACGAGGGGCGATGGATTGGTCCCGCAACCATTGGTGGTGTTCACCTAAGATTGTATACAGATGCTCACTGGGTGTGAGTACACCGGACAGGACTCGCCGAGAACTGACTGGATGGTATTATACCTAACGTCAGATAGCAGTTCTCAGGTGACATGTGTGCAGATAGTCCGTTGACTTAAGGTCATCATTTGTCTCGTGTGAGTTGCCACTGTGCTTTGATTATTACCCTACCACGGCTCAAAGGAGTCGTGAAAACAGGTTTCAGTTGGGCACAGTCCCGAGCCACGTGGAGGCAGTGAGCGACTGTTAGGGATTCGTCTCTCCCGGTATAGGGAGTTGATATCGCACTGTGGTCGGTTGGTCATTACCATAAGTCTCTGGCCAGGGCTGATTGAGAATTACTGATGGAATGATCAGTAGATTCTCGGGTGGTCTTGAACCATACCGACACGACTTGTACGGTTATTAGGGGTCTGACGTCTACCACCTCCCTAGACCATACATGCGATACACTTAGACGAACAGACCGGACTGCGCGGATATTGTCACAGACAGGCTCAGTAGGATTTCAGATGGGTTACCTCATCAAGCTTTCTTATCGACAACTACCTGGGGACCGTTACGTACAGCTAGTGCCGCTTGCGGTTTGTGGTTAAACCCACTGCCAGCGTAGTAGTTGAGTCTTTAGAGTCCCACATAGAGATTTCCCAAACCCAGGCGAAAAGATATAGAGGTCGTATGGTTTTACGACAAAGGTTCGGACGCATACGTGTTTGAACGCACGTACGACATTCGGACAGTTTTTACCAGCCGGCTTTGGTTTAAGCCAGATTCTAGTATCAGGTTATTGGATTTATACAGTCTAAAGTTTTTCCGTGTTTTCACGGATAAGAGGGGCGTTCTCGTAATTTTCCGAGAAGCTTCTAGAAGGATGTGACATGGAGGGAGAGGTGGCATTTTCATTTAATGAATTAGTGACTCATTATGAGTGATTCATCATGTCATTAATGCATTATTAAATGCTTAATGACTCACATAATGAATCACCCACTTGCATTAATGAAACATGATGAATAATCTCATATTATTCATTTCTTTTTAATTCATTATGTTTCATATATCTAGTGAGAAGCTTTTTCATTTTCATTATTATTATCATTATCATCTTCTCACTCTCTCTCTTCAAGTTCTCTCTCCTTCACCAAACCTAATCCTACCCTCATGAGTTGAGAACAAGGATTAGGAAAGACTAATTATTCCATAACCTATCTCTACATCACCTTAGCTACTCTATTTAGCAACTAGAGAAACTAAGTAACCTCAAGTTTAGAGGTTATAGCTTGGATTAGGGTTCTCGGGTGGATCGTCTATCACGGAAGAAAGCCGAAGAGGACGTGGAGATCCAAAGAGGCCGTAGATAACATTAAGACGAAGGAGTAGAACCGTTTGGTATAATCTCTTAACATAGTAGTTTAGAACTCTATAGCTTTTGTTAAAACTTGTTTAGCAAACGATTCATACGGTTATTCGATGTTTAATCATAGAACAAGATTGTTATTCATATTTCCGCCTCCCCATAAGTATTGGGGTGTTGAACATCGACTTACAGTGGTATCAGAGCCTAGCTAAACAGTATTTAACACACTTGCAAATTTGTATGAATTTCAAACGAAAAAACAAACCGGAAAAACCCCGATATCATGTACTTTCTGTCGAATTTTAAATGAGGTCCAAAAATTTTTCAGGGACCCTCAGAATGACCTAAATGAATGAATTAGAACACCCAAGAAAATTGGACTCATGAATCGGCCATAGCGCCGCGGAACCGCGGCCGATCCTACCGATCCGCCGCGATTCCGCCGCGCTTTGGACGATTCATCATCCCAAGTTTCTTGTGTTGTTTCTCTGTGATATTTGGTGTTTTCTGGTAATTTTTATTTTTGCTCAGGTTTCAGATTTACAGAGAAGTATTGGAGCAAAATTAAATGTGTTTAATCGATCGAAATTATACGGTATTTGCTTGTTTGATTATATCTGTGAAATGTTTTATGTGTTCGTAAACCTCCCCTAACTGCTAGTATGTCGGTTGGCAGGGGGTTGCACATATCTGTGATGTTATATATAACTGTTTGTGTATATAAACTGTATTGGACTGTTGTGGTGATTAGCCGGGTTTATGTGATGGGTTATTGTATTAATTCATTTGATGTAAATGTAATAAGTTGTAATATTATTTTGCGGGGCACATCCAGGTTGCGGTTGTAGCTACCGTTTTATTATTTCTTTTTACTGTTTTTGCTCCTAGGATAGACCCAGGGTGGGGTGCACAAACTACCGGGCATTTTGAAGTGTTGGGGCAGACCGCTTCACTTCTGGTACTTGGCGGGTAGTTTGCCGTACCCGTAGGGGTCTGGGGTGGGAAAATGGCTATTCATCACAACTGTGTAATCCGTCTTTCATTGCAGGCTCAAAAGAAATGTGGATTGCTTGCAAATCCAATATTGTTTATCTGTGATCTGGAATGCCTATTATTGCGTCTAATGAATGTACAATATCTATATATGATAGCTATTTAGACGTCGTTTATGCTTTACACCCGCGCTAGCCCAGCCCCCGCTCTTTCGTTAGTTAAGTAACCTAACGGGTGATGACGGGACCCCGTGGCGAATGCGGATGGCATAAGAGGACGTTGTATTTTTGTTGTTATCTGTAATGATAGGTTAAAGATGGGATGCATTATTATTAATGCAAAGAAAATAAAACCTAAACTGAATCGTTGGAACAATTTCTAAAAACCACTCGGTTTTCTTGAAAAAGCAAATTTTAAATGCGGAGCTTAAACCACTCCTTTTAATAAAAGCTATCTTAGTTCCTTCGATCAAATCAAGTTCACTACGTTAACGGTTTTTTGCCAAAAACCAGCCGTAACCCTCCGTCGTTTCAAATAGACAGCACATCGTATTCATGTTATGCTTGTTGGCCTACGTCAAGGCATAGTGAATGGTAGCAGTGTGTGTGCCTATTTGTTGCATAGATAGATGCATTAGTTTAATACAGACGTACACCTTGTTGGCCTACGTCAAGGGCTTGTACGATGTATTTAAATTAATCAGGACAAGGACAGGTAGAACTTGACTTGCGTCTTATGACTTGTTGGCCTACGTCAAGGTCTATAAGAGCTTGGGGTAAAAATCACATCGGGAGTTTCAAACATAAAGGAAACTTGCAGATTTAGCTTACCTTCTGGAGTGTGGTGACTAGAGTGGCTTCCATCTAGGGCATCATGCAATGATAGATGGATCCCGATCCCACTGATGAGTAGGATTACTCTCGGGAATTTCTCTCACTTAACAATCAATGCTATAAACCAAGTAGGTGCCTAGAAAGGTGTTAGAGGGGCTACGCCTCCCGGGAAAAGAGGTTATTTAATTAAGGAACTTCGCGAAAGCGTTGGAAAACCTCCCTCGAAGTACCAACACCAGCCTGGCTGAAAGGTTAAGCAAGAATTGTAACGTGTGATTAAATCCTGACTAGTTCTTCTTTTAGGTTTTGAAGAAGGATTTGAGGAAACAGTGGGAGCTATCCTGTTTAGATAAAATAATAACCAATCTAAACTTGCAAGAGCATATGCTGAGTGTTTTCTTTTCTCTCTCTCTGGCAGCTACCATGACTGGACTAAAACTATTACTTGAAAAGAATATACTGACCGGGCAGAACTATAAAGATTGGCTAAGGAACGTCAATATTGCGCTGACTTATGACAAAGTTGCGTATGTTATCACCGCTGTTCCTCCCCTTATCCCAGGACCAGATTCCTCAGTTGCGGACAAGGAAGTTCGTAAAACCTGGGATCTAGACTGTGAGCGAGCTAAGTGTATCGTGCTGGCGTCCATGAATAATGAACTCCAGAAACAGCACGAGAGTATGGATATTGTATCCATATTCCTCCATTGCAAGGAATTGTATGGTGAACACTCCCGTATCGCGAGGTACGAAACCTCAAGGAAACTCTTCCAGATGAGGTTAGCTCCAGGATCGCCTGTTGGAGAGTACGTCCTCAAAATGATCACCCTCATTGAGGAACTCGCAAACCTGGGATGCGTGCTAGAGAATGATTTGTATATCGACTTGATTTTGCAGTCCCTTCCCCACACCTTCTCTCAGTTCGTGCTGAACTTCAACATGCACGAAATGGAAGCGGATCTTCCAAAGCTCCTCAATATGTTGAGGGTAGCAGAGACCTCCTTGAAAAAGGAGAAGACCCCCGTTCTATATGTTGACCAATCATCTTCTTCTAAATCTAAAGCGAAAGCTAAAGGGAAGAAGAAGATGAAATCCACCAAACCGAAGGGTGGGGTCAAGAAGGTGCAGGGAACGAACAAGGCAGGAAGGGTGAAGGCAGAAAAGAACGAGTGCTTCTATTGTCACAAGCAAGGGCACTGGAAGAAGGACTGTATGGCCTTTAAAGCCAAGGACATGAAGCAAGCTGTTGCTTCTGCTTCAGGTGTGTTCGTAATCGAAAATTGTCTTTCAGTAAACTCTACTTCATGGGTACTTGATACCGGTTCTGGTTCTCACATCTGTAATTCTTTGCAGGATCTGAGAAATAGTAGAGTACTGGGGGCAGGTGATATGACTCTCCGGATGGGCAATGGAATGCATGTAGATGCAGTTGCAATAGGAGAATATCACCTAGGGTTGAATAGTGGACACATTTTGGTATTGTACAGCTGTTTTTGTATTCCCAGTATGTTGTGTAATATTATATCAGTATCTTTGTTGTCTAATAAAGGATATATTTTTGTGCTTGAAAGAAATGTCATGAACATTCTCCTAAATCAAGAACTGATTGGGTTTGGCACACTGGAAAACGGCATATACATACTTAATCAACCTCAAATTTTCAATATTCAAAACACGCGTAAAAGAAAGGCTCCAGATTCGAATCAAGCCTTCCTATGGCATTGTAGACTTGGTCATATAAATGAAACAAGGTTGACTAAGTTACATAAAGATGGATATCTAGATCCGTTTGAATATTTATCATATGCAACTTGTCGATCATGTATTAAAGGAAAAATGACCAAATCTCCGTTCACCGGACACGGAGAAAGAGCCACTGAACACTTGGGACTAGTACACAGTGATGTATGTGGTCCGATGTCTACGCATGCACGAAGCGGTCACTCCTACTTCATAACTTTTACTGATGACTTCTCTAGGTATGGACATATATTCTTAATGAAACATAAATCCGAGGCCTTTGAGAAGTTTAAGGAGTATAAAAATGAAGTAGAGAAACAGACTGGTAAAAGCATCAAGACACTTCGATCTGATCGAGGTGGAGAATACTTAAGTACCAGTTTCCTTGAATACTTAAAAGAGAATGGAATTCTCTCTCAGCTTACTCCGCCTTATACACCTCAGCATAATGGTGTATCAGAAAGGAGGAATCGCACGCTATTAGATATGGTGCGTTCAATGATGAGTAGTGCTGAGTTGCCACTTTCCTTCTGGGGATTTGCTCTAGAATCAGCCGCATACCTATTGAATAGAGTTCCAACTAAGTCTGTACCTACCACTCCATATGAAATGTGGTGTGGGAAGAGACCATATCTCAAGTATATCAAGATATGGGGGTGTCCGGTATATGTTAAAAAGCCTAATCCGGACAAGCTCGAAGCACGATCTATTTTATGCAAGTTTGTAGGATACACCAAGCATTCAAGGGGGTACATGGTCTACCACACTGAAGAACAAAAGGTGTTTGTCGCTCGTCACATTGTCTTCTTAGAAAGCGAATTTCTTGCAAAAGAAATTAGTGGGAGCACGGTAGAACTGGAAGAAATTCCAGAACCTCAAACTGGAACCGAAGACTTAGAAGAATCTCAGATTTCAATAGAACATGACGAACCAACGCCACTCCGCAGATCTAGTAGGCTTTCTCATCCTCCTGAAAGATACTATGGTTTTCTTCTTGATGGGGATCGAGAGGATTGCATCATCGATGATGATGAGCCTACTAGTTTTCAGCAGGCTATCACGAGTAGCGACTCAGTGAAGTGGCTGGATGCAATGAGATCCGAAATGGAATCCATGTACACCAATAAATTATGGACTTTAGAAGTTGCTCCTCCTGGGGTAAAACCAGTTGGG
This sequence comes from Agapanthus africanus, assembly GCA_030015575.1. NCBI lineage: Eukaryota > Viridiplantae > Streptophyta > Magnoliopsida > Asparagales > Amaryllidaceae > Agapanthus > Agapanthus africanus. Next base: position 291,329,784 of record CM057340.1, read on the forward strand.
TGCAAATGGATCTTCAAAAAGAAGATTGGTACATTTGGACAAGTGGAAACCTACAAAGCTAGACTAGTAGCAAAAGGTTTTCGTCAAAGACCAGGATTGGACTATGATGAAACTTTTTCACCAGTAGCTATGCTTAAATCCATTCGGATCATGCTTGCCATTGCTGCCTTCCATGACTATGAAATCTGGCAAATGGATGTAAAAACAGCTTTTCTAAATGGACATCTAGAAGAGAGTGTTTACATGGATCAACCAGAAGGTTTCTTAGACAGTGGGAGTGGCGGAAGAGTGTGCAAATTGCTTAAATCCATTTATGGGTTAAAGCAAGCATCGCGGAGTTGGAACATCTGCTTTGATGAAACAGTCAAGGAATTTGACTTTATCAAAAATATAGATGAACCATGTATTTATAGGAAGATTGTAGAAGGAGCAGTAGTCTTCCTCATTTTGTACGTCGACGACATACTACTGATAGGGAATGATATTCCTATACTACAATCAGTAAAGCTCTTCTTGTCACAGAAATTCTCCATGAAAGACTTAGGAGATGCATCATACATTCTGGGCATTAAGATCTATCGAGATAGATCTAATAGAATATTGGGACTTTCACAGTCCAGGTATATAGACACTATACTAAAGAGATTTAGTATGGAAGATTCCAAGCGCGGCAATATGCCCGCTTGTCACGGAATCACCCTCTCCAAGGAGATGTCTCCAAAGACTGATGAAGAGAGGGCTCGCATGGGCATTATACCCTACGCTTCGGCGATAGGATCAATAATGTATGCGATGTTATGTACCAGACCGGATGTAGCTTATGCACTTAGTGTGGTAAGCAGGTATCAGTCTGACCCAGGTGAGAAACATTGGAGAGCGGTGAAGAACATTCTCAAGTACCTAAGAAGGACTAAGGAGATGTTCTTGATTTACGGTAATGGGGACCTCCAGGTAGAGGCTTTTACCGACTCCGGCTTCCAAAGTGACAAGGATGATTATAAATCCATTTCGGGTTTTGTATTTACCCTCAATGGAGGGGCGGTATGTTGGAAGAGTTCCAAACAAGATACCGTCGCAGACTCAACTATGGAGGCTGAGTATATAGCTGCTAGTGAAGCCGCAAAAGAGGCTATCTGGATGAGGAAGTTCATTTCTGAACTCCAGGTGGTTCCGTCCATTTCCAATCCAATACCTTTGTATTGCGATAACAATGGCGCTGTAGCTTTAGCGAAGGAACCAAGGTCCCATCAGAAATCCAGGCATATCTGAAGGCGGTTTCACCTGATCAGGGAGATCGTGGATCGTCGGGAGATCGAGATACGGAGAGTGGACACAAAAGACAACACGGCAGATCCATTCACTAAGGCCATTCCTCAAGTACAGTTCGAGATGTTATTTGAGATGCTGGGCATGCGGTACGCCAGCAACTGGATCTGGTAGAGACAGTGGGTACTCATTGCAGCAATTATAGGCCTTAGTGCAAGTGGGAGATTGTTGGATATATATGCCCTAGAGGACTACATTGTATAGGATGCTTGGGATATGTATGTACATGACAGTCTTGCTTGATATGATAGTACGCTATTTGGTTTGACTTTGTCTTAACGTATGATATATTTTACTTGGTATTTATATATATATATGTTGATAAAGCCCATAGGGTGTTTGTCTGACTACCGGCGTTGTGATGGCAGTCATACTAGTGGGAGCTGGATAGTCAATAGGCATACCTTTAGATGTCCCTGGTCGCAGGAGTATCGAGATTGGGCATCGATACTCCGGAGTAGACTAGTGTATACATATCTAGACCCTGACGAGGGGAGATGGATTGGTCCCGCAACCATTGGTGGTGTTCACCTAAGATTGTATACAGATGCTCACTGGGTGTGAGTACACCGGACAGGACTCGCCGAGAACTGACTGGATGGTATTATACCTAACGTCAAATAGCAGTTCTCAGGTGACATGTATGCAGATAGTCCGTTGACTTAAGGTCATCATTTGTCTCGTGTGAGTTCCCACTGTGCTTTGATTATTACCCTACCACGGCTCAAAGAAGTCGTGCAAACAGGTTTCAGTTGGGCACAGTCCCGAGCCACGTGGAGGCAGTGAGCGACTGTTAGGGATTCGTCTCTCCCGGTATAGGGAGTTGATATCGCACTGTAGTCGGTTGGTCATTACCATAAGTCCCTGGCCAGGGCTGATTGAGAATTACTGATGGAATGATCAGTAGATTCTCGGGTGGTCTTGAACCATACCGACACGACTTGTACGGTTATTAGGGGTCTGACGTCCACCACCTCCCTAGACCATACATGCGATACTCTTAGACGAACAGACCGGACTGCGCGGATATTGTCACAGACAGGCTCAGTAGGATTTCAGATGGGTTACCTCATCAAGCTTTCTTATCGACAACTACCTGGGGACCGTTACGTACAGCTATTGCAGCTTGCGGTCTGTGGTTAAACCCACTTCCAGCGTAGTAGTTGAGTCTTTAGAGTCCCACATAGAGATTTCCCAAACCCAGGCGAAAAGATATAGAGGTCGTATGGTTTTACGACAAAGGTTCGGACGCATACGTGTTTGAACGCACGTACGACATTCGGACAGTTTTTACTAGCCGGCTTTGGTTTAAGCCAGATTCTAGTATCAGGTTATTGGATTTATACAGTCTAATGTTTTTCCGTGTTTTCACGGATAAGAGGGGCATTCTCGTAATTTTCCGAGAAGCTTCTGGAAAGATGTGACATGGTGGGAGAGGTGGCATTTTCATTTAATGAATTAGTGACTCATTGTGAGTGATTCATCATGTCATTAATGCATTATTAAATGCTTAATGACTCACATAATGAATCACCCACTTGCATTAATGAAACATGATGAATAATCTCATATTATTCATTTCTTTTTAATTCATCATGTTTCATATATCTAGTGAGAAGCTTTTTCATTTTCATTATTATTATCATTATCATCTTCTCACTCTCTCTCTTCAAGTTCTCTCTCCTTCACCAAACCTAATCCTACCCTCATGAGTTGAGAACAAGGATTAGGAAAGACTAATTATTCCATAACCTATCTCTACATCACCTTAGCTACTCTATTTAGCAACTAGAGAAACTAAGTAACCTCAAGTTTAGAGGTTATAACTTAGATTAGGGTTCTCGGGTGGATCGTCTATCACGGAAGAAAGCCGAAGAGGGCGTGGAGATCCAAAGAGGCCGTAGGCAACATTAAGACGAAGGACTAGAACCGTTTGGTATAATCTCTTAACATAGTAGTTTAGAACTCTATAGCTTTTGTTAAAACTTGTTTAGCAAACGATTCATACGGTTATTCGATGTTTAATCATAGAACAAGTTTGTTATTCATATTTCCGCCTCCCCATAAGTATTGGGGTGTTGAACATTGACTTACACCTCTCCCCTTTAGTCTGTAAGACACCTTTAGAGAGGGCGACTCCATCACCTGCAGGTATACTACCATGCCAGGAGTCGTCCATTCTAAAACACCTGTAGAAGCTGTCTAAGTACGCAGATTGGGAAACTACCCAAATCTAGATCTAAAACTATAGATCTAGTAACCAGAATGTCCGATATTACATCTATATCCTATGTGAAGAAACCACTGTGTGACAACCAAAGTATAACCGATCGTAGTATAGGAATTTCACTTTCTACTCTGTGTATGTCATCCAATTACCAGGACATCACACCCTATTACCTACTTAACAGATCCATCCCCTATTCTGATGAAGTCAAATTTATGACTGTCACATCAGAAATAGATGATCTATCTCCGCTATATCCACTTTAGTCTATAAATAGACATAAGCTACTTGTCCACTATGGTTCCGCTGCTCCCATTGACTACGACAACCCTCTAGCAGAGTCATATACACGTGCACTTCTAAAGCTAGTTTAGAACGATGCTATACTCATCCTCCTGCCTGGTCTCACAGTCTGGAACAACAGCATCGGTAAGTCTGGGTAAACAAGAACCTTCCTGTCACCGTCTTTGAGCATACCGAAGTACCTCTCGAGTGCCTGAGGTTACCCACCACATCTGCGGAGTGGCCAATAGAATGTAAAACCAGATTGAATCTTTACGTTCTTATCAAATTTTCAGTAATCGTTTTGCGGTTCTGGAATCGCTTCCAGTTCTACCATACTCCCACTACTGTTTTCTGAAAAAATCCATTTTAATAAAACTGTGGCGAGTCAAGAACAATATCACTATTGATCTTCCAGATGGTAGAAAATCAACCCTCGTCATAGTCCGGGTCAACCCACAAACAGCTATTACAGAAAACGTGCCTTGAGTTATCCAAAGTCTGGTTTTAAGCATAAGCCGGACAACTCCCCGTACCTTAACATCGTTAAGATATGAACTATTCTATATCCAATATAGGAACAGAGGCACTGATTTAATTGGAACCAGATTCAAATCATGCAGCTGTCTCCAGTGCATGTCAACAAAATGGAAGGAGGCCGATCAGCGTTACTCAACATAGGAATGCATTCAGATATGAGTAGCCTGAAAGAGAAATAAGTTTCTCAAAAACCATTACTATCAACTGAATACCATACACAAGTATCTACATCTTCGATCACTTTGAAGAATCGCGATACTTGCAACACCTGGTTCTCTACTTTATTCCTATACCTATAACTTCTCAAAACTTGGACCTTGTGTTTCTACGAAACACTTGTCTAAGAACTAGAGAAGTCATAAGTAAACAGAATATAGTACGAGTACCAACCCCTCTGTCCTAATGGACAGTGGAAAACATACAATACTCTGTATAAGTTCCCCGAGTCTTATAACTCATACCATGTGCGTCGTAGGTTGAAAACTGTACTTATGGTCAAGAAGAATTACACCGCTGTTCAATACTCCTTACCTAACCATCCACTGATATAGGTAAATGTCATAGACATAATTTCAAAAAGTTATATCTCACTCTATAAAAATAGACATACAGATATATCAATTTGAAATTGGTGCATAACAACGGATATTCAAAACCAAATATTTGCGTCCGGCAAACAACCAAGGCGATTTCCTCAAATATCACCAATTACAACGAATCCCGATATAATAAGGATGGTCACCCAATTCCCAATAACTTACTCCCATACATCATCTGTAAAACCACACAGATGTGAGAATCATACCTGGTAAATACATACCCTGGAGCAAGGACTAATTGGGAAATCAGCTTTCTTTTAACAGTACACAGTGAAACTGAAACATAGAAATGTTTCGTAGGGGTATCCGGGTATTCCTAGTAATGCCTCTTCCATTATCCAGATTCACAATTGTAACAGTATATTTCTTTGCCATCTCTCCAAATCCCTTTATATGTCTTTAGTCATTACCTTCTGCACTCCCCTTTAGGCCAAATGGTTTTCTTCCTTCCCTACCGTTCTTCACCAGCCTATGGTTTGGAAGATGACTATTCAATAAGCATAATGGGTGTACTGTCCTAATCCTAGGAGCACTCGCAACCTGAGAGAAGGTGAGGATAAAAGACATCTGAATAAAACCTTTTTCTTATTTCTCCTGAACCAGAATCCATCCCCGAACTGGAACAAGTTCCTTTCGAGTTCGTATATAACCATATGATGGAGCATCCAATAAACTGTGGATCTTCGTAGAGATACGAGATGTCTTGGAGAAATACAAAGTTGAAGTAGGAGTGGCGATGAAATACTTGGTTTTGTCGTGAATAGCTGTCGCAATTTACTTTGCCCTCTTACTAATCCCTTTATTTGTCTTTACTTAATACCTTCTGCACACCATCGTTAAGCTAATTGGTTTTCTTCATTTCCCATCGTTCAGCACCAGCCTATGGTTTGGAAGAAGACTATCCAATAAGGGTAATAGGTGTGCTGTCCTAATCCAAGGAACACTCGCAACCTGAGAGAAGGTAAAAGGAAAAGACAACTGAATAGTCTTATTCGTTTTCTCCAGAACCGGAAACCATCCTCGAATCTGGAACAAGTTCCTTCGAGTTCGTATATAACCATACGATGGTTTTATCCAATGGAAGTGGACGTTCGTAGTAATACGGGGTGTCCTGGAGGAAAAGGCTAAAAGTAGGAGTGGCAATGAGGTTTGCAACTCTGACAATCCAAAAGCCAGTGTTTAAGAAGGTCCGGTCAACTTGGTCACTGAGTCATAGTCAAGAGTCGGGCCATGGTCGCTGCCAAAGAGAGAGAGAGAAAAGAAACACTCTGCGTGCACTCTAACCTAGATCAGAATGGTTATCAATTTATCTAATCGGGAAACCTCCCACTGTATCGTCAAATTCTCCTCCAAACCTGAAAGAAGAATTAGTCGGGATCACCCGAGGAGTAAACCAACTCATCAGTGGGAATTGGGATCCAACTATCATCGCATGATAACGTGATGGAATCCACTCACGTTATCACACTCCAGAAGGTATGTGCATATCTGGCAAGTTTCAGTTTCTTTAGAAACTCCCGATGTGATTTTTTTACCCCATGCTCTTATGACGTTGACGAAGGCCAACATATAGTAAGTCACATGTCAAGTTCTACCCATCATTATCCAGGTTAATTTGAACCCACCCGTACATACCCTTAACGAAGGCCAAAATAGTAGTACGACTGTCCCAAACCAACGCATCTATCTATGCTGCAGAAAAGTAACAAATAGCTACCATACACTATGCCTTGACGAAGACCAACATACATAGCATGAATACTAAGTGCTACCTTTCTGAAATGACGGAGGGCTACGAATGGTTTTTGGCAAAAAACCTTTAACGTAATGAACTTGATATCGTTGAAGGAACCGGATAGCTTTTTATAAAAATATAGTGACGAAAACCTTTGCTAAAGATGTCACTCCCGGTGAAGGGATCTCGGCTCTTTCCCCGTAGAATGAGGTGCAGGATATTCCAACTTTATACCACGATGTAAAGAAAAAATAATCGACTATAGTGAAGTTATTGGCCTGACGCAAACTTCTGCCCAAGGGGTCACTCCCGGTGAAGGGATCTCGGCCCTTGCCTCGTCGACTAAGGTGCAGGATATTCCAACTGAATACTACTGTGCAAAACAAAACAAAATGTCCTTGCAATAACAGCTTTTTGAAAAATGTTCCAACAACATCAGAATAGGTTTGTTTAGCTTGCATTGATCTGAATCAACGCAGTCCCATCAATTAATCACACCAATAAAGAACGAAAATATGATGTACGTATATGCCACCCGCATTCGCCACTGGGTCCCGTCATCACCCGTTAGGTTACATAACTAACGACAAAGCGGGGACTGGACTAGCGCGGGTGCAAAACATATACAACATCTACTAGTATACATATCAATATATAATATTCGCTCAAGGCGTGATAAAATGCAACATCACAGAAAGTAATAAGCATCACAGAACAATATAGATATCTGGGATCCCCGGGTTTCATAGAGCCGCTACTGAAACCCGACGTTCCCCTGGTCGTGTGGATAGCCTGTGCAATGAAATCCTAGACCCCTACGGGCGCGGCAAGTTACCTGCCAAAACCTGAAGCGAGTCAGCCCCCTTCAACAACATGAATAGACCACCCGGCACTTCAAGGAATCCGGTAACTTGAGCACCCCTCCTTGGGTCAACCTGTACCCCCAACGAGTGCGGCGAATAGCCCGCCAATTCAAGAGTGAAGCCCCCTCAGTCTCAACGCCATGAGATGCGAGCCCGTTGCCCTCTAGAACCCGGCTATCCGTGCACCCCACCGCGGGGTAATCCTAGTACAGAAAGTAAAATATACAACGGGTACATCGACCTCAGCCCGGTCGTGCCCCAAAAGAATAATATACAAACAGGCAGTGACAGCAGTCCACATGTCGGACGCTTGCCCCGCAATATCAAATGTACAAATACAACCAAACTGTACTACCATTGCATCCAGGCTATCCATAACGACAAATCCGCAACATCACAGCACAACACAGAACATCAACGTGAATGTCACGTTCGCAAATCCGTCTAAAAGGGCTATAGAAGTTAGACAGGATTTACCGATCAAGTGACATTCACGGTCGCAGATATAATGTAAATACTAGGAACTAACATGTTTTAAAAATTTCGATCGACAAAGTTTCCCAAAGTGGGCCCCAAGTACAACTGCAGCACTCAAAATAATCTCGGCCGAAACAAAGTATTCCAGAAACCTCTTTTTCAAGTCAGAGACACACTGTAGAAATTTGGTGTAGCGAAGCCACTGTTCGGCGGCGGAACCGCGGCCAAAACAGGGTTATGGCCGCGGTTCCGCGGCGCTACAGTAAAATCATGGTACCAATTTTCTTCAGCGTTCTCAGAAAACCCTGCACGTATTTCTGCAACATACCAAATAATTTTTCGAGCACAAATAAAAATTGACAGAAAGTGCATTTTTGAAATTGTGGTTTTTGGAATTTTTTTTCGATCGAAGTTCTAAACACGTTAGAGCAAGCTAGAAAAGGTTAATGGCGTAGCTCTGATACCATGTAAGTTTACGGTAGCGCCCCGGCCGTCTTTCCGAGGCCAAAATGCGGAAACAAAACTTTTTTCTTTACTTGAAAATGGCGCTATCGTATGCTTAAATCCCGGATCGTAACCATTAACCTTCTAGTTGCTTGAAGAGAGAGGGTTGGAAAGCTATACCGATCGATCCGTGTTCTTCGGTCTTTGGCCACCATCCCTAGCTCCTCGCGGCATCTCCGGTCTCGATCTCCTCGTCGGAAAGGGCACCACATCATCGATTCTTTTTACGGGCTCCCGCTTCATCCGAAGCAAATCGGGCACGAAGTGTGCTAGTCGACGTGTCTAAGGTGTTGTAGAGAATGTTTGTGATCACTTTGCCTCTTGCATCCATAAGTTTGGATGGATGTTGAAGATGCTGCCATTGGAGGAGATGATGAGCTAGAGGAGGAAGAAGAAGAAGAGGTTTCTTTTTCCTTTTCTTTTCTTTTGTTGTGTTGTAATAATAATGAGGGTGAGAGTGTGAAAAGAAAAATACAAGACCAAATATAATCCCATGGCAGCCCCCTCTCTCTCCCCTTATCATATCAAGCACAAAACAATCCATTAATGTGACATATTTGCAAGAAAAGAGACCATGACTCATGATACAAGTCCATGTCACATTAATGCATTGTCATGATGATTTCTAGCTCATTATTTCCACCATCCAAACATTAATCCAAATGTTTGCAACAATAAAAAGATACATCAACATCTAAAGTAAACTCGTGACGGATCACAAGAATACCCCTCACCTATATATACATACCTGCATCCGCATTCCGACTGAATGCAAACGCGATGAGACTAAAGTAATCCAACAAATCAAATACTAGGATCCATCTTAAACCAAAGCCCACTAGTATGATCCGTCCGATCATGACCCGTGCAATACCGCACGTATAAGATCGAACCCTGCCATATATCATACGGCCTCTACAACGTTTCGCCCGAAACTTGAGAAACAGTCTATGGGGGACTCTAAAGACTCGTCAAAACATTGGCTGTGGATTTAACCACTTGCACGTCAGAGGTACTAGCTGTACGTAACGGGATACCAGGTAGTGACCAAAAGGGAGGTCGATGAGCGAACTCATCCTGACACCCTACTGATCCTGTCAGTGACAATATCCGTACAGTCCGGTCCGTTCGTCTATGAATATCGCATGGCGGGCTTAGGGGGTTGGTAAAAGTCAGACCCCAAAAAGCTGTACAAGTCGTGTCGGAGTGTAGCCCAGAATACCCAGAGATACTACTGGAATACCTACCAGTAAATCTTTTGCCTTGCCCAAGGACTTCATGTAATGGCTCTCTTAGACAGAGTGCGATCTCACCCCCAATACCGGGAGAGATGAAACCCCTGCCGATCCGCTCACTGCCTCCATTTGGCTCGGGACTGTACCCAACTAAAACCTGTTTGCACGACTCCTTTGAGCCGTGGTAGGGTAGTAATCAAAGCACAGTAGGAACTCACATGAGACAAATGACGATCTTAGGTCGATGAACTAACCTGTACACATGTCACCAGGGAACTGCTATCTGACGTCGGGTATAATACCAACTAGCATGTTCCCGGCGAGTCCTGTGCGGTGTACTCATAACCCAATGAGCACCTGTATACATCTTAGGTGAACCAACTGACACCAATGGCTTGTGAGACCGGCCACCGCCCCTCGTCGGGGTCTCGACTGTATACAACAGTATACTCTGGAGTATCGATGCCCTGTCTCGAAAATCCCATGACTAGGGACCACTTTACGGATGTTCTTATAGACCCCAGCTCCCACGTATATGATCGCCATCATACTGCTGGCAGCCAAGCAAGAATCCTAAGGGCTTTATCAACGTGTAATAGCGACCAGTAAGGTCACCTAAAGCAGTGCACGATGATAAAGATAAACCAGATAGCATACTATCATCTTGAGTAAGACTGTCCTACCGGTATAGGTCTTCCCTCAATCATTGCAATCACGTGCCTTTGATCCAATAATTGACTCTGAGGGCACTATATCCAACAACAGCTACGGATACCGCTACAGTTGGCGTGTGAGCCATTTTGCTTATAGGTGGGTTTTGCGGTTATCCGTTTACATTTCATTGTACACCTTATTGTATCTAGTACTCTCCATTTACCATTTGTGTATTGACTTAGAGACCAGTTGTGAGGACGATGTTGTATATTATTTTGTCACTCTGAATGTCGAGCTCGTGTCTGCCGACTTTATTTATGCAATTTTATCTTGTATGATGTTTTCACCTATATTGTTCATTTCTTTGCTACGGCGTCGTATATTACTCTTGTGGTGGTTGTTTCCGCCGTTGGGCGTGATTGCTCTCGTTTGGGGATGCTTTTATTTATATCATGTATTGTTTTAGCTGTATCTTATGCTGTGCCCGTTTCGGGGTTAGTTTTTACAAAGGAGGTGCTACCGAAATTTGTAAGAATATAAAATAAACTTTAAAGATTTTTATTTGAAATTTCTAAATGTTCTTAACAGATGTTTTCATCAATTACTATTTTTATGGTTTAGATTTCTGGGTTTTCGGCTTACTTAAATTGCGTTACGCCTGTAGACGTTACGTGGTTTAAGTGCCGGTCACGTGCCGAATTCTGGGTTGTGACATTATATAATTAAGGAACTTCGTGAAAGCGTTGGAAAACCTCCCTCGAAGTACCAACACTAGCCTGGCTGAAAGGTTAAGCAAGTAATGTAACGTGTGATTAGATCCTGACTAGTTCTTTTAGGGTTTGAAGAAGAATTTGAGGAAACAGTGGATGCCATCCTGGTTAGATAAATTAATAACCAATTTAATCTTGCAAGAGCGCACGCTGAGTGTTTCTTTTCTCTCTCTCCTGGTAGCAACTATTTCACGCCCTAATCAAGATAATAAAATGTATCGCTTGACCGATCTGAATTCTTATTCGGGGCTGGGGAACGTCGGTTCGGCTCTGAACTGTGACAACAGTCATAAGTATGAGCAAGGGAAAGAGGATTGTATGGATTCCAAGGAGACCCCAATGAAGAAGAAGCATACTATTGCATCTATTTCAGGTGTTCTTGTAATTGAGAACTGCTTTTCGGTCAGTCCTACCTTCTGGTTACTAGATACCGGATCAGGATCTCATATCTGTAATTTATTGCAGGGACTGAGAAAAAGTAGGATAGTTGGACCTGGTGATATTTCCCTCAGGGTAGGGAACGGAGCACAAGTTAATGCTGCAGCCGTCGGTGAATATCACCTAGTGTTGCCAAATGGCAATACTATGATTTTGAACAATTGCTACTATGTACCATCCATGGTTTGCAACATCATATCAATTTCTTTACTTGATAAAGATGGATATAACTTTGTTCTTGATAGAAATATCATGAACATTTACCTTGATAAGGTACTGGTTGCAGAAGGTACACTGTATAATGGTATCTATGTTCTAAATCAGAATACAGTTCTAAATATACAAAACACACGCAAGAGGAAGAATTCAGATACGAACGAATCCTACTTGTGGCATTGTAGACTTGGTCATATCGGAGAGAAAAGACTAAGTAAGTTACATAAAGATGTAATCTTGAATACGTTCGAATTTTCATCTTATGAAACTTGTCAGTCTTGTCTCAAAGGAAAGATGACCAAATCTCCTTTCACCGGACATGGAAAAAGAGCAGCTGTGCTCTTGGGACTCATACACAGTGATGTGTGTGGTTCGATGTCTATACATCCAAGGGGTGGGTTCTCGTACTTTATCACATTCACTGACTATCTCTTTAGATTCGGATATGTGTATCTTATGAAACACAAATCTGAAGCTTTTGAGAAATTCAAAGAATTCAGAAACGAAGTAGAGAACCAGGTTGGCAAAAGTATCAAGATCCTCCGATTGGATAGAGAAGGGGAGTACTTAAGCACGGAATTCCTAGAATACTTAAAAGAGAATGGAATTCTCTCTCAGCTTACTCCTCCTTATACAGCACAGCGCAATGGTGTATCAGAGCGGAGGAATCGTACCCTATTGGATATGGTTAGCTCCATGATGAGTAGTGCTGAGTTGCCTCTTTCATTCTGGAGACATGCGCTTCAGACATCGGCATACCTTTTGAATCAAGTTCCGTCCAAATCTGTGCCTAAGACTCCGTATGAAATATGGAGTAGTAAGAAACCATCTCTTAAATTTATTAAGATATGGGTTGTCCAGCCTATGTGAAAACACAGAAACTGGACAAGCTGAAGGCACGTTCAGTTCTATGTAAATTTGTGGGATATCTTAAGGATTCACTAGGATATCTGTTCTACCACACTGAGAAACAGAAGGTGTTTGTATCTCGCCATGCTACCTTTTTAGAAAGGGAGTTTCTTGCTAAAGAAACTAGTGGGAGTACGGTAGAACTGGGAGAAATCTATGAACCACAAAATGTAACTAAAGATTTAGAGGAACCGCTAGATTCAGTAATCCCAGACGAACCTCAGCCACACCGCAGATCTGGTAGGATTTCTCATCCGCCCGAGAGATACTATGATTTTCTCATAGACGGGGATCGAGAGGATTACATCTTAGAAAAATATGATCCTTCCATTTTCAGGCAGGCCATTATCAGTAGGAACTCTAATAAGTGGCTGGATGATATGCGATCCGAAATGGAGTCCATGTACACCAATAAAGTGTGAACCTTGGATATTGCTCCACCTGGGGTAAAACCCGTTGGATGCAAATGGATCTACAAAAGGAAACTTGGTGTAGACGGGCAGGTGGAAACCTATAAGGCTAGACTCGTTGCCAAAGGTTTTCATCAAAGAACAGGTGTGGACTATGACGAAACTTTTTCTCCAGTCACTATGCTCAAATCCATTCGGATCCTACTTGCCATTGTTGCCTTCCATGACTATGAAATCTGTCAGATGGACGTAAAAAAGGCTTTTCTAAACGGCAGTTTGGAAGAGTGCATTTATATAGATCAGCCAGAAGGTTTTGTAGACAGTGGGAGCAGCGGGAAGGTGTGCAAGTTGCTTAAATCCATTTATGGACTAAAACAGGCGTCGCAGAGCTGGAACATCTGTTTTGATGAAACAGTCAAGGAATTTGACTTCATCAAAAACGAAGATGAGCTATGTATATATAAGAAGATTATAGGACGAACTGTCGTATTCCGAGTATTATACGTGGACGGCATTCTTTTGATAGGAAATGATATTCCTATGCTACAATCGATCAAGCTATTATTATCACAACGCTTCTCCATGAAGGACCTGGGTGATGCCTCGTGCATTCTGGGGATCATGATCTAAAGTGATAGATCCAAGAGATTACTGGTACTTTTGCAGCCTAGGTACATAGAGACCGTACTAAAGAGATTTAGTATGGAAGATTCCAAGCGCAGTAATATACCCTCATTGCACGGAATCACCCTCTCCAAGAAGATGTCTCCCAAGACTGAGGAGGAGAGGGTTTGCATGAGCACTATACCCTACGCTTCGGCGGTAGGATCTATAATGTATGCGATGCTAAGTACAAGACCAGATGTAGCTTATGCGCTAATCGTGGTGAGCCGGTATCTGTCAGACCCAGGTGAGAACCACTGGACAGCAGTGAAGAACATTCTCAAGTACCTGAGAAGGACTAAGGAGATGTTCCTGGTTTACGGTAAAGGAGACCTCTTGGTCGAGTTCTTTACCGATTCAAGCTTCCAGGGTGACAAGGACGACAGCAAGTCTATCTTGGGTTTTTTGTTTACCCTTAACGGATGGGCGGTGTGTTGGAGGAGTTCCAAACAGAACACCGTCGCAGACTCGACGATGGAGGCTGAATACATTGCTGCAAGCTATACCGCAAAAGAGGCGGTCTGGATGAAGAAGTTCATTAGTGAACTTCAGGTGGTTCCGTCCATTGTTGACCTAATACCTTTGTATTACGATAACAATGGGGCTATAGCTTTACCGAAGGAACCATGGTCTCATCAGAAATCCAGGCACATCTTAAGGCGGTATCACCTGCTCAGGGAGATCATTGATCGCCAGGAGATCGAGGTACGGAGAGTGGACACTAAAGTTAATGTTAGTTATATGTATGCCCTAGAGGCCATTACTGTACATACGATGTATATTGTAGTGGATGCTTGGACATATATAGGGAGGACTTTCTTGCTCAACATGATAGTACGCTATCTGGTTGCTCTTTATCTTAACATGTACTCTGATTGTCTCTATGTTACATGTTGATAAAGCCTTTAGGATATGTACTCGACTACATGGACTATGATGAGATCATACTAGTGGGGACACGGTAGTCGACGAGTACATCCTATAACTGTTCCTAGTCGAGGGTGTATCGAGACACGGGATCGATACACCAGAGTAGACTAGCGTATACGCAACTTGACCCATATGATGAGCGATAGATGATCCCATATCCATCGGTGTTTGAAATCAAGGATGGTGTACGGGTGCTCAGTGGAGACTGGGTACACTAGACGGATTCGCCGAGAACTCCCAGATGGTATTATACCTCACGTCAGATGGCAGTTCTCTGGTAACACTGGTATAGAGTAGTCTGTAGACCCGAGATCGTCATAGAGTCTTGTGTGATTCCCACTGTGCTTTGATTTCCATCATACAACGTCCAAGAGGGCATGCAAAAAGGTGGCTTTTGGGTACAGTCCCGAATCACATAGAGGCAATGAATGATAGGAGGGGATTCGTCTCTCCCGGTATAGGGAGTTGATGTTGCGCTGTGTTCGATTGGCTATAACTGGAAATCCCTGGCCAGGGATGCTGAGATTTACCGGTAAGTGTTATCAGTAGTTTCTCGAACTGTTATAGACCTCATATCGACACGACTTATCAAGCTACTAGGTCTGACGTTTACCACCCCTAGGCGAGATATGCGACATATCAGACGAAGAGACCGGACTGTACGGGAGTGTTACTAATTGTATTCGCAGGAGAATGTATAGGCTTTCTTGTTGATCTTCTGATTGCTCAATACCTAGATGGCTGTTACGTTTAGCTGACCGCTTGCAGCTTGTGGGTGTTTGATATGATCATCACCTACTGCCGGCGTATTGACGATTCTTTAGAGTCCTTCACAGAGGTTTCTTGACTCAGACAAAACGAAGTAGGAGCACATATATGATATGTGCAGGACCGAGAACAATACGTAGATGTGATACCGTATTAGATTCTCGCAATATGAGATATCGGCCGGGTAAATGTGATATAGCCGGGTCATCAGATCAAGTGTTGATTAGATGAACTGATACAGATTATATTAGTCGGTTATTTGTGAAATAGCCGGATTATCGGATCAAGTGTTGATTCGATAATTTAATGTATGATTATATATTTGATATATTAAATTACATTAACTGATATAAGCTCACTAAAAGATTCTTATTCTCACTCCGGTAATACATTGATATATATGCGATATATGTTAATTGTATTATTTTAGTTTGTTACAATAAATATTGTATATGTGATATTTAATATTGTAACATGTTATGATTACTAATGCGACATGATTAGTAGAGATTAAACATGGTTTGGGTTTGATTTGGGTTAATCTTTTCTAGAATCTTCTAGAAGCTTTTGGTTTTGTTTCTTGCAAAGATATTATGGTTTTATATTTTGTGAGATATTTCCAAACCCAACCCACACCCTTTAACCCTAATTAAGTCTCTACAATGGTTAGCCTTTCATCTTTAACCATGGTTGCATTTGTAATTATAACAACAATTCCTTATTCATCACAAAAGGATTATTATTCATTCTTCTTCTTCTTCCTCCTTGCAAAGTTTTCTAGCTTTGTGTTTTGTGATGGATTAGAGTGAGATTAAGATAATAAAATAGAGCTAAAATTCTACTTCATCATCCTAATCTATCCTAGCCATTTAGATTAGGGTGTTCAATTCATTAGTGAGTGAGAGCTTGTGTTAAAGAAACTTCAAGGTAGATCATCTTTGTTATCGAAGATCGGAAGAAAGCTTGCATCTTTCTCTTCGTGGAGCCTCTCTAGAGTCCGGATACTCGATGATCGCAGCGAAGAGACCTCAACACGGAGCTTTAGAAGTGAAGGACCAGACTACAAAGGTTGTAATCCCAAACTCTTAGATGTAAAGTTATTTACATGCTTTAGTTCGCCTAATCTCTAGTTTAAAGATCTTGGTTAGGGTTGTTCGGCATGTTTAAATTTTAAATCGGGCATGGTTGATGCCTTATAGACCCTTGTGAGAGTGGCTAGTAACCCTACAGTGGTATCAGAGCCAAGCTAGAGCTTTAGGCGATGTCTAGATGAAGTTTAACGTCCGATCGAACTCCGAATACCCGTAAAACATTAGTTTCTGGAAAAAATTTCAAAAGTTTATTTTTTCTGCATTAAAAATACTCAAAAAAATCAGCAGCGAATTATAAGAATTACAGTGCAAAACGAGCCAGTAATTCCCATAAACCGCCGCGGAACCGCGGCAAGACCATCCATTGCGGCGCGGATCCGCGACCATACAGGGGAATTGGGCTTTGATTTTGCACAGTAATATCCGTTGTTGTTTCTGCATATTTCTGGGTATTTTTAATCTTACTCAAGTGTTGAGTTTTCTGGGATTGATGGGAACTCGTTGATTTGATCGGAAAGTTTAACTTCGTTTAAGTTTTTCCTGGTAATTTTAGAACGTGTTAAATAGTTCGAACGGATATCAAAAACTCACTTTTTCCCTTGCCGGAAAATTTCCAAGTGTTGCATTTTTTCGTAGTTTAAGAACGTTCTAAGTCATGCAAGTAACGCGGTGGACCCTCTAGAAGACAACAAACCTTAACTCGATTATGTGACCGTCTTGAACTGCCTCTAAACCTTAGGGTTTGAGGCAGTACGGCGTTGCCACATGTGAGGCGTTTACTTGACCCTTCTACGGCTGGACCATTGGTACTGTGGCATGTGATGGATGTTTTAAAACTAATTTCAAGTGTTGAGAACTATTTGGGAAAACTTGGGTGTTTGATTATTCAATCGGAAAGTTTAACATTGTCTATTTATCTGGAATGTGATACAATATTTGGAATCCACAAGTAGTTATGAGATAACTAATTTGAATGTTGTAAATCTAGCAGTTCAGTCTCAGATGATCGGTTGCCACGGAACTTTGATGTGATCAAAAGTCCATCGCAATCACGTAGCGTACGCGGATACTCGCCGGGTAAACTTAATAGACAGTCACGCCCCATAGCCCCAACCAAGTGACAGTTGGAGAACCCCGTCGCCAAAAGCATCCGTTCGGGTGCTCACGGCAGCGGTGTTCCGCCTTAGTGCACTTCATCGACGGCATCCGGGGGTGCGGCCGTCTACTAAAGTTTGCGACGAGCATTCGATCAGGATGTTGGGAATCTTGTTGAATTGCCCGACTTGATATTGAAAACAGTTTTCGATAATGAGACTAAAATGCGGGGTTTATAATTATTAGGCATGCGATGTCTAAGAAATTCATTTGGTTAGGCATGCGATGTCTAAGAAGGTTACCGATTCCAACTGTTGTAGTTTTACACTTTCTTTTCTATGACCGTAAGCGTAGTATGTGGTGTATCGCCGGCTTCGTTTCTATACATCAACGACAATCGGGATACGCATACTTGCATACGTTGATGATATGAGATATTATGTGTTGCTATGATATGTTATATTGGATCGTCGCGTTTTGAATAGCCGGGGGTTTTATGTGAGATGAGGGATTTTATTTTCATTCATGTAAAATTCATTTTTATGTAATATTCTATTATTGGGGCACTTCCGGGATGAGGATGATGTCACCATTGTATATTATTTACTTTTCCGCATTAGGTAGACCCAAGGAGGGGAGCACAAGTAACCGGGTTCTAGGGTCCAGTGGGAGACCATCTCGAGGAGTCGAGACCGGATCTCCTAACCCTATAATTGGCAGTGTTGCTTGCCGCTCTCATAGGGGTCTAGCGATGTGGGTTTGGTTATTCATCGCGACCGTGGAATCCGTGTTTTATACAGGCTCGTATTAAAAACATGGACCTCCTAGTATATCAATTATTTCATATATGTTCTTCTGCTGCATTGTTCTGTGATGAGATCATCTTACTGCCTGAGACGAATGTTCATATTATATATATGAGATATATGTTATATTGCAGATTTCGTTTCAAATGTGATGCTTATTAAAATGGGACTTCATTAATGAGATTAATGAAATAAAAGAAACCTAAAGATGTTGTAGAAACTTGTTTAAAAACTGGTAGCTCTAGTTCATGCTTTGCATAGCGGTGTTCCTTATAGAACATCCAGCACCTTATTCAATAAGGAAAGAGACGAGATCCCTTCACCGGGAGTGACCTCTTTAGAGAAACTAGAAGATGCTACAAACACGGTTTGTCTTTTGATTGCTTATATAGTTTTTGCTTTGCATAGTGGTATTTGTGAAATATCCTGCACCTTATTCGATGAGGAAAGAGCCGACGATCCCTTCACCGGGAGTGACCTCTTTAGCAAAACTAGAAAATACTTCAAAAACATTCCATTCAAAATCACTCGATTCTACAACGATATCAAGTTCATTACGCAAAAGGTTTTCTTAAAACCCTGTCGTAGCCCTCCGTCATTTCTGTAAGTCCACGTTGCCGACCCCGGTTCTTGCGGGGAGGCGGAAACAGTATAAAAATCAAATTTTTAGCGCACTAGGCAACATGGACTAACAAAAGTCGGGATCTTTTCTAAACAAAACTAGCTACCAATCTAAAGAGGGTTAGCTACTCGGAAAAGGTGTTATACCTCACTTGAACTCCTTCTTCTTGAAACCGTTGTAGAGGTTGGATGGTGCTTTCCTCGTCGCCTTCTTTCGTCAAAGGTTGATCCACCTGAGGGTTCAACCTTGGGCTCCTTTCTCGAACTTTGAGAGAACTAAGGTCTTTGGCTTGCTAGACCTTCAACCCTAGGGTGAGTAGAGAGTGGTTTAGGCTATTTTTATCTCAAGGAGAGGTTTCTCAACACATGAGAATGAATCTCCTTGAACTAGAGGAGGAGGAAGAAGAAGAGAGGAGAGAGAGTGAATATGATAGAATGAAATGGTTTTTTACAACCATAACAAAATATAAGTGATTTATCAAAAATAATATTAATCAAAAATGAAAAGGTGATGGTTAGTTTGAATAGACCATTATCATATCAACATAAATGATTTTGCAAAGATCAAAGAGCATCTAAAAAGCTAATGATGATGGTCAAAGTTTCAAACCTAGTGAACTAGTCAACCTTGGTCAACAAGTCAACAAGGCCAACCATGACACAATTTCATTTAATTAATATTACTAATTAATAAATCACAAGATCATTAGGGTTTGGAAAAAGACGACTGTCAACTGTGCATACACACCCGTTCCAAAACCCCAATGAAAAATCTCTTCCTCCGCCTCAATCAACTGTGCATACACACCCGCGTTCATGTTCCGAGGAACACGAACACAAAGAGATAAAACCAATCCCAAATCATATACTAGGATCCGTCTTAAACCAAAGCCCGCTAGTATAAGCTGTCCGGACAACAAACGTGCACAAGTGCGCGGATGTGAACGAACCCTGTCGCAAAACCATGCGACCTCTACTCATTTTGCCCAAAGGCGAATAGCCCTCTGTGTGGGACTCTAAAGACTCGACACTACGCTGGCAGTGGGTTTAACCACAGACCGCAAGCGGCACTAGCTGTACGTAACGGTCCCCAGGTAGATGCCGATAAGAAGACTGACGAGGTGAACCCCATCTGAACTCCTACTGAGCCTGAATGTGACAGTCTCCGTACAGTCCGGTCTGTTCGTCTGATACATCGCATGGCGGGCCTAGGGGGCGGTAAACGTCAGTCCCCTAATAGCGGTACAAGTCGTGTCGGAGTGAAGCCCAGAACACCCTGAGATAACACTGGAAACCTACCAGTATATCTCGCTTGCCCTGGCCAGGGACTACTCGTGTAATGGCTCTCCTAGACACAGCGCGATGTCAACCCCCAATACCGGGAGAGACGAATCCTGTCTAACCGTCACTGCCTCCAAGTGCTTCGGGACTGCACCCAACTACTACCTGTTTGCACGACTCCTTTGAGCCGTGGTAGTGTAGTAGTCAAAGTACAGTGGGAACACACTTGAGGCGAAGTGACAGTGTCAAGTCAGCGGACTAAGCTGTACTCATGTCACCTGGGAACTGATAACTGACGATAGGTATAATACCAACCATCAGTTCCCAACGAGTCCTGTCCAGTGTACTCGTAGCCTAACGAGCACCCGCATACTATCTCAAGTACGACGTACTGGCGGCTGTGGGACAGACCGCCTCCCGCACTGGGATGAGAAGCGCATACGCTAGTCTACTCCAGAGCATCGATGCCCTGTCTCGATAATCCCACGACTACGGACGTGTATAAGGATGTGCTTGTAGATTACCCAGCCCCCACGAGTGTGACTGCCATCACAACGCTGGTAAGCAAGCAAAGATCCTAAGGGCTCTACTAATGTGTATAGATAATATGCTAAAAGAAACACATGTACACATTAAAGTAGAACCAAACCAAGTAGCATACTACCATTTTGAGCAAGATTGTATATACAACTGTGAATATCCCAAGCTTCCATTAAGTAATATACAAACTAGCATGATACAATAATGGCCTCTAGGGCATATACACTAACAATCTCCCACTTGCACTAAGGCCATGTACTGGCGTATCGAAGACCTATCATCTCGATCAGCCGCTCGAACTGAGTCTGGGGCATGGCCTTGGTGAATGGATCTTCAGTGTTATCTTCTGAAGCAACCCTCTGAACCTCAATCTCCTTGCGATCCACGATCTCCCTGATCAGGTGATACCGCCTCAAGATGTGTCTGGATTTTTGATGGGACCTGGGTTCCTTCGCTAAAGCTATAGCCCCGTTGTTGTCGCAATACAGAGGTATTGGATCAACAATGGACGGAACCACCTGAAGTTCTTTCAAGAACTTCCTCATCCAGACGGCTTCTTTTGCGGCATCTGCAACAGCGATATATTCCGCTTCCATAGTCGAGTCAGCAACGGTTTCCTGTTTGGAACTCTTCCAACACACCGCCCCTCCATTGAGGGTAAAGACAAAGCCCGACATGGACTTGGAATCATCCTTGTCACTCTGGAAGCTGGAGTCAGCAAAGGCCTCGATCTGGAGGTCTTTTCCGCCATACACCAAGAACATCTCCTTAGTCCTTCTCAGGTACTTGAGAATGTTCTTTACCGCTATCCAGTGTTTCTCCCCAGGGTTTGACTGATACCTGCTTACTACACTCAGTGCATAAGCCACATCTAGTCTGGTACATAACATCGCATACATTATAGAGCCTACCGCAGAAGCGTAGGGTATAATAGACATGTGATCCCTTTCCAAATCAGTTTTGGGAGACATCTCTTTGAAGAGGGTGATCCCGTGACAAGCCGGTAGATTACCGTGCTTGGAATCTTCCATACTGAATCTTTTCAGTACAGTGTCGATGTACCTGGACTGCGAAAGTCCTAATATCCTTTTGGATCTATCACGATAGATCCGGATCCCCAGAATGTAGGAGGAATCACCCAGGTCTTTCATGGAGAACCTGTGTGACAAGAACCCCTTGACAGATTGTAGCATAGGAATGTCATTTCCTATCAACAGAATGTCATCCACGTACAAAACGAGGAATACGACAGTTCTTGCTACAAATCTACTATAGATGCATGGTTTATCTGGATTTTTGATAAAGCCAAATTCTTTGACCGTCTCATCAAAACAGATGTTCCAACTCCGCGATGCCTGCTTTAGTCCATAGATGGACTTAAGCAACGTGCACACCTTTTCGCTGCTCCCACTCTGAATGAAACCCTCTGGCTGGTCCATATAGACACACTCCTCTAAATTTCCATTTAGAAAAGCGGTCTTTACGTCCATCTGCCAAATCTCATAATCGTGGAAGGCAGCAATGGCAAGAAGGATCCGAATGGATTTCAGCATAGTCACTGGAGAAAAGGTTTCATCATAGTCCAAACCAGGTCTTTGACGAAAACCCTTTGCAACAAGTCTAGCCTTATAGGTCTCAACCTGTCCATCTACACCAATCTTCCTTTTGAAGATCCACTTGCATCCTACGGGTTTTACCCCATCTGGAGCAATGTCCAACATCCATACCTTATTAGTGTACATGGACTCCATTTCGATCTGCATTGCATCCAGCCATTTTACCGAGTCAACGCTCTGAATGGCTTGCTGGAAGCTAGTAGGCTCATCACTATCAATGATGCAGTCCTCTCTATCCCCGTCTATGAGAAAACCGTAGTATCTCTCGGACAGATGAGACTGCCTACTACTCCTGCGGAGCGGCGTAGGAATGTCCTGATCTTTCGAACCCTCTGGTTCTACTAAGCTTTCAGTAATAGCTTGTGGTTCTGGAATTTCTTCCAGTTCTACTGCGCTCCCACTAATCTCCTTTTCCAAGAACTGGTGTTCTAGGAAGTGGGCATTACGAGAAACAAATACCTTTTGTTCCTCTGCGTGGTAGAAAAGATACCCCCTGGTGTTCTTTGGGTATCCCACAAACTTGCACAGTACTGAGCGTGCCTCGAGTTTGCGGAGCGGCGTAGGAATGTCCTGATCTTTCGAACCCTCTGGTTCTACTAAGCTTTCAGTAATAGCTTGTGGTTCTGGAATTTCTTCCAGTTCTACTGCGCTCCCACTAATCTCCTTTTCCAAGAACTGGTGTTCTAGGAAGTAGGCATTACGAGAAACAAATACCTTTTGTTCCTCTGCGTGGTAGAAAAGATACCCCCTGGTGTTCTTTGGGTATCCCATAAACTTGCACAGTACTGAGCATGCCTCGAGTTTGTCCGCATGCTGCTTTTTGACAAAAGCTGGACATCCCCAGATCTTCAGGTATTGAAGATAGGGTTTCTTCCCACTCCATAATTCATATGGTGTGGTAGGCACAGTCTTAGTTGGAACTCAGTTCAAAAGGTATGCAGCTGATTCTAGCGCATATCCCTAGAATGATCGCGGTAACTCAGCGTTACTCATCATGGACCTTACCATATCCAATAGGGTTCGGTTCCGACTCTCCGATACACCGTTATGTTGCGGAGTGTATGGAGGAGTAAGCTGAGAGAGAATTCCATTCCCTTTTAAGTAATTCAGGAACTCGACACTCAAGTATTCACCACCTCGATCAGATCTTAGTGTCTTGATACTTTTGCCTGTTTGTTTTTCTACTTCATTCTTGTATTCCTGGAATTTTTTAAAGGCTTCAGATTTATGTTTCATTAAGAAGACATGTACGAACCATGAAAAATCATCCGTAAAAGTAATGAAGTAACAATAACCGCTTCGTGCATGCGTAGACATTGGACCGCACACGTCGCTGTGTACGAGTCCCAAGAGCTCGCTCGCTCTTACTCCGTGTCCAGTGAACGGAGTCTTTGTCATCTTTCCTTTAAGACAGGATTGACAAGTTGCATAAGATTGATACTAGAACGGATCCAAATATCCTTCTTTATGTAACTTAGTCAACCTTCTCTCATTGATGTGACCCAGTCTACAATGCCATAAGAAAGTTTTATTGATTTCTGGAGACTTTCTTTTGTATGTATTCTGGACATTGAAAATCTGTGGTTGGTTCAATATGTATATACCGTTGTTTAATGTACCTGACCCAATCAGAACTTGATTAGGTGAATGTTCACAACATTACTTACAAATGCAAATTCATAACCTTCTTTAGATAATAAAGATACAGAAATGATATTACAAGTTGCATTTGGTACAAAATAACAACCACGCAAAACCAAAAAATGTCCATCTGACAAACCCAGGTGATAGTCCCCACGGCCTCAGCATCCATGCTAGCTCCGTTTGCAACTCTGAGGGTCATGTCACCTGCTTTCAAAAACCTACGCTTTCTCAACGCCTGCAAAGAATTACAGATATGAGATCCTGATCCGGTATCCAATACCCAGGAAGTAGAGTTTATTGATAGACAGTTTTCAATAACATACACACCTGAAGCTGAAGTCGCAACCTACTTCAGATCCTATGTCCTGGCTTTCCAAGCCCTGCAATCCTTTTTCCAATGTCCACTCTTATGACAGTAAAAGCATTCTTCCTTATCCACAAGCTTCCCTGCTACCTTTGTTGCTTTTGCCTTTCCCTTCGTATCCTTCTTACTAACACTGCCCCTTGGTTTGGCGGGGGTTTTCTTCTTCTTTCCCTTGGCTTTCGCCTTGGACCTAGAAGAGGAAGATCTTCCTACAAACAAAGTGGATGTTTCCCTACCTTTCTGTAGGGTGCCCTCTGCACTCCTCAGCATGTTGAGGAGCTTTGAAAGTTCAACTTCCTTTTCTTGCAAATTGAAATTCAGGATGAACTGGGCGTAAGTGGAAGGAAGGGACTGAAGAATCAAGTCCGTATAGAGCTCATTCTCCAACGTGGTCCCAAGGTCCGCGAGCTCCTCTATGTAGCCAATCATCTTAAGCACGTGTTCCGCTACCGATGATCCGACGGCCAATCTTGCCGAAAACAACTTCTTCGACACTTCGTATCTTGCGATACGAAATTGCTCTCCATACAGTTCTTTTGTATGGAGAAATATGGATTCGAGGTCCATATTCTCATGCCTCCTCTGATGTTCGTTGTCCATAGAGGCAAGCACGAGGCACTTGGCCTTTGCGCAGTCGATTTCCCAGGTCTTACGGATTTCCCTATCCGCGACGCTGGTTTTGGGACCTGGGACAGGGGGAGCTTTGGTCGTAAGAAGATACCCCAACTTATCATAAGTGATTGCCATCTTGACATTCCTGAGCCAATCTTTGTAGTTTGTCCCTGTCAGTATGTTTTTATCTAGTAGTAACTTAAGTCCAGTCATGATGTTTGGTCGCTGCAATTAGGAGAGAGAGAAGAAACACTTTAGCATGATGCTCTTGCAAGTTTAGAGTGGTTTTTAATCTGTCTAAACAGGATGGCTCCCACTGTCCCTCGAATCCCTCCTCAAACCATAAAGGAAGAATTAGTCGGGATCAATCTCACCGCACAATACTTGCTTAACCGTTCAGCCAGGCTAGTGTTGGTACTTCGAGGGAGGTTTTCCAACGCTTTCGCGAAGTTCCTTAATTAAATAACCTCTTTTCCCTGGGGGCGTAGCCCCGCTAACACCTTTCTAGACACCTACTAGGTTTATAGCATTGATCGTTAAGTGAGAAATTTCCCGAGGAGTAGCATATACTCACAGTAGGATCGGGATCCAAATATCATTGCGTGATAAAACTGAAAGAATCCTACCAGAATCATCACACTCCAAATGGTATGCAATGCTAGCATGTTTCAGTACTTATGAAACTCCCGATGTGATTTTTGCCCCATGCTCTTATGACCTTGGCGTGAGGTCAAAATGTCATAAGTCACATGTCAAGTTCTACCCATCATTATCCAGGTTAATTTGAACCCACCCGTACCTACCCTTGACGTAGGCCAAAATTGCAGTACGACTGTCTCAAATCAACGCATTCTATCTATGCAACAGATAAATATCCGGCAGCTACCAATCACTATGCCTTGGCGTGAGGTCAAAATACATAGCTTGAATACTACCGAATATTTAACTGAAATGATGTAGGGCTACGAATGGTTTTGGCGAAACCGTGAACGTAGTGAACTTGATATAATCGATGGAACGAGATAGCTTTTAAAAGGAGTGGTTCAAGCTCCGCATTTAAAAGTTTAGTTTTGAAAAGAACCGAGTGGTTTTCAAAGTGTTCCAATCGACTTTTGCTTGGTTTATTTTCTTGCATTAGTTCTTTTAATGCGTCCCATCATTTAATCCTACCATTGCAGAAAACAACCAAAATTTGACGTACGCTTATGCCATTCGCATTCGCCACGGGGCCCCGTCATCACCCGTTAGGTTACTTAACTAACGACAGAGAGGGGGCTGGGCTAGCGCGGCTGTAAAACATAAGCAACGCCTAAATAGTTATTATATATAAATATATAGCAATGATAGGCATTACAGATCACAGATGAATACATTGGATATCCTAGGAATCCGCAATCCGTTCGAGCCTGCAACGAAAAGCGGATTACACGGTCGCGGTGAATAGCCAAAACCCCACCCAAGACCCCTACGGGTGCGGCAAACTACCCGCCAAGTACCCGAAGCGAAGCAACCTCCCTCAACTCCGTGAGTAGGCCACTCGGCACTTCGAGATACCCGGTAGTTTGTGCACCCCTCCATGGGTCTATCCTAGGAGCAAAAACAGTAAAAAGAATTATACAATAAAGGCTACAACCCCGACCAAGTTGTGCGGCCATACAAATATTATTACATCAATTTACAAATTACATGAATGAAAGAAAAAGAAACACTCATCTCACATCCACCCCGGCTATTCACCCGTGACAATCCAACGCATTCATATACACATACCATCATCCAACACAGATCACAGATATGTATAAACCCCACTAATCGACATATAGCGATTAGCCGACGTTCAATACATAAAAACATCACAGATATAACCGATTAGTCAAAGTATAGTGAAGTTCGATCAGAAATACGGATTTATAAGCCCCCAAAAACAAATTTCTTTTCTGGAAAATCAGAGCCTAACTAAACATAAACTAGCTAGGTAGTAAAGTGTATAGAAGTTCGATCGGAAAAATCACAAAACTACGACATAAAAAACCCTAAGTTTCTGTAAAAAAATTTTCTGTTCTAAAAATAAAAAGTCATACTCCAAAAATCAACTCAGGGTTTTGTGAAGAAGCCCACCAAAAACGGTAGAGTGATCCCTTCAAAGCGCCGCGGTTCCGCGGCAATGGGTATACTAACACTGGAAACCTACCAGTATATCTCGCTTGCCCTGGCCAGGGACTACTCGTGTAATGGCTCTCCTAGACACAGCGCGATGTCAACCCCCAATACCGGGAGAGACGAATCCTGTCTAACCGTCACTGCCTCCAAGTGCTTCGGGACTGCACCCAACTACTACCTGTTTGCACGGCTCCTTTGAGCCGTGGTAGGGTAGTAGTCAAAGTACAGTGGGAACACACTTGAGGCGAAGTGACAGTGTCAAGTCAGCGGACTAAGCTGTACTCATGTCACCTGGGAACCGATAACTGACGATAGGTATAATACCAACCATCAGTTCCCAACGAGTCCTGTCCAGTGTACTCGTAGCCGAACGAGCACCCGCATACTATCTCAAGTACGACGTACTGGCGGCTGTGGGACAGACTGCCTCCCGCACTGGGATGAGAAGCGCATACGCTAGTCTACTCCGGAGCATCGATGCCCTATCTCGATAATCCCACGACTAAGGACGTGTATAAGGATGTGCTTGTAGATTACCCAGCCCCCACGAGTGTGACTGCCATCACAACGCTGGTAATCAAGCAAAGATCCTAAGGGCTCTACTAATGTGTATAGATAATATGCTAAAAGAAACACATGTACACATTAAAGTAGAAACAAACCAAGTAGCATACTACCATTTTGAGCAAGATTGTATATACAACTGTGAATATCCCAAGCTTCCATTAAGTAATATACAAACTAGTATGATACAGTAATGGCCTCTATGGCATATACACTAACAATTTCAGATAAGTACTACTTAGTATTCATACTACATTTGTTGGCTTTCGTCAAGGCGTAGTGTGCGGTAGCTATTTATGCTTATCTGTGTTAGCACATGATGCGATTGAGTTAGGGTAGTCGTGCGACATTGTTAGATTTCGTCAAGGTTCGTGCGGGTGGGTTTAATTCAATCGGGAAATGATGGGTTGAACTTGACTAGTGGCCTATGGTTTGTTGGCATTCGTCAAGGTCATAGGATGCTAGGGGTAAAAATATTATTGGGAATTTCAAGAGTTGAAATTTGCAATGAGATTGCATATCTTCTATGAAATAGTTGGATCCCGATACCCGCTGCGAATAAGAGTTACTCCTGGGAAAGTTTTACACATTACAATTAGCCGATCAAGTAGGTGTCTAGAAAGGTGTTAACGGGGTTACGCCCTTGGGAAAATGAGGTTTATTTTAATTAGGTCCGTGCGAAAGCACGGGGAACCTCCCTCAAAGTACCGACATTGGCCTGGCTGAAAGATTGGCGAACTTGTAGCGTTCAATTAATCTCGGCTAGTCTTTCCTTTTAGGGTTTGAAGGAAGATTTGACTAAAACAGTAGGAGACATCCTGATTTGATAAATTGATAACCAATCTAATCTTGTAAAAGCGCACGCTGAGTGTTTTCTTCTCTCTCTCTCCAGGTAGCGACCATGTCACGTCTTAGTCAAGATAATAAAACGGATGTATTGACCGAACCCGCTTGTTATACTGAGCTGGGGAACGTTGGTCCCGCTCCAACTTATAATTGTTATAAGACAGAGCGGGAAATAGGGGATTACCAGAATTCCCTTGCCGCCCAAACGAAGAAAGTGCATACTGATGCATCTTTTTCGGGTGTGTTCATTACCGAGAACTGTTTCTCAGTATCCTTTACGTCCTGGGTATGAGATACCGGATCAGGATCCTACAAATGTAATTTGTTACTTGGGCTATAGATAGGTAGAGAACTGAGAACGGGTGATAAATATTCATGAGATAGAAACGGTGCAAGTGTTGCAACCAAGTCTGTTGGTAGTTATCACCCTGTATTAGCAAATACATTGATTCTGAACGAATGTTATTAGATACCGAATCTGATATACAACATCATATCAGTCTCTTTATTAGTAAAGAAGGATATAATTTTGTATTGTTGGATAATGTTTTGAACATTTCCTATACCAAGAGTTGATCGGTTCAGGCACGTTATCTAAAAGCATTGACGTTCTAAATCAAACTACACTTCATAGTATACAGAACACACACAAGAGGAAGAATTCAAAAATGAACGAATCCTTCTTGAGGCATTGTATACTAGGTCATATCAATGTGACCCGACTAGCTGAAGTTACATAGAGATGCATATTTAAATTTGTTTGAATTTACATCTTGTGAAACTTACCGGTCATGTCACAAAGATAAGATGACCACAGCTCTGTTTGTTGGAAACAGAGAAAGAGTTAGAGAACTCTTGGGATTGATACATGATGATGTATGTAAGTTCCCTGTCTACACATGCCAGGAACGGTTCTTTGTACTTCATTGCATTCATTGATGATCTCTCAAGATTCAGACATATGTTCCTGATGAAACACAAGTTTGAAGCTTTTGAGATATTCACAGAATATAAGTTAGAAGTAGAGAACCAAAAATAGGTATAAGTATTATGTCCTTTGATGAGATCAAGGAGGAAAATACTTGAGCACGGAATTCTTGGACTATTCTAAAGGAGAATGAGATTCTCTCTCAGCATTACTCCTCCGAATACACCACAACACGTCGATGTATCGGGGCGGAGCAATTACACCCTATGTGATATGGTGTGTGTTGTGGTAAAAATTTACACCCCGGTTGACCAAGTCAAAATCAAAGTCAACCCCAAGCCAAGTGGGCCCAAGCCCAGATCCAGTGGGCCCATGCCCGGGTCGAGCCCGAACATGAAGCGGCCGGCCTCCCCCCACGCCAAGATAAAAATTTTGTAATAAACAATTTTGTTGTTTTTCTTTTATTTTATTTCATGGATAAATGTAAGAAAAATAGGCATGAAGCCAAATTTTTGTAAAGCCCATGGCTTATGTGCAAAAAGAAATGGCACATGAGCCATGGGATAGGCAAAATGCCATTTTGTGAAGCCCAATGAGATATGTGTAAAGTGTATGGCCTATAAAGGCAAATATAATGAAAAAATCCCGACAACTTTTCTCTCTCTCTCAAAAATTTTCAGATCTGAGATCTTTTCTCCTTCTTCAAGGTTCCAAAACCTTCTTTTTTCTTTTGAATTAAATCAAGAGTTTTACTCTTCTTTTTTTTAAAACAAATTAGTTTTTCACCACAAAACCCATAAAGGGGAACTCAGATCTTCCATTAGGTCTCAAAAAGAAGAGATTTTTAAAAAATCCTATATCTCTTGATCTTCAAGATCCAGCTAACAGAGGAGAAGAAGAAAAACATCTTTCACTAAACCCCAAAAAAAACACTCAGGAGTTCAACTCCTCTCTGATTTCTCTTCCGAGATATTTTTTTTGGCTAAAAGCCTCTTTTTTTCGCCGGCGCTCAAGCGCAGAGCGCCCGCGTGCCGACACGTGGCGCGTTTGCGCTCAGTGCTGAGCGCTCGAGCGCAGAGCGCCCACGTGCCGACACGTTGGGTGCTTGCGCCCTAACGCAAGCGCTCGAGCGCATGTCGTCCCGGTGCCGATACGTGGCGCGCAAGCGCTCGAGCGCAAGTCGCCCCCGTGCCGACACGTGGCGCGCTTGCGCTCCAGCGCAAGCGCTCGAGCGCAAGTCACCCCCGTACCGACACGTGGCGCCCTTGCGCTCAAGCGCCCAGCGCTCAAGCGCAAGTCGCCCCCGTGCCGACACGTGGCGCACTTGCGCTCGAGCATCAGGCACTGAAGCGCATAACTTTCACGTGCTGACATGTGGCGCACTTGCGCTCAAGCACCCAGTGCTCAAGCGCACTTGCGCTCAAGCACCCAGTGCTCAAGCGCAGAGCGCCCACGTGCCGACACGTGGCACTCTAGCGCCTGAGCGCACAGCACCTAGGCGCACAGCGCCCAAGGTGCTGCCCCCACGCATCTTTTGGATGTCTTTTCCCCTTTTTATATATATACATGTATATCTATACATATGTACATACACACATACTCCACGACACTGTCCTTGTTAGAAAAAAATTTCTAACGGGGCGCTGCCCCGCACTCCGCAAGGGGGCTGCTAGCCTCCTTGACCCCCAGCCCGCTATCCGGATAGCGGGACCCCCGTAAAAAACTCTGCGTGGCTCCCGATATATTTAAACCCCCCTCAAAAATAAAACACACGTATACTGCACATTGAGTTCGCATGACCAGTTTAACCTGTTAATCGGAGGTTCCCTCGCCTCAAAGGCGGGGGGTAATTAACGACAGCTTAGTCAGCGGCTGCTGGAGATTCGGATCCCAATAATCATTAAACCCCGGCTTACCCTAGGCGGGGGAATCTGTAGTACGCCTGACAAGCGCGCGCGTATTGCCATCTCAATAGGGTGACGAAAAACAACCTACAGATTCTGGCACGCCCGGTGGGACCATTCTCTCCTCCCATATTTCGGGTTAAACGTTCATGCGAACTCAATAAATTTACATATCGATTGCATATAATGAAATGATGTTTTCTTTTCGTGCAGCAATCAACTTTCAACGACAATGTCTCCCAAGACGAATTCAACTTCCAAAGTGACCCCCATTCCGTACGTGGTCAAGATCAACGCTCGTGTGGTTCTCCCCGCAAGCCTCAGTCGACAGTGGGAGGAACCGCCCCGCCAGTTTGGTTCCGTCATCGTCTACCCTGCCGGAAGCGCTCATCTGGCGGAAATCCCGGCGGAACAGGTGGCCAAGCCGGTCTCAAGGGGTAAGAGGCCGAATGTCGTGATCGCCAAGGCACCACAATCGAAACTTAAGACGGTATCTGAACGATTCTCTGGTGCTCCAGGGGGGGAAAGAACTTCGGTTCAAAGGGCAACATCAAATGTTGCGGACGAGCTCAGGCGATGACTCCAAAAATTGCACAATCGAGTGTATCTCCAAGGCCCTCCATCGAACGGTCTGCGGCGTCTTCCCAAAGAGCCGAAGTCTGCCAGGTGCTTAGAACAGAAAAGTTAAGGCAGAAGCGGCTCAGGTATCGAGCCAACAAGAGGGCCAAGGCTTCGGCCAAATGGAATCGTGTGAAGTTCTAAGTGCAGGGTTGCCCCGCGACGACAGCTGAGTCGGATCTAAGAATCAGCAATTCCTTCGAGCCTCTGAAGTGGGTTCAGAAAAACGCCATGACCGCCAGAATCAAGAAGACAGCGGTCCGAACAGTGTCACAAAGAGACGTGTCCTGGCCCCAACAGAAAAAGTATGACACTGTCTCTTCAAGAGTCTATCAAGCACTCTGTGCCGCACGAAAGCAGCGGGGCAAACCCAGAAAAGACGCGCCAGCACCATTCAAGAACCTGGTTAGGCCAGCCGCCTTCAATCGACTACCAGATACCGAAACAAGGGGGTCAAGACAGCGATCCGTGAAATCAGCTGCCAATGATAGAAAGACGGCCGGATATATCATCCATACGGTCTATATGGCGGGCGGGCGCCCGAGCAACAACCATCGCAGCAAAAGAAAGGATAGGGCCACCACATCCCAAGCCCAATCTAGCCTGAATGTGGTTGCCGCTGCCTAAGAACAGCCGCCCCCGCTGGATGAAGAAAACCTTCTCGATGAGGATGATAGGCAGAAAGACCCCTCGGTCCACGTAGAGTCAAGCTCGGACAGCGAGGAAGAGCCGACTTTCTGCCCCAGGACTGCGGAGCAAGAGCTGCTTCAAGAGCTTCGAAAACAGCTCAGGAGCGAAGATAAAGAGATGGCCAAGCTCTATTCGAAGATTGACGACTTACGAACGTGGTGATGCATCTTACGGCTCAAATTGCTCGAGCGCCTCCCAATCAAGCACAAGCCGCTACTAATCAGCCGGGTGATGACAATCCGAGGCAGCCAATGCCTGTTCCTTCGGGTCCAAGACTGGTCGAGCCACATGAAAGCCGGCCACACTCCGCTTCTGGGGACGCCTTGGCCCCAGATAGCACTATCCCGCAAACACAGGATCGGATAATGGATTTGGTCACCAGCAACGTTAAAACATTGGTGGCCGAAGCCGAAGCTCAGAAAGAAATCGGCAGTAGTGGGCGGCCATATCCCGCGTAGTACGATCTGATTGAGTTCCCAAGCGGCTACGTCATTCCTAAGTTCGGAAGATTTGATGGAACGGGGAATGCGAATCAGCACGTCGCCCACTTCAAAGCATCGTGCGGAAATACAGGGGCAATGACGCGCTCTTTCTTCGTCAGTTTGTCAACAGCCTGACCGGTGTCGCTTTCGACTGGTACGCGAGCATACCAGACGGGTCCGTCATTACCTTTGCCCAAATGGAGTCTCTGTTCCGGCAAAGGTTCATGAGCGTTAGTGATAAAATCTCCATTGCCGACCTTGTGAGGACCAAGCCGGGGAAGAATGAATGCAACACTGACTTTATCGCCCGATGGCGTAATCTCATGGTCAAGTGCGAACCACCGCTGGAGCAGGACTAGTCCGTCAGCCTTCTCATTGGGAACCTCAGCAATTGGATGGTCCCATTCTTGTGTACAGCGGGCCTCAAGACGTTTCAGGAGCTAACCAAGAAGGTCCAAATGCTGGAACGCTCGAAGCAAGAGTCCCCGCCGGACTCTCAGAGAGACAGAACTTGGAAAAGCAAGCAGGACGACAGCCGTAGAAGCGGGAGTTCCAGCAGTTCCAATGTCTTCAATGCGTCCGACAATGAAGAAAAGCGAAGGGCGGGCGAATCCAAAACCAACCTGTCTCGAAAGCCTTTACTGGGAGGAGATGGGCCTTCCCTAGAGGAGAAGAAGAACAAGTTTTACTCTTTCAGAAGGGACAAGGTCCGTAAGATATTTAAAGATGCCTTGAACAACGGCCTACAATTGCCGGAGTGGAAAAGACCCCAAGAAGCAAAAATGACCGACAATCCCCTGTATTGCCCGTACCACCGAGTAGTGAGCTACGCGATCGAGGATTGCTATATCTTCAAAGACTGGGTCGAGAAGCAGTACAAGGCTAGAGAGATCGAGCTGTCCAAAAGCGTGTTGGTGAACAATCAAGTTGCAACCGCCAACTTTATACAGACAGAAGTTGAAGCCTTCTGGGAGCAGACAGCTGAACCTGCTGCCCTGACAAACGAAACTGACTCATCGCGGCCTCCGTGGAGTACGCACATATCTAAAAGACGAAGAAGATGCTAAAGCTGCTTTAGAAAGAGCCCAGATGGAATGGGAAGGACAGAAGAAGCCTACCAGTCCAGCTGCCAATGCGGCTCCATCAGGCTCAAAATCCAAGAAGCTCAAGAAGAAGAAAAGTGCAGCTCGGCGCGAAAAAGAGTCTGCAGGGAGATCGACCATTCAAAAATATATCGATTCCCTCGAAGAATATGAACAAAAGGAAAGAACATTGATTCAATTGAAGGAGTTCTTCCCTGTACAAGCGGCTGAAATTCTGGAGGAGTTAGAAGAAGACTCCAATGAAGAGATCCCAGTAGTGACCTACTACGCCATCTATCTTGGCAGCGACTCGGAAGAGGAGCTCTGTTTTCCCGAAGATGACGAGGAGCTCGCCACAACGGGCAATCAAATCCAGCTCAGAAGCGGCAGGGCTCTACCGCCAAATTAGGGCAACGCCCCAATAAGGAAGGAAAAACAAGTCGCTAATGAAGAAGATGGTAGAGAACTGGCTGATGAAAACATAAGTCCTTCCTCGGTGGACTATAATGTATTGGCACATCTCCGGAAGCTTCCGTCTCTCTTGAGTATCTACGACGCCTTGGTCCTATTTAAGGAGCTTAGAGATGTTCTCATTCACGCTCTACAAAACTCCGAGCGGTATCAGGCTCACTTTGCGGAAATTAATATGAAAGAAGCCCAGCACGCTTTGCATGCCGCCGCAGTCACATTTAAGGATGAAGACTTGCTACTGGGAACGGCTGAGCATAATCGGTCGCTTTACGTGACCGGGTACAGCGACGGAGATCGGATGAATCGCATATTGATTGATCCGGGGTCTTCAGTGAACATCATGAACTTGCGGACGCTGAAGAGTTTGTCAATGGACGTCCGACACCTGTCAAGGGAAAGGATTGTCATTCAAGGCTTCAACCGAAATTGCCAGCAAGTTCTAAGGTCCATAGCTCTGCCAATCAAATTCGGGGATCTGCAAACTGAAGCTAAGATATACGTGATCGACGCCGACACGT
Source organism: Agapanthus africanus (assembly GCA_030015575.1). NCBI lineage: Eukaryota > Viridiplantae > Streptophyta > Magnoliopsida > Asparagales > Amaryllidaceae > Agapanthus > Agapanthus africanus. The sequence continues at coordinate 291,365,263 of CM057340.1, forward strand.
CTTACAAGATTCTCTTGGGGCGGCCATGGCTCCACGATTACGGCATCATTCCGTCAACTCTCCATCAATGCATGAAGTATACTAAAAATGGCGAAGAAAGACGCATTGACGGAGACATTCAACCGTTCGGTGTGCATGAAGTCCGATATGAAGATTCTCGGTACTTTATGAACCACCAAAATGCTAAGCCACAACTAACTGAGGATAGACCGGCCCCAAGACTCAAAAGCAAATCTGCGCCGGCTGTCACTTTCAAAAGCAAAAATGCCCAAGTGCGCCCGCATTTCGGTAGCGACACTGATGAGTCCGACGATGGAAGTCCGTACTTCCGTAAAACTCACCCTCATTTCTGTAGCGATACGGATGAATCTGTCACTGAAGCCCTATCTAGCAGTAAAGTTCGCCCTCATCATGGCAGCGACACTGAAGACTCAGAGGAAGAGGACCTGTCGTGCAACAGCGGTGCAGATTGGACCCCCATGCAAAAAGCGAAACTACGTGAGACCCTCGAAATTGAAGAAGGGTCCCTAGCCGTCACAAGGGTGCCGGAGCAGATGTGCAAAGAGTTCGATGCATTGTCAGTCTCCACCGTGGACCAGCTGAAACTTTCTACGTCCCCGAGAGGAAAAATGGACAGAAGGGCATCCTGTTTTACGGGTGAACCCCCGTTGTGCACCCAAACAATCTTTCTATCGCATGCCTTCCCTATGAGAGAGGCATAAGAGCCGTCCTCAATCCCAGATACTATACGACCGAGATGCGGGAATACTTTAAAAAGTGTGGATGCCGGTTATATCAAACGGAGTCGGAAGCAAAGTTTTACGAAGGGCTATGGCATCCACATCAGGTCCGAGCACTCATCGATGGATGAATTCCAGATAAACGGGGCATAGGCTACGTTCAACCTGATTCCAAAGCGTGCTACATGATCCATGTTGGTGAGGCCAGCGAAAGATCAAATGATGATGACGAAATAGCCGAGCCAGAAGAAGCTCCTCAAGAGCTCGAATATGGACAACAAGCCACCTTTGATGAGCTAACCGAGATTGACTTAGGAACGCCCGATAATCCAAGGCCGACCTACATCAGCTCACTCTTGTCGGAGAAAATGAAAGAGCGGATAATTGCCCTGCTGCATGAGTTCGTCGACTGCTTCACGTGGACATAAAAAGAAATGCCTGGACTTTCCCCTGAAGTAGCCGTGCATAAGCTGGCTATATCTCCTGATGCTAAGCCAGTCAAACAAGCTCCTCGAAGAATGAGAAGGGAGTTGGAAGAAAAGGTCATTGAGGAAACCATGAAACTCATCGATGCCGGCTTCATCAGGGAAGAGAAATATGCGGACTGGATCGCATGCATAGTCCCAGTGAAGAAGAAAAATGGGTAGATCCGAGTTTGTGTCGATTTTAGGGACCTCAACAAGGCATGTCCTAAAGATGACTTCCCGCTACCGGTCATGGAAATGATGGTCGATGACACCTCAAATTACGAACTGTTCACCTTTATGGATGGCTCGTCTGGATATAATCAGATCAAGATGTCGCCTGAAGATAAGAAGCACACAGCATTTCGAACCCCGATCGGAATATATTGCTACAAGGTAATGGCGTTCGGACTGAAGAACGCAGGTGCTACATATCAAAGTGCAATGACCAATATCTTTGATGACCTAATCCATAAAGTCGTCGAATGTTATGTTGATGATCTGGTCGTCAAGACTAAAACCAAGGCCGATCTTATCCAAGATCTTAGGACCGTTCTCACCAGACTGAGAGAATACGATCTGAAGATGAATCCTTTGAAGTGCGCTTTTGGCGTGTCATCGGGAAAATTCCTTGGCTTCATAGTACGACATCGAGGGATCGAAGTTGACCCATCAAAGATAAAGGCCATCATGGAGATTCCCCCTCCGAAGAGTCTGACGCAGCTAAGATCTTTTCAAGGCAAGCTTGCTTATATACGGAGGTTTATCTCAAATTTATCGGGAAGGTGTAGGCCCTTCTCAAAGCTCATGAAGAAAGGAGCTCCTTTTATCTGGGATGCCGAATGTCAAGCAGCGTTCGAAAGCATCAAACAATACTTGTTGCACCCTCCAGTGCTGGCCGCTCCCATTCCAAATAAACCGCTGATTCTCTACACGGCCACGTTGGATGAGTCACTCGGTGCGCTCCTTGCCCAGAATAACGAGGAGGGAAAAGAAAATGCCCTCTACTACCTCAGTCGAACTCTAGTCGGGGCGGAACACAACTATTCCCCAATCGAAAAGCAATGCCTGGCTCTGATATTTGCTGTAAAGAAGCTGAGGCACTATTTGCTGGCTCATCGGGTTATGCTGATCTCCAAGGTCGACCCGCTCAAACACTTGATGACCAAAGCAAGCCTAGCCGGCAGGATGGCAAGATGGGCTGTCATGCTACTTGAGCTTGACATAGTTTATACTACTCAGAAAGCAGTAAAAGGGCAAGCCCTTGCAGACTTTCTCGCTGTTCATCCCATACCAGAAGGGTCGCCGCTAAATTGTGAGTTACCCGACGAACAAGTGCTGCACCTCGAGGAAGATGGGCCATGTTGGGAGCTCTACTTCGATGGAGCATCATCAATAAGGAGCTCCGGCAGATCAAGCGTCCCGGAGGTAAAAGCAGGGATAGGATTGTAGGGTTCCTAGGCACTCTCAAGAGGTCTCATAAGGCATCAACCATGCCAATTTTAAATTTTACAAGTGCCGAGAAACTCTAATACGGATCGTTAACTAGAATTTTAGGCGAAACAAAAACCTAGTTAACAACTTAACTAAAAGTGAGAAGCTACAACCTTTGTAGATCCGGTTCTCCACTTCCTTAGCTCCACGTAGACGTCCTCTCACTGTCCAAGTCGGATCTCGGACTCTAGCATCGGCTTCATCGGAAAAATGAGCGGACAAGTCGTCGGCTACGATGCCAAAGATGATCTACGTCGAGGTTGCACTAGATCAAGCTCCAACTTCACCAAGTTGTGAAACTTGAGAAGAAAACACCCTATACTACTTGGCAAGAGGTAGAGGGTGAAGAAATAGGAGGTGGGTTCACTTTAGAATTGGATTTCTCACACTTTTGCTCAAGTTGCCATTGATGGTGTCAAGTTTTCTTTCTTGAAGAAGAAGATCAAGAAGAAGATAGAATATGATAAGTATATCAAAAAGAATAATAAAATCAATACTTATCATCTTCTAACCATGGTCAAGCGTAGAGAGTTAACTATAGTTTAGATGAGTGGTTAGGGTTTGGAGAAGAAGACAAAGTGGTCACTTGGTCAAACCTTCATGAAGGTTCCACAAGCTTCATGATAAAAGAAACCATTTTGTTTTCTATTATCTATTTCTCCAAAATGAAAAGATAAATAATTAAGTGAAAATATGAAACCCTAACCATTCACTAAACATGGTTTAAGTCTTTACACAAATCCAAGTGAGAATGTATCATCAAACATGATACAAACATGTGCACAAAAGTATATCACATATACAACTTGCACATCAAGTGAGAAAATCCATTTAAAGTGAACCAATACTAGGTAATGCAAAGTAATATATCAAATATATAATTATACATTAAATCATTAAATCAACACTTGATTTAACGATCCGGTCATGTCGCACATAACCGACTAGTATACAATGTATCGATTTATCGAATCAACGATTCGATAACTAGGTTATATCGCATACAACCAATCGAAACATTCATCGTGAGAATGAAATACGGTATCACATACTCGCATTATTCTCGGTCCCGCACATATCTCATATGCGCTCCTATTTCGTTTCGCTTGAGCCAGGAAACCCATGTGTAGGACTCTAAAGACTCGTCAATACGCCGGTAGCAGATGATGATCATATCAAGCACCCACAAGCCGCAAGCGGTCTGCTAAACGTAACGGCCACCCGGGTATTGAGCGATCAGAAGATCGACGAGCTAGCCCGCTCACACTCCTGTGAATCCAACCAGTAACACTTACCGTACAGTCCGGTCTGTTCGTCTGATATGTCGCATATCAAGTCTAGGGGTGGTAAACGTCAGACCCCAATAACCGATAAGTCGTGCCGATATGAGGCTCATAACGGGTCGAGAAACTACTGGTAACACTTACCAGCAGATCTCTGATCAGCCCTGGCCAGGGACTTCCCTGTTACGGCCAATCGAGCACTGCGCAACATCAACCCCCAATACCGGGAGAGACGAAACCCCTCCTATCGCTTATTGCCTCCATATGACTCGGGACTGTACCCAAAGACCTCCGTTTTGCACGCCCTCATGGACGTGGTAAGGTGGAGATCAAAGCACAGTGGGAATCACACAAGACTCTATGACGATCTCGGGTCTACAGACTAACCTGTACAAGTGTCACCTGAGAACTGCCATCTGACGTGAGGTATAATACCATCTGGGAGTTCTCGGCGAGTCCGTCCAGTGTACCCAGTCTCCACTGAGCACCCGTATACCATCTCTGATGTCAAACACCAATGGATATGGGATCATCCATCGCCCATCTCATGGGTCGAGAAGCATATACGCTAGTCTACACTGGTATATCGATGCCCCGTCTCGATACACCCACGACTAGGGACCTTGAAGGATGTACCTATGGACTACCATGTCCCCACTAGTATGATCTGCATCACAGTTCAGGTAGTCAAGTACACATCCTAAGGGCTTTACCAACATGTAACTATAAGACAGTGCAAAGAGACAAGTGTACATGTTAAGATAAAGAGTAACCAGATAGCATACTATCATATCGAGTAAGAAAGTCATCTCTATATATATGTCCAAGCATCCAATATAAAATACATCATGTGTACAATACTGGCCTCTAGGGCATACATACAACTAACAAGGATTGGTGTTCATCACGCCATCAATGAGAACCCTACGGCATTCTTTCGCTCTCACCGAGCCTCGAACGAACAACGAAGCTGAGTATGAAGCTCTGATAGCTGGTTTGGAGCTCGCCATAGAAATGGAAATCCTTCGACTACGGGTTTACGGTGACTCCCAGCTTGTCGTCAACCAAGTAAGCGGTAATTAAAAGATATACAAACCCGAATTAGCTCGGTACAGAGGCCGAGTGGTGGAACTCATGAAACGGTTCACTCACATTGAACTAATGAGAGTCCCTAGAGCGTTGAATGGAAAGGCTGACGTACTCGCTCGCTTAGCCAAGGAGCTGGCTGATCCTGACATGGACGAAATTCTGATCACAGTCAGGAGCCGACAAATTCTACCCCCAGTCTCTCTACGAGAAGAGGAAAGCGTAGAATAGAAGAGCAGTCCTGCCGAAGAAGCTTCGATCATCCAAGACGAGCCCGATTGGAGAGAACCCTTCATAGAGTACCTCCGATACGACAAGCTGCCCGAAGAAAAATCTGCGAGGATTCAGCTGAAGAAAAGAGCTCTCCGATACGTATTTGTAAATGATACGTTATACCGCAGGTCATATGACCAACTCTGGCTTAGGTGTTTGTCATTGGCCGAAGCCCAAAAGGTCATGAAAGATGTTCACTCGGGCGTTTGCGATGCTCACCAATCTGGCCCCAAGATGCGACTTCAAATCAAACGGCTTGGGTATTACTGGCCTACCATGATACGGGATTGCGGAGAGCATGCAAAGATATGTCAGATCTGCCAAATCCATGGTGATTCCATTCATAAGCATCCCAATCCGTTGCATCCTACGGTGGCATCGTGGCCTTTCGAAGTCTGGGGCACCGACATCGTTGGCCCAATTGATCCTCCGTCATCCGAAGGCCACTGTTTCATACTGGCCGCAACTGATTACTTCTCCAGATGGGCTGAAGCTGTCTCGCTAAAAGAAGTCAAGACAAAAGATATTCTGACATTCTTCCAGCATAATATTCTATACCGCTTCGGTACACCAAGAAGAATCATTTCTGATAACGGGCCTTCTTTCAAGAGCTTCAATGTCTCAAGGTTCGCTACTCAGCACAAGATAGACTGAGATATTCCTCCATTTATAATCCAAGAGACAATGGGCTCGCCGAAGCCTTCAATAAGACTCTATGCAAGCTCCTGAGGAAAAATGCTTCAGCCAACAAGAGAGACTGGAATCTCAAGCTTCACGAGGCGTTGTGGGCATATCGTACCACGCATCGTACTCCAACTCAGTCCACTACATACTCATTGCTCTTCGGAGTGGAGGCGGTCCTCCACCTCGATGTCGAAGTTCCAAGCTTAAGAATGGCCGTTCGGCATGAGTTGACAGAGGAGGAAAACGTGCTCCTTCGACTTGAAGAACTCGATGCCCTCGAAGAAAAGAGGCTCGCGTTGCAGCAAAGTCTGGAGCTATACCGAGCTCAAATGTCACGGGCCTATGACAAGATCACCTGTATACGCGCTTTCAAGAAAGGTGAATTGGTGTTGGTCCTCAAAAGACCGATCATCCCCAATCGACATGCCAAGGGAAAATTCGAGCCAAACTGGGAAGGACCACACGTCATCGAGAAAGTGTTTGACGGAGGATCCTACCAACTAATAAGTGCCGAGGGAGAAAGGCCCATGCCACCCATCAATAGCCGATATCTCAAGAAATACTACACGTGAAGGCTCCAAGTCGCAGGCGAATTGAGCACATCAGCCCTACGGTCTGGATCATACATCCTGCAAAACCGTATACAATCCACGGGCGTAAATAACCCCTATCTCTCCCAAATCCTGCCGGTGAGACTACTTTTAAAGTCCCACCAGCAGCAAAAAAAGAGAAAAAGAAGAAAAAAAGAAGAAAAATAAAAGAAATAAAAAAATAAACGGTATGTCCACAAGCAAAACGGGCACGGATGAAAACCCGAAAAAGCTCCGAGAGTAAAAATAGCAGAACTACCGGCGAGTCTGTGAAAACCCGAAAGGGCGCAAACTCACGAAAAGAGATGAAATACACTCGCAAAGTCCTCTTGACCTTGTGAGGAGAAACCCCCTGCGTGAGATCCTTACGACTCACAAAGGAGCGACACACTTAGGAATCCTCATGATTCCTAAGGAGAAAATACACCTGCGGGATCCTTACGACTCGTAGGGAGAAAATGCTTTTATGGGACCCTCACGGCCCATAAAATTGAAAAGCCTTAGGTGATGGGGACCCAAACCTGTCTCCTAAGCCATCGTTCCCCAACGGGAAACGGCAAATGATGAGTCGCTCCTGGCATTTCGCTTCAGTGTTAGCGGTGTTGATGCCGACCAAAAACCCAAATCCCAAGTCCTCCCAAGGAAAATGATGAGTTGCTCCTGGCATTATTCCAATACAGCAATGCTGATGCCAAACAAGATCCAAATTCCAAGTCCTCAAACGGGGAATGATGAGTCGCTCCTGGTACCACATTCCAGTCAAGCGATGCAGACGCCAACCAAAATCCAATTTCTCAAAATTCTCACAGCCCTACGGTGGGTCCCCAAGTTGACCATCGTATACAATCCACGGGCTCAAATAATTCTCATCATACCAATGCCCCACCGTAATCACCAGTTACATGGCCGGTCTCCGCTTTGGGAATGATGCTCCATTGATAAGACCCACTCATGTGTCCTCACGATATATGAGGAGAACAAACCTTTGTGGGATCCTTACGACTCATAAAGGAAAAACACACTTAGGAGTCCTCACGACTCCTAAGGAGAAAATACACCTGCGGGATCCTTACGACTCGTGGGGAGAAAATGCTTTTATGGGAACCTCACGGCCCATAAAATTGAAAAGCCTTAGGCGATAGGGATCTAACCCTGTCTCCTAAGCCATCGCTCCCCAATCCCCAAATGGCGAATGATGAGTCGCTCCTGGTAACATATTCAAGTGCAGGGATGCAGACGCCAACCAAATTCCAAATCCCATACCCCAACGACGAATGATGAGTCGCTCCTGGTACCATATTCCAGTGCAGCAATGTAGACGCTGAAAAAGTCCCGAAATTTTTCTGGCCCTACGGTCTGGATCATACATCCTGCAAAACCGTATACAATCCACGGGCGTAAAACAATCCAAACCTCTCCCAAGTCCTACCGGTGAGACCACATTCAAAGTCCAACCAAAAAAAAATAAAAAAAAAAATAATAGAAAAAACCAATTCCCAAATCCTCCCGGGGCAAATGATGAGTTGCTCCTGGCATTATTCCAGTGCAGCAATGCAGATGCCAAACAAAAACCAAAATCCCAAAATCCTCTCAATGACAGATGATGATTCGCTCCTGGTACCATATTCCAGTATAGCGATGCTGATGTCAACCCAAATCAAAATCAACAAGTCAACTTCTACTCCGACACCGCAGAAAGCGGAGCAAGTCAGAATCCAATCTCGACACCGCAAGAAGCGGAGCAAGTCAAGTCTACCCCTGACACTACAAGAAGCAGAGCAAGTCAAATCAAGCACCGACCGTCCAAGTCGCAAAAAGGGCAGAATCGACCGTCCAAGTCCCGAAAAGGGCAGCAGCGACCGTCTAAGTGGCAAAAAGGGCAGCAACGACCGTCCAAGTCGTGAAAAGGGCAGAACCGACCGTCCACGTCGCTAAAAGGGAAGCACCGACCGTCTAAGTCGCAAAAAGGGAACTACCGACCGTCAACGTCGCTAAAAGGGCAGCACCGACCGTCCAAGTCGCTAAAAGGGCATAACCGACCGTCCAAGTCGCGAAAAGGGCAGCACCGACCGTCCACGTCGCTAAAAGGGCAGCACCGACCGTCCACGTCGCTAAAAGGGCAGCATCGACCGTCCAAGTCGCCAAAAGGGCAGAACCGACCGTCTACGTCGCTAAAATGGCACCACCGACCATCCAAGTAGCAAAAAGGGCAGAACCGACCGTCCAAGTCGCAAAAAGGGCCGCATCGACAGTCCATGTCGTAAAAAGGGCAGTGCCAGCTTCCCAAAAGGTGGGAACCGAATCAAGTCGCCTCTACGTGAAAGAAGATCCATCAATTTCATGCACACGACCTACATATGTGGTGTGCATTTATTAATGGGGGGCAACTTGTTGGGGTAAAAATTTACACCCTGGTTGACCAAGTCAACCCCAAGCCAAGTGGGCCCAAGCCCAGATCCAGTGGGCCCATGCCCGGGTCGAGCCCGAACATGAAGCGGCCGGCCTCTACCCACGCCAAGATAAAAATTTTGTAATAAACAATTTTGTTGTATTTCTTTTATTTTATTTCATGGATAAATGTAAGAAAAATAGACATAAAGCCAAATTTTTGTAAAGCCCATGGCTTATGTACAAAAAGAAATGGCACATGAGCCATGGGATAGGCAAAATGCCATTTTGTGAAGCCCAAGGGGCTATGTGTAAAGTGTATGGCCTATAAAGGCAAAGATAATGAAAAAATCCCAACAACTTTTCTCTCTCTCTCAAAATTTTTCAGATCTGAGATCTTTTCTCCTTCTTCAAGGTTCCAAAACCTTCCTTTTTCTATTGAATTAAATCAAGAGTTTTACTCTTCTTTTTATAAAACAAATTAGTTTTTCACCACAAAACCCATAAAGGGGAACTCAGATCTTCAATTAAGTCTCAAAAATAAGAGATTTTTAAAAAAATCCCATATCTTTTGATCTTCAAGATCCAGCTAACAGAGGAGGAAGAAGAAGAACATATTTCACTAAACCCCCAAAAAAAACACACACACTCAGGAGTCGAACTCCTCTCTGATTTCTCTTCCGAGAAATTTTTTTAGGCTAAAAGCCTCTTTTTCTCGCCGGCGCTCAGGCGCAGAGCGCCCGTGTGCCGACACGTGCCGCGTTTGCGCTCAAGCGCAAACGCTTGAGTGCAATTCGCCCCCGTGCCGACACGTGGCGTGCAAGCGCTCGAGCGCAAGTCGCCCCCGTGCCGACACGTGGCGCACTTGCGCTCAAGCGCCCAGCCCTCAAGCGCAAGTCGCCCCCGTGCCGACACGTGGCGCACTTGTGCTCGAGTGTTAGGCGCTGAAGCGCAAAACGTTCACGTGCCGACACGTGGCGCGCTTGCCCTCAAGCGCCCAGCGCTCAAGCGCAGAGAGCCCACGTGCCGACTCGTGGCATTCTAGCGCCTGAGCGCACAGCACCTAGGCACACAGCGCCCAAGGTGTTGGCCCCACGCATCCTTTGGATGTCTTTTCCCCTTTATATATATATACATGTATATCTATACATATGTATACATATGTACATACACACATATTCCACGACACTGTCCCTGTTAGAAAAAAATTTCTAACGGGGCGCTTCCCCGCACCCCGCAAAGGGGTGCTAGCCCCCTTGACCCCCAGCCCGCTATCCGGGTAGCGGGACCCCCGTAAAAAATTCTGCGTGGCTCCCGATATATTTAAACCCCCCTTCCAAAACAAAACACATCTACACTGCACATTGAGTTCGCATGATCAGTTTAACCCGTTAATCGGAGGTTCCCTCGCCCCAAAGGAGGGGGGTAATTAACGGCAGCTTAGTCCGCGGCTGCTGGAGATTCGGATCCCCATAATCATTAAACCCCGGCCTACCCTAGGCAGAGGGAATCTATAGTGCGCCTGACAAGCGCGCACGTATTTCCAACTCAATGGGATGACGAAAAACACCCTACAGTGTGCTCTATGATGAGTACTACTGAATAGCCTATTTCCTTTTGGGAGTTATGCACTTGAGAAGTTCCATACCTATTGAATTGGGTTCCAATCAAATCAGTTGCCTACCACTTCATATGTGATATGGAATGGGAAGAGCCCATATCTTAAGTATGTTAAGATTTGAGGTTGTCCAACCTATGCCTAAAAGAAAAATGCGGACAAGCTCGTGGCAATGTCAGATCTGTAGAAATTTGTTGGATATCCCAAGCATTCTCAAGGGAATATCTTCTACTTAACCGAGGAACAAAAGATGTTTTGTTTCTCAGCATGCCACATTTGTGAAAGGGAATTTCTTGTGAAGAAATTAGTGGTCATGAGGTAGAACTGGAAAGAGTTCCAGCTATACAAACTGCAACTGATGATTTGGTACAACCAAAGGATTCAATAGTTTCTAATGAACCTCAGCCTCTCCGCCGATCTAGCAGGTTTCTCATCCACCTGAGAGATACTTCGGTTTCTCTATGACAGTGGGAGAGAGGATTGCATCATGAGATGATGACCCAACTTGTTTCGAGCAGGCCATCAGGAGTGGGGACTCTGTAAGAATGGCTGGATGCTTAGCGATATGAGATGGAATCCTTATACACCAACAAAGTATGGACTTTGGTTGCTTTATCTGAAGGGTTAAATCCCCATCAGAAGCAAGTATATCTTGAGAAGATTACTTGGTGTACATGGAAAATTTGAGACTTTCAAAGCTATGCTTAAGTCCATCTAGATCATATTTGCCACGGCTACATACCATGACTACGATATTTGGCGGTTGGGTGTCATGACTGCTTTTCTAAATGTTGATTTGGAAGAGAGCGTCTATAAGTACATAGCCGGAGGGCTTCGGAGAAAGTGGGAGCAGCGGAAACGAGTGCAAGATGTTTTATATGAAAAAGAAGGCATCACGGAGTTGGAACGTCTGTTTTGATGTGATAGTCAAAGAATTTGACTTCATCAAAATGGTAGATGAACCTTGTATATACAAACAGGTAGTAGGGAGTATGGTGGTGATCCTCGTAGAGTACGTGGATGACATACTCTTCATAGGGAAGGAGTTTCCTATGCTACGCTCAGTCAATCTCCGCTTATCACAAGGATTCTCCATATAGGATCAAAGTGATACCTCCTAAATCCTAGGTTTTATATCTATGAGATAGATCTGAATGTATGTTAGGATTCTTACTAGTTGTAGTGAGATGGTATCAATCGATCCTGGGGAGAATCACTGGAAAAGGTTCCAGGGTGATAAGGACGACTGAATGTCAGTCGCAGGCATTGTCTTTACCCTCAGTGGTGTGACGGTATGTTGGAAGAGTTCCAAGCTAGATACCGTGACTTACTAGACGATTAAAGGCAAGATACATCGTTACCAAAGATGCTACCAAAGAGGCAGTCTGGATATATATATAAGTTCATGAGATGAACTTCGTTCCTGCCATTGTGTGACAATGGAGTTGTGGCTTATGCCAAGGAACCTCCGTCCCATCAGAAATCCAGATATAATTCTTAGGCAGTATCACCTGATCATGTTGATGGTTGATCTCTAGGGAGATCGAGGTTAGGAGAGTAGACACAGAGGACAACAGCGCGGATCCACTCATAAAGGCCTTTTTCCCAGTAGAGACTTTTATGGGATGGTTGAGTATGAGATACTTCAACCACAGCTAATTGTAGGGTATGTGATACCATAACAGATGGCCCTAGTGCAAGTGGGAGATTGTTAGTTATATGTATGCCCTAGAGGCCATTACTGTACATACGATGTATATTGTAGTGGATGCTTGAACATATATAGGGAGGACTTTCTTGCTCAACATGATAGTACGCTATCTGGTTGCTCTTTATCTTAACATGTACTCTGATTGTCTCTATGTTACATGTTGATAAAGCCCTTAGGATATGTACTCGACTACTGGGACTATGATGAGATCATACTAGTGGGGCCACGGTAGTCGACGAGTACATCCTATAACTGTTCCTAGTCGAGGGTGTATCGAGTCAGGGCATCGATACACCAGAGTAGATTAGCGTATACGCATGTTAACCCATATGATGGGCGATGGATGATCCTATATCCATCGGTGTTTGACATCAAGGATGGTGTGTGGGTGCTCAGTGGAGACTGGGTACACTGGACGGACTCGCCGAGAACTCCCAGATGGTATTATACCTCACGTCAGATGGCAGTTCTCTGGTGACACTGGTACAAAGTAGTCTGTAGACTAGAGATCGTCATAGAATCTTGTGTGATTACCACTGTGCTTTGATTTCCATCATATCATGTCCAAGAGGGTGTGTAAAAAGGTGGCTTTTGGGTACAGTCCCGAATCACATGGAGGCAATGAGCGATAGGAGGGGATTCGTCTCTCAAGGTATAGGGAGTTGATGTTGCGCTGTGTTCGATTGGCTATAACTTGAAATCCCTGGCCAGGGTTGCTGAGATTTACCGGTAAGTGTTATGAGTAGTTTCTCGAACTGTTATAGAGCTCATATCGACACGACTTATCAAGCTACTGGGGTCTGACGTTTACCACCCCTAGGCGAGATATGGGACATATCAGACGAAGAGACCGGACTGTACGGGAGTGTTACTGATTGGATTCGCAGGAGAATGTATATGCTTGCTTGTTGATCTTCTGATTGCTCAATACCTGGGTGGCTGTTATGTTTAGCTGACCGCTTGCAGCTTGTGGGTGTTTGATATGATCATCACCTACTGCCGGCGTATTGACGATTCTTTAGTGTCCTACACAGCGGTTTCTTGACTCAGGCAAAATGGAGTAGGAGTACATATATGATATGTGCGGGACTGAGAACAATACATGTATGTGATGCCGTATTAGATTCTCGCGATATGAGATATCGGCCGGGTATATGTGATATAGTCGGGTCATCGGATCAAGTGTTGATTCGATGAACTGATACAGATTATATTAGTCGGTTATTTATGAAATAGCCGGATTATCGGATCAAGTGTTGATTCGATAATTTAATGTATGATTATATATTTTATATATTAAATTACATTAACTGATATAAGCTCACCAAAAGATTCTTTTTCTCACTCGGGTAATACATTGATATATATGCGATATATGTTAATTGTATTTTCTATTTTGTTACAATAAATATTGTATATGTGATATATAATATTATAACATGTAATGATTACTAATGCAACATGATTAGTAGAGATTAAACATGGTTAGGGTTTGATTTGGGTTAATCCTTTCTAGAAGCTTTTGGTTTTGTTTCTTGCAAAGATATTATGGTTGATATTTTGTGAGATATTTCCAAACCCAACCCACACCCTTTAACCCTAGTTAAGTCTCTACAATGGTTAGCCTTTCATCTTTAACCATGGTTGCATCTGTAATTATAACAACAATTCCTTATTCATCACAAAAGGATTATTATTCATTCTTCTTCTTCATCATCCTTGCAAAGTTTTCTAGCTTTGGGTTTTGTGATTGATTAGAGTGAGATTAAGATAATAAAAGAGAGCAAAAATCCTACTTCATCATCCTAATCTATCCTAGCCATTTAGATTAGGGTGTTCACTTCATTAGTGAGTGAGAGCTTGTGTTAAAGAAACTTCAAGGTAGATCATCTTTGTTATCGAAGATCGGAAGCAAGCTTGCATCTTTCTCTTCGTGGAGCCTCTCTAGAGTCTGGATACTCGATGATCGCAGTGAAAGGACCTCAACACGGAGCTTTAGAAGTGAAGGACCAGACTACAAAGGTTGTAATCCCAAACTCTTAAATGTAAAGTTGTTTACATGCTTTGTTTCGCCTAATCTCTAGTTTAAAGATCTTGGTTAGGGTTGTTCGGCACGTCTAAATTTTAAATCGGGCATGGTTGATGCCTTATAAACCTTTGTGAGAGTGCCTAGTAACCCTACAGTTAACACGGCGGATCCATTCACAAAGGCCCTCCCTCAAGCAAAGTTCGAGCGACTTTTTGAGCTATTGGGTATGCGGTAGGCCAGCAGCTGACCTTAGTGCAGACGTTGGGTATGCGGTACACCAATTACTGGCCTTTTGTGCAAGTGGGAGATTGTTGGATATGTGTGCCGTAGAGGCCATTATTGTATAGTATTAGTTTGTATATTACATTTTGGAAGCTTGGGATATATACACAGATTGACGATAGTCTTGCTCGATATAGTAGTATGCTACTTTGTTTGTATTTATCTTAATATGTGTATATGTTTCTTTTAACATATCGCTAATACATATTGATGGAGCCCTTAGGATCTTTGCTTGATTACCATCGTTGTGATGGATATCACACTAGTGGGGGTTGGGTAGTCTATAAGTACATCCTTATACAGGTCCCTAGTCGTAGGATTATCGAGACAAGGCATCGATACTCCAGAGTAGACTAGTGCATACGCTTTTATTCCCAGCAGGGGAGATAGTCTGTCCCACAGCCATCAGTACGTCGTACTGGAGATAGTATGCAGGTGCTCAATGGGTTATGAGTTTCACTGGACGGACTCGTCGGGAACTGTTGGTTGGTATTATACCTATCGTCAGTTAGCAGTTCCCAAGTGACATGAGCACAGCTTAGTCCGTTGACTTGACACTGCAACTTCGCCTCAAGTGTGTTCCCACTGTTCTTTGATTGCTACCATACCACGGCTCTATTGAGTCATGCAAACAGGTAGTAGTTGGGTGTAGTCCCGAAGCACTTGGAGGTAGTGGTGGTTAGATAGGATTCGTCTCTCCCGGTATTGGGGGTTGATTTCGCGCTGTGTTTAGGAGAGCCATTACACAAAGTCCCTGGCCAGGGCAAGTGAGATTTACTGGTAGGTGTTCCCGTAGATTCTCATAGTGTTCGGGGCTACACTTCGATATGACTTATACCGCTATTAGGGGTCTGACGTTTACCAACCCCTTGGCCCGATATGCGATACTCTTAGACGACCAGACCGGACTGTACGGAGATTGTCACAGATAGGCTCAGTAGGAATTTGGATGAGCTTGCTTGTCGACCTTCTTATCAACAGATACCTGGGTAGCCGTTATGCACAGCTAGTGCCGCTGACGTGCTTGTGGTTAAACCCACTGCCAGAGTACTGTCGAGTCTTTAGAGTCCCACACAGAGGGTTTCCCAGCTTCGGGCGAAACGAGTAGAGGTCGTATGGTTTTACGACAGGGTTCGATCACATACATGTACTTGTGGGCGTGTGGAGTTCGAGCGGACAATACTAGTGGGCTTTGGTTTAAGCCGGATCCTAGTATTTGATTATTGGATTAGCTTCGTGTCATTGTATTCGTGTTTTTCGGAACACGAATGCGGGTATGTATATACGGATGAGAGGGGTATAGAAGGAGACACCTCATTAGGGTTTTGACCATTGACTTGATTAAAACCATTATGAAGTGGAGAAAAGTATTTGTTTTTTTTGCTAATGATAATTATGGCACGGCTACTTGTTCTTGACCACTTGACTTGCATTGACCTTTTGACTTTGATTGACTTTTTGACCATAGATATTTTTGTGAGATATTTTGTGAGCTAGATATTTTGAGGAGATATTTTTCGTCACATAGTTGTGGTTATGTCAAGCTAGCCATCACAATTTCTATTATCATTATAAAAAATCTTTTCTCTTTCTTCAAGTGAGCTCTCATGCTTGCTCTCTCCTTCTTCCTCCCAAAACCCTAAGTGTATCATGTGTTGATAATCAAGGGTTAATGAGACTTAGTGTCACGACCCGAAATAGCCCGTGACTGGAACTTGAATTATATGAAGTCTATAGGACCCCATCTAATCCAAGTAAGTCAAAAGCCCAGAAATCTAAAACCATTTTAGGGAGTAAATAAAGAAAACTAGTTTTTAATAAGTAAAGAAACATGTTTTGAAATCAAGCCTTTAATTAACTAAGCCAAATATGCATTTTTAAAATGTGTATTCTTTTCTGAAAATTTCGGCAGAGTTTCCTTTGTAAAAACCGGCCCCGAACAGGGTACAACAAGAATAATATATGTGAAATGATAAAAGGCATCCCCAAGCGGGAGCTAGCTCTTCGTCAATCGACGGTCACAACCACGCAAGCCATAATAATATACAACACCAAAGGGCGAGGATCAAAACCCAAAAAAGAAACTCAAAACAGCCAGAAAATCGTAATATACTACAAGTGCGACTCTAAGGTTCAAATAATACATCACTGTCTCTAAGTCTGAAACAATATACAAGTTTGGGTTGATAAAATTTCTAGATACAATGAATAAATAATGTACAATGGCGGTTCTGATACAAAGAACCCACCTACCAAAGCAAGTCACCCGTAATGGAAGCAATGTACCCGAAAAGCCGCAATGAAATCTGTACGGCAAAACCTTCAAGAACTGTGGCACAACGGGGGTGAGTTGCCAACTCGTGAATAGAAAATATATACAAGCAGAGATCGAATGTATGACCCATCCTAGGTCAATACGATCAGATATATATAAACCTCAATATGAAATAAGCTGAAGCATGCTAAACTGGCAATGTAATCTCTATACATGAGTGTAGTGCTAAGTGCTCGTGCCAGTGCCTCAGGTAATAGCATATCATAAATATGAGGTATGATCCATGTAATCAATCTGCTTGTACGTGGATCCCGTCCACTCGTCACCCAATGACAATAACCATCATGCATGTAAATATCATCAGCATATGCATGGAAATATGAGGATATAAACCACCTGTGTCCCTCGCGACACGTCAAAATCATGAAACCGGAGTGCCCAGCATCGACACTCGAAAACATCATGAAAGCTGTGCCCAGCATCAGCACGTAAATCCTCATATATCAGGCTCCGTCAGTCCGGATCAGCCCACGGGCTCCGTCTGCGGAATCGGCCCTCGGCCCCAGCAGTATGCCCATATCCATCTATCGACTCTGGTCGGTATCGTATGGATAACCGCCAGGTCCAACGAATCACCGGTAGGTAGTGGTCCCACTGCCTACCTCACCGTCTACTACACAGCGAAACCGTTCTCGCCCCGGGGTACCATACCGGGTCCACCATGTAACCGCAATCGGCCTCATCCGCCTCCTCGAATCGGGTTTCACAGGTCGCTCTCAGCACCGAGAAAACACATGGTGGACGCACTGAAATATCATATCAAGGGTAACCGGGTTTTTAAAACGATTACATATTCTCTTTTGAAATACCCGCGGTTCCCAAATCCAGAAATATCATGGAAACAACATATCTCAATGCGCATAATCAGAAAGCATGATGTATGTGACATATAAATGAAGTGCAAGTATATCATGCAGCATGGAATAATAGTATGCACATACAAGGGTCATATCCTGATGCAGTAATACTACTGTGTAGTGACATGGCAATTACCGATGAAGATGTGTGTGAGCCGGCAAGTAAGTGTACGTGGTACATACGCATCATCGGTAATGGCGCTGGTGTCCTAGCAGCATGATTGTAATATATCAATAAACACAAGCAATGCAATGCAAATAGCATGAATATGCGGAATCAAATAATCAACGCAACAGTGAAGAATCTACCTCAATAAATATATCATGCAGCCATGCCCTTTTGAAATAAGACAAATCAGGGTTTTTGGTAAAATAAGGGCTACGGTGTTTTAAGAAAAGATGTGTCGTTTGAGAATATCCGTAGAATCCCTTTTGCCTATCCTTAAACTATCCCCGATTCGTTAGTTTTGAAATATGAATGACTCGGGTCTAGTCTAACGCCTACTATGTGAACTACGAACCCAACTATCAAGTCAATCGGGAGGGATATGGAAACCACCTACATCTGAGTCGATATATATATAAATATAATAGTCAATAATCCCGCCTCATTGGTATCACAAATGATATAACATCCTCGAGTCATGAGCGCGGATCCATCATCAATATAGGCTCATACGGTAAATCGTCGTACGGCATCCCAATAGCTGGGTACGGGTCAATATCACATTATCTCATCACATATCAGGTATCACTACCATCATAACACATAATCTAGGGTACAGATCTAAGTCTAGTACAATCGATACCATCTATATTAATGCATGTGTAAACACACGTCCCAAAGCCCGCCAAAGCATTCCGTCGTATCTCCCATACGAATCCTGTCATATCGCCGATCTTACGGCCTCAAATCGAATCTCATCGACTCAACTCACATCTAAGTACTATCCTCATAAACCAGTATATGTACACATAGTCCCATACCCATGTGAACACATACAAATATAATATATATTCCCATATAGACATGCGAAAGAAGGTATGTACGCAAGTGCATGCGTGTGTGTAAGTATAGGAGCAACCCCTACTCTAGGGTTTCGCAATACTAAATCAATCCATCCTAACATCAATAATCTCAAAGAACATATAGTAAATATATGTGTGTATACGTATTCGTATACATCACCACGGACTGCGGGGGTGCTTTACGCCATCCACCCGACTTCCCCCGTAGATATAATCTACTCACTTAGTCTTCGATCGCCGAAATCGATGACGCCGCGCTTCTTCGTGTCGGAATCCTTGCGAGGGTACCTACAATAATAAACCGTCGCAATACGTATTAAAATCGAGGCAGAAAAGCACAGTGTGCTCATAGGTTGGAACCTATGGCCTAAACGTGCAAATCAATCACACAATCCCTGTTGTCGATGTACGAACACCCGACAACCAAATACAAATCCAAATATCAAGAAAGTGCATTTTAAAATACGGAAAACATCGCCTAAAACACACCAAAATGCTCCCAGATTTTCCCCAGGTGACAATTAGCCAAAACTGCATATAGGAGGGGTCTATTTTAGTGCAAAATGAGCCCTGGAACAAAACTGGAACAATTCTACCCTACTCTGGCCGCAAATTGCGGCTAGAATGATTAAATCTGCGGCCATGGGTTTGAATTAGGGGCTCGGGTCTTGGTGGTAGCTTCCTAGGTGCCTGCACGACTCACTGTCAGCTCAATTTTATTTTAGGGGTCTCGGGGTGATAGCAGATTCCTAAAACCTTCACAGATTTCACAATATCTCCGATATCGGTTTTCTAAATCCGTATTCCGGTTTCAAATCTCAGGTTCGGGTCTCAATTCCATCACTAGGGTGTTTGTGCAGCCTCCACTAAGCTCAATTTCATACTACAACTCACAATTTCCTCAAACCCTAACTAGGTTTCCTGTAAGTCTACAACACCACCCGATATCGATTCAATTTTTAACATAGGGGTATAAGTAATGCAAAAACTAATCTAATGATCCAGAATTTATCTCATTTGGCAACTCAAGAATTTTCTTGAGTTGCCCCTAGTGGCCAAAATCCTTGCTTTTTTGGTCCGATATGTTTGTCTCGAGCTCGTGCACCTTTTTAGTGAAATGAAGATAGGGTTTTGAGTTTGTTTTTGTGATGATTTGAGGAGGTGAAGAGGGAGGGAATGAGGAGCTAGGGCAGCAGCAGCAACCATGAAGAGGGAGAGAGGAAATGGTGGTGGAAAAAGGAGAAGGAGCCAAGTCAAAGAAGTCCTCACCTACTCTTTCTCTCTCTCACCATACCTATTATCTTTTCTTTTTCTTATTTTCTTTTCTTCACTAAATCCCTTCTCACTTGAATAGTAAACCCAAAAGAAAAGCCATGGTAGAAATGCACAAGTGTAGAGAAAATGATATGTGCATGTTTTGCACAAAATTGCTAAAAACCGATTAGCGATTTTTAATCGCGATTAGCACTAAATTAGTGTCAAACTAATCACAAAAACTTTAAAATGTCATAATCCTATAGAATACCCTATTTTGGAATTTTCCATAATTTTTCCGAAATTTTCCCTATTTATTTGTATTAAATTATACCGGAATATTAAAATATTCATTAAAATAATATTAAATTATAAAAATTCCCAAAAATAATATTTTATTGCTTGGAAATGTTACAATCCACCCCCCTTAAAGAAATTCGGTCCCCGAATTTAAATTTAAACCCCCAAATACTAAAACATTTCGATACAAATTCCAAGTCGTCGGGGCTCCGAATCATCAATACATATAACATCATAGCGCAATGCATGCACCTGAGTAATGAGCAGATAACTCTAAAGCAAAACTCAATCAAGCATCCCGCAATCATCGGAGTCATGGTAAGATACAAATGTCAAATCCAAAACAAAACCAATATGATATAGATTAGAACTATACATGTAGACATCCAATCTATACATGTGAATAGCTGATGTAAATGCATGCCAAATATATCCAAGTACTGTCCTCTGACTAGTTCTGCTCAGTACAAAACGAATATCAAATATCATAAAGATGTACTGCTCCAAAAGGAATAAATCCAAAAATGCACATAACACCACCCTGTGCGTCTGGTGCGCACGGAAATCAAAATCCATATATGTGCCATACAGGTGCACAAAACGACATCTAGGTGCAACGGGTGTGCACGAAGTATCTGTCATAGGCAATGGGTGTGCCTGACAGCAATACTAGGTGCATCAGACATGCACGAAGAATCTCGATTTAGTGCATCTGGTGCGCACCCAAAATCGTATCCCAAAACATGCGCCCAACATGCGCGAAAATCCAAATCAGTGCATCCATCATGCACGAATGAAAGCTAAATCCTGCACGCTCAACATGCACGAAATCACCAAATCCAATAGCAAACGCCGAACATGCATAAGTCCAATCAAAAGCACGGAGTGCAAGAATTAATCATCAATATCAGGGTCAAAATCGACGATATAATGCGGCTCGATCAAAATCAGGTGTAGCGCGGTGGGAAATCTCACAACCGTGTGCATCAGCATGCACAAATCAAATCAAAACACTAAAAGTGCATGAAAACTATGCTGGAAGCGTAAATCAAATCACCGGCATAAAGTAGGCATGAAATCATAATCAATACCTCAAGAATAAAAACTATGTGCAAGGTATAAATACCCAGTAGGTGCAACTATGGTGCACAAAATATAAATCCGATGCAACAAAGGCATGAAATACAAATCTGGTGCGATAAACGCAAAAAACATAGAACTGGTACATCCCATGCACAAATACCCAACAATAACTCAATGCGAAAGCAGCAACACCAAACGTACCCAGGTGTAAAGAAAATCATAAACGTGTGCAACTGCGTGCACAAAACACATATAAGCTATACCGAGTGCAAAAATCAAATCGTGAGCGTAACATATGAACCACATCCAATCAGCCGTATGAAATCCATAAAACTCAGTCATCAAGAATAAATCATGTGAATAGATCACACAAAATACTGAAATCCAAAGTGACGTATACGTGATAGTCAAATTACAAAATCACAAATCATAAATACTGTCGTCGGTATATCCTCCTTCAAAGTCGAGAAGGTGCCGGTACATCCAATCTAGCGGCGTAAGATATCTACTTGCATCTTACTCACGGTCTGGCGTCCTTATCTTCTCTGTGGATTACCAATCTCGTAATCCATCGGCTCAACGGCGCTGTCAGGTATGCTAACGGAAACGATTCCGTTCTGGCACTGCTCTGGTCATCTCTCGGTCAATCCTCACGACCACTCATAAAGCAGCACGCCAATGGCGCCGACCTCTGTATGCATTTCCGACCATTAATCTTAATGGGGAGTAACAACAGCTCAATGGCGTCTCGCACGTACCTCTCATCCCGCTTGTCTGTATCGTCATCCACTTCGACGTCACGTCTCTATCTACGCACTGTAATGTTCTCGGCTGCGGTCTATCCGAAGTCTCTCACACGGACTCGAAATCACGAACTCGATATCTTCATCACTCAGTAGAAGATATCCAGCCGAACACGTCCTCAGCGTGCATATCGCGTCTCTGATGTCAGCGGAGTAGAACGTCAACACATCGAAATCCCGTGCGAACCCTTTACTCCACCTTGTTCCAATGTCGACTGATTCGGACTCGTCTCATCGCGGCTGTATGGACTGTGCTCCAACGGCTATGCTCGTATCTGGAGTCTCCCAAGCAGTGTGTCCCATCACATGATATCCGAATGATGTCGAACCATCCGATTGACTCGTCAGAACCTCATAATCCCCTAAGAGCTCAACATCTTGGGTACAGTTTAATAGTATCGAGTACATACCACAGCATCGGTGGTCCAGCCGTAGAAGGGCAAACCCAAGCCTCACTAATGGCGCCGCGGAACTGTCGCAAACCCTAAGGTTCAAAGGCTTTCACACGGTCATTAAGACGAGTTAGGGTTTCATTCTTCTAGAGGGTCCATAGAATCGCTTGTATGTCTTTCTGAATACTTTAAACTTGGAAAAATGGGTTCCTGACACTCGATCGTCTCAATCGACTCTCAACGAATCTGCGTGAAGTCACCTCTAGCTGAAATCAATCTATCTGATGACCTCGCATCGGGTAAGCGAACGAACCACATGTTCTAGTTATTCATCCTCAGTGACTAGCGACTCACCGTCATATCTCTAAGTATATGCTCAAGCTGCAGTAGCTCCAATCATCTGGGCGATATCTCGTCATTCTCAGCAACAACTGGCTCATTTATCTGTACGATGAACAGCGCCTCAATCATCATGAATAAGCGATATATCAATGGTCATCACATCCTGGCTGGCCTCTATCAGTAGCTCAATCCTCTGGTACCGATCGGTACGCCCGAGAAATCTCGTAAAAGCGATCAGTCCAACGCTCACGGCGCGAAAACACAATAAACAAGCCTCTATATGTAATCG
This sequence comes from Agapanthus africanus, assembly GCA_030015575.1. Lineage (NCBI taxonomy): Eukaryota > Viridiplantae > Streptophyta > Magnoliopsida > Asparagales > Amaryllidaceae > Agapanthus > Agapanthus africanus. The sequence continues at coordinate 291,388,589 of CM057340.1, forward strand.
TATGTCTCTGGAATCACGCCCTGGTCAGTCCTCTTCAATGACGAGCTCATGCTGACGCAACTCGAGCCGTAGCTCACTCTGCCCGTGCAATCGTGGCAGCAAAATCATAACCAGTATCGATAAGGATAGATCATAGGAAGGAATATAATACCGTGCAAGGAAAATGTACATCCTAAGGTTTCTTAAGCGGAGTGGCGTGTCGTAAGTATGCCGCGGAACATACGTACGGTACGTCCCTCTACTCAAGCTACCAACTACATCTACCAAGGGTCATCCTATGCGACGAAAGTTCGGGTATAATACCCCCTCGATTAAGTCTAAGTTCCGTAAGGTCAAGCCTAAGTTCCGTAAGGTCAAGCCTAAGTTCCGTATATATATAAACGCCCTAGGCTCCACATAGTCAACCTTAGACTCGAACCAAGGTTAACCTAGCGCTCTGATACCAACTTTGTCATGACCCGAAATAGCCCGTGACTGGCACTTGAATTATATGAAGTCTATATGACCCCATCTAATCCAAGTAAGCCAAAAGCCCAGAAATCTAAAACCATTTTAGGGAGTAAATAAAGAAAACTAGTTTTTAATAAGTAAATAAACATGTTTTGAAATCAAGCCTTTAATTAACTAAGCCGAATATGCATTTTTAAAATGTGTATTCTTTTTTGAAAATTTCGGCAGAGTTTCCTTTGTAAAAACCGGCCCCGAACGGGGTACAACAAGAATAATATATGTGAAATGATAAAAGACAACCCCAAGCGGGAGCTAGCTCTTCGTCAATCGACGGTCACAACCACGCAAGCCATAATAATATACAACGCCAAAGGGCGAGGATCAAAACCCAAAAAAGAAACTCAAAACGGCCAGAAAATCGTAATACTACAAGCGCGACTCTAAGGTCAAAATAATACATCACAGTCTCTAAGTCTGAAAAAATATACAAGTTTTGGTTGATGAAATTTCTAGATACAATGAATAAATAATGTACAATGGCGGTTCTGATACAAAGAACCCACCTACCAAAGCAAGTCACCCGTAATGGAAGAAATGTGCCCGAAAAGCCGCAATGAAATCTGTATGGCAAAACCTGCAAGAACTGTGGCACAACGGGGGTGAGTTGCCAACTCGTGAATAGAAAATATCTACAAGCTGAGATCGAATGTATGACCCATCCTAGGTCAATACGATCAGATATATATAAACCTCAATATGAAACAAGCTGAAGCATGCTAAACTGGTAATGTAATCTCTATACATGAGTGTAGTGCCAAGTGCTCTTGCCAGTGCCTCAGGTAATAGCATATCATAAATATGAGGTATGATCCATGTAATCAATCTGCATGTATGTGGATCCCGTCCACTCGTCACCCAATGACAATAACCATCATGCATGTAAATATCATCAGCATATGCATGGAAATATGAGGATATAAACCACCGGTGTCCCTCGTGACACGTCAAAATCATGGAACCGGAGTGCCCAGCATCGACACTCGAAAACTTCATGAAAGCTGTGCCCAGCATCGGCACGTAAATCCTCATATATGGGGCTCCGTCAGTCCGGATCAGCCCACGGGCTCCGTCTGCGGAATCGGCCCTCGGCCCCAGCAGTACGCCCATATCCATTTATCGACTCTGGTCGGTATCCTACGGATAACCGCCAGGTCCAACCAATCACCGGTAGGTAGTGGTCCCATAGCCAGGCTCACCGTTTACTACACAGCGAAACCGTTCTCGCCCCGGGGTACCATACCGGGTCCACCATGTACCCGCAATCGGCCTCATCCGCCTCCTCGAATCGGGTTTCACAGGTCGCACTCAGCACCGAGAAAACACATGGTGGACACACTGAAATATCATATCAAGGGAAAACGGGTTTTTAAAACGATTACATATTCTCTTTTGAAATACCCGCGGTTCCCAAATCCAGAAATATCATGGAAACAACATATCTCAATGCGCATAATAAGAAAGCATGATTTATGTGACTTATAAATGAAGTGCAAGTGTATCATGCAGCATGGAATAATAGTATGCACATACAAGGGTCATATCCTGATGCAGTAATACTATTGTGTAGTGACATGGCAATTACCGATGAAGATGTGTGTGAGCCGGCAAGTAAGTGTACGTGGTACATACGCATCATCGGTAATGGTGCTGGTGTCCAGCAGCATGATTGTAATATATCAATAAACACAAGCAATGCAATGCAAATAGCATGAATATGCGGAATCAAATAATCAACGCAACAGTGAAGAATCTACCACAATAAATATATCATGCAGCCATGCCCTTTTGAAATAAGACAAATCAGGGTTTTTGGTAAAATAAGGGCTACGGTGTTTTAAGAAAAGATGTGTCGTTTGAAAATATCCGTAGAATCCCTTTTGCCTATCCTTAAAATATCCCCGATTCGTTAGTTTTGAAATAGGTATGACTCGGGTCTAGTCTAACGCCTACTATGCGAACTAAGGACTCAACTATCAAGTCAATCGGGGGGGTATGGAAACCACCTACATCTGAGTCGATATATATATATAAATATAATAGTCAATAATCCCGCCTCAACGGTATCACAAACGATATAATATCCTCGAGTCATGAGCGCGGATCCATCATCAATATAGGCTCATACGGTAAATCGTCGTACGGCATCCCAATAGCTGGGTACGGGTCAATATCACATTATCTCATCACATATCAGGTATCACTACCATCATAACACATAATCTAGGGTACAGATCTATGTCTAGTACAATCGATACCATCTATATTAATGCATGTGTAAACACACGTCCCAAAGCCCGCCAAAGCATTCCGTCGTATCTCCCATATGAATCCTGTCATATCGCCGATCTCACGGCCTCAAATCGAATCTCATCGACTCAACTCACATCCAAGTACTATCCTCATAAACCAGTATATGTACACATAGTCCCATACCCATGTGAACACATACAAATATAATATATATTCCCATATACACATGCGAAAGAAGGTATGTATGCAAGTGCGTGCGTGTGTGTAAGTATAGGAGCAACCCCTACTCTAGGGTTTCACAATACTAAATCAATCCATCCTTTCATCAATAATCTCAAAGAACATATAGTAAATATATGTGTGTATACGTATTCGTATACATCACCACGGACTGCGGGGGTGCTATACGCCATCCACCCGACTTCCCCCGTAGATATAATCTACTCACTTGGTCTTCGCTCGCCGAAATCGATGACGCCGCGCTTCTTCGTGTCGGAATCCTTGCGAGGGTACCTACAATAATAAACCGTCGCAATACGTATTAAAATCGAGGCAGAAAACCAATACAGCGCACAGTGTGCTCATAGGTTAGAACCTATGGCCTAAACGTGCAAATCAATCACACAATCCCTGTTGTCGATGTACGAACACCCGACAACCAAATACAAATCCAAATATCAAGAAAGTGCATTTTAAAATACGGAAAATATCGCCTAAAACACACCAAAATGCTCTCAAATTTTCCCCAGGTGACAATTAGCCAAAACTGCATATAGGAGGGGTCTATTTTAGTGCAAAATGAGCCCTGGAACAAAACTGGAACAATTCTACCCTACTCTGGCCGCAAATTGCGGCCAGAATGATTAAATCTGCGGCCATGGGTTTGAATTAGGGGCTCGGGTCTTGGTGGTAGCTTCCTAGGTGCCTGCACGACTCACTGTCAGCTCAATTTTATTTTAAGGGTCTCGGGGTGATAGCAGATTCCTAAAACCTTCACAGATTTCACAATATCTCCGATATCGGTTTTCTAAATCCGTATTCCGGTTTCAAATCTCAGGTTTGGGTCTCAATTCCATCACTAGGGTGTTTGTGCAGCCTCCACTAAGCTCAATTTCATACTACAACTCACAATTTCCTCAAACCCTAACTAGGTTTCCTTTAAGTCCACAACACCACCCGATATCGATTCAATTTTTAACATAGGGGTATAAGTAATGCAAAAACTAATCTAATGATCTAGAAATTACCTCATTTGGCAACTCAAGAATTTTCTTTAGTTGCCCCTAGTGGCAAAAATCCTTGCTTTCTTGGTCCGATATGTTTGTCTCGAGCTCGTGCACCTTTTTAGTGAAATGAAGATAGGGTTTTGAGTTTGTTTTTGTGATGATTTGAGGAGATGAAGAGGGAGGGAATGAGGAGCTAGGGCAGCAACAGCAACCATGAAGAGGGAGAGAGGAAATGGTGGTGGAAAAAGGAGAAGGAGCCAAGTCAAAGAAGTCCTCACCTACTCTTTCTCTCTCTCACCATACCTATTATCTTTTCTTTTTCTTATTTTCTTTTCTTCACTAAATCCCTTCTCACTTGAATAGTAAACCCAAAAGAAAAGCCATGGTAGAATTGCACAAGTGTAGAGAAAAAGATATGTGCATGTTTTGCACAAAATTGCTAAAAACCGATTAGCGATTTTTAATCGCGATTAGCACTAAATTAGTGTCAAACTAATCACAAAAACTTTAAAAAGTCATAATCCCATAGAATACCCTATTTTGGAATTTTCCATAATTTTTCCGAAATTTTCCCCATTTATTTGTATTTAATTATACCGGAATATTAAAATATTCATTAAAATAATATTAAATTATAAAAATTCCCAAAAATAATATTTTATTGTTTGGAAATGTTACACTTAGCTACTCTAAATCACACTCTACTCACTCTAGTCTACTTAGATTAGCAAGCTAAGTATTCTAGTTACCTCAACTTGGAGGTTTAGCTCAAGGTTGGAACTCTCGGGTGGATCACCATTGACACAAGGAGGCCGAAGTTAAAGCAAGATCCATACTTCCATCGAGGAGCTTAAGGAGAGGATCAAAGAACCGAAGGACTTGTTTTCTTTAGGTATACTTTCTATCATAGTAGATAGAACCCTAACATGCTAACTAGGTTTATGGTAAAGATCCGTTTTTGTGTTATCCTAGCGCCAGGTTTTTATTCCTAGTAAAAATTTTGTTCCGCATTTGGCCACAGAAGTTGGCCGGGGCGCTAGCTTAACCCTTCACATGGTGGACCCGGTATGGTACCCCCGGGCAAGAAAGGGATGCCGCGCAGTAGACGATGAGCCTGACAGAGGGACTACTACCTACCGGTGATTAGTTGGACCTGCCGGTTATCAAGAGGATACCGACCGGAGTCGTGAGATGGATATGGGCCGATCCGTACTGCCGGAGCCCATGGGCCAATCCGGACAGACGGAGCCCATGGGCCGATCCGGACAGACGGAGCCCGTGGGCCGATCCGGACTGACGGAGCCCGAGATATGAGGATTTACGTGTCGATGCTGGACACGGGTTTCATGATGTTTCGAGTGTCGTTGTTGGACACTCAGGTTCCATGATTTTGATGTGTCGTTGATGGACACATGTTGATTTATATCCTCATATTTACATGCATATGCTTTCATGATATTTACATGCATGATGTTGTTGTGTCATTGGTTGACACATGGATGAGATCCACATGCATACAGGCATTGATTATATGGTTGGATGATATGCACATGCTGATAGGCATTGATTATGTTGTTGGCACATATGTAGATACGGTCACCCTAGATATCACAGTATTACCTTTATAATATAGTTGACCTAGTAATCGTTGTTTTATTTTATTTCTACCTGATGATGTTTTCTACTAACGAGTTGGCAACTCACCCCCGTTGTGCCACAGTTCTTGCAAGTTGACCGCATGGATCAGTAGCAGCATCGCTAGCACACAGCTTGTAAGTCGACGTTACACACTCCATAAGATGCAGGGAGGCAGAATAGGTAAAACAATCATTTTGTTTAAGGTAACATCGACTAACTTTAGGGATCTTTGCTAAACCCTAACTAACAAACTATCTAGAAGTGCTAAACAACTATGATAGATGATTATACCTTAAGATACTAGTCCTTCTTTTTCTTGCTGTTCACCTCCTCGTCGGCCTCCTCGATGTAATAGAAGATCCATCCGAGAGTTTCTTCTCCAAGCTTTAACCTCTCACTAGAAGTAACTAAGTGGCTAGGATTGCTAATCCAAGTGACCTAGAAGATATAGAAGTGGATTAAGGATCTATTAGTCTTTCTAACCCTTGGGATCTCAACACATGAGAGGATTAAGGTTAGGTTGAAGAAGAGGAGAGCTTGAGGAGAGAGAGTGTTTATGTGAGAATGAAATGAAAATATAACCCATTTCTATATTTCATGAAGCATAATAATTATCTAATAAATCATATTAGATAATTACAACCATGCTTCATTTAATACATTAGGATGAATCATCCATGAGTTATTAAAACAATAAATGCTTCATTAACTCACTTTGGATGAATCATCATATGAGTCATTAAATCATTTAATGCAAATAACACATAAGCTCTCCATCTCATTTAGTTTAATTCATAAATGAATTAAATCTAAATGAGTCACCTTTCTTCTAGAAGCTTCTCGACTAATTACGAGAATGCCCCTCCCATCCGTATTTACGAAAAACACGGATATACAGAGAATATATAAATCCAATCATCCAATATTAGAATCAGGCTTAGACTACAGCCCGCTAATATAATCTGTCCGAATATCGTACATGCACAAATACATGTATATGTCCGAACCCTGTCGTAAAACCATACGACCTCTATATCGTTTCGCCTAAAGTAGGGAAACTCTCTGTGTGGGATTCTAAAGACTCGACACTACGCTGGCAGTGGGTTTAACCACGGGCCGCATGCGATACTTGCTGTACGTAACGGTCCCCAGGTAGATGTCGATAAGAAAGCCGATGAGGAAACCTATTTGAACTTCTACTGATCCTGATGTGATAATCTCCGTACAGTCCGGTCTGTTCGTCTAAGACTATCGCATATCAGGCCTAGGGGGGTGGCAAGCGTCAGTCCTCTAAAAGGCGGTATAAGTCGTGTCGGAGTGAAGCCCATTACACCTTGAGATTCTACTGGAAAACCTACCAGTAAATCTCGCTTGCCCTGGCCAAGGACCTTGCGTAATGGCTCTCTAAAAACAGCATGATATCAACTCGTAATACTGGGAGAGATGAATCCTCTCTAACTGCCACTGCCTCCAAGTGCTTCGGGACTGCACCCAACTGCTACCTGTTTGCACGACTCCTTTGAGCTGTGGTAGGGTAGCAATCTAAGAATAGTGGGAACACACTCGAGGTGAAGTAGCAGTGTCAAGTCTACGGACTATGCTGTACTCATGTCACCTAGGAACTGTTAACTGACGACGGGTATAATACCAACCAACAGTTCCCTGCGAGTCCTGTCCGGTGTACCCGTAACCCAACGAGCACCTACATACTATCTCCAGTACGACGTACTGATGGCTGTGGGACAGACCATCTCCCCAACTGGGGTAAGAAGCGTACACAATAGTCTACTCCGGAGTATTGTTGCCCTGTCTCGATAATCCTACGACTAGGGACCTGAAAAAGGATCTGCTTGTAAACTACACAGCCCCCACTAGTGTGACTGCTATCAAAACGCTGGTAGTCAAGCAAGATCCTATGGGCTCTATCAATATGTATTTGCGATATGCTGAAAGAAATATATACACTTATTAAGATAGATATAATGTCATGACCCATTGTTCGGCCCGTGACCGGCACTTAATGTCACGACCCGAAGTTCGACTCGTGACCGGTACTTAACCACGGTACGTCTACAGGCGTGACGCGACTAAGTAAACCGAAAACCAGAAATAAAAACCATTAAAAGTAGTGAGTGTTGAAAACATTTGGAAAACCTTAAATAGTTTAATAACAATCTTCAAAGTTTAAGTTATTATCTTAAAAATTTTGGCAGCATTTCCTTTATAAAAACTAACCCCGAAATTGGGTACAAGGCAAGATATGAGTAAAAATGATACACAATGAAATAAGGCATCCCAACGGGAGCAATCACGCCCAACGGCGGAAACAAATACCACAAGAGTAATATACGACGCCGAAGCGAAGAAATGAGCAATAAGTGAAAAACATCACAGAATGATAACTGCATAAGTAAAGTCGGCTCACACGAGCTCGACACCAGAAAACAAATAATATACATCATCGTTCTCACACTGTCTCTAAATCAATACATAAATGTAGATGGAGAGTACTAGATACAAAAGTGTGTACAATGTAAATATCCAGATACCACAACCCACCTAACAGCAAACAGTTCACACACCAACTGTAGTGGTATCCGTAGCAAAAAAGATGCAAAAGGTAGCCTGCCGCGACTACTCTGAAGGGCAACCTGCAAACACTGTGGCACAACGGGGGTGAGTTGCCAACTCGTGAATAGAAAATAACATATAAAGGTAATCGTGAGGATGCACGTACTGCGCCACTCTATCATATGCCAACAGATGATATCTATATGCGATAAGCAGTATGTGCAATAATCATGCAAGTGCTCTATCAGTAAAATAACTAAAGGATGAGATGCATAATAATGAATGCTGAGAATGGGAAATACAACATCTACACGGAATGTCAACGTGGAAAATATAATCGGTGCCCATCAATGCACCCAGATCCCAATAAACTCAGGCGTCGGCACTCTCATCGGACCTCAAATCTTGTAAACCTCTGAGAATCACGAGTGCCCAACATCGGCACTCAAAATATCATGAAATAATCATATCCAGTATCGACACGCAAGTCCTCATATATCGGGCTCTATCAGTCCGGATAAGTCCACGGGCTCCGTCTGCGGTATCGGCCCTCGGCCCCATCAGTACGAGTCGTCCCGTATCCATCTATCGACTCTAATCAGTATCCTCCGGATAACCGCCAGGTCCAACCAATCACCGGTAAGTACTCACCACCCTGCCAGGCTCATCGTCTGCTCCACGAAAACATTTCTCGCCCCAGGGAACCATACCGGGTCCACCACGAACCCGCAAACGGATCATCCAACTCCTCGAATCGGGTTTCAAGCACACGTCTCAGAACCGAGAAAACGCGTGGTGGACGCACCAAAATATCATATCATGAGGAACCGGGTTTTCAAATAGTGCATATTTTCTTAAATAACTCCAAGGTCCTCAAAAACCAGAAATCACATGAAATCCAAAACCAATGTGTAAGTCAATGCGATGTGATATGTGCATCAAGTCATACTATAAGTAAAAGGGAGAAATCGCTCTTTAAAATAGTTTCAGTTTTTCAAAAGCATCATGCGGCTCCCAGTTTCTACCAAAATCAGCTTATCCAGGTAGGTACAGTTTGAATACGCATAAGTATGTAAATGAGTACATGCACATGTATGAACATGTAAAGGAGTACGTGCACAAGTATGAACATGTAAAGGAGTACGTGCACAAGTATGAACATGTAAAGAGTTACGTGCACAAGTATGAATATGTAAAGGGTTACGTGCACAAGTATGAACATGTAAAGGAGTACGTGCACAAGTATGAACATGTAAAGGAGTACATGCACAAGTATGAACAATCATATCGAATCTTATGTGAGATGAACTACAGTATAGTGATCATGGCAATTCTACAGTATGGGTGGCATGGCAATTACTAACGGTATGTGTGCAGATTAGTGCTCGTGCAACCTGAACCGTTAGTAACAGTGCGGTGTTTTAACAATTCTAAGTTCATATACATATAGAAGGGAATGCAGTATGCAACAACAGTATCCATGAACAGTCAATGTATGTAAATGCAATATGCTGCTACAAGGTCCTATCAGCCCTGACGTATAACGCCATGTGGGTGATTTCCCCGTAGATGTTAAATCTACTCACAGTAGTCTCGCGCTAAGTGTAGCTGACGACTTGCTTCCCCTTCTTTGCGGCGTCCGTCGTACTCGCCAGCGAACCTAGAATTTCACAATATATCACACATAAGCTCAAATCTACAAAGACGCGACATTAAAGCCAAATTAGTAACCCGCGTCGCGAACCAAACGCGTGTGTGCGCGATATACTAAAACATGTGATTGCGCGCCTAAAGCTACCCCGACACGTCGCGATACGCAGAAAACCCCAAACCTACACACGTATCACACGTGTCGTGAAGATTAAAAATACGAGAAATAGGGTAATTGATCCCAGATTTTTACACAGAAAGAATTAAACAAAATTGCACATACCAAAAATCTTCACATAGCAGTAGACACCTACCACACAAACCCCAACCCCCTGGTCCCCCATCTGGCCGCAATTTGCGTCCAGAACGAATTTTCCGGCGGCCCGACTTGGGAGTTGGGCTCTCGGGCTTCCTGTGTGTACTCTATACCTAATATGTATGCTCCAGTAAATACAGCTTTATTCTAAAGCCAACGGGATACAAGCATACTCAACAGAGCCCAATTTCTAGTTAAAATTGCCATTTTAGCACAAAACGATACATTCAGGTATTTTTATGAAACCTGAAGCAAAACTTGAGCTAAAACCACTCTAATAACACCTCCCTAAGCTTAGCAAGCCATAAAAATACCAATTTAACATAAACTTCACTAATATCCTTCATTATCGCAAAAATGCACATAAAAATACGATTTTTAGCTAAAATACTACAAGTTATGAGATGGGGTGCTAAGTGTGTGTTAAATACTTTCCAAAAACCTTAGGGAAACTAAAATTTCTAGCTCAAGCCCTCAAGTGTACTGAGTTGCCATTAACACCTCAAAAAAACCATCTTTCCAAGGGTTTTTGTGAAGGAAAAGAGGTTGTTTTGTGTAGGGTTTGTATAGGAACCAAAAGGGAAGTGAAAGAAGAAGAGAAGATGAAGTAAATGGTGTTTTGTTGCTACCTTTCTGCAGGATTTTTCCAGAAAAGAGAAAGAGAAGGAAAAGAGAGAGAAAACAATGGCCAAAATGTCAATTTCTTCACCTAACCACCATGCCTCCAATCCCTCATTTAAAAATTAAAAAGAAAAGGGTTTGACTTGGGTATATGGTGGGAAAAATGAACCATTCTAGAAAAAGAAAAGGTTTAACAAGTTAACACTTGCTTAGGTTACAAACAAAATTAAATGTGCAAGTGTACACTAACATAACAATTTCCAATTAGGGTAAACACGACTAAATATAATTAATAAACCCTATATATATAAACACTTCACAACACCATTAGCACTAGTTAAAAAAAGATTTTCGGGGTTTTACGAAAAACACGCATCATTTCTAATTAACGCGAAATTAACTTAAACGAATTTCCAAAGCGTTACACTTAACCACGTAACGTCTACAGGCGTAACACGACTAAGTAAGCCGAAACCCAGAAATCAAAACCATTATAAGTATTGAGTGTTAAAACATTCAATAGAAACATTTGTTAAAACGTTTAGAAAACCTTAAGTAACTTAGTAAAATTCTTTAAAATTCAAGTTATTTTCTTAAAAAATTTGGCAGCATTTCCTTTGTAAAAACTAGCCCCGAAATCGGGTACAAGGCAATATATGAGTAAAATGATATACAATAAGAAATAAGCATCCCTAACGGGAGCAATCACGCCCAACGGCGGAAACAATCACCATAATGATAATATACGACGCAGTAGCGAAGAAATGAGCAGTATAAGTGAAAACAAATATCATGAAAGATAAAGCTGCATAAATAAGGTCGGCTCCCAACGAGCTCGACACCAGAGTACAAATATTATACACCGTTCTCACAACTGGTCTATAAGTCAATACATGAAAAGCAGATGGAGAGTACTAGGCACAACAGTGTATACAACTGGAAAATAAACAGATACCGCACAAAAACCCACCTATCAGCAAGGGATTGCACGCCAACTGCAATGGTATCTGTATCAAAAGATGCAAGAAAACAGCCTGTCAAGACTACTCCGAGGGGCAACCTGCAAACATTTTGGCACAACGGGGGTGAGTTGCCAACTCGTGAATAGTAGATAACATATAAAGGTAATCACGAGTATGCACGTGCTGCGATACTCTAACCTATGCCAACAGATAACATCTATATGATGAGCTAGATGAGCAATAATCAGGCAACAAGTGCGATCTAATAACATCTCTATATGATAAGCAGGATATGAAATAACCGTGCATAGCAAATGCAATCTAATAACATTTCTATATGATAAGCAGGGTATGCAATAATCGTGCATAGTAAATGCAGTCTAATAACATCTATATAGGAAGAGGAGGGTATGCGATAATTGTAAGTGCACGGCGGTGCCCCGGCCGTCAATCCGACGGCCAAATGCGGAAGCGGTGATAAACTTTAATTTTTCTTGAACTGGCAAACCGCCGCGCACTAATACCCGGATCGAACCATTAACTAGTCCTAACTAACTACAAGATGGGGAAGAGAGATATACCGACAGATCCGAGTCCTCCGGTCTTCTCGTCGTCGTCCCGATCTCCTGCGGAAGCTCCGGTCTCCACCTCGTCGCCGGAAGTGCACCACATCGCCTACTTCTTTTACGGGCTCCCACCTCATTGCCGAGGCAACTCGGGCACGAAGCTGGCTAGTCGACGTGCCCAAGATTTGCTGTAGAATGTAGTGTGGATTACTATGTCTCATTTTGGGGTTGTAGAATTGCCTTTGGTGGAGGGATTGAACTTGGAGCTTTTGAGATTGATCTTGTGGGATTTTTGCAACAAGAAATGAAGCAAAAACCCACACCAAAATGTTTGGACAGCCCCCCCTAATGCTTGGGCCGGCCATGACTTGGTGAGAGGAGAGAATGAGAGAAGAGGTGAATGTATCAAAAGATAACCAATCACATAATGCAAGAGAGAGAGGGGAAAAAGGCTATCATGCATAAGCATGAGAGCAAGCAAAAACCAACACTCCACCTCAACCATCATGATATCCAAAGTCAAGCATCATCAACACAAAGTCAAGGTATGGTCCACCCATCATGAACCATCATGAAGTCAAGAAGTCAAGGTCAAGTGATCAAAGAATGGTGCAACCATCATGACACATGAAAATGCAAAGAACCCCTCCACAAATACTTATTTGCAACAATGCAAATAAACCCTCCTCCACCAATCTTCGGCCAATGAACGATACAAAGGAAATTGGCCGAAACGGAAAGCAAACTGGAAACTCCAGAAAACTGGTCCTGTAATAAATTACAGGAAAACCCCGATACTGTGCATACACACCCGCATTTGTATTCCGACCGAAATACAAACGCAATGAGAAAAAATCTACACTGTACTATACTAGGATCCGGCTTATACCAAAACCGGCTAGTAATATCCGTTCGATCCTGATTCGTGCAATACCGCACGTATCTGATCGAACCCTGCCATATTTCCATACGGCCTATAGTACAAACTGTCCGATCCTGATCCGTGCAATACCGCACGTATCTGATCGGACCTTGCCATATCTCCATACGGCCTCTACAACTTTTCGCCCGAAAGCTGAGTAACTGAATGTGGGGGACTCTAAAGACTCGTCAACACCTTGGTTGTGGATTTAACCACTAGCACGTCAGAGGTATAAGCCAATACGTAACGGGCTACCAGGTATTGACTAAAAGGGACGTCTGTGAGCGAACTCAGCCTGACAACCCTACTGAGCCTGTCAGTGACAATATCCGTACAGTCCGGTCCGTTCGTCTATGAGTATCGCATGGCGGGCCTAGGGGGTTGGTAAAAGTCAGACCCCCAAAAGCGGTACAAGTCGTGTCGGAGTGTAGCCCAGAACACCCTGAGATACTACTGGAATACCTACCAGTAAATCTCCTTGCCTCGGCCGAGGGCTTCATGTAATGGCTCTCCTAGACACAGCGCGACCTCACCCCCAATACCGGGAGAGACGAACCCCTGAAGATACGCTCACTGCCTCTATTTGGCTCGGTACTGTACCCAACTAAAACCTGTTTGCACGACTCCTTTGAGCCGTGGTAGGGTAGTAATCAAAGTACAGTGGGAACTCACACAAGACAAATGACGATCCCCAGGTCGATGAACTAACCTGTACACATGTCACCAGGGAACTGCCATCTGACGTCTGGTATATGACCAACTAGCATGTTCCCGGCGAGTCCTGTCCGGTGTACTCATAACCCAATGAGCACCTGTATACATCTTAGGTGATCCAACTGACACCAGTGGCTTGTGAGACCGGCCGCCGCCCCTCGTCGGGGTCTCGACTGTATACACTAGTCTACTCTGGAGTATCGATGCCCTGTCTCGAAACTCACATGACTAGGGACCATTTAAGGATATGCTTATAGACCCCAGCTCCCACTTATATGATCGCCCTCATACTGCTGGTGGTCAAGCAAGAATCCTAGCGGCTCTACCAACGTGTAATAGCGACTTGTCAGGTCACTTAAAGCAGTACACGATGATAAAGGTAAACCAGATAGCAAACTATCATCTCGAGTAAGACTGTCCTACCGGGATAGGTCCACCATCAATCATTGCAATCACGTACCTGTGACCTAATAATTGACTCTGAGGGCACTATCTCCAACAATCTCCCACTTGCACTCAAGGCTAATTATTGCGATGTCGCATACTCACAGCCCGTATGATACCGAACACCCAACTCCTCTACTAATCAGTCCCACAAAGCTCGCTTGCGGAACTATTGCGTTCAAGGAATAGCCTCAGTGAGTGGATCTGCTTTGATGTTTCTTTCTTTGTCTCTCTGTATCTCAAGTTCGCGGAGAAAGCCATCTCCCGAAAAGAGTAATACCTGTCTTAGAATATGTCTGGATGTCTGATGGGACATAGCTCATAAATGAACTCCAAATCCAAACTTCTTAGACTATATCGTCAAATGAACTTAATCAGTATCCTGCGCCATGCCACCCTCAGTATTTCCATGGACCACCTGTCCAAAATACTGCCCCTCGTCAGAAGGAAAACTACAATTCTGACAACCTCCTTGTCGTCCATGTCACCTTGGAAGCCTGGAATGATAACTGTCTCCTGAATGAGGCTGTCGTTATCATATCCCTAGAACATCCACTTATGTTCTAAAACTGCTTCCTACTGTTTCTCCAGGACTGGATCAATGTCAACTTATTGCATCTATTGCAAGAACAACATCTGGTGTGGTACTTGACATCTCATGATTGACTCAATTGCCTGAGCAAGTGATCTGCCAATCATGCACATCCCTCTCCCCTTTAGTCTGTAAGACACCTTTAGAGAGGGTGACTCCATCGTCTGCAGGTACACTACCATGCCAGGAGTCGTTCATCCTAAATACTCATAGAATGCTGTCTAAGTACCCAGATTGGGAAACCACCCAAATCTAGATCTAAAACCATAGATCTAGTAACCAGTATGTCTGATATAAAATCCATTTCCTTTGTGGAGAAACCACTGTGTGACGACCAAAGTATAACCGATTGTAGTATAGGAGTTTCTTTTCCTACTCTGTGTATGTCATCCAAATACCAGGATATCACACCCTACTACCTTCTCAACAGATCCATCCCCTATTCTGATGAAGTCAAACCCATGACTGTCATGTCAGAAATAGATGATCTATCTCCGCTATATCTGCTTTAGTCTATAAATAGACATAAGCTACCTGTCCACCAATGCTTCCGCTGCTCCCACTGACTGCGATAACCCTCTGGCAGAGTCATATAGACGTACACTTCTAAAACTAGTTTAGAATGACGCTATACTCATCCTCCCGCCGGGTCTCGCAGCCTGGAACAACAGCAATGGTAATTGTGGGTAAACAAGAACTTCCCTGTCACCGTCCTTGAGGCTACCGTAGTACCTCTCGGGTGCCTGAAGTTACCCACATTATCTGCGGAGTGGCCAATGGAATGTCAATCCAGATTGAATCTTTAGGTTCCTTATCAAATCTTCAGTAATCGTTTGTGGTTCTGGTATCACTTCCAGTTCTACCATACTCCCACTACTGTTTTCTGAAAAAATCCATTTTTAATAAAACTGTGGCGAGTCTAGAACAATATCGCTATTGTTCATCCACATGGTAGAAAATCAACCCTCGTCATAGCCTGGGTCAACCCACAAACAGCCATTACAGAAACGTGCCTTGAGTTGTCCAGTGTCTGGTTTTAATCATAAACCGGACAACTGCCCGTATCTTAACATCGTTAAGATACGAATAGTTCTATATCCTATACAGGACCATAGGCACTGATTTAATTGAACCAGATTCAAATTATGCAACTGTCTCCAGCGCATGTCAACTAAATGGAAGGAGGCCGATCAGCGTTACCCAACTTAGGAATGCTTCCAATCATGAGTAACCTGAAAGAGAAGCAAGATCTCTTAATCATTACTATCAACTGAATACCAAGCACAAGTGTCTACATCTTCGATTGCTTTGAAGAATCCCGATACTTGCTATACCTGGTTCTCTACTCTATTCAAATACCTATAACTTCTCAAAATTCAGACCCTGTGTTTCCGCGAAACACCTGTCTAAAAACTAGAGAAGTCATAAGTAAACCGAATATAGTACGAGGACCAACCCCTCTGTCCTGATGGACCCTGGACAACATATAATATTTTGTATAAGTCCCTTGAGTCTGATAACTCATTCACTGTGTGTCGTAGGTTGAAAACTGTACTTATGGTTAAGAAGAATTACACCGCTGTTTAATGCTCCTTACCTAACCATCTACAGATATAGGTAAATGTCACAGACATAATTTCAAAAAGGTATATCTCACTCTATGAAAATAGACGTACAGATATATCAATCTGAAATTGGTGCATGACAGCGGATATTCAAAACCAAACATTTGCCGTCCGGCAAACAACCCAGGTGACTTCCTCAAATATCACTGATTACAACGAATCCCGATATAATGAGGATGATCACCCAATTCCCAATAACTTACTCCCACTCATCATCTGTAAAACCATACAGATGTGAGAATCATACCTGGTAAATACATACCCTGGAGTAAGTATCTAATCGGGAAATCAGTTTTCTTTTAACAGTACACAGTGAAGCTGAAACATTGAAGTGTTTCGATGGGGTATTCCGGTATTCCTAGTAATGCCTCTTCCATTATTCAGATTCACAACTGTAACCGTGTAATTCTTTGCCACCTCTCCAAATCCCTTCATATGTCTTTAGTCATTACCTTCTGCACACCCCTTTAGGCCAAATGGTTTTCTTCCTTCCCTACCGTTCGGCACCAGCCTATGGTTTGGAAGAAGACTATCCAATAAGCATAATGGGTGTACTGTCCTAATCCTAGGAGCACTCGCAATGAGAGAAGGTGAAGATAAAAGACAACCGAATAAACCTTATTCCTATTTCTCCTGGACCAGAATCCATCCCCGAACTGGAACAAGTTCCTTTCGAGTTCGTATATAATCATACGATGGAGTATCCAATAAACTGTGGATCTTCGTAGTGATACGGAGTGTCTTGGAGAAATACAAAGGTGATTTAGGATTGGCGAAGGAATACTTGGTTTGGTCATGAATAGCAGTCGCAATTTACTTTGCCCTCTTACTAATCCCTTCATTTGTCTTAACTTAATGCCTTCTGCACACCATTGTTAGGCTAATTGGTTTTCTTCATTCCCTACCGGTTGGCACCTGCCTATGGTTTGGAAGAAGACTATCCAATTTGCATAATAGGTGTACTACCCCTAAACCAAGGAGTACTCGCAACCTGAGAGAAGGTAAAAGGAAAAGACAACTGAATAGTCCTATTCGTTTCCTCCAGAACCTGAAACCATCCTCGAATAAATTCTTTCGAGTTCGTATCTAACCATACGATGGTTTTGTCCAATGGAAGTGGACGTTCGTAGTAATACGGGGTGTCCTGGAGAAAAGGGTAAAAGTAGGAGTGGCAATGAGGTTCGCAACTCTGACAATCCAAAAACCAGTGTTAAGAAGGTTCGGTCAATATGGTCACTGAGTCATAGTCTTATGGTCGGGTCAATGGTCGCTGCCAAAGAGAGAGAGAAAAGAAACACTCAGCGTGCACTCTAACCTAGATCAGAATGGTTGCCAATTTATCTAATCTGGAAACCTCCCACTGTACCGTCAAATTCTCCTCCAAACCTGAAAGAAGAATTAGTCGGGATCACCCGAGGAGTAAACTAACTCATCAGTGGGAATCGGGATCCAACTATCATCGCATGATAACGTGACGGAATCCGCTCACGGTGTCACACTCCAGAAGGTATGCGCATATCTGGCAAGTTTCAGTTCTTTTGAAACTCCCGATGTGATTTTTGCCCCATGCTCTTATGACCTTGGCGTGAGGTCAAAATATCATAAGTCACATGTCAAGTTGTGCCCGTCATTATCCAGGTTAATTTGAACCCACCCGTACATACCCTTGACGTAGGCCAAAATATTAGTACGACTGTCCCAAACCAACGCATCTATCTATGCAACAGATAAATATCCGGCAGCTACCAATCACTATGCCTTGGCGTGAGGTCAAAATACATAGCTTGAATACTACCGAATATTTAACTGAAATGACGGAGGGCTACGAATGGTTTCTGGCGAAAACCTTTACCGTAATGAACTTGATATCGTTGAAGGAACTGATAGCTTTTAAAAATATAGTGACGAAAACCTTTGCTAAAGAGGTCACTCCCGGTGAAGGGATCTCGGCTCTTTCCCCGTAGAATGAGGTGCAGGATATTCCAACTGAATACCATGGTGCAAAGCAAAAGTAATCGGCTATAGTGAAGTTATTGCCCTGACGCAAACTTTTTGTCCAAGGGGTCACTCCCGGTAAAGGGATCTCGGCCCTTGCCTCGTCGACTGAGGAGCAGGATATTCCAACTGAATACCACGATGCAAAACAAAAGAGAACGTCCTTGCAATAACAGCTTTTTGAAAAGTGTTCCAACAACATCAGATTAGGTTTGTTTTAACTTGCATCGATCCGAATCAACGCGGTCCCATCAATTGATCACACCACAAAGAACGAAAATATACTGATGTACGTATATGCCATCCGCATTCGCCACTGGGTCCCGTCATTACCCGTTAGGTTAGCTAACTAACGACAGAGCGGGGACTGGACTAGCGCGGATGCAAAACATATACAACATCTACTAATATATATACCAATATATTATATTCGCTCAAGGCGTGATAAAATGCAACATCACAGAAAATGTACAGCATCACAGAAACAATACAGATATCTGGGATCCCCGGGTTTCACAGAGCCACTACTGAAACCCGACGTTCCCCTGGTCGTGTGGATAGCCTGTGCAATGAAAATCTAGACCCCTACGGGCGCGGCAAGTTACCCGCCAAAACCTGAAGCGAGGCAGCCCCCTTCAGCACCGTGAATGGACCACCCAGCACTTCACGGAATCCGGTAACTTGGGCACCCCTCCTGGGTCAACCTGTACCCCCTACGAGTGCGGCGAATAGCCCGCCAATCCTAGAGTGAAGCCCCCTCCGTCTCAATGCCATGAGATGCGGGCTTGTTGCCCTCCAGAACCCGGCTATCCGTGCACCCCTCCGCGGGGTAATCCTAGTACAGAAAGTAAAATATACATACAACGGGTACATCGACCGCAACCTAGCCGTGCCCCAAAATAATAATACAAACAGGCAGTGACGGCAGTCCACATGTCGGACGCTCGCCCCGCAATATCAAATGTACATAATACAACCACAACTATACTAGCATTGCATCCAGGTTATCCCCCACGACCGATCCGCAACATCACAGCAAAAACAGAACATCAACGTGAAAATCACGTTCGCAAATCCGTCTAACCGGGCTATAGCAGTTAGACCGGATTAACCGATCAAGTGACATTCACGGTCGCAGATATAATGTAAATACTGTGAAATAATGTGTTTAAAATATCCGATCAATCAAATTTTAACAAGTGGGCCCCCAAGCATTACTGTAGCAGATCAGGAAATTCTGGGCCCAATATTAATATTCCAAAACCCCAATTTTAACCCCAGAAATATACTGTAGAAATTTGGTGCAAGGAACCCAAAATTGTGCGGCGGAACCGCGGCCCAAAGGGGTGTTTGGCCGCGGTTCCGCGCTCCTACAGTGGAGTTGCTGCATCGAATTTTCACAGAAATCTTATTTTTTTCTAGTAGATCACTTTTCTGTAACCTGAAAAAATTTTCAACACCAAAAAATTTCAACAGAAAACTGATGTGAACAAAAAGTTAGATTTTGGAATTTTGGTCGATCGGAAATGCAAAAAACATTACACAAAGCTAGACTAAGTTAATGGCGAGGCTCTGATACCACTGTAAGTGCACGGCGGCGCCCCGGCCGTCAATCCGACGGCCAAATGCGGAAGCGGTGATAAACTTTATTTTTTCTTGAACTGGCAAACCGCCGCGCACTAATACCCGGATCGAACCATTAACTAGTCCTAACTAACTACAAGATGGGGAAGAGAGATATACCGACAGATCCGAGTCCTCCGGTCTTCTCGTCGTCGTCCCGATCTCCTGCGGAAGTTCCGGTCTCCACCTCGTTGCCGGAAGTGCACCACATCGCCTACTTCTTTTACGGGCTCCCACCTCAATGCCGAGGCAACTCGGGCACGAAGCTGGCTAGTCGACGTGCCCAAGATTTGCTGTAGTATGTAGTGTGGATTACTATGTCTCATTTTGGGGTTGTAGAATTGCCTTTGGTGGAGGGATTGAACTTGGAGCTTTTGAGATTGATCTTGTGGGATTTTCGCAACAAGAAATGAAGCAAAAACCCACACCAAAATGTTTGGACAGCCCCCCTAATGCTTGGGCCGGCCATGACTTGGTGAGAGGAGAGAATGAGAGAGGAGGTGAATGTATCAAAAGATAACCAATCACATAATGCAAGAGAGAGAGGGGAAAAAGGCTATCATGCATAAGCATGAGGGCAAGCAAAAACCAACACTCCACCTCAACCATCATGATATCCAAAGTCAAGCATCATCAACACAAAGTCAAGGTATGGTCCACCCATCATGAACCATCATGAAGTTAAGAAGTCAAGGTCAAGTGATCAAAGAATGGTGCAACCATCATGACACATGAAAATGCAAAGAACCCCTCCACAAATACTTATTTGCAACAATGCAAATAAGCCCTCCTCCACCAATCTTCGGCCAATGAACGATACAAAGGAAATTGGCCGAAACGGAAAGCAAACTGGCAACTCCAGAAAACTGGTCCCGTAATAAATTACAGGAAAACCCCGATACTGTGCATACACACCCGCATTTGTATTCCGACCGAAATACAAACGCAATGAGACAAAATCTACACTGTACTATACTAGGATCCGGCTTATACCAAAACCGGCTAGTAATATCCGTTCGATCCTGATTCGTGCAATACCGCACGTATCTGATCGAACCCTGCCATATTTCCATACGGCCTATAGTACAAACTGTCCGATCCTGATCCGTGCAATACCGCACGTATCTGATCGGACCTTGCCATATCTCCATACGGCCTCTACAACTTTTCGCCCGAAAGCTGAGTAACTGAATGTGGGGGACTCTAAAGACTCGTCAACACCTTGGTTGTGGATTTAACCACTAGCACGTCAGAGGTATAAGCCAATACGTAACGGGCTACCAGGTATTGACTAAAAGGGACATCTGTGAGCGAACTCAGCCTGACAACCCTACTGAGCCTGTCAGTGACAATATCCGTACAGTCCGGTCCATTCGTCTATGAGTATCGCATGGCGGGCCTAGGGGGTTGGTAAAAGTCAGACCCCCAAAAGCGGTACAAGTCGTGTCGGAGTGTAGCCCAGAACACCCTGAGATACTACTGGAATACCTACCAGTAAATCTCCTTGCCTCGGCCGAGGGCTTCGTGTAATGGCTCTCCTAGACACAACGCGACCTCACCCCCAATACCGGGAGAGACAAACCCCTGAAGATACGCTCACTGCCTCCATATGGCTCGGGACTATACCCAACTAAAACCTGTTTGCACGACTCCTTTGAGCCGTGGTAGGGTAGTAATCAAAGTACAGTGGGAACTCACACGATACAAATGACGATACCCAGGTCGATGAACTAACCTGTACACATGTCACCAGGGAACTGCCATCTGACGTCTGGTATATGACCAACTAGCATGTTCCCGGCGAGTCCTGTCCGGTGTACTCATAACCCAATGAGCACCTGTATACATCTTAGGTGATCCAACTGACACCAGTGGCTTGTGAGACCGGCCACCGCCCCTCATCGGGGTCTCGACTGTATACACTAGTCTACTCTGGAGTATCGATGCCCTGTCTCGAAACTCACACGACTAGGGACCATTTAAGGATATGCTTATAGACCCCAGCTCCCACTTATATGATCGCCCTCATACTGCTGGTGGTCAAGCAAGAATCCTAGGGGCTCTACCAACGTGTAATAGCGACTTGTCAGGTCACTTAAAGCAGTACACGATGATAAAGGTAAACCAGATAGCAAACTATCATCTCGAGTAAGACTGTCCTACCGGGATAGGTCCTCCATCAATCATTGCAATCACGTACCTGTGACCTAATAATTGACTCTGAGGGCACTATCTCCAACAATAATCGTGCTTAGCAAATGTACTCTAACAGGTACTATAGGTACAGGATGAGATGTATAATACTGAATACTGAGCATAGGAATAAATAACATCTACACAGAATATCTACGTGGAAAATAATCGGTGCCTATCAATACACCCAAATCCCACTAAAACTCAGGCGCCGTCATCCTCATCGGACCTCAAATCCTGTAAATCTCATAAAATCGTGAGTTCCCAACACAGGCACTCGAAATATCATAAGATAGTCGTGTCTCGCCCTCGGCCTCCCAAGTGATCTCTTCACCATTTGGGCTGCGCCAAAGCACTTTCACAGATGGAAAGACCTTCGATCGAAGTTTCTTCACCTGCCGATCCAATATCACGACTAGCTGCTCGGTGAATGAAAGATCGCGCTCGAGCTGAACGGTCTGATGCTGAATCATGTGCGAAGGGTCATGTAGGTATCTGCGAAGCATCGACACGCGGAATACGGGGTGAACATCTGGGAAGTCGGGTGGAAGAGCTAAACGATATGCCCCTGTGCCTACACGCTCGAGGATCTCGAAAGGGCCTATGAATCTGGTGCAAAGCTTCCCCTTCCGTCCAAACCTCATCACTCCCTTCATCGGAGAGACCCTCAGAAAAACGTGATCGCCAACTACGAATTCTAATCTGCGGCGGCGTCTATCAGCATACGATTTCTGCCTGCTCTGAGTCCTATCTTGAATCAGCAGTATCTTCTCGGTCGTCTCCTGTACTATCTATGGCCCCAAAATACTGCTCTCGCTGAGCTCTGTCCTACAGACGGGCGATCTACATCTCCTCCCATACAAGGCCTCGAAAGGTGCCATCTGAATAGTATCCTGGAAGCTATTGTTGTAGGAGAACTCCACCAAGGGTAAATGATGATCCCAGCTACCACCAAAGTCTAAAACGCACGCTCGGAGCATGTCCTCGAGAGTTTGAATAGTCCGCTCTGACTGGCCGTCGGTCTGCGGATGAAATGCTGTGTTGAAACTCAAGCGGGTGCCCAAAGCCTCCGGAAGCCTCTGCTATAGTCGGCTGGTAAACTGGATGCCTCGGTCAAACACGATACACGTCGGGACTCCATGTAGTCGTACAATCTCATCGATGTAAATCTGGGCATACTGAGCAAATCCGAAAGTCGTCTTCACCGGCAGGAAGTGAGCCGCTTTCGTCAAACGATCCATGATCATCCAGATGGAGTCATACCCTCATCTAGTCCTGGGTAGACCAACAACGAAATCCATAGAAATCTATTCCCATTTCCACTCCGGAATGGGTAACGGCTGTAGCTCTCCCGCTGGCCTCTGGTGCTCGGCCTTGACTTGCTGACATGTCAGGCATCTCGACACGAAGTATGCGATGTCCCTCTTCATTCCGTCCCACCAGTAAACATCCCTCATGTCATGGTACATCTTGGTGGAACCCGGTTGAACACTATACACCGATCGATGTGCCTCCTCAAGAATCTCACGCCACAGTCCCTCAGCATCTGGTACGCACAGTCTAGTCCCAAATCGCAGTGTCCCATGATCATCGATCACGAACTCGAAAAATCTGCCCTGTCCAATCTGTGACATAATCTCTGAACAACGGTCATCACTGTACTGTGCCTCATGTACACGGTCAAGCAACTGTTGGCGTGCACGAACATGCGCAAGCTGTCCCCCGATCGGCGTGAACTCGAACTGCACTCGGCTGTCGCATAAAATCTGCCAATCTGCAGACGACTGTCTTTGTATTGCGCTCAAACAAGAAAGACTACCCTCAGGTCTCCTGCTCAAAGCATCCGCCACTATATTAGCCGTGCCCGGGTGATACAAGATCTCACAATCGTAGTCCTTTACTAGTTCCATCCAACTGCGCTGTCTATGATTCACGTCTCGCTGCTGAAATATATACTTTAAGCTCTTGTGATCAGTGAATATCTGGCACGACTCGCCGTATAGGTAATGTCGCCAGATCTTGAGTGCAAATACCACTGCAGCCATCTCTAAATTGTGAGTGGGGTAGTTCTGTTCATGTTTCTTCAACTGCCGTGAAGCATACGTGATCACTCTGTCATGCTGCATCAATACGCACCCTAGCCTCACTCGTGAAGCGTCACAATAGACCACAAATCCGCCCGATCCTGAAGGCAATGATAACACTGGCGCCGTAGTCAAACAAGTCCGCAACTACTGAAAGCTATGCTCGCACTCCTCCGTCCAATCTAAAGGAACTCTCTTCCGGGTTAAAGCGGTCAAAGGTGCGGCAATACGGGAGAAGTCCTGCATAAATCGCCTGTAGTAGCCGGCCAATCCTAGAAAGCTGCAGATCTCCGTAACTGATGCGGGTCTGGGCCAACTCTGAATGGCCACAATCTTCCTCGGGTCCACACATATACCGTCTCGTGTAATCACGTGACCCAAGAAGTCTATGCTGTCAATCCAGAATGCGCACTTGGAGAATTTTGCAAATAGCTGGTGCTTCCTCAAAGTCTGCAGTGTGATGCGCAGGTGCTGCTCGTGCTTCTCTCAGCTCCGGGATTACACCAATATATCGTCAATGAATACAATGATGAACAAGTCCAAATACGGCCAGAATATACGGTTCATCAAGTCCATGAATGCGGCTGGGGCATTGGTGAGTCCGAAAGACATCACTAAAAACACATAGTGGCCGTAGCGCGTGCGGAAAGCTGTCCTCGGAATATCCTCTTGTCGAACCCTCGGCTGATGGTAGCCTGATCGCAAATCGATCCTCGAAAAGTATCCTGCCCCCTGAAGCTGGTCGAACAAGTCATCGATGTGTGGCAAAGAATATCTGTTTCGCACGGTAACCCTGTTCAGCGGCGGTAGTCGATACACAAACGCAAACTGCCGTCCTTCTTCTTGACAAACAGGACCGGAGCACCCCAAGGAGAAACACTGGGTCGAATAAGTCCCTTATCCAGCAACTCTTGCAACTGACCTTTCAACTCTCTAAGCTCCATCGGGGCCATCTGATAAGGCGGTATAGAAATAGGCCCCATGCCGGGAATCAAATCAATACAGAAAACAATGTCGCGCTCAGGCGGTAACCCAGGAGGCTCATCAGGGAAAACATAAGGGAACTCACGAACAATCGGAACCTGGTCCAACAGAACATCCGTAGCACTAGTATCGCAAACATAGGCTAGGAATCCCTGACATCCCTTCCTCAACAGCTGTCCAGCGTGAAGAGAAGAAATCAAAATGTGAGGGGGGCACCACGGTCCCCCTGCACAACAATAGCCGACTCGTCGGGCAAACAAAATCTAACTGTCTTCTCACGGCAGTCCACAGACGCATAGCACGTGGCTAACCAATCCATGCCCTGAAGAACGTCGAAGTCCAACATCTCAAGGAGGATCAAGTCGACAGGCAACTCTCTCTCGCAAATACGGACAACACAGGATCGGAACATGTGTCTAGCAACAAACGACTCTCCCAGAAGAGTGGTCACAACAAGAGGCTGATCAAGCAAACCGGACTCTCTACCCAAACTCGGCACGAAGTGTGTCGAAACGTACGAGTGCGTGGATCTGGGATCAAACAACACGTGTGCGTCAACAGAACATACTGATAGGGTACCTGAGACCACAGCATTGGACGCCTGCGCGTCCTGATGTGTCAACGCGAAAACCCGTGCCTGTCCTCTACCTGCGACTGGCGGTCCCTTACTAGCAACTGGCTATCCTCTTCCGGTAGCCGGCTGTCCTCTGCCTCGGCCATCTCGGCCTCTATGAGCAAACCCTCCGCGACCACGGCCTCTCTATGCATGAGTATGACACGGAGCAACAGTAGGTACAATAGGCAACGCCCTCTGGGGTGGAGAAGGTGGAAGGGTGACATGCGGTACTGCTGACTCCCTCCGGCGTGTCTCGGTACAATCTCTGACGCGGTGATGGAGACTACCACATCCAAAGTACCCACGCGATGACTGCTGACCCTCCTGGGATAAGAGCTAAACATCTGACCTTGCCCTGAGTCTCTGCCACCTGTACGATGTCTATCACGGCGTCTGAATGGAATTCCCTGTACTGCTGTATTAGTACGAACCCTCCTCGGCCCTTGAACTACCGAAGTCTCAGCATGGTGCTCCTCGACTAATAGGGATGCGTCTACAGCTGCTGCATAAGTCTCGCAATGCTGTGCGCTGATCGGAAGGAACGGTAGGGCATAAACTCTTGACTCGCATCTTCTCAGTAGCCACTAGGTATGGGGCATAAATTGATATCTCGGTAAACAGTACGCCGTACTCTGCTATTGTCATCTCTGGCGTCTGGCGTAAGGACTCGAATCTGCGCGCTCGGGCATCCCTGACTCTCTGGGGAAGGAAGTGGGCTAGAAATACCGTCACAAACTCATTCCAGGTCAGAGGAGGAAGACCTGCTGCTCTGCCCTTCTCGACCGATTCACACCATTTCTGCGCAAGACCTTCCAGGAGAAAGCTCGCAAACTCTACCCATCTCGCATCTGAGCATCTGAGTGAACGACATATCCGGGCCATCCTATCAATGAAAGACTGTGGGTCCTCGGCTGCATCGGTGCCAGTGAAGACCGGAGGCTTCAGCCTCATAAACTCTGATAGCGATACTGTAATAACCTCCGTGGCTGCAGGGGCAACTGCCTGTACAATAGGTACCATCGCGGTCCCCGTAACGGGTGGAACTACCTCTGGTCGCTGCGCTCGAAGCGTCTCAACTAGCGATCCTATCATCTGGCGCATCTCCTGCATACCGGCCCCTAGCATGGCGATCTGATCTGTCGTAGGAGGAACAGTCTGCTCTGGTACAACTGGTGTACAGCCCGGATCAGTCCTCGTCTCGGACGAGTCAACTCGAATCTCAGCTCTCGTGGTCGCTCTCTGCGCCCTCGTAGTCTTTGGCAGCATAATGACTGAAAAGAAAGTAGGATTCGATAAGGGTACGGAGATCGAATCACAAGAATGTTTACTATCATGATGGGATTTCAATCAATAAGTCCTAAGGTCGCTTAGGTGGAGTACCGTGTCGTGAGTATGCCGCGGAACATACACACGCTACGCCACTCTGCTTCAGCTACCTACTCCATCATATCAGGGTCATCCTACACTCCGAAGGTAAAACCTATGCTCTGATACCAACTTTGTCACGACCCAAAGTTTGGCCCGTGACCGGCACTTAACCACGTAACGTCTACAGGCGTGACGCGACTAAGTAAGCCGAAACCCAGAAATCAAAACCATTATAAGTATTGAGTGTTAAAACATTTAATAGAAACATTTGTTAAAACGTTTTGAAAACCTTAAGTAACTTAATAAAATTCTTTAAAGTTCAAGTTATTTTATTAAAAATTTTGGCAGCATTTCCTTTGTAAAAACTAGCCCCGAAATCGGGTACAAGGCAATATATGAGTAAAATGATATACAATAAGAAATAAGGATCCCAAACGGGAGCAATCACGCCCAACGGCGGAAACAATCACCACAATGATAATATACGACGCCGTAGCGAAGAAATGAGCAGTATAAGTGAAAATAAATATGTCACGTCCCGAAAGTACGGAATATGACCGGCACTTAAACTACGAACGTCTCGAGGCGTACGTAATCTAAGTAAGCCGAAAACCCAGAAATCCAAACCAAGAAAAGTAATAGAGTGAAGGAAAACCAATTTAAAACAAGTAGTTTCAATAGCATTAGCCGAATTATGCGGTTTTTAAAACATCAAAAATTTACTGAAAATTTCGGCAGAGTCTCCTTTGTAAATACTGGCCCCCAAACGGGATACAACATGAATAGTATACGAAATCAAAAAAAAAGGCATCCCCAAGCGGGAGCTAGCTCTTCGTCAACCGACGGTCACAACCACACAAGCAATATAATATACAACGCCAAGGGCGAGGATCAAAACTCAAAAGGAACTCAAACCACAAGAGATCCACAGAAATGTAGAGCACGACTCTAAGGTCGAAAGCATAACATCACTGGTCTCTATCTCAAAAATAAATACATGTTTGGTTGATGGAACTTCTAGATACAACTGAATAATAGTATACAAGATGTAATGATGGGTACGATACAAATAACCCACCTACTAGCAAGTCACCCGGAAATGGAAATAGTGCCAGCAAAGCCGTAAAGAAACCTGTACGGAAAAACCTGCAAGAAACTGGGGCACAACGGTGGTGAGTTGCCAACTCGTGAGTAGAAAAATATCTACGCACAGAAATCGCATAAATAACGCAACCTAGGTCAATGATCATAATATATCCTCAAATATATGAATAACAAGCAGCCTATAACAATGGCTAGGGTAATATCTAACCCGAGTGTGATCTCATGTGCCCGTGTCAGTACCTCAGGTAGCAATATATCATATGAATGAGGTATGAATGCATGAAAACAGAATACATGTAAATGAAGAACTGTTTTCTTAATTTAGTGAGATTTTCCATGTATTTTTAATATGAGGTATCATAATGAAATCAGCATAAAACAGTGCCTAGCATCGGCACAAAACGTAATCCCAATATCTCGATATCTCTGTATCACAGTCTCTGTACCTCAATATCTCGAAATCTCAATATCACAGTCTCAATATCTAGGGCGCCGACAGTCCAGACCGGCCCCTACCATCCATCTCAAGACCACGACGGTATCCTCCGGATATCCGACGCGTCGGGTAAAATCACCGGTAGGTAGTGCTCCCCTGCCAGGCTCACATCGTCATCATCACGCGCTTCTTGCCCCGGGGTACCTTACCGGGTCCACCATCTACCCGAAACGGTTCATCCGTCTCCTCGAATCGGGTCTCGAAATCCATCAGCAAACTCATGGTGGACGACTCATACATCATGGGAAAAACCGCACTTTTTTTTTTATTTAAAAAGAGAGAAATCAGTTTATATAAGTTTTTACGGTTTCCCCCCCAAATCCAGAAAATCTCATGGAAATCCGAATCCAAATCATCAATAGCATGTAAAACCATGAATGTAGGCATAACAATGAATAACAGTATGCATGAAGTGACAAGTAATAACTACAATGTTAAGCTGGCATATAAGGCAGGTATACTAATATCATGTCAAATTACTAACTAACAAGCTAAGTCAAGCAATAATATTTTCTAAGGTGTACGTGACATGGCAATTACCGATGAAGATGTGTGTGAGCCGGCAAGTAAGTGTACGTGGTACATACGCATCATTGGTAATGGTGCTGGTGTCCTAACAGCATGATATCAATAATGGAGTATGAAACATAATATAAGCATGCGATGCGAAGCGAACCACAATAAAGAGCGGGAGCTGAATACTAGACGCAACTATAACTAATCTGCATTAACCTAATATAAGTCCTACAAATGGTGCCTTTTGAAATAACACGAATCATGGGGTTTTGAAAATATGGGCTACAGTGTTTTTATGAAAAGATACGTCTTTTGAAATATCCGTAGGATCCCTTGGGCTGTCTTTTAAAATACCCACGATTCGTTAGTTTTGAAATAGGTAAGAATCGAATCTAATCTAACAACTAAACTAAACTAAAGGGCTAAGCTGACCAGCTAGGCTACAGGTAAGGAAACCGCCTAACATCTGAGTCGATACATATACATACCTGTATATATATTAGTCAGTGATCCCGCCTCAATAATATCATATCCGATACCATATCTATAATCAGACATCCCAAGTCAAGAGTGCGGATCAATCATCAAAATATAGCTCGTACGTAAATCCGTCGTACGGCATCCCCAAATCTGGGTACGGGTTAATATCATATTCATCACACTATTCATCTGGTATCCTCTTTATCTAAGATCATAGTCCAGGGTACTGACCTATGTCTAGTACAATACTAATATCATCAATATAGTCATGATCTGACTACTGATCGACAGTCTCGTACAAACCGATATCACAACCACAAAACAAATCTCATCGACTCATCTCAATCCCTAGTATCGTCCTCATATCCGTATGTGAACACATAGTCCCATACCCAGGTGAACACATAACTATAAAGAATCCCATGAGCACATATAAATAGGAATGTATGCAAGTATGTATGTGTGTATGTATGTGTGTATGTGTAGTGCAACACTACCCTAGGGTTCGCAACACTAAAGTAATCCAACACACCAATATCCATCCTAACATCGTTATTAACCCCAACTAACATATAATAATTGTTGGTGTGTATACGCATCCGTATACACCACCACGGACTGCGGGTGTGCTATACGCCATCCACCCGACTTCTCCCCGTAGATATAAATCTACTCACCTGGTCCTCGCTCGCCGGTGCCGACGTCGCCATGCGCTTGATTGCCGTCGGGAAGTCCACATGGGGGTACCTACATATCATAACGCACCGCATCGCATTAAAATCCGACTCATGACCAAAACGACTCACGAATCCCACATAGGTCAAAACCTATGGTTGCTTTCACAAATTAACTCAAAAACCCTCGACGTCGGCGTAGAAACGCCAAACCATCGAGAAAGCTCCCAACACACTCATTTGTACAATTACAAGCACTAATTATAATATAAAATATCTTAAAATTCACAAAAACCTCAATTTCACTTAAAAAGTCATTTTTCCGAAAACTAGCAAGCACAAATCACCGTTTTAGTACAAAACTCGATGTATAAACGAATCTAGCGGCCACAATATTCACTAAATATCTTAAATAAGTCATAAAAACAATTCCCATAATTTAATCTCATTAAATTTCATAAACTCCAAAATTCTAGTTTGCAAACATATCAATTTTAACACTTTTTAAAGTAAATTTCACAATTCATCCATTAAGCTTAGTTTTGCATATACAATAGTATTAAACCAAAATTTATAATGCTAATAATGTCATGAAACCTTAATCATATTTTAATCTAAACCATTTAATAAATTTCCAAAAACCTAGTTAGCAATTTAGCAATATTAGAACAATTTACAAAAAAAACAATTGGTAACCTAGTAATTAGCTTTGTTTTAGCATGCCCACTAGATAATAACCACACTATTAGATCATGGTCAATTGACCTAAACCCTAACTTAGTAATCAAAACCCTTTCTTTAAATTTCAAACTTGAAATTTAAAACCCTAATTTAACACCTGATAGCTAGATTCAAGTAATTTAACAACAAATTAAGCATAAGGTTATGATTATACCTCACAAGCTTGAGATCAAACTTGCAAAAATCTTAGCCTCCAACAATGATTTCATGCTCCAAGATCCATGCTTGAATAGCTAAAGAATAATGGGTAAAGCTTGGATTTAGAATTAGCTTTGAATTTTTGAGAAAAAGGGTGGATTTTTGATAGAAATTTTGTGGATTTTGATGGAAAATGAGATGAAGAATTTGGGGTTGTTGTGGTTCAGGTTTCGGCCAGAATTCTTGGGGGATTGGGTGAGGGAGGAGAGAGAGTGAGGTGGGGAAAGTCCACTCTAGTCAAAGTCCACTCTAATTCTATCATTTCCTACTCTTTTCTTTTCTTTTCTTTTGACAAGAGAAGTGATTGGAGAGAGGGAGAGGGGGAGGGCTATCATGGTGGGGCCGGCCTCATGGGGAGAGGGAGAGAGGGTGAGGTGTGGGTGTGTGGGTTAGGGAAAAAGATAAATGTATTACCCCAATTCCCGTTAACACTAAATTCACCGGAAAAAGACTTTTTTTCGATATATTCTAAACCGTTTTGGCAAACGATTTCATTTCAAAAACCATATGATAAAATTTTATTTAATGTGTCATGATGCACAAAATTTGTTTCAACTCATTCCAATTTGTAATTTTCCCTTATTAAATGTATTAGTGACGGCTTAAAATAATAATAAAATAATTTTTTTTCAGAAAATTTGAAATTTCACCAGTGGCTCAATAAACACCAAATACTAGCAATTACATAGCTAGAATATGTATATTTAATTTTTATAATAAGATATTTGCATTTTGACTTTTTACATAAAACCCCCTTATTTTATCGATTTTCCGAAATTTCACCGAAACGATTTTCAAAACGCTACAATTCATGAAAGATAAAGCTGCATAAATATGGTCGGCTCCCAACGAGCTCGACACCAGAGTACAAAAAATATATATCGTCCTCACAACTGGTCTCTAAGTCAATACATGAAAAGTAGATGGAGAGTACTAGGTACAACAGTGTATAAAACTGGAAAATAAACACATACCGCACAAAAACCCACTTATCAGCAAGGGCTCGCACGCCAACTGCAATGGTATCTGTATCAAAAGATGCAAGAAAACAGCCTACCGCGACTACTCCGAGGGGCAACCTGCAAAAACTGTGGCACAACGGGGGTGAGTTTCCAACTCGTGAATAGTAGATAATATATAAAGGTAATCGCGAGTATACACGTACTGCGATACTCTAACCTATACCAACAGATAACATCTATATGATGAGCTAGATGAGCAATAATCAGGCAACAAGTGCGATCTAATAACATCTCTATATGATAAGCAGGGTATGCAATAACCGTGCATAGCAAATGCAATCTAATAACATCTCTATATAATAAGCAGGGTATGCAATAATCGTGCATAGAAAATGCAATCTAATAATATCTATATAGGATGAGCAGGGTATGCGATAATCGTGCATAGCAAATGTACTCTATCAGGTACTACAGGTACAGGATGAGATGTATAATACTGAATACTGAGCATGGGAATAAATAATATCTACACGGAATGTCAACATGGAAAATAATCGGTGTCCATCAATACACCCAAACACCCAAATCCCAGTAAAACTCAGGCGCCGTCATCCTCATCGGCCCTCAAATCCTGTAAATCTCATAAAATCGTGAGTGCCCAACATCGGCACTCGAAATATCATAAAATAGTCGTGTCTAGCATCGACACGCAAATCCTTAAGTATCGGGCTCCGTCAGTCGGATCGGCACACGGGCTCCGTCTGCGTAATCGTCCCTCGGCCCCGGCAGTACGCGTCGTCATGTATCCATCTATCGACTCTGGTCGGTATCCTCCGGATAATCGCCAGGTCTAACCAATCATCGGTAGGTAGTAGTCCCTCCGCCGGGCTCACCGTCTAACAATACGAGTCTTCTTGCCCCGGGGTACCATACCGGGTCCACCATGTACCCGCAATCGGTGCCTACCGCTCCTCGAATCGGGTATAATCACACAAGCTCTCTAGAACCGAGAAAATTCATGGTGGATGCACTGAAATATCATATCAAGAGGAATCGGGTTTTTAAAATAGTGCGTATTTTCTTAAAATAGTACCTCGGTCCTCAAATCGAGAAATCATATGAAACCAAAACTCAATGCGTAAATCCATGCAATGTGCCGTATGACACTAAGAGTAAAAAGTGAAACCGCTCTTTTGAAAAGGATCCAGTTTTTAAAATATCTCATGTGGTCCCTATTCTCATGAAATCAAATCAATATCATGTTAGTGTATATGCCCTGGGGGCTATTATTGTATCATACTAGTTTGTATATTACTTAATGGAAGCTTGAGATATTCACATGTATATAACAGTCTTGCTAAACATGGTAGTATGCTACTTGGTTTTTCTATCTTAATATGTGAGTATACGTATTCATAGAGCTCTTAGGATCTTGCTTGACTACCAGCGTTGTGATGGCAGTCACACTAGTGGGGGCTGGGTAGTCTACAAGCACATCCTTATTCAGGTCCCTAGTCGTAGGATTATCGAGACAGGGCATCGATACTCCGGAGTAGACTAGTGTGTACGCTTCTCATCCCAGTTGGGGAGATGTTCTGTCCCACAGCTGTCAGTACGTCATACTGGAGATAGTATGCAGGTGCTCGTTGGGTTATGAGTACACCGGACAGGACTCACAGGGAACTGTTGGTTGGTTTTATACCAGTCGTCAGTGAATAGTTTCCAGGTGACATGAGTACAGCATAGTCCGCAGACTTGACACTGCTACTTCGCCTCGAGTGTGTCCCACTGTTCTTAGATTGCTACTCTACCACAGCTCAAAGGAGTCGTGCAAACAGGTAGCAGTTGGGTGCAGTCCCGAGCACTTGGAGGCAATAGCGGTTAGACAAGATTCGTCTCTCCCGGTATTGGGGGTTGATATCGCGCTTTGTCAGAGAGCCATTACGCAAAGTCCCTGGCCTGGGCAAGCAAGATTTGCTGGTAGGTTCCAGTAGTTTCTCAGGGTGTAATGGGCTTCGCTCCGACAAGACTTATACCGCTATTAGGGGACTGACGCTTGCCGCCCCTAGGCCCGATATGCGATAGTCTTAGACGAATAGAGCGGACTGTACGGAGATTGTCACATCAGACTCAGTAGGAGTTCGGATGGGTTTCCTCATCGGCCTTCTTATCGACATCTACCTGGGGACCGTTACGTACAGCTAGTGCCGCTTGCGGTCTGTGGTTAAACCCACTGCCAGCGTAGTAGTCGAGTCTCTAGAGTCCCACACAGAGAGTTTCCCTACTCCAGGCGAAACGATATAGTGGTCGTATGGTTTTACGAAAAGGGTTCGGACGCATACGTGTGTTTACGCACGTACGTCATCCGGACAGTTTTTACTAGCCGGCTTTGGTTTAAACCAGTTTCTAGTATCCGGTTATTGGATTTAACAGTCTAAAGTTTTTCCGTGTTTTCACGGATAGGAGGGGCGTTCTCGTAATTGCGCGAGAAGCTTCTAGAAGATGGTGACTTGGGGGTTAAGGTGGCATATGCATTAAATGAGATTAGTGAGTCATTTGAGTGATTCATCCATGTCATTAATGCATCATAAATGCTTAATGACTCATGGAGATGAATCACCCTCTTGTATTTGTTAAGCATGATGATTAATCCTTTATTTTCTTTTATTGGATAAATCATAATGCTTGATATATATTATGATAGCTCATTTTCTCATCTCATTCTCTTGCTCACTTTCTCTCTCCTCAAGCTCTCCCTCTTCAAACCTTAATCCTCCCTACTCATGTGTTGAGACCAAGGATTAGAGTAGACTACTTAATCCTTAACCATTCTCTATATCACCTAGGTTACTTAGATTAGAGATTTAAGAAACCTAGTTACCTCAAGTTAGAGGTGAAGCTTGTAGTATAGCTCTCGGGTGGATCTTCTACTACATAGAGAAGGCCGGAGAGGACGTGGAGATCGACAAGACGAAGGACTCGGTTCTATAGGTATAATCACTTATCATAGTAGTTAACTCTTCTATGTTTTCTTGTTAGTTATTGTTTATGCAAAGATTCTCGGTTAGTCGTTGTTTACGCCTAAAACAAGATCGTTTTTCATTATTCCGCCTCCCTGCAAGTCGTGGGGTGTTGTACATCGACTTACAGTGGTATGAGAGCCTCGCTAAACAATAATTAACTCATTAGCAAAGTCGTAAGTATTTCGAACGCAAAAAGAACCGGAAAGATCATCGTGTTAACACAGTTTCTATCGAATTTAAAACAGGCCCTAAAAATTTTTCAGGGACCTTCAGATTAACATGCATAGAATAATAGGGCTACTGAAGAAATTTGGACTCCTGACTCATCCAATTCACCGCGGAACCGCGGCGGATCCATGTGATCCGCCGCGGATCCGCGGTCGAGTTGGGGCCGAGTCAGCCCAAATTCCTTCAGTAACTCTCCTGTGTTAATAGGGATGTTTCTGGGATATTTTATTTTCTGCTCAAGTCTCAGGTGCACAGAGAAGTTTTGGGAGTAGAATCTAAAGTGTTTGCTCGATCGAAATTTTACGATGTTTGCTAATATGATTATATCTGTGTTTGTATAACGTGTTCGTAAACCACCCCTAACTGCTAGTATGTCGGTTGGCAGGGGTTGCACATTTCTGTAATGGTTTTTACTGTTTGTGGTTGTGAACTGTATTGGACTGTTGTGATGATCAGCCGGGGTTTGAAATGGGTTGTTATATTCACTCATTCAATTTAACTGTAATATGCTGTAATATTATTTTGCGGGGCATATCCAGGTTGCGGTTGTAGCCAACATTGTATTATTTCATTTTACTGTTTTTGCTCCTAGGATAGACCTAAGATGGGGTGCAGAAACTACCGGGTATTTTGAAGTGTTTAGTGGCCTACTCACTTTGTTGAGGGAGACCGCTTCACTTCGGGTATTTGACGGGTAGTTTGCCGTAACCGTAGGGGTCTAGGGTGGGGAAATGGCTATTCATCACAACTGTGTAATCCGTCTTTTGTTGCAGGCTCTAAACAAACACGGATTGCTTGCAAATCCAATAAAGTTCATATGTGATCTGGAATGCCTATTATTGCATCTGACGAATGTACAATATCTATATATGATAGCTATTTAGACGTCACTTATGTTTTACACCCGCACTGTTGGAGATAGTGCCCTCAGAGTCAATTATTGGATCACAGGTACGTGATTGCAATGATTGAGGGAGGACCTATCCCGGTAGGACAGTCTTACTCGAGATGATAGTATGCTATCTGGTTTACCTTTATCATCGTGTACTGTTTTAAGTGACCTGACACGTCGCTATTACACGTTGATAGAGCCCCTAGGATTCTTGCTTGACCACCAGCAGTATGAGGGCGATCATATAAGTGGGAGCTGGGGGTCTATAAGCTTATCCTTAAAAGGTCCCTAGTCGTGGGAGTTTCGAGACTGGGCATCGATACTCCATTAGTAGACTAGTGTATACAGTCGAGACCCCGACGAGGGGCGGTGGCCGGTCTCACAAGCCACTGGTGTCAGTTGGATCACCTAAGATGTATACAGGTGCTCATTGGGTTATGAGTACACCGGACAGGACTCGCCGGGAACATGCTAGTTGGTCATATACCAGACGTCAGATGGCAGTTCCCTGGTGACATGTGTGCAGGTTAGTTCATCGACCTGGGGATCGTCATTTGTCTCGTGTGAGTTCCCACTGTACTTTGATTACTACCCTACCACGGCTCAAAGGAGTCGTGCAAACAGGTTTTAGTTGGGTACAGTCCCGAGCCACATGGAGGCAGTGAGCGTATCTTCAGGGGTTCGTCTCTCCCGGTATTGGGAGTGAGGTCGTGCTGTGTCTAGGAGAGCCATTACACAAAGTCCTTGGCCAAGGCAAGGAGATTTACTGGTAGGTATTCCAGTAGTATCTCAGGGTGTTCTGGGCTACACTCCGACACGACTTGTACCGCTTTTGGGGGTCTGACTTTACCAACCCCCTAGGCCCGCCATGCGATGCTCATAGACGAACGGACCGGACTGCACGGATATTGTCACTGACAGGCTCAGTTGGGTGTCGGGGTGAGCTTCCTCATCGATGTCCCATTTGGTCAGTACCTGGTAGCCCGTCACGTATTGGCTTATACCTCTGACGTGCTAGTGGTTAAATCCACAACCAAGGTGTTGACGAGTCTTTAGAGTCCCCCACATTCAGTTACTCAGCTTTCGGGCGAAAGGTTGTAGAGGCCGTATGGAGATATGGCAAGGTCCGATCAGATACGTGCGGTATTGCACGGATCAGGATCGGACAGTTTGTACTATAGGCCGTATGGTTATATGGCAGGGTTCGATCAGATACGTGCGGTATTGCACGGATCAGGATTGAACAGATATTACTAGCCGGTTTTGGTATAAGCCGGATCCTAGTATAGTACAGTATAGATTTTGTCTCATTGCATTTGTATTTCGGTCGAAATACAGATGCGGGTGTGTATGCACAGTATCGGGGTTTTCCTGTAATTTATTACGGGACCAGTTTTCTGGAGTTGCCAGTTTGCTTTCCGTTTCGGCCAATTTCCATTGTTCCGTTCATTGGCCGAAGATTGGTGGAGGAGGGCTTATTTGCATTGTTGCAAATAGGCAATTGTGGAGGGGGGTCTTTGCATTTTTCCTTGTATCATGATGGAGCACTTGACCTTGACTTCTAGCTATCATGATGGCTTGACTTTTCCTTTCTCATCATGGTTGGACTTTGTGAGGTGATGATGGTGGTGTTGAGTGTGGTTTTGGTATTGTCATCATATTCTTTAATGTTGCCCTCTTTGCATTATTGTCATGGTGGCTTCTCATTCCTTTAGTTAGACCTCTCATTCTCTCCCTCCCTCACTAGAGCATGGCCGGCCTCCCCCTTGAAGGGGCTGTCCAAATATTTTGAGGTCGGATTTTGCTTCATTTCATGTTGCAAAAATCCCACAAGTTCCATCTAAAAAGCTCCAAGTTCAATCCCTCCTCCAATGGCAATTCCACAACCCCAAAAGTGAGACACAAGCTCTACCAAACATTCTACAGCAAATCTTGGGCACGTCGAGTAGCCGGCTTCGTGCCCGAGTTGCCTCGGCATTGAGGTGGGAGCCCGTAAAAGAAGTAGGCGATGTGGTGCACTTCCGGCGACGAGGAGGAGACGGGACTTTTCCGCAGGAGATCGGGACCATGACGAGAAGACCGGAGGACTTGGATCGTCGGTATATCTCTAACCCATCTTCTAGTTAGCTTAGACTTGTTAATGGTTACGATCCGGGTGTTTAGTGCGCGGTGGTGCCGGTTTGCTAAGTCCGCAAAGTTTTAAGTTATTCACCGCTTCCGCAATCCGCCGTCGGATTGACGGCCGGGGCGCCGCCGTGCACTTACAGTGGTATCAGAGCCTCGCCATTAACTTCGTCTAGCTTTGTGTAATGTGTTTTGCATTTCCGATCGATCAAAAAGTTCCAAAACCCGTATTCCCTTCGCATCAGTTTCTGTCAAAATTTTTTTGGAGTCTAAAAATTTTTCAGGTGGTCTCAGAATGATGTGCAGGGAGTACAAAGAACACAGAAAAAATTTGGTGGCACAATTCGTCCGTACGACCGCGGAAGGGCGGCCAAAACCCCCATTCCGCCGCTCTTCCATGGCACACTGTTCACATTACTGCACCATTTTTTTTCAGATGTTTTCTGGGTTTAATATATGGGCTTTGGAATATTAAAGTTGGGCCAATTGTTTCTGTGAGTGCTACAGTTTTCTTTGGGGCCCACTTGTTAATTGTTTGATCAATCGGAAAATTTTTAAACACATTTTTCACAGTATTTACATTATATCTGCGACCGTGAATGTCACTCGATCGGTAAATCCTGTCTAACTGCTATAGCCCGGTTAGACGGATTTGCGAACGTGACTTTCACGTTGATGTTCTATGTATTTGCTGTGTTGTTGCGGATCGGTCGTAGGGATAGCCTGGATGCAATGCTAGTACAGTTGTGGTGGTATTATGTACATTTGATATTGCGGGGCGAGCGTCCGACATGTGGACTGCCGTCACTGCCTGTTTGTATTATTATTTTGGGGCACGACCTGGTTGCGGTCGATGTACCCGTTGTATGTATATTTTACTTTCTGTACTAGGATTGCCCCGCGGAGGGGTGCACGGATAGCCGGATTCTGGAGGGCAACAAGCCCGCATCTCATGGCATTGAGACGGAGGGGGCTTCACTCTAGGATTGGCGGGCTATTCGCCGCACTCGTAGGGGGTACAGGTTGACCCAGGAGGGGTGCCCAAGTTACCGGATTCCGTGAAGTGCTGGGTGGTCCATTCACGTTGCTGAAGGGGGCTGCCTCGCTTCAGGTTTTGGCGGGTAACTTGCCGCGCCCGTAGGGGTCTAGGATTTCATTGCACAGGCTATCCACACGACCAGGGGAACGTCGGGTTTCAGCGGCTCTGTGAAACCCGGGGATCCCAGATATCTGTATTGTCTCTGTGATGTTGCATTTTATTCACGCCTTGAGCGAAATACTATATATTGGTATATATATTAGTAGATGTCGTATATGTTTTGCATCCGCGCTAGTCAAGTCCCCGCTCTGTCGTTAGTAAGCTAACCTAACGGGTAATGACGGGACCCAGTGGCGAATGCGGATGGCATATACGTACATCAGTACATTTTCGTTCTTTGTGGTGTGATCAATTGATGGGACTGCATTGATTTGGATCAATGCAAGTTTAAAAACAAACCTAATCTGATGTTGTTGGAACACTTTTCAAAAAGCTGTTATTGCAAGGACGTTCACTTTTGTTTTGCCTCGTGATATTCAGTTGGAATATCCTGCTCCTCAGTCGACGAGGCAAGGGCCGAGATCCCTTCACCGGGAGTGACCCCTTGGACAAAAAGTTTGCGTCAGGGCATTAACTTCACTATAGCCGATTACTTTTGCTTTGCATCGCTGTATTCATTTGGAATATCCTGCACCCCATTCTACGGGGAAAGAGCCGAGATCCCTTCACCGGGAGTGACCTCTTTAGCAACGGTTTTCGTCACTATATTTTTAAAAAGCTATCCGTTCCTTCGACGATATCAAGTTCATTACGTTAAAGGTTTTCGCCAGAAACCATTCGTAGCCCTCCGTCGTTTCAGACGGGTAGCACGTAGTATTCATGCTATGTTTGTTGACCTTCGTCAAGGCATAGTGTATGGTAGCTGCTTGTTACCTTTCTGTTGCATAGATAGATGCGTTGGTTTGGGACAGTCGTATAGCCTTGTTGACCTTCGTCAAGGGCTTGTACGGGTGGATTCGAATTAACCTGGATAATGACGGGTAGAACTTGACATGTGACTTATGATTTGTTGACCTTCGCCAAGGTCATAAGAGCATGGGGCAGAAATCACATCGGGAGTTTCAAAAGAACTGAAACTTGCCAGATATGCGCATACCTTCTGGAGTGTGATAGCGTGAGCGGATTCCGTCACGTTATCATGCGATGAGAGTTGGATCCCGATTCCCACTGATGAGTTAGTTTGCTCCTCGGGTGACACCGACTAATTCTTCTTTCAGGTTTGGAGGAGAATTTGAGGTACAGTGGGAGGTTTCCAGATTAGATAAATTGGTAACCATTCTGATCTAGGTTAGAGTGCACGCTGAGTGTTTCTTTTCTCTCTCTCTCTGGCAGCGACCATTGACCCGACCCTAAGACTTTGACTCAGTGACCAAGTTGACCGAACCTTCTTAAACACCGGCTTTTGGATTGTCAGAGTTGCAAACCTCATTGCCACTCCTACTTTTACCCTTTTCTCCAGGACACCCCGTTTTACTACGAACGTCCACTTCCATTGGACAAAACCATTGTATGGTTAGATACGAACTTGAAAGAATTTATTCGAGGATGGTTTCCGGTTCTGGAGAAAACGGATAGGATTATTCAGTTGTCTTTTCCTTTTACCCTCTCTCAGGTTACGAGTACTCCTTGGTTTAGGGGTAGTACACCTATTACGCAAATTGGATTGTCTTCTTCCAAACCTTAGGCTGGTGCGGACCGGTAGGGAATGAAGAAAACCAATTAGCATAACGATGGTGTGCAGAAGGTATTAAGTTCAGACAAAGCAAGGGATTAGTAAGAGGGCAAAGTAAATTGCAACAGATATTCACGACCAAACCAAATATTTCGTTACCACTCCCACATCACCTTTGTATTTCTCCAGGACACTCCGTATCACTACGAAGATCCACAGTTTATTTGGATACTCCATCGTATGGTTATATACGAACTCAAATGGAACTTGTTCCAGTTCGGGGATGGATTTTGGTCCAGGAGAAATAGGAATAAGGTTTATTCGGTTGTCTTTTATCTTCACCTTCTCTCGTTTTGCGAGAGCTCCTAGGATTAGGACAGTACACCCATTATGCTTATTGGATAGTCTTCTTCCAAACCATAGGCTGGTGCCGAACGGTAGGGAAGGAAGAAAACCATTTGGCCTAAAAGGGTGTGCAGAAGGTAAAGACTAAAGACATATGAAGGGATTTGGAGAGGTGGCAAAGAACTATACGGTTACAGTCGTGAATCTGGAAGAGGCATTACTAGGAATGCCAGGATACCCCATCGAAACATTTCAGTGTTTCAGTTTCACTGTGTACTGTTAATAGAAAACTGATTTCCCGATTAGATACTTACTCCAGGGTATGTATTTACCAGATACGATTCTCACATCTGTATGGTTTTACAGATGATGAGTGGGAGTAAGTTATTGGGAATTGGGTGATTATCCTCATTATATCGGGATTCGTTGTAATCGGTGATATTTGAGGAAATCACCTGGGCTGTTTGCCGGTTGGCAAATATTTGGTTTTGAATATCCGCAATTATGCACCAATTTCAAATTGATATATCTGTACGTCTATTTTCATAGAGTGAGATGTACCTTTTTGAAATTATGTCTATGACATTTACCTATATCAGTGGATGGTTAGGTAAGGAGCATTAAACAGCGGTGTAATTCTTCTTAACCATAAGTACAGTTTTCAACCTACGACACACAGTGAATGAGTTATCAGACTCAAGGGACTTGTACAGAGTATTGTATGTTGTCCAGGGTCCATTAGGACAGAGGGGTTGGTCCTCATACTATATTCTGTTTACTTTTAACTTCTCTAGTTCTTAGACATGTGTTTCGTAGAAACACAGGGTCTAAGTTTTGAGGAGTTATAGGTATTTAAATAGAGTAGAGAACCAAGTGTAGCAAGTATCGGGATTCTTCAAGGTGATCGAAGATGTAGATACTTGTGTATGGTATTCAGTTGATAAAGAGATCTTGCTTCTCTTTCAGGTTACTCATAATTGGAAGTATTCCTAAGTTGAGTAACGCTGATCGGCCTCCTTCCATTTAGTTGACATGCGCTGGGGACAGCTGCATGATTTGAATCTGGTTCAATTAAATCAGTGCCTCTGTTTCTATATTGGATATAGAATAGTTCATATCTTAACGATGTTAAGGTACGGCGAGTTGTCCGGTTTATGATTAAAACCAGACACTGGACAACTCAAGGCACGTTTCTGTAATGGCTGTTTGTGGGTTGACCCAGGCTATGACGAGGGTTGACTTTCTACCATCTGGATGAACAATAGCGATATTGTTCTAGACTCGCCACAGTTTTATTAAAAATGGATTTTTTCAGAAAACAATAGTGGGAGTATGGTAGAACTGGAAGTGATTCCAGAACCACAAACGATTACTGAAGATTTGATAAGGAACCTAAAGATTCAATCTGGATTGACATTCCATTGGCCACTCCGCAGATAAGGTGGGTAACTTCAGGCACCCGAGAGGTACTCCGGTAGCCTCAAGGACGGTGACAGGGAAGTTCTTGTTTACCCACAATTGCCATTGCTGTTGTTCCAGGTTACGAGACCCGGCGGGAGGATGAGTATAGCGTCGTTCTAAACCAGTTTTAGAAGTGTACGTCTATATGACTCTGCCAGAGGGTTGTCGTAGTCAGTGGGAGCAGCGGAAGCATTGGTGGACAGGTTGCTTATGTCTATTTATAGACTAGAGCAGATGTAGCGGAGATAGATCATCTATTTCTGACGTGACAGTCATGGGTTTGACTTCATCAGAATAGGGGATGGATCAGTTGAGAAGGTAGTAGGGTGTGATATCCTGGTATTTGGATGTATACACAGAGTAGGAAAAGAAACTCCTACACTACGATCGGTTATACTTTGGTCGTCACACAGTTGTTTCTCCACAAAGGAAATGGATTTTATATCAGACATACTGGTTACTAGATCTAGATTTGGGTGGTTTCCCAATCAGGGTACTTGACAGCATTCTAAGAGTATTTAGGATGGGCGACTCCTGGCACGGTAGTGTACCTGCAGGTAATGGAGTCACCCTCTCCAAAGGTGTCTTACAGACTAAAGGGGAGAGGGACGGGCATGATTGACAGATCACTTGCTCAGGCAATTGAGTCAATTGTGAGATGTCGAGTACCACACCAGATGTTGTTCTTGCACTAGATGCAATAAGTTGACATTAATCCAATCCTGGAGAAACAGTCGGAAGCAGTTTTAGAACATAAGTGGATGTTCTAGGGAGATGATAACGACAGCCTCATTCAGGAGACAGTTATCATTCCAGGCTTTCAAGGTGACATGGACGACAAGGAGGTTGTCAGAGTTATAGTTTTCCTTCTGATGAGGGGCAGTATTTTGGACAGGTGGTCCAAGGCAATACTGAGGGAGGCATGGCGCGCAGGATACTGATTAAGTTCAGTTGACGATACAGTCTAAGAAGTTTGGATTTGGAGTTCATTTATGAGCTAGGTCCCATCAGACATCCAGACATATTCTGAGACAGGTATTGCTCTTTTCGGGAGATGGCTTTCTCTGCGAACTTGAGATATAGAGAGACATAGAAAGAAACAACTAAGCGGATCCACTCACTGAGGCTATTCCTCGAACGCAATAGTTCCGCAAACGAGCTTTGTGAGACTGACTAGTAGAGGAGTTGGATGTTCGGTATCACACGGGCTGTGAGTATGCGACATCGCAATAATTAGCCTTCAGTGCAAGTGGGAGATTGTTGGAGATAGTGCCCTCAGAGTCAATTATTGGATCACAGGTACGTGATTGCAATGATTGAGGGAGGACCTATCCCGGTAGGAC
Organism: Agapanthus africanus; assembly: GCA_030015575.1. Taxonomy (NCBI): domain Eukaryota; kingdom Viridiplantae; phylum Streptophyta; class Magnoliopsida; order Asparagales; family Amaryllidaceae; genus Agapanthus; species Agapanthus africanus. The sequence goes on from CM057340.1 coordinate 291,433,417, forward strand.
AGTCTTACTCGAGATGATAGCATGCTATCTGGTTTACCTTTATCATCGTGTACTGTTTTAAGTGACCTGACACGTCACTATTACACGTTGATAGAGCCCCTAGGATTCTTGCTTGACCACCAGCAGTATGAGGGCGATCATATAAGTGGGAGCTGGGGGTCTATAAGCTTATCCTTAAAAGGTCCCTAGTCGTGGGAGTTTCGAGACTGGGCATCGATACTCCATTAGTAGACTAGTGTATACAGTCGAGACCCCGACGAGGGGCGGTGGCCGGTCTCACAAGCCACTGGTGTCAGTTGGATCACCTAAGATGTATACAGGTGCTCATTGGGTTATGAGTACACCGGACAGGACTCGCCGGGAACATGCTAGTTGGTCATATACCAGACGTCAGATGGCAGTTCCCTGGTGACATGTTTGCAGGTTAGTTCATCGACCTGGGGATCGTCATTTGTCTCGTGTGAGTTCCCACTGTATTTTGATTACTACCCTACCACGGCTCAAAGGAGTCGTGCAAACAGGTTTTAGTTGGGTACAGTCCCGAGCCACATGGAGGCAGTGAGCGTATCTTCAGGGGTTCGTCTCTCCCGGTATTGGGGGTGAGGTCGTGCTGTGTCTAGGAGAGCCATTACACAAAGTCCTTGGCCAAGGCAAGGAGATTTACAGGTAGGTATTCCAGTAGTATCTCAGGGTGTTCTGGGCTACACTCCGACACGACTTGTACCGCTTTTGGGGGTCTGACTTTTACCAACCCCTAGGCCCGCCATGCGATGCTCATAGACGAACGGACCGGACTGCACGGATATTGTCACTGACAGGCTCAGTTGGGTGTCGGGGTGAGCTTCCTCATCGACGTCCCATTTGGTCAGTACCTGGTAGCCCGTCACGTATTGGCTTATACCTCTGACGTGCTAGTGGTTATATCCACAACCAAGGTGTTGACGAGTCTTTAGAGTCCCCCACATTCAGTTACTCAGCTTTCGGGCGAAAGGTTGTAGAGGCCGTATGGAGATATGGCAAGGTCCGATAAGATACGTGCGGTATTGCACGGATCAGGATCGGACAGTTTGTACTATAGGCCGTATGGTTATATGGCAGGGTTCGATCAGATACGTGCGGTATTGCACGGATCAGGATTGAACAGATATTACTAGCCGGTTTTGGTATAAGCCGGATCCTAGTATAGTACAGTGTAGATTTTGTCTCATTGCATCTGTATTTCGGTCGAAATACAGATGCGGTTGTGTATGCACAGTATCGGGGTTTTCCTGTAATTTATTACGGGACCAGTTTTCTGGAGTTGCCAGTTTGCTTTCCGTTTCGGCCAATTTCCATTGTTCCGTTCATTGGCCGAAGATTGGTGGAGGAGGGTTTATTTGCATTGTTGCAAATAGGCAATTGTGGAGGGGGGTCTTTGCATTTTTCCTTGTATCATGATGGAGCACTTGACCTTGACTTCTAGCTATCATGATGGCTTGACTTTTCCTTTCTCATCATGGTTGGACTTTGTGAGGTGATGATGGTGGTGTTGAGTGTGGTTTTGGTATTGTCATCATATTCTTTCATGATGCCCTCTTTGCATTATTGTCATGGTGGCTTCTCATTCCTTTAGTTAGACCTCTCATTCTCTCCCTCCCTCACTAGAGCATGGCCGGCCTCCCCCTTGAAGGGGCTGTCCAAATATTTTGAGGTGGGATTTTGCTTCATTTCATGTTGCAAAAATCCCACAAGTTCCATCTAAAAAGCTCCAAGTTCAATCCCTCCTCCAATGGCAATTCCACAACCCCAAAAGTGAGACACAAGCTCTACCAAACATTCTACAGCAAATCTTGGGCACGTCGAGTTACCGACTTCGTGCCCGAGTTGCCTCGGCATTGAGGTGGGAGCCCGTAAAAGAAGTAGGCGATGTGGTGCACTTCCGGCGACGAGGAGGAGACGGGACTTTTCCGCAGGAGATCGGGACCATGACGAGAAGACCGGAGGACTTGGATCGTCGGTATATCTCTAACCCATCTTCTAGTTAGCTTAGACTTGTTAATGGTTACGATCCGGGTGTTTAGTGCGCGGTGGTGCCGGTTTGCTAAGTCCGCAAAGTTTTAAGTTATTCACCGCTTCCGCAATCCGCCGTCGGATTGACGGCCAGGGCACCGCCGTGCACTTACACGCACTAGCCCAGCCCCCGCTCTGCCGTTAGTTAAGTAACCTAACGGGTGATGACGGGACCCCGTGGCGAATGCGGATGGCATAAGAGGACGTTGTATTTTCGTTGTTTTCTGCAATGATAGGTTAATGATGGGACGCATTATTTATAATGCAAAGAAAATAAACCAAATGATGAATCGTTGGAACAATTTAAAAGAAACCACTCGGTTATTTTAAAACAGATGATATTTTTTAATTGCGGAGCTTTAACCACTCCTTTTAAAAAGGTATCAGGTTCTTCGGTCATATCAAGTTCATTACGTTCACGGTTTCGCCAAAACCATTCGTAGCCCTCCGTCATTTCATTTGGATATTCAGTAGTATTCAAGCTATGTATTTTGACCTAACGCCAAGGCATAGTGTTTGGTAGCTGCTGGGTATTCATTTGTCGCATAGATAGATGAGTTAATTTGGGACAGTCGTATTATCATTTTGGCCGAACGTCAAGGATATATACGATTGGGTTCAAATTAACAAGATAATGATGGGTAGAACTTGACATGTGACTTATGACATTTTGACCTAACGCCAAGGTCATAAGATCATGGGGCAAAAATATATATCGGGAATTTCTAAAGAAACTGAAATTTGCAAAGAGATGCATACCATTTGGAGTTTGATGAATGTTGGTAGGATACCTTCAATATTATCATACGATGATATTTGGATCCCGATCCTACTGTGAGTATATGCTACTTATCAGGATATTCGTCACTTAAACGATCAATGCTATAAACCAAGTAGGTGTCAAGAAAGGTGTCAGCGGGGTTACGCCCCCAGAGAAAAGAGATTATTTAATTAAGGAACTTCGCGAAAGCATTGGAAAAACCTCCCTCGAAGTACCGACACCAGCCTGGCTGAACGGTTAAGCAAGTATTGCACAGTGAGAATAGTCCTGGCTAATTCTTCTTTTATGGTTTGAGGAAGGATTCGAGAAACAGTGGGAGCCATCCAGTTTAGATAAATTAAAAACCATTCTAAACTTGCTAGAGCATCATGCTAAAGAGTTTTCTTCTCTCTCTCCTAATTGCAGCGACCCTGAAAATGACTGGTCTTAAGTTACTTTTAGAGAAAAATATACTGACAGGGCCAAACTATAAAGATTGGCTGCGGAATGTCAAAATGGCCTTGACCTGTGACAAATTGGGATACATCCTCACCGCTAAGGCACCTGCAGTCCCAGGTCCCAAATCCAGTAATGCGGATAAGGAAATCCGCAAAACCTGGGAGTATGATTGCGCGAAAGCCAAGTGCATCGTGCTTGCCTCGAGAACAATGAACATCAGAGGAGGCACGAGGATATGGAACTAGATGCCATATTTCTCCATACAAAGGAACTTTATGGAGAGCAATCTCGTATAGCAAGATACGAGACCTCTAAGAACTTGTTTCGAGCGAGGTTGGCTGTCGGGTCATCGGTAGGAGAACATGTTCTAAAGAGGATCGGCTATATAGAAGAGCTCGCAGACCTTGGGACGACTTTGGATAATGAGCTCTATACAGACCTTATTCTCCAGTCCCTTCCTTCCACCTACGCCCAGTTTATTCTGAACTTCAACATTGAAAGAAAAGAAGTTGAACTTCCGGAACTCCTGAACATGTTAAGGAGTGCAGAGGGCACCTTGCAGAAGGCAAGGGAAACACATGCTATGTTTGTTAGCGGTGCTTCTTCTTCCGAGTCCAAGGCTAGGGCCAAAGGAAGGAAAAAGAAGGCTGCCCCCAGAACTAGAGGAGGTGTAAGTAAGGTGGGAAGGAAAGGAAAGAAAAGTTTGCAGTACCGGTAGTGGAAAAAGTATTGCAAGGCGTGGAACGCCAAGAACCAGGAACCGAGGCAAGCTGTGGCTTCGACTTCAGGTATGTTTGTAATTGAGAATTGTCTGTCAATCAACTCTACTTCCTGGGTATTGCATACCGGATCAGGATCTCATATTTGCAATTCATTGCAGGCACTGAGAAACCGTAGAGTGCTGAAGGAAGGTGATATGACCCTGATGGTTGCTAACGGAGCTAGCGTGGGAGCTGTGTCCGTAGGGGATTATCACCTGGGATTGACGAGTGGACACATTTTGGTTTTACATAACTGTTTTTGTGTACCCAGCTTAACGTGTAATATCATATCTGTTTCCTTGTTATCAAATAAAGTTTATGATTTCATGTTTGGAAGTGGTGTTGTTAACATCCACCTTAATCATAGTTTGATTGGGTCCGGTACACTGGAAAACGGTATATACGTGTTAAACCAACTCTAAATTTTCAATGTCCAGAACACACTAAAAAGAAAGTCTCCAGATTTAAATAAAGCTTTCCCATGGCATTATAGACTGGGTCACATCAATGAGAGAAGGTTGACTAAGTGACATATGTAAGTCCACGGTAACGCCCCGGCCGTCTAACAGACGCCAAATGCGGAACAAAAATTTTTTACAACCAGCGCTATCGCGTACTATAAGCCAGATCTGCCATTAAAGCTAAACTAACAAACTACAAAGTTGGTAGAAGAGTTATACCAAACGATCCGAGTCCTTCGGTCTTCAACCATCACCCCACGCTTGTTGCGGCTGCTCCGATCTCTTCAATCTCCAATCTTCTGATCCAGGTGGCACCACGTCGACGGATCTTTAAACGGGCTCTCGCCTCTGAACCGAGGCAACTCGATCGTCAAGTTTGCTAAAAGAGATGACCAAGATGAAGTAGAGAATGAGTAGAACACTTTGTCTCGTTACGTTCAAGGCTATGGACGAACAGTTAATGAAGTTTCCTTTTGGATCGAATGGAAAAGAGAAATCGATCACATCTAATTTCTATGCACCAAAACTTATATCTTTTTTCCAAATAACAACCATGACATTCCACCAAAGGGTGGCCGGCCATATATAGGAGAGGAGGGAGGTGAGTGTAGGAGCTAGGAGGTGACCATAAGATCAAATGAGATGATGAATCACCATGACACCTAGTATGAACATAATCAATGCATACAATGAATCTTAAACCCTAGTCATCATGTCATTAAATGCAACATTAATGACCTAATGACTCACTAGCCTTGTCACCCTTTCTAGAACCTTCTAGAACACTGACACACCTCATCAAGAAAAAAGATAAATCCGCATTTAACCGAATGTCAAAATACGGCTGATAGAAAACTGGAAACTGGCAACTTCCAAAAGTGATCCTGAAACGAATTTCAGGATAACCCCGTATCAGTATAAACATACCCGCATTTGTATTACGACTGGATACAAATGCAACTGAGACAAAGATAATATATCTACACAGTATAATACTGGGTTCCGGCTTAAACCAAAGCCTACCAGTATTATCTGCCCGAAAAACGATACGTGCGAAAACGCACGTGCTTTTTCCGAACCTTTCCATATCACCATACGGCCTCTACAACGTTTCTCCTGAACTTGGGAAAGTGTCTGTGGGGGACTCTAATGACTCATCAACACACTGGCACTGAGTATAACCACTAGCACGTCAGAGGTACAAATTGTACGTAACGGTTTACCTATGTATTGATTGGAAGGGAAGCTGACGAGCGAACTCATCCATAAACCCTACTGAGCCTAACAGTGACAATATACATACAGTCCGGTCCGTTCGTCTATGAGTATCGCATATCTGCCTAGGGGGCTAGTAACGTCAGACCCCAATAGCGGTATAAGTCGTGTCAGAGAGTAGCCCAGAACACCCTGAGATACTACTGGAGTACCTACCAGTAAATCTCCTGCCTCAGCCGAGGGCTTTGTGTAATGGCTCTCCTAGACACAGCGCGATCTTACCCCCATTACCGGGAGAGACGAATCCCCTGCCTATCCGCTCACTTGCCTCCAATGTGGCTTGGGACTGTACCCAACTAAAACCTGTTTGCACAACTCCTTTGAGCGTGGTAGGGTAGTAATCTAAGCACAGTGGGAACTCACATGAGACAAATGACGATCTCAGGTCGATGAACTTACCTGTACACATGTCACCAGGGAACTGCTATCTGACGATATGTATAATACCAACTAGCATGTTCCCGGCGAGTCCTGTCCGGTGTACTCATAACCCAATGAGCACCTGTATACATCTTAGGTGATAAAACTGACACCAGTGGCTTGTGAGACCGGCCACCGCCCCTCGTCGGGGTCTCGACTGTATACACTAGTCTACTCTGGAGTATCGATGCCCTGTCTCGAAACTCCCATGACTAGGGACACTTTAAGGATGTGCTTACAGACCCCAGCTCCCACGTATATGATCGCTATCATACTGCTGGTAGTCAAGCAAGAATCCTACGGGCTCTATCGTCATGCAATAGTGAACTAAAGCATGTATATGATGATAAAGACAAACCAGATAGCAAACTATCATCTCGAGCAAGACTGTCATATCGGTATAGGTCCTACCTCAATCATTGTAATCACGTACTTGCGATCCAATAATTGACTTTGAGGGCACTATCTCCAACAATCTCCCACTTGCACTTAAGGCTAATTATTGCGATATCGCATACTCACAGCCCGTGTGATACCGAACATCCAACTCCTCTACTAATCAGTTTCACAAAGCTAGTTTGAAAAACTCTTGTGTTCGAGAAATAGCCTTAGTGAGTGGATCCGCCCTGATGTTTTTTTCTATATCTCTCTAATTCTCAAATTCGCGGAGAAAGCCATCTCCCGAATCGATTATTACCTGTCTTAGAATATGTCTGAATATCTGATAGGACCTAGTTCATAAATGAACTCCAAATTCAAACTTCTTAGACTGTATCAATAACTGAACCTAATCAGTTTCCAGCACCATGCCTCCCATAGTATCCTTTTGGACCATCTGTCCATAATACTGTCCCTCGTCAGAGGGAAAACTATAACTCTGACAATCACTCTGTCATCCATGTCACCTTTGAAGCCTGGAATGATAATCGTCTCCCGAAGGAGGCTGCCGTCATCATATCCGTAGAACAAATACTTATGTTCTATAACTGCTTCCTTATGTTTCTTCAGGATTGGATTAATATAAACTTATTGCATCTAGTGCAAAAACAACATCTGGTGTGGTACTTGACATCTCATGATTGACTCAATTGCCTAAGCAAGTGATCTGCCAATCATGCACATCCCGCTCTCCTTTAGTCTCTAAGACAACTTTAGAGAGGGTGACTCCATCACCTGCAGATACACCACCATGCCAGGAGTCAGCTATTTTAAATACCATTAGAATATTGTCAAAGTACCCACATTGGAAAACTGCCCAAATCTAGATCTAATACCATAGATCTAGTAACCAGAATGTCTGATATTATATCCATGTCCTTTGTGAAGAAACAACTGTGTAACAACCACAGTACAACCGATCGTAGTACAGGAATTTTACTTCCTACTCTGTGTATGTCATTCAAATACCAGGACATCACACCCTACTACCTTCTTAACAGATCCTTCCCCTATTCTGATGAAGTCAAACCTATGACTGTCAAATCAAAATTAGATGATCTTATCTCCACTATATCTGCTTAAGTCTATAAATAGACATAAGGTACTTGCCCACTATGCTTCCGCTGCTCCCACTGACTACGACAACCCTCTGGCAGAATAATATCTACGTACACTTCTAAAGCATGTTTAGAACGACGTTATACTTATCCTCTTGCCGGGTCTCATAGTTTGGAACAACAGTAGTGTCAAGTCTGGGTAAACAAGAACCTCACTGTCACAGTCCTTGAGGCTACCTGAGTACCTCTCGGGTGTCTGAGGTTACCCACTATATCTGCGGAGTGGCTATTGGAATGTCAAACCTGATTGAATATATAGGTCCTATTAAGTTTTCCGTAATAGTTTGCGGTTCTGGAATCACTTCCAGTTCTACCATACTCCCACTACTGTTTTCTGGAAAAAAAAAATATTTTTACTAAAACTGTGGCGAGTCAAGAACAATATCACTATTGATCTTCCAGATGGTAGAAAAATCAACCCTCGTCGAACCCAGGGTCAACCCACAAACTGCCATTACAAAAACATGCCTCGAGTTATCTGGTGTCTGGTTTTAAGCATAAGTTGGACAACTCCCCGTACCTTAACATCGTTAAGATATGAACCAATATATATGCAATATAGAAATAGAGGCACTAATTTAATTGGAACCAAATTCAAATTATGCAACTGTCTCCAGTGCATATTAACTTAATGGAGAAAGGCTAAGCAGCATTACTCGACTTAGTAATCCATCCAATTATGAGTAACCTGAAAGAGAAACAAGTTTCTCAAAAACATTTCTATCATCTGAATACTAATCATAAGTATCTACAACTTCGATCTCTTTGAAGAATCCCGATACTTGCGATACATGGTTCTCTACTTTATTCTTATACCCACAACTTCTCAAAACTTAGACATTGTATTTCTACAAAACACTTGTCTAAAAACTAGAGAAGTCATAAGTAAACAGAACATAGTACGAGGACCTACCCCTTTGTCCTGACGGACACCGGACAACATACAATACTCTTATAAGTCCCCTGAGTTTGAATAACTCAAAACTTGTGCATCGTAAGTTGAAAACTGCACCCAGGTGATTTCCTCAAATATCACCAATTACAACGAATTCCGATATATGAGGATGATCACCTAATTCCCAATAACTTACTCCCACTCATCATCTGTAAAACCATACAGATATGAGAATGAAACCTGGTAAATACATACCCTGGAGTAAGTATCTAATCGGGAAATCAGTTTTCTTTTAACAATGTACAATGTAACTGAAACTTGAAAATGTTTCGTAGGGGTATCCTGGTATTCTTTGTAATGCCTTTTCCATAATCCAATTCATCACTATAACCGTATATCTCTTTTCCATCTCTCCAAAATCCTTTTATTTGTCTTTAGTCGTCACCTTCTGTACACCATCATTAGGCTAAATTGTTTTCTTCCTTCCCTGCCGTTCGGCACCAGCCTATGGTTTGGAAGAAGACTATCCAGTAAGCATAATAGGTGTACTCTCCTAATCCTAGGAGTACTCGCAACTTGAGAGAAGGTGATGATAAAAGACTACTGAATAAAACATTATTCTTTTAAAGGTGAAATATGAGTGGCGATGAAGTACGTGGTTTGGTCGTGAATGATAACAGTCGCAATTTACTTTCCCTCTTTTTCTAATCCCTTTATCTTGTCTTTACATATTACCTTCTGCACACCCTACTTAGGCTAATTGGTTTTCTCCATTCCCTACCTTTCGGCACCTGCCTATGGTTTGGAATAAGACTATCCAATAAGCGTAATAGGCGTACTCTCCTAAACTAAGGAGCCCTCGCAACCTGAGAGAAGGTGATAATAAAAGACTACTGAATAAACTAATTCTATTTCTCCTGAACCTGGATCCATCCTCGAAGTAGTACCTTCGAGTTCGTATATAACCATACGATGGACCTATCCAATGGAAGTCGATGTCCGTAGTAATACGGGGTGTTCTGAGAAATAAAAAGGGTAAAAGAAGGAGAGGCAATGACTTATGCAACTATAGACAATCCAAAAGCCAGTATTTTAAGAAGGTTCGGTCTACTTGGTCACTGAGTCATAGTCTAGGGTCGGTCAAAGGTCGCTGTCAAAGAGAGAGAGAAAAGAAACACTCTGCGTGTACTCTAACCTAGATCAGAATGGTTATCATTTTATCTAATTAGGAAACCTCCCACTGTAATCTCAAATTCTCTTCCAAACCTGTAAGAAGAATTAGTCAGGATCACCCGAAGAGTAAACCGACTCATTAATGAGAATCGGGATCCAACTATCATCGCATGATAACTTGATGGAAGCCACTCAAGTTATCACAATCCAGAAGGTATGCACATACTTGGCAAGTTTCAGTTTCTTTAGAAACTCCCGATGTGATTTTCGCCCCATGCTCTTATGATCGTAACTTTGCCCAACCCATCATAAGTCATATGCCAAGTTCTACCCGTCATCATCCAGGTTAATTTGAACCCACCCATACATACCTTTGACTTTGGCCAACAAGGTAATACGACTGTCCCAAACCAACGCATCTATCTACGCAACAGATGAAAACCCAGCAGCTACCAAGCACTATGCCTTGACTTTGGCCAAACAAACATAGCTTGAATACTACTGACCATCCATACGAAATGACGGAGGGCTACGGCTGGTTTTTGGCGAAAAACCTTTAACGTAATGAACTTGATCTCGTTGAAGGAACCTGATAGCTTTTTATAAAAATATAGTGACGAAAACCTTTGCTAAAGAGGTCACTCTCGGTGAAGGAATCTCGGCTCTTTCCTCGTGGAATGAGGTGCAGGATATTCCAACTGAATACCGCGATGCAAAGCAACTTGTAATCGACTATATTGAAGTTATTACCCTGACGTAAACTTCTGCCCAAGGGGTCACTCCCGGTGAAGGGATCTCGGCCCTTGCCTGGTCGAATGAGGTGCAGGATATTCTAACTGAATATCACTATGGAAAACAAAAGGAAACATCTTTGTAATAACACCTTTTAAAATTTGTTCCAACAACATCAAATATAGGTTTGTTTTATCCTTGCATTGATAAGAATCAATGCAATCCCATCAATCAATCACACCAGAAAAGAACAAAAATAAAATGTACGTATATGCCATCCGCATTCGCCACTGGGTCCCGTCATCACCCGTTAGGTGACTTAACTAACGACAGAGCGGGGGCTGGACTAGCGCTGGTGTAAAACATATACAATATCTAATAGTATATATACCAATATACAATAATCGCTCCAGGCATGATAATATGCAACATTACAGAAAAGTAATAAGTATCACAGAACAATACAGATAATCTGGGATCCCCGGGTTTCACAGAGCCGCTGCTGAAACCTGACCTTCCCCTGGTCGTGTGGATAGCCTGTGCAATAAAACCTAGACCCCTATGGGTGCGGCAAGTTACCCGCCAAAACCTGAAGCGAGGTAGTCCCCACAGCATAGGGAATGGAACACCCGGCACTTCACGGAATCCGGTAAATTGAGCACCCCTCCTTGGGTCAACCTGTACCCTCTACGAGTACGGCGAATAGTCTGCCAATTCTAGAGTGAGGTCCCTCCGCCTCTCAAAGCCATGAGATACGGACCCGTTTCCCTCCAGAACCCGGCTATTCGTGCACTCCGTCGCGGGATAAACCTAGTACAGAAATAAAAAGATGTACAACGGGTACATCGACCTCTACCCGGTCGTGCCCCAAAAGAATATTATACAACAGGCAGTGACGGCAGTCCACATGTTGGACGCTCACCCCGCAATATCAAATTTACAAATAAATCTAAACTGCACTACCATTGCACACTGCTATCCACCATGACATATCCGCAGCATCACAGAACATCAACGCGAATGTCACGTTCGCAAACCCGTCTAAAAGAACCATAGCAATTAGACGCGGTTTACCGCTCGAATGACATTCACGGTTGGAGATATAAAGTAAGTACTGTAAACTAACACGTTTAAATTTCGATCGACAAAATATCCCAAAGTGGGCCCCACGTACATCTGCTGTACAGTAACAAAATCTGGGCCCAAAAGAACTATTCCAAAAACCACAATTTCCCAAATTCAGCTCACTGTGAAAAATTGATGCACTGTTCCCACTAAAACGCCGCGGTTCCGCGGTGCTCTTGTGGGATCACGTGCCCAATTTTCATCCGTATGCTTAAAAAACCCTGCTTAATTTTCTGGGATGATGAAAATAATTTTTAGACACTGTGTAAAATCGACAGAAACTTAAGCACTTGAAAATTGCATTTTTCGAAATTCCGTTCGATCGATATTTTAAACGCGTTAGCACAAGTTAGTATAGCTTAATAGTAAGGCTCTGATACCACTGTAAGTCCACGGTAGCGCCCCGGCCGTGTAACAGACGCCAAATGCGGAACAAAAACTTTTTACAACTGGCGCTATCGCGTACTATAAGCCGGATCTGCCATTAAAACTAAACTAACAAACTACAAAGTGGGTAGAATAGTTATACCGAACGATCCGAGTCCTTCGGTCTTCAACCATCACCCCACGTATGTTGTGGCTGCTCCGATCTCTTGAATCTCCAATCTTCTCGTCCAGGTGGCACCACGTCGACGGATCTTTAAACGGGCTCCCGTCTCTGAACCGAGGCAACTCGATCGTCAAGTTTGCTAAAAGAGACGACCAAGATGAAGTAGAGAATGAGTAGAACACTTTGTCTCATTACGTTCAAGGCTATGGACGAACGGTTAATGAAGTTGCCTTTTGGATCAAATGGAAAAGAGAAATCGATCACATCTAATTTCTATGCACTAAAACTTATATCTTTTTTCCAAATAACAACCATGACTTTCCACCAAGGGGTGGCCGACCATATATAGGAGAGGAGGGAGGTGAGTGTAGGAGCTAGGAGGTGACCACAAGATCAAATGTGATGATGAATCACCATGACACCTAGTATGAACATAATCAATGCATACAATGAATCTTAAACCCTAGTCATCATGTCATTAAATGCACCATTAATGACCTAATGACTCACTAGCCTTGTCACCGTCTCTAGAACCTTCTAGAACACTGACTCACCTCATCAAGAAAAAAGATAAATCCGCATTTAACCGAATGTCAAAATACGGCTGATAGAAAACTGGAAACTGGCAACTTCCAAAAGTGATCCTAAAACAAATTTCAGGATAACCCCGTATCTGTATAAATATACCCGCATTTATATTACGACTGAATACAAATGCAACTGAGACAAAGATATTATATCTACACAGTATAATACTGGGTTCCGGCTTAAACCAAAGCCTACCAGTATTATCTGCCCGAAAAACGATACGTGCGAAAACGCACGTGCTTTTTCTGAACCTTGCCATATCACCATACGGCCTCTACAACGTTTCGCCTGAACTTGGGAAAGTGTCTGTGGGGGACTTTAATGACTCATCAACACACTGACACTGGGTATAACCACTAGCACGTCAGAGGTACAAGCTGTACGTAACGGTTTACCTATGTATTGATTGGAAGGGAAGCTGACGAGCGAACTCATCCATAAACCCTACTGAGCCTAAGAGAGACAATATACATACAGTCCGGCCCGTTCGTCTATGAGTATCGCATATCTGCCTAGGGGGCTAGTAACGTCAGACCCCTAATAGCGGTATAAGTCGTGTGAGAGAGTAGCCCAGAACACCCTGAGATACTACTGGAGTACCCACCAGTAAATCTCCTGCCTTGGCCGAGGGGTTTGTGTAATGGCTCTCCTAGACACAGCGCGATCTCACCCCCAATACCGGGAGAGACGAATCCCCTGCCGATCCGCTCACTTGCCTCCAATGTGGCTCGGGACTGTACCCAACTAAAACTTGTTTGCACAACTCCTTGAGCGTCGTAGGGTAGTAATCTAAGCACAGTGGGAACTCACATGAGACAAATGACGATCTCAGGTCGATGAACTAACCTGTACACATGTCACCAGGGAACTGCTATCTGACGATATGAATAATACCAACTAGCATGTTCCCGGCGAGTCCTGTCCGGTGTACTCATAACCCAATGAGCACCTGTATACATCTTAGGTGATCAAACTGACACCAGTGGCTTGTGAGACCGGCCACCGCCCCTCGTCGGGGTCTCGACTGTATACACTAGTCTACTCTGGAGTATCGATGCCCTGTCTCGAAACTCCCACGACTAGGGACACTTTAAGGATGTGCTTACAGACCCCAGCTCCCACGTATATGATCGCCATCATACTGCTGGTAGTTAAGCAAGAATCCTACGGGCTCTATCATCATGTAATAGTGAATAAAGCATGTATACGATGATAAAGACAAACCAGATAGCAAACTATCAACTCGAGCAAGACTGTCATATCGGTATAGGTCATGCCTCAATCATTGCAATCACGTACCTGCGATCCAATAATTGACTTTGAGGGCACTATCTCCAACAACATAGAGAAGGATATTTGGACTCGTTCGAATATCAAACTTATGCCACTTGTCAATCTTGTCTCAAAGGAAAGATGACAAAGACTCCATTTACTGAACATAGAGTAAGAGCGAGCGAGCTCTTAGGACTCATAATACACAGCGATGTATGTGGTCCAATGTCTACACATGCAAGAGGTGGTTTTTCCTATTTCATTACTTTCACGGATGATTGCTCAAGGTACGGATTCATTTATCAGATGAAAAATAAATCCGAGGCTTTTGAGAAATTCCAAGAGTTTAAGAATGAAGTAGAAAACCAAACCGGCAAAAGTATCAAGCCACTAAGATCTGATCGAGATGGTGAATACTTGAGTGCCGAGTTCTTAGGTTACCTAAAAGAGAAAGGAATTCTCTCTCAGCTTACTCCTCCATACACTCCACAACATAACGGTGTATCGGAGAGACGGAATCGAACCCTATTGGATATGGTACGTTCCATGATGAGTAATGCTGAGTTACCGCGATCTTTTTGGGGTTATGCGCTAGAATCAGCGGCATATCTTTTGAACATGGTACCTACCAAGACTGTGCCTACCACGCCATATCAGATGTGGAGTGGGAAGAAACCCCATCTTCAGTATATAAAAATTTGGGGATGTCTAGCTTATGCTAAAAAGCAGCATGTGGACAAGCTCGAGGCACGATCAGTAAAGTGTAAGTTTGTGGGATATCCAAAGAACTCCAGGGGATATCTATTCTATTACGTAGAGGAACAAAAGGTATTTGTCTCTCGTAATGCCCATTTTCTAGAACATCAGTTTTTAGAAAAGGAATCAAGTGGGAGCGAAATAGAACTGGAAGAAATTCCAGAACCACAAACTTGTAGGGTTACTAGGCACACTCAAGAGGTTTCACAAGGCATCTATCATGCCAAATTCAAATTTTTAGGTGCCGAGAAACCCTAACCGAGGTCGTTAACTAGAGGATAGGCGAAAAAATATGCAAGTTAACAACTTAACTACAAGTGAAAGTTACTACAACCTTTGTAGATCCGGTCCTCCACTTCTTTAGCTCCGTGATGACGTCCTTCCGCTGCGATCAACCAGATCTCGGACTCTAGCGTTGGTTTCGTCGGAGAAATGAGCGGGCTAGGTCGTTGACTTCGATGCCGAAGATGATCTACGTCGAGGCAACTCTAACTCAAGCTCCATCTTCACTTGGTCATGAAACTTGTGAAGATAACACACTCTACTACATGGCAAGTGGTAGAGGATGAAGAAATACGAAGTGGGTTCACTTCGGATTTGGATTTCTCACTTGATTTCAACACTTGGAATTTTCTAGCAAGGTTTTCTTTTCTTCATGAAGAAGAAGAAGAAAAGAATGGAAAAAGAATTTTATGAAAAGAATAATCAAGTGAAGTTATCATATTGCAACCATGGTTGAGATTAACCGTTGTAGAGACTAAACTCAAGTTTAAGTTAAAGGTTAGGTTAAGAAAAATCTTATGTAAAACAAAATGGTGGACTTTGTCAAAGATGCTTGAAAGCTTCATGAAGCTTCAAGCAAAGACAAAGTAAGAAACCATTTTAGTTTACATAAATCAAATAAATTAAATAAAAAACTAAACCTTTAACCTAAACATAGTATAATCCATACACACCCAAGTTTGCATGTATCATCAAACATGATACAAACTAGTGCACAAAAATATATCACATATACAACTTGTGCACTTCAAGTGAGAAAATCAATCTTAAGTGAACACATACTAGTTAATGTAAAGTAATATATCAAATATATAATTATACATTAAATCATTAAATCAACACTTGACTTAATGATCCGGTCATACTGCATATAACCGACTAATATCAAGTGTATCAATATATCAAATCAATACTTGATTCGGTAACCCGGCTATATCACATATAATCGACCGATGATACAAATCGCGAGACGAGAATACAGTATCACATACTGGTATTATTCTCGGTCCCGCACATATCTCATATGCGCTCCTATTTCGTTTCGCTTGAGCCAGGAAACTTCTGTGTAGGACTCTAAAGACTCGTCAATACGCCGGCAGTAGGTGATGATCATATCAAACACCCACAAGCCGCAAGCGGTCTGCTAAACGTAACGGCCACCCGGGTATTGAGTGATCAGAAGATCAACGAGCAAGCCCGCTCACACTCCTGTGAATCCAACCAGTAACACTTACCGTACAGTCCGGTCTGTTCGTCTGATATGTCGCATATCTAGACTAGGGGTGGTAAACGTCAGACCCCGATAACTCGATAAGTCGTGTCGATATGAGGCTCATAACGGGTCGAGAAACTACTGGTAACACTTACCAGTAAATCCCTAAAGCAGCCTTGGCCAATGACTTCCTGTTATAGCCAATCGAGCACAGTGCAACATCAACTCCCTATACCGGGAGAGACGAAACCCCTCCTATCGCTCATTACCTCCATGTGATTCGGGACTGTACCCAAAAACTACCGTTTTGCATGCCCTCTTGGACGTGGTAAGGTGGAAATCAATGCACAGTGGGAATCACACAAGACTCTATGACAATCTCGGGTCTACAGACTAACATGCACCAGTGCACCAGAGAACTGCCATCTGACGTAAGGTATAATACTAGCTAGGAGTTCTCGGCGAGTCCGTCCAGTGTACCCAGTCTCCATTGAGCACCTGTATATCATCTCTGATGTCAAACACCAATGGATATGGGATCATCCATCACCCATCTATATGGGTCGAGAAGCTACACGCTAGTCTACTCTGGTATATCGATGCCCTGTCTCGATACACCCACGACTAGGGACCTTGGAGGATGTAATTATGGACTACCATGTCCCCACTAGTATGATCCGCATCATAGTCCAGGTAGTCAAGTACACATCTTAAGGGCTTTACCAACATGTAACAGAGAGACAATCAGTGTGCACATTAAGGTAAAGAGTAACCAGATAGCATACTATCATATCGAGCAAGAAAGTCATCCCTATATAGGTCCAAGCATCCACTACAATATACATCCTATGTATAGTAATGGCCTCTAGGGCATACATATAACTAACAATCTCCTACTTGCACTAGGGTCATCTGATAGCAGTGGTTGTAGTGTCTCATACTCAACCATCCCATAAAAGTCTCTCTCTGGGAAAAGGCCTTTGTGAGTGGATCAGCCGTGTTTTCCTCTGAGTCTACTCTCCTAACCTCGATCCCCTGGAGATCAACCATCTCCATGATCAGGTGATACTGCCTAAGAATATGTCTGGATCACTGATGGGACGGGCGTTCCTTGGCATAAGCTACAACTCCATTGTCACACAATGGAAGGAACAAAGTTCATTTCATGAACTAATATATATACCCAGACATCCTCTTTGGTAGCATCTTTGGTAGCGATGTATCCAGCCTTTATCGTCTAGTATGCCACGGTATCTAGCTTGGATCTCTTCCAACATACCGTCCCTTTACTGAGGGTAAAGACAATGCCTGTGACTGACATTCAGTCGTCCTTATCACCCTGAAACCTTTCCAGTGATTCTCCCCAGGATCAATTGATACCATCTCACTACAACTGGTGAGTATCCTAACATCCGATTAGATCTATCTCATAGATCAAAAACACAGGATTTATTAGGTATCACTTTGATCCTATATGGAGAATCCTTGTGATAAGCGGAGATTGACCGAGCGTAGCATAGGAAACTAATTCCCTATCAAGATTATATCATCCACGTACTATACGAGGATCACCACCATACTCCCTACTACCTTTTTTGTATATACAAGGTTCATCTACCATTTTGATGATGTCAAACTCTTTGACTAACTCATCAAAACAGACGTTCCAACTCCGCGATGCCTGCTTTATCACATAAAACATCTTGCACACGTTTCCGCTGCTCCCGCTATCTACGAAGCCCTCTGACTGTGTACTTATAGACTCTGTCTTCTAAATCATTATTTAGAAAAGCAGTCATGACATCTAACCGCCAGATATCGTAGTCATGGTATGTAGCCGTGGTAAGTAGGATCTGGATGGACTTAAGCATAGTTACTTAGAAAAGGTTTCATTATAATCCATACCTGGTCAATGATGCAAACCTTTAACAAGTCTAGCTTTGAAAGTCTTAACTTTTCCATGTACACCAAGTAATTTTCTCAAGATATAGTTGTTCCTGATGGGGATTTAACCCTTCAGATAAAGCAACCAAAGTCCATACTTTGTTGGTGTATAAGGATTCCATCTTAGATCGCTAAGCATCCAGCCATTCTTATAGAGTCCCACTCCTGATGGCCAGCTCGAAACTAGTTGGGTCATCATCTCATGATGCAATCCTCGCTCCTACTGTCATAGAGAAACCAAAGTATCTCTCAGGTGGGTGAGGAACCCTGCTAGATCGGCGGAGAGGCTGAGGTTCGTTGGTTGCTATTGAATCCTTCGGTTCTACCAAATCATCTGCTGCAGTTTGTATAGCTGGAACTGTTTCCAGTTCCACCTCATGACCAATAATTTCTTCACAAGAAATTCCCTTTCACAAAGGTGCCATGCTGAGAAACAAAACATTTTTGTTCCTCGGTTAGGTAGAAGATATTCATTTACGTATGCTTGGGATATCCAACAAACTTCCACAGATATGACTTTGCCTCGAGCTTGTCCGGATTTTTCTTTTAGACATAGGCTGGACAACCCCAAATCTTAACTGACTTAAGAGATGGGCTCTTCCCTTTCCATATCTCATATGAAATGGTAGGCATCTGATTTGATCGGAACCCTATTCAATAGGTATGCAACTTCATAAGTGCATAACTCCCTAAAAGGAAATAGGAAACTCAGTAGTACTCATCATAGAGCACACCATATCACATAGGGTGCTATTGCTCCGCCCCGATACACCGAGGTGCTGAGGTGTATACGGAGGAGTAATGCTGAGAGAGAATCTCATTCTTAGAATAGTCCAGGAATCCCGTGCTTAAGTATTCTCCTCCTTGATCACATCAAAGGACATAATACTTATACCCATTTTTGGTTCTCTACTTCTAACTTATATTCTGTGAATATTTCAAAAGGTTCAGACTTGTGTTTTAACAGGAACATAGGTCTGAATCTCGAGAGATCATCAGAGAATTTAATGAAGTACAAAGTACCGGTCTTGGCATTTGTAGACAGGGGACCTTCATACATCAATATGTATCATCCCAAGAGTTCACTAACTCTTTCTCTGTTTCCAATAAACAAAGCTATGGTCATCTTATCTCTGTGACATGACTGGCAAGTTTCACAAGATGTAAATTCAAACTAATTTAAATATGCATCTTAATGTAACTTCAGCTAGTTGGGTCATATTGATATGACCTAGTCTACAATGCCTTAAGAAGGATTCGTTTATTTCTGAACTCTTCCGCTTGTGTGTGTTCTGTATACTAAGAACTGTAGTTTGATTTAGAACGTTAATGCTTTTAGATAACGTGCCTGAACCGATCAACTCTTGATTTAGGAAATGTTCAAAACATTATCCAACAATACAAAATTATATCCTTCTTTATCTAAATAAAGAGACTGATATGATTTTGTATATCAGGTTCGGTATCTAATAACATTTGTTCAGAATCAATGTATTCTGGTAATACAGGGTGACAGTGACCAACAGACTTAGCTGCAACACTTGCACCGTTTTCTGCCTCATGAAACTTATCACCCGTTCTCAGTTCCCTACCTTTCTGTAGCCCATGTAATATATTATATATGTGGGATCCTGATCCGGTATCAAATACCCAGGACGCAGAGGATACTGAGAAACAGTTCTATGTAACGAACACACCCGAAGATGATGCATCAACATGCACTTTCTTCGTTTGGGCGGCACGGGAAATCTGGTATTCCCCAATTTCCTGCTCTGTCTTATAACAATTATAAGTTGGAGCGGGACCAATGTTCCCCAGCTCAGTATAGCAAGCGGGTTGGTCAATATATCCGTTTTATTATCTTGATTAAGGCGTCACATGGTCGCTACGTGGAGAGAGAGAGAAGAAAACACTCTGCGTGCGCTCTTGCAAGATCAGATTGGTTATTATTTTATCTAATCAGGATGGCTCCCACTGTTTTTATCAAATCTTCCTTTAAACCCTAAAAGGAAAGACTAGCCGGGATAAATTACACGCTATAAGTTCGCCAATCTTTCAGCCAGGACAGTGTCGGTACTTTGAGGGAGGTTCCCCGTGCTTTCGCACGGACCTAATTAAAGTAAACCTTATTTTCCCAGAGGCGTAATCCCGTTGACACCTTTCTAGACACTTACTTGATCGGCTAATTGTAATGTGTAGAACTCTCCCAGGAGTAACAATTATTCGCAGTGGGTATCGGGATCCAACTATCTCATACAAGATATGCAATCTCATTGGAAATTTCAACACTTGAAATTCCCGATAATTTTTGCCCCGAACGATCTATGACCTTGACAAGGTCAACAAACCATAGACCGCAAGTCAAGTTCAACCCGTCATTTCTTGATTGAATCAAACCCACCCGCACGACCCTTGATAAGGTCAATAAGGCCGTACGACTACCCTAAAACAATCTGCATCATATGCATAAGCAGATAAATACTGGTCAGCTATCGCACACTGCGCCTTGACAAGGTCAACAACCGCAGCACGAATACTAAGCAGGACTTATCTGAAATGACGGAGGGCTACGACGGGTTTTTCTGAAAACCTATTGCGTAATGAACTTGATATCGTTGTAGAATCAATTGATTTTGAAATGGAGTGTTTTTTAGGCTTTTCTAGTTTTACTAAAGGGGTCACTCCCGGTGAAGGGATCGTCGACCCTTTCCTCATCGAATAAGGTGCTGGATATATCATATATACCGCTGTGCAAAGCAAGAACTATAGGAGCAATCAAAAGACAAACCGATGGTTGTAGCATCTGCCAGTTATTACTAAAGGGGTCACTCCCGGTGAAAGGATCTCGGCCATTTCCTTATCGAATAAGGTGCAGGATGTTCTACAAGGAACACCGTGATGCAAAGCAAGAACTGTAGCTACCTGTTTTTGAAAATTCGATTCCACAACATCTTTTAGGTTTCTTTTATTTCATTAATCATATTAATGAAGTCCTAACATTTAAATCACCTAAACATCACAGATAAATATGACGTACACTTATGCCATCCGCATTCACCTCGATGTCCCCTCGTGCACTGTTAGGTTAGGTAACTAACGGCAGAGCGGGGCAGGGCTAGCGCGGGTGTAAAACATAAGTAACGTCTATATAATATATCGTATATACTATATACAGTATCTATCACAACATATCAAATGATCACATCATAGATATCGCAGCAGAAGAAACATATGAAATATTGGATATACTAGGACGCCCGTATTTTCAATCTGTATAAAACACGGATTCCACGGTCGCGATGAATAGCCAAACCCACACCCCTAGACCCCTACGAGAGCGGCAAGCAACCCTACCAATTCTAGAGTTAGGAGACCCGGACTCGACTCCTCGGGTTGGTCTCCCATAGTACTCTAGAACCCGGTTACTTGTGCTCTCCTCCTTAGGTCTATCCTAGTGCGGAAAAGTAAATAATATACAAATGGTGACAGCAACCTCAACCCGGAAGTGTTCCAATAAAAGAATATTACATACAATTAATTTTACATGAATGAAAATAAAAAAACTCCCATCTCACATAAAACCCCCGGCTATTCAAAACGCGACGATCCAATATAACATATCCAGCAACACATAACATCACATATCATCAACGTAAGTAAATGTGCGCATCTCAATTGTCGTTGACATATAGCAACGAAACCGGCGATATCACATATTACACTTACGGTCACAGAAAAGAAAGTGTAAAACTACAACAATTGGAATCCGCAACCTCCTTAGACATCGCATGCCTAACAATTATAAACTCCGCATTTTAGTCTCTATATCGAAAACACTTTTCAATATCTAGTCGGGCAATTCAACAAGATTCCCGATAAACTGATCGAATGCTCGTCGCAAACTTTAGTAGACGACCGCACCCCCGGATGCCGTCGATGAAGTGCACTAAGGCGGAACACTGTTGCCGCGAGCATCCGAACGGATGCTTTTGGCGACGGGGTTCTCCTACAGTCACTTGGTCGGGGCTATGGGGCATGGCTGTCTATTAAGTTTACCCGGCGAGTATCCGTGTACGCTACGTGATTGCGACGGACTTTTGATCGCATCAAAATTCCGTGGCAACCGATCAATTGAGACTAAACTGCTATGTTCATAACATCCAAATTAGTTAACTCATAACTACTTGTGGATTCCAAATATTGTATCACATTCCAGATAAATAGAAAATGTTAAACTTTCCGATCGAACAATCAAACACCCATGTTTTCCCGAAACAGCTCAACACATGAAATAAGTTTAAAAACACCCACTTCATGCCACAGAACCAACGGTCCAGCCGTAGAAGGGTCAAGCCAACGCCTCACATATGGCATGCCGTACTGCCCCAAACCCGAAGGTTCAAAGGGCAGTTCAAGACGGTCACATAATCGAGTTAACGTTTGTTGTCTTCTAGAGAGTCCATCGCGTTACTTGCACTACTTAGACGTTCTTAAACTACGGAAAAATCCAACACTTGGAAATTTCCCGGGTCGGGAAATAATGTGTATTTATATCCGGTCGAACTTTTTAACATGTTCTAAAAATACCCGGAAAAACTCATAGACGAAGTTAAAGTTTCCGATCAAATCTACGAACTCCCAATACAACCCAGAAAACTCAACTCTTGAGTGCAAATTAAAAATTCCCAGAAAACACAGGAATAATATTAAGACGTTACTGTGCAAACAGTGATAAAAGTAGTGACCGTAGGGCCGTGGAACCGCCGCACGAGCCATGCTCGTGCCGCAGTTCCGCGGCGCCTTGAACGATTTAGTCGCACGTTTGGCACAGTATTTCTTAGAAAGCCCTGCTTATTTTTCTGCAAATTTTTAATTCACAAAATTCCACAGTTTTGAAATAAGTACAGAGAAGGGTTTAATCGGGGGATATCGGGTTCGATCGGACTTCTAGTTTTGTCTACACTTCGCCTTAGGCTCAAGTTAGGCTCTGATACCACTGTAGGGTTACTAGGCACACTCAAGAGGTTCCACAAGGCATCTATCATGCCAAATTCAAATTTTTAGGTGCCGAGAAACCCTAACCGAGATCGTTAACTAGAGGATATGCGAAAGAACATGCAAGTTAACAACTTAACTACAAGTGAAAGTGACTACAACCTTTGTAGATCCGGTCCTCCACTTCTTTAGATCCGTGATGACGTCCCTCCGCTGTGATCAACCGGATCCCAGACTCTAGTGTTAGTTATATGTATGCCCTAGAGGCCATTACTGTACATACGATGTATATTGTAATGGATGCTTGGATATATATTGGGAGGACTTTCTTGCTCGACATGATAGTATGCTATCTGGTTGTACTTTATCTTAACATGTACTCTAATTGTCTCTGTATTATGTTAGTTATATGTGTAAGTCCACGGTAGCGCCCCGGCTGTCTAACAGACGCCAAATGCGGAACATAAACTTTTAACGAAACTGGCGCTATCGTGTACCGTAACCCGGATCTGCCATTAAAGCTAAACTAACAAATTGCAAAGGGGTAGAAACGTTATACCGAATGATCCGAGTCCTTCGGTCTTCAACCATCATCCCACGCTTGTTGCGGCTCTCCGATCACCTGAATCTCCGTTCTTCTCGTTTGGGTGGCACCACGTCGACGGATTTTTAAACGGGCTCCCGCCTCTGAACCGAGGCAACTCGATCGTCAAGTTTGCTAAAAGAGACGACCAAGATGAAGTAGAGAATGAGTAGAACACTTTATCTCGTTACGTCCAGGGTCACGGACGAACGGTTATGGAAGTTGCCTTTTGGATCGGGTGAAAGGAGAAAGAGGCTATCTATTTTTCGTGGACCCGAATCTATCATAATCTTTTTCTAATGAACAACAACCATTTTTCAAGTGAGTGAGAGAGAGGGGAGGGGCCGGCCATTTATAGGAGAGGAGGGAGGTGAGTGTAGGAGGAGGGAGGTGACACTAAGCAAAATATCTAGTGTGAACACAAAGTGTGAAAGCATTTAAAGCAAACCAATCACAATTAACCTAGTCATCAAGCATTAATTGCTCCATTAATGCACTAATGACTCACTAGCTTAGTCATCACATCTAGAAGCATCTAGAACACTGACTCACCTCATCAAGAAAAGATAAATCCGTATTTAACCGACTGTTAAATACGGCTGATAGAAAACAGGAAACTGGCAACTTCCAAAAATCATCCCGAAACGAATTTCAGGATAACCCCGTATCGGTATAAACATACCCGCATTTGTATTACGACCGAATACAAATGTAACTGAGACAAAGATATTATATCTACACAGTATAATACTGGGTTCCGGCTTAAATCAAAGCCTACCAGTATTATCTGCCCGAAAAACAACACGTGCGAAAACGCACGTGCTTTTTCCGAACCTTGCCATACCACCATACGGCCTCTACAACGTTTTGCCCGAACTTGGGAAAGTGTCTGTGGGGGACTCTAATGACTCATCAACACACTGGCACTGGGTATAACCCCTAGCACGTCAGAGGTACAAGCTGCACGTAACGTTTTGCCTATGTATTGATTGGAAGGTAAGCTGACGAGCGAACTCATCTATAAACCCTACTGAGCCTGACAGTGATAATGTATATACAGTCCGGTCCATTCGTCTAAAGAGTATCGCATATCGAGTCTAGGGGGGTGGATAAAGTCAGACCCCTAATAACGCGATAAATCGTGTCGGCATGAAGCCCATCACCACCTGAGAAACTACTGATCCAAATCTGTAATCCTCCACTACCTCGGCCGAGGATTCCTAGTGATGGCCACCCGTGCACTGCGCGACATCAACCCCCAATACCGGGAGAGACGAATCCCCGACGATCCGCTCACTTGCCTCCAATGTGGCTCGGGACTGTACCCAAAAAAGACCTGTTTGCACGACTCCTTTGAGCCGTGGTAGGGTAGAAATCAAAGCACAGTGGGAACTCACACGAGACAAATGACGACCTCAGGTCGATGAACTAACCTGTACACATGTCACCAGGGAATTGCTATCTGACGATATGTATAATATCAACTAGCAGATTCCCGGCGAGTCCTGTCCGGTGTACTCATAACGCAATGAGCACCTGTATACATCTTAGGTGATCCAACCGACACCAGTGGCTTGTGAGACCGGCCACCGCCCCTCGTCGGGGTCTCGACGGTATACACTAGTCTACTCTGGAGTATCGATGCCCTGTCTCGAAACTCCCACGACTAGGGACACTTTTAAGGATGTGCTTACAGACCCCAGCTCTCACGTATATGATCGCCATCATACTGCTGGTAGTCAAGCAAGAATCCTATGGGCTCCATCATCATGCAATAGTGAACTAAAGCATATATACGATGATAAAGTCAAACCAGATAGCATACAATCATCTTCAGTAAGACTGTCATATCGGTATAGGTCCTGCCTCAATCATTGCAATCACGTACCTGCGATCCAATAATTGACTTTGAGGGCACTATCTCCAACAATCTCCCACTTGCACTCAAGGCTAATTATTGCGATGTCGCATACTCACAGCCCATGTGATACCGAACACCCAACTCCTCTACTAATCAGTTTCACAAAGCTAGTTTGTAAAACTCTTGTGTTCGAGAAATAGCCTCAGTGAGTGGATCCGCACTGATGTTTCTTTCTATATCTCTCTAAATCTCAAATTCGCGGAGAAAGCCATCTCCCGAATCGAGTAATACATGTCTTAGAATATGTCTGGATATCTGATGGGACCTAGTTCATAAATGAACCCAAATCCAAACTTCTTAGACTGTATCGATAACTGAACCTAATCAGTATCCAGCACCATGCCTCCCACAGTATCCTCTTGGACCACCTATCCAAAATACTGTCCCTCGTCAGAGGGAAAAACTATAACTCTGACAATCACTCTGTCATCCATGTCACCTTGGAAGCCTGGAATGATAACCGTCTCCCGAAGGAGGCTGCCGTCATCAAATCCATAGAACATTCACTCATGTTCTAAAACTGCTTCCTTATGTTTCTTCAGGATTGAATTAATATAAACTTATCGCATCTAGTGCAAAAACATCTGGTGTGGTACTTGACATCTCATGATTGATTCAATTGCCAAGGCAAGTGATCTGCCAATCATGCACAGCCCTCTCTTCTTTAGTCTATAAGACACCTTTAGAGACGGTGACTCCATCACCTGCAGGTACACCACCATGCCAGGAGTCATCTATTCTAAAATACTATTAGAATACTGTCAAAGTACCCACATTGGGAAACTACCTAAATCTAGATCTAAAACCATAGATCCAGAAACCAGAATGTCAGATATTATATCCATATCCTTTGTGAAGAAACAACTGTGTAACAACCATAGTACAACCGATCGTAGTACAGGAATTTTACTTCCTAATCTGTGTATGTCATCCAAATACCAGGACATCACACACTACTACCTTCCCAATAGATCCATCCCCTATTCTGATGAAGTCAAACCTATGACTGTCATATCAAAATCAGATGATCTTATCTCCGCTATATCGGCTCAAGTCTATAAATAGACATAAGCTACTTGTCCACTATGCTTCCGCTGCTCCCACTGACTATGACAACCCTCTGGCAGAATAATATCTTCGTACACTTCTGAAACATGTTCAGAACGACGTTATACTTATCCTCTTGCCGGGTTTCATAGTCTGGAACAACAGTACTGTCAAGTCTGGGTAAACAAGAACCTCCCTGTCACCTTCTTTGAGGCTAACTGAGTACCTCTCGGGTGTCTGAGGTTACCCACCATATCTGCGGAGTGGCTATTGGAATGTCAAACCTGATTGAATATATAGGTCCTATTAAATTTTCCGTAATCGTTTGCGGTTCTGGAATCACTTCCAGTTCTACCATACTCTAACTACTGTTTTCTGAAAAAATTCATTTTACTAAAACTGTGGCGAGTCAAGAACAATATCACTATTGATCTTCCAGATGGTAGAAATGTCAACTCTCGTCAAAGCCAGGGTCAACCCACAAACAGCCATTACAGAAACGTGCCTTGAGTTATCCAGTGTCTGGTTTTAAGCATAAGCTGGAAAACTCCCCGTATCTTAACATCGTTAAGATATGAACTATTCTATATCCAATATAGAAACAGAGGCACTAATTTAATTGGAACCAGATTCAAAACATGCAACTGTCTCCAGTGCATATCAACTTAATGGAGAGAGGCTAATCAGCATTACTCAACTTAGGAATCCATCCAATTATGAGTAACCTGAAAGAGAAACAAGTTTCTCAAAACCATTACTATTATCTGAATACCAATAACAAGAATCTACATCTTCGATCTCTTTGAAGAATCCCGATACTTGCGATACCTGGTTCTCTACTTTATTCTTATAACCACAACTTCTCAAAACTTAGACATTGTATTTCTACGAAACACTTGTCTAAAAACTAGAGAAGTCACAAGTAAACAGAACATAGTACGAGGACCTACCACTTTGTCCTTCCGGACACTAGACAACATACAATACTCTGTATAAGTCTGCTGAGTTGAATAACTCAAAACCTGTGCATCGTAGGTTGAAAACTGTACCCTGGCGATTTCCTCAAATATCACCAATTACAACGAATTCCGATATAATGAAGATGATCACTTAATTCCCAATAACTTACTCTCACTCATCATCTGTAAAACCGTACAGATATGAGAATGAAACCTGGTAAATACATACCCTGGAGTAAGTATCTAATCGGGAAAACAGTTTTCTTTTAACAATGCGCAGTGAAACTGAAACATGAAAATGTTTCGTAGGGGTATTCTGGTATTCCTAGTAATGCCTCTTCCATAATCTAATTCATGATTTTAACCGTATATTTCTTTGCCATTTCTCCAAATCCCTTTATATGTCTTTAGTCGTTACCTTCTGTACACCATCGTTAGGCTAAATGGTTTTCTTCCTTCCCTACCTTTCGGCACCAGCCTATAGTTTGGAAGAAGACTATCCAGTAAGCATAATAGGTGTACCCTCCTACTCCTAGGAGTACTCACAATTTGAGAGAAGGTGATGATAAAAGACAATCTGAATAATACCTTTTTCTATTTCTCCCGAACTGGGGAAAAAGTAAAGGTGAAATAGGAGTAGCGATGAAGTACGCGGTTTGGTCGTGAATGATAACAGTCGCAATTTACTTTTCCCTCTTTCTAATCCCTTTATCTTGTCTTTAGTTATTACCTTCTGTACACCCTACTTAGGCTAATTGGTTTTCTTCATTCCCTACCTTTCGGCACCAGCCTATGGTTTGGAATAAGACTATCCAATAAGCGTAATAGGTGTACTCTCCTAAACTAAGGAGCCCTCAGAACCTGAGAGGAGGTGATAATAAAAGACAACTGAATAAACTAATTCTATTTCTCTTGAACCTGGATCCATCCTCGAAGAAGTCCCTTCGAGTTCGTATATAACCATACGATGGATCTATCCAATGGAAGTGGATATCCGTAGTAATACGGGGTGTTCTGAGAAATACAAAAGGGTAAAAGAAGGAGCGGCAATGACTTATGCAACTCAGACAATCCAAAGGCCAGTATTTTAAGAAGGTTCAGTCAACTTTGGTCACTGAGTCATAGTCTAGGGTCGGTCAAAGGTCGCTGCCAAAGAGAGAGAGAGAAGAAACACTCTGCGTGCACTCTAACCTAGATCAGAATGGTTATCACTTTATCTAATCAGGAATCCTCTTACTGTAATCTCAAATTCTCCTCCAAACCTAAAGAAGAATTAATCGGGATCACCCGAAGAGTAAACTAACTCATCAGTGGGAATCGGGATCCAACTATCATCGCATGATAACTTGATGGAAGCCACTCAAGTTATCACACTCCAGAAGGTATGCGCATATCTGGCAAGTTTGCTTTATGTTTGAAACTCCCGATGTAATTTTTACCTCATGCTCTTATGACCTTGACTTTAGTCAACAAATCTTAAGTCACATGTCAAGTTCTACCCGTCATTGTCCTGGTTGATTTGAACCCACCCGTACATACCCTTGACTTTAGTCAACAAGGTAATACGACTGTCCCAAACCAACACATCTATCAATGCAACATACGAATACCCAGCAACTACCAAACACTATGCCTTGACTTTAGTTAACAAACATAGCTTGAATACTACTGACCACCCATAAGAAATGACGGAGGGCTACGGCTGGTTTTTGGCGAAAAACCTTTAACGTAATGAACTTGATATCGCTGAAGGAACCTGATAGCTTTTTATAAAATATAGTGACGAAAACGTTTTGCTAAAGAGGCCACTCCCGGTGAAGGGATCTCGGCTCTTTCCTCGTGGAATGAGGTGCAGGATATTCCAACTGAATACCGCGTTGCAAAGCAACTTGTAATCGACTATATTAAAGTTACTACCCTAACGTAAACTTCTGCCCAAGGGGTTTTTCCCGGTGAAGGGATATCAGCCCTTGCCTCGTCGAATGAGGTGCGGGATATTCTAACTGAATATCTCTATGCAAAACAAAAGGAAACATCTTTGTAATAACACCTTTTTAAAATTTGTTCCAACAACATCAAATATAGGTTTGTTTTATCCTTGCATTGATAAGAATCAATGCAGTCCCATCAATCAATCACACCAGAAAAGAACGAAAATAAAATGTACGTATATGCCATCCGCATTCGCCACTAGGTCCCGTCATCACCCGTTAGGTTACTTAACTAACGACAGAGCGGGGGCTGGACTAGCGCGGGTGTAAAACATATACAACATCTAATAGTATATATCAATATACAATAATCGCTCCAGGCGTGATAATATGCAACATTACAGAAAAGTAATAAGCATCACAGAACAATACAGATAATCTGGGATCCCCGTGTTTCACAGAGCCTCTGCTGAAACCCGACGTTCCCCTAGTCGTGTGGATAGCCTATGCAATGAAACCTAGACCCCTACGGGTGCGGCAAGTTACCCGTCAAAACCTGAAGCGAGGTAGTCCCCACAACATAGTGAATGGAACACCCGGCACTTCACGGAATCCG
Source organism: Agapanthus africanus (assembly GCA_030015575.1). Taxonomy (NCBI): domain Eukaryota; kingdom Viridiplantae; phylum Streptophyta; class Magnoliopsida; order Asparagales; family Amaryllidaceae; genus Agapanthus; species Agapanthus africanus. The sequence continues at coordinate 291,463,740 of CM057340.1, forward strand.
GTAAATTGAGCACCCCTCCTTGGGCCAACCTGTACCCCTTACGAGTGCGGCGAACAGTCTGCCAATTCTAGAGTGAGGTCCCTCTGCCTCTCAAAGCCATGAGATACGGACCCGTTGCCCTCCAGAACCCGGCTATCCGTGCACTTCTTCGCGGGATAAACCTAGTACAGAATTAAAAATAGTACAACAGGTACATCGACCGCTACCTGGTCGTTCCCCAAAAGAATATTATACAAACAGGCAGTGACGGCAGTCCACATGTTGGACGCTCGCCCCGCAATATCAAATGTACAAATAAATCCAAACTGCACTATCATTGCACCCTGCTATCCACCACGACATATCCGCAACATCACAGCACAACACAGAACATCAACGCGAATGTCACGTTCGCAAACCCGTCTAAAAGAACTATAGCAATCAGACGCGGTTTACCGATCAAATGACATTCCCGGTCGGAGATATAATGTAAATACTGCATACTAAAAAATTTAAAATTTCGATCGACTAAATTTCCTAAAGTGGGCCCCATGTACATCTGCTATACAGTAACAAAATCTGGGCCAAAAAATTATATACAAAAAACCACAATTTCCCATGTAGAACTCACTGTAGAAATTTGGAGTGCCAATCTCACAATACTGCGGCGGATCCGCGGCCAAACCCATGTTTGAGCGGCGGATCCGCGGCGGTTCTGTGGAATTGGGCCACCAAATTTCACCAGTATTCTTAGAAAACCCTGCTCTGTCTTCTGTGATATGCAAAAAAATTTTAGGACATCATTTAAAATCGACAGAAACTGGTATGCTAGAAAATTGTGTTTTTCGAAATTCGGTTCGATCGATGTTTTAAACGCATTAGCACAAGTTAGTATAGCTTAATGGTGAGGCTCTGATACCACTGTAAGTCCACGGTAGCGCCCCGGCCGTCTAACAGACGCCAAATGCGGAACAAAAACTTTTAACGAAACTGGCGCTATCGTGTACCGTAACCCGGATCTGCCATTAAAGCTAAACTACCAAATTGCAAAGGGGTAGAAACGTTATACCAAATGATCCGAGTCCTTCGGTCTTCAACCATCATCCCACGCTTGTTGCGGCTACTCCGATCTCCTGAATCTCCGTTCTTCTCGTCTGGGTGGCACCACGTCGACGGATCTTTAAACGGGCTCCCGCCACTGAACCGAGGCAACTCGATCGTCAAGTTTGCTAAAAGAGACGACCAAGATGAAGTAGAGAATGAGTAGAACACTTTATCTCGTTACGTCCAGGGTCACGGACGAACGGTTATGGAAGTTGCCTTTTGGATCGGGTGAAATGAGAAAGAGGCTATCTATTTTTCGTGGACCCGAATCAATCATAATCTTTTTCTAATGAACAACAACCATTTTTCAAGTGAGTGAGAGAGAGGGGAGGGGCCGGCCATTTATAGGAGAGGAGGGAGGTGAGTGTAGGAGGGGGGAGGTGACACTAAGCAAAATATCTAGTGTGAACACAAAGTGTGAAAGCATTTAAAGCAAACCAATCACAATTAACCTAGTCATCAAGCATTAATTGCTCCATTAATGCACTAATGACTCACTAGCTTAGTCATCACATCTAGAAGCATCTAGAACACTGACTCACCTCATCAAGAAAAGATAAATCCGTATTTAACCGACTGTTAAATACGGCTGATAGAAAACTGGAAACTGGCAACTTCCAAAAATCATCCCGAAACGAATTTCAGGATAACCCCGTATCGGTATAAACATACCCGCATTTGTATTACGACCGAATACAAGTGTAACTGAGACAAAGAAATTATATCTACACAGTATAATACTGGGTTCCGGCTTAAACCAAAGCCTACCAGTATTATCTTCCCGAAAAACAACACGTGCGAAAACGCACGTGCTTTTTCCGAACCTTGCCATATCACCATACGGCCTCTACAACGTTTTGCCCGAACTTGGGAAAGTGTCTGTGGGGGACTCTAATGACTCATCAACACACTAGCACTGGGTATAACCCCTAGCACGTCAGAGGTACAAGCTGCACGTAACGTTTTGCCTATGTATTGATTGGAAGGGAAGCTGACGAGCGAACTCATCTATAAACCCTACTGAGCCTGACAGTGACAATGTATATACAGTCCGGTCCATTCTTCTAAAGAGTATCGCATATCGAGTCTAGGGGGTGGATAAAGTCAGACCCCTAATAACGCGATAAAGCGTGTCGGCATGAAGCCCATCACCACCTGAGAAACTACTGATCCAGATCAGTAATCCTCCACTACCTCGGCCGAGGATTCCTAGTGATGGCCACCCGTGCACTGCGCGACATCAACCCCCAATACCGGAAGAGACGAATCCCCGACGATCCGCTCACTTGCCTCCAATGTGGCTCGGGACTGTACCCAAAAAAGACCTGTTTGCACGACTCCTTTGAGCCGTGGTAGGGTAGAAATCAAAGCACAGTGGGAACTCACACGAGACAAATGACGACCTCAGGTCGATGAACTAACCTGTACACATGTCACCAGGGAATTTCTATCTGACGATATGTACAATATCAACTAGCAGATTCCCGGCGAGTCCTGTCCGGTGTACTCATAACGCAATGAGCACCTGTATACATCTTAGGTGATCCAACCGACACCAGTGGCTTGTGAGACCGGCCACCACCCCTCGTCGGGGTCTCGACTGTATACACTAGTCTACTCTGGAGTATCGATGCCCTGTCTCGAAACTCCCACGACTAGGGACACTTTTAAGGATGTGCTTACAGACCCCAGCTCTCACGTATATGATCGCCATCATACTGCTGGTAGTCAAGCAAGAATCCTATGGGCTCCATCATCATGCAATAGTGAACTAAAGCATATATACGATGATAAAGTCAAACCAGATAGCATACTATCATCTTGAGTAAGACTGTCATATCGGTATAGGTCCTGCCTCAATCATTGCAATCACGTACCAGCGATCCAATAATTGACTTTGAGGGCTCTATCTCCAACAATATGTATGCCCTAGAAGCCATTACTGTACATTGGATGTATATTGTAGTGGATGCTGGGTCATATATAGGTAGGACTTTCTTGCTCGACATGATAGTACGCTATCTGGTTGCTCTTTATCTTAACATGTATACTTTCTGTCTCTCTGTTACATGTTGATAAAGCCCTTAGGATGTGTACTCGACTTCCAGGACTATGATGCAGATCATACTAGTGGGGCCTGGGTAGTCTATGGGTACATCCTTCAATGTTCCTAGTCGTGGGAATATCGAGACGGGGCATCGATATTCCAGAGTAGACTAGCGTATATCTTTTCGACCCATGTGATGGGCGATGGATGATCCCATATCCATTGGTGTTTGACATCAGAGATGGTATGCGGGTGCTCAGTGGAGACTGGGTACACTGAACGGACTCGCCGAGAACTCCCAGATGGTATTATACCTCACGTCAGATGGCAGTTCTCTGGTGACACTGGTACAGCTTAGTCTGTTGACCCGAGATCGTCATAGAGTCTTGTGTGTCTCCCACTGTGCTTTGATTTCCACCCTACCACGGCTCTACTGAGTCGTGCAAACAGGTGGTTTTTGGGTACAGTCCCGATTCACATGGAGGCAATGAGCGATAGGAGGGGATTCGTCTCTCCCGGTATTGAGGGTTGATGTTGCGCTATGCTCGACTGGCCATAACAGGAAATCCCTGGCCAGGGTTGCAGTGATCTACTGGTAAGTGTTATCAGTAGTTTCACACATGTTATGGACCTCACGTCGGCATGACTTATCGAGCTACTGGGGTCTGACGTTTACCACCCCTAGGCGAGATATGCGACATATCAGACGATCAGACCGGACTGTACGGTAAGTGTTACTGGTTGGATTCACAGGAGTGTGAGCGGGCTTGCTCGTCGATCTTCTGATCGCTCAATACCCGGGTGGCCGTTACGTTTAGCAGACCGCTTGCGGCTTGTGGGTGTTTGATATGATCATCACCTGCTGCCGGAGTATTGACGAGTCTTTAGAGTCCTACACAGAGGTTTCCTGGCTCAAGCGAAACGAAATAGGAGCGCATAATATGTGCGGGACCGAGAATAATTCGTGTATGTGATACCGTATTCCATTCTCGCGATGAATGTATCGATTGGTTATATGCGATATAACCTAGTTGTCGAATCAAGGTTTGATTCGATAAGCCGATACATAGGATACTAGTCGGTTATATGCGATATGACCGGATCGTTAAATCAAGTGTTGATTTAATGATTTAATGTATAATTATATATTTGATATATTACTTTGCATTAACTAGTATTGGTTCACTTTAAATGGATTTTCTCACTTGAATATCACAAGTTGTATATGTGATATACTTTTGTGCACTTGATTGTATCATGTTTGATGATACATGTTTACTTGGTTAAGTGTAAAGAATTAAACCATGGTTAAGTTAATGATTAGGGTTTTCTTTTTCTTACTTATTTATTTATTTATTTTGGAAAAGATAAGAAATGAAATGGTTGCTAGTTTTGTTTTTTCTTTGAAGCTTCTTGAAGCTTTGACTAAAGTGACCATTTTGTCTCATACTTAACCCTAACCATTCCACTTAACCTTAGTACATTCTCTACACCTAACCAAGGTTAGAAAATGATAAGTGTTGATTTTATTTTCTATTTTTTAAATAACACTTATCATATCTTTTCTTCTTCTTCTTCATCTTCAACATGAAGAAAACCTAGCTACCATCAATGGCAACTAGTGAAAATGAGTGAGAAATCCAATTCTAAAGTGAACCCACTTCCTATTTCTTCATCCTCTACCTCTTGCCAAGTAGTATAGGGTGTTTTCTTCACAAGTTTCATGACTTGGTGAAGTGGGAGATTGATCTAGTGATGCCTCGACGTAGATCGTCTTCGGCATCGAAGCCGACGACCAAGCCCGCCCATTTCTTCGATGAAGCCGATGCTAGAGTCCGGAATCCGATTTGGACAGCGGAGGGACATCATCGCGGAGCTTAGGAAGTGGTGGACCGGATCTACAAAGGTTGTAGCCCCTTCTCTTTTAAGTTAAAGTCGTTAACTTGCATCGCATAGCCTACACATCTAGTTAACGATCCGTATTATGGTTTCTCGGCACTTGTAAAATTTGAATTAGCCATGTTTGAGGCCTTGTGAGACCTCATTAGTGTGCCTAGGAACCCTACAGTGGTATCAGAGCCTAGATAGAGCCTTAGGCGATGCGTAGACGGAATTAGAAGTCCGATCGAATCAAAACCCAAACCCAAAAATGCACTCTGTACATTTTTGAAATTCGTGGTTTTTTGAGAATTAAAAATATGCAGAAAAATCAGCAGGAGAATCTAAGAGTTACTGTGAATTTCGATGGACTAATTCCATCAAAGAGCCGCGGTTCCGCGGCACGAGCATAGCTCGTGCGGCGGTTCCGCGGCCGTTTAGTCGTATTTTGTATTTAATTTTGCACAGTAATTCTTAGTTTGCAGTGCTGGTTTTCTTGGGAATTTTTAATATTTATTCCAGAGTTGAAATTTCTGGGTTGTATTGGGGCCTCGGTGTATCGATCGGATTGTCTAATTTTGTCAGTGTGTTTTTCCGGGTAATTTTAGAATATGTTAAAAAGATCGACCGGATATAAATACCCACTTTTTTCCTTGCCGGGAAATTTCCAATTGTTGGATTTTTCTGTAGTTTAATCACGTTCTAAGTAGTGCAAGTAACGCGATGGTCCATCTAGAAGACAACAAACCTTAACTCGATTATGTGACCGTCTTGAACTGCCCTTTGAACCTTCGGGTTTGGGGCAGTACGGCGTGCCATATGTAAGGCGTTGGCTTGACCCTTCTACGGCTGGACCGTTGGTACTGAGGCATGAACTGAATGTCTTTAGACATATTTCATGTGTTGAGCTGTATTGGGAAAACATGGGTGTTCGATTGTTCGATCGGAAAGTTTAACATTTTCTGTTTATCCGGAATGTGATACAACATTTGGAATTCACAAGTAGTTATGAGATAACTGAATGAATGTTATAAATCTAGTAGCACGTGATCGGTTGCCACGGAATTTTGATGTGATCAAAAGTCCGTCGCAATCACGTAGCGTATGCGGATACTCGCCGAGTAAACTTAATAGACAGCCTCACTCCATAGCCCCGACCAAGTGACTGTAGGAGAACCCCGTCGCCGAAAGCATCCGTTCGGGTGCTCGCGGCAACGGTGTTCCGCCTTGGTGCACTTTGTCGACGGCGTCGGGGGTGCGGCCGCCTACTAAAGTTTGCGACGAGCATTCGATCATGATGTCGGGAATCTTGTTGAATTGCCCGACTTGATGTTGAAAAGAGTTATCGATTTTGAGACTAAAATGCGGGGTTTATAATTGTTAGGCATGCGATGTCTAAGGAATTTATTTGATTAGGCATGCGATGTATAAAGAGGTTGCGGATTCCAACTGTTGTAGTTTTACACTTTCTTTTCTGTGACCGTAAGTGTAATATGTGATATCGCCGTTTTCGTTGCTATATGTCAACGACAATTGGGATGCGCATATTTACTTACGTTGATGACATGTGATGTTATGTATTGCTGGATATGTTATATTGGATCGTCGTGTTCGAATAGCCGGGTTTTTTTTATGTGAGATGAGGGTTTTTCCTTTTTCATTCATGTAAAAACTTGTATGTAATATTCTTTTATTGGGGCACTTCCAGGTTGCGGATGTTGTCACCATTTGTATATTATTTACTTTTCTGCACTAGGATAGACCCAAGGAGGAGGGCACAAGTAACCGGGTTCTAGATCCAGTGGGAGACCAACTCGAGGAGTCGAGTCCGGGTCTCCTAACCCTAGAATTGGTAGGGTTGCTTGCCACTCTCGTAGGGATCTAGGGTGTGGGTTTGGCTATTCATCGCGACCGTGGAATCCGTGTTTTATACTGGCTCGTATTGAAAATACGGACGTCCTAGTATATCCAATATTTCATATGATATTTTCTGCTGCGTTATCTGTGATGTGATCATGTGATGTGTTCAGATAGATATTATATATAGTATATACGATATATTATATAGACGTTGCTTATGTTTTACACCCGCACTAGCCCTGCTTCGTTCTGGCGTTAGTTACCTAACCTAACGATGCAGACGGGACATCGAGGCGAATGCGGATGGCATAAGCGTACGTTATATTTATTTGTGATGTTTAGGTGGACTTAAATGATGGGATATTCATTAATGAGATTAATGAAAGAAAATAAACCTAATTGATGTTGTGGAATCGAATTTCAAAATAAAACAGGTAGCTACAGTTCTTGCTTTGCTTCGCGGTGTTCCTTGTAGAACATCCTGCACCTTATTCGATGAGGAAAGGACCGAGATCCCTTCACCGGGAGTGACTCCTTTAGCAATAACTGGCAGATGCTACACACTCGGTTTGTCTTTTGATTGCTTCTATAGTTTCTGCTTTGCAAATTGATATATATGATATATCCCGCACCTCATTCGACGAGGAAAGGGCCGACGATCCCTTCACCGGGAGTGACCCTTTTAGCAAAACTAGAAAAGCCTCAAAAACACTCCATTTAAAAACCATTTGATTCCGCAACGAGATCAAGTTCAAAGCGTTAAAGGTTTTCACAAAAACCATTCGCAACCCTCCGTCATTTTAGGAAGTAGAGTACTTAGTATTCGTGCTACGTTTGTCGACCATAGCCGAGGCGTAGTGTACGGTAGCTAAGTGATGTCTTCCTACACCGCATATGATGCGATTAGTTAGGACAGTCATGTGGCTTTGTTGACCTTAGCCAAGGGTCATGTGGGTGGGTCTAACTAATCACGAAATGACGGGTAGAACTTGACTAGTACTTATGATTTGTTGACCTTAGCCAAGTTCATAGGTGCTAGGGGTAAAAACCATTATCGGGAGTTTCAAGTGTTGAAACTTGCAATGAGATTGCATACCTTCTATATGATAGTTGGATCCCGATACCCACTTCGAGTAATTGTTACTCCTGGGAGAGTTTTGCACTTTGCAATTAGCCGATGAAGTAGGTGTCTAGAAAGGTGTCAACGGGGTTACGCCTCTGGGAAAACGAGGTTTACTGTAATTAGGTCCGTGTGAAAGCACGGGAAATCTCCCTCAAAGTACCGACACTGGCCTGGCTGAAAGATTGGCGAACTTGTAGAGTGTAATTAATCCCGGCTAGTCTTTCCTTTTAAGGTTTGAAGGAAGATTTGATAAAAACAGTGGGAGCCATCCTGATTAGATAAAATAATAACCAATCTGATCTTGCAAGAGCGCACGCAGAGTGTTTTCTTCTCTCTCTCTCCAGGTAGCGACCATATCACTCCTTAATCAAGACAATAATATGTATGTTTTGACCGAACCCGCTTGTTATACTGAGCTGGGGAACGTTGGTCCCGCTCCAACTTATAATTGTTATAAGGTCTCTAGAGCAGGAAATAAGGGAATACCAGAATTCCTTTGCCGCCCAAACGAAGAAAGTGCATATGATGCATCTCCTTCGGGTGTGTTCATTACAAAGAACTGTTTTCTCAGTATCCTCTGCATCCTGGGTATTTGATACCGGATCAGGATCCCAGATATGTAATCTGTTACATAGGGCTACAAAAGGGTAGAAAAACTGAGAACGGGTGATAAGTTTCATGAGACAGAAAACGGGGCAAGTGTTGCAGCCAAGTCTGTTGGTCACTGTCACCCTGTATTACCAATACATTGATTCTGAACAAATGCTATTAGATACCGAACCTGATATACAAAATCATATCAGTCTCCTTATGAGTAAAGAAATGATAAAATTTTGTATTGTTGGATAATCTTTTGAACATTTCCTATATCAAAAGTTGATCGGTTCAGGCACGTTATCTAAAAGCATTGACGTTCTAAATCAAACTACAGTTCTTAGTATACGGAAAACACACAAGAGGAAGAGTTCAGAATTGAACGATTCCTTCTTGAGGTATTGTAGACTAGGTCAGATCAATGTGACCCGACTAGCTAGAGTTACATAAAGATGCATATTTAAATTAGTTTGAATTTACATCTTGTGAAACTCGCCAGTCATGTCACAAAGATAAGATGACCATAGCTTCGTTTACTGGAAACAGAGAAAGAGTTAATGAACTCTTGGGATGATACAAGTTGATGTATGTAGGTCCCCTGTCTGCACATGCCAAGATGGGTTCTTTGTACTTCATTACGTTCTCTGATAATCTCTCAAGATTCAGACATATGTTCCTGTTGAAACACAAGTCCGAACCTTTTGAGATATTCACAGAATATAAGTTAGAAGTAAAGAACCAAAAACCGGGTATAAGTATTATGTCCTATGATAAGATCAGGGAGGAGAATACTTGTGCATGGCATTCCTGGACTATTCTAAAGGAGAATGAGATTCTCTCTCAGTGTTACTCCTCTGAATACACCACAGCACAACGGTGTATCAGGGAGGAGCAATCGCACCGTATTAGATATGGTATGCTCTATGATGAGTACTACTGAGTTACCTATTTCCTTTTTGGGGTTGTCCGGCCTATGTCTAAAAGCAAAAATCCGGACAAGATCAAGGCAAGGTCTGTTGTGTAGAACTGGAAAGGTTCCAGCTATACAAACTACAGCAGGTGATTTGGTAGAACCAAAGGATTCAATAGATTCCAACGAACCTCGGCCTCTCCGCCGATCTAGTAGGGTTCCTCATCCACCTGAGAGATACTTCGGTTTCTCGATGACAGTGGGAGCGAGGATTGCATCATGAGATGATGACCCAACTAGTTTCGAGCTGGCCATCGGGAGTAGGACTCTGTAAGAATGGATGGATGCTTAGTGATCTGAGATGGAATCCATGTACACCAACAAAGTATGGACTTTGGCTGCTTTATCTGAAGGGTTAAATTCCCATCAGGAGCAAGTATATCTTGAGAAGATTACTTGGTGTAGATGGAAAAGTTGAGACTTTCAAAGCTAGACTTGTTAAAGGTTTTAGTCATCAACCAGGTGTGGATAATGATGAAACCTTTTCTAGGGACTATACTTAAGTCCATCCAGATCCTACTTGCCATTCTACATACCATGACTACGATATCTGGCGGTTGGGTGCCATGACTACTTTTCTAAATAGTGATTTAGAAGAGAACGTCTATAAGAACAAAGCCAGAGGGCTTCGTAAACAGTGGGAGCAGCGTAAACGTATGCAAGTTGCTTTATAGAATAAAGCAGGCATCGCGGAGTTGGAATGTCTGTTTTGATGTGGTAGTCAAAGTGTTTGACTTCATCAAAATGGTAGATGAACCTTGTATATACAAAAAGGTAGTAGAGAGTAAGGTGGTCATCCTCGTATTGTATGTGGACAACATACTCTTGATAGGAAAGGAGTTTCCTATACTCCGCTCGGTCAATCTCCACTTATCACAAGGATTCTCCAATAGGATCAAAGTGATACCTCCTAAATCCTGAGTTTTCATCTATGAGATAGATCTAATTGGATATTAGGATTCTCACTAGTTGTAGTGAGATGTTATCAATCGATCCTGGGGAGAATCACTGGAAAGGTTCCAGGGTGATAAAGACGACTGAATATCAGTCACAGGCATTGTCTTTACCCTCTGTGGAGGGACGGTATGTTGGAAGAGTTCCAAGCTAGATACCGTGGCAAACTAGACGATAAAGGCTGGTAACATCGCTATTAAAGATACTACCAAAGAGGCAGTTTGGGTGTGTATTGGTTCATAAGATGAACTAGGTTCCTACCATTGTATAACAATGGAAGTGTGGCTTTAGCCAAGGAACCATGGTCCCATCAGTGACCCAGACATATTCTGAGGCAGCATCACCTGATCATGGAGATAGATGTTCTCCAGGATGATCGAGGTTAGGAGTGTAGACTCAGAGGACAACACGACGGATCCACTCACAAAGGCTTTTTCCCAAAGAGAGACTTATATGGGATGGTTGAGTATTAGATACTACAACTACTGCTACAGATGGCCCTAGTGCAAGTGGGAGATTGTTAGTTATATGTATGCCCTAGAGGCCATTACTGTACATTGGATGTATATTGTAGTGGATGCTGGGACATATATAGGTAGGACTTTCTTGCTCGACATGATAATACGCTATCTGGTTGCTCTTTATCTTAACATGTATACTTTCTGTCTCTCTGTTACATGTTGATAAAGCCCTTAGGATGTGTACTCGACTTCCAGGACTATGATGCAGATCATACTAGTGGGGCCTGGGTAGTCTTTGGGTACATCCTTCAATGTTCCTAGTTGTGGGAATATCGAGACGGGGCATCGATATTCCAGAGTAGACTAGCGTATATCTTCTCGACCCATGTGATGGGCGATGGATGATCCCATATCCATTGGTGTTTGACATCAGAGATGGTATGCGGGTGCTCAGTGGAGACTGGGTACACTGAACGGACTCGCCGAGAACTCCCAGATGGTATTATACCTCACGTCAGATGGCAGTTCTCTAGTGACACTGGTACAGCTTAGTCTGTTGACCCGAGATCGTCATAGAGTCTTGTGTGTCTCCCACTGTGCTTTGATTTCCACCCTACCACGGCTCTACTGAGTCGTGCAAACAGGTGGTTTTTGGGTACAGTCCCGATTCACATGGAGGCAATGAGCGATAGGAGGGGATTCGTCTCTCCCGGTATTGGGGGTTGATGTTGCGCTATGCTCGACTGGCCATAACAGGAAATCCCTGGACAGGGTTGCAGTGATCTACTGGTAAGTGTTATCAGTAGTTTCACACATGTTATGGACCTCACGTCGGCATGACTTATCGAGCTACTGGGGTCTGACGTTTACCACCCCTAGGCGAGATATGCGACATATCAGACGATCAGACCGGACTGTACGGTAAGTGTTACTGGTTGGATTCACAGGAGTGTGAGCGGGCTTGCTCGTCGATCTTCTGATCGCTCAATACCCGGGTGGCCGTTACGTTTAGCAGACCGCTTGCGGCTTGTGGGTGTTTGATATGATCATCACCTGCTGCCGGAGTATTGACGAGTCTTTAGAGTCCTACACAGAGGTTTCCTGGCTCAAGCGAAACGAAATAGGAGCGCATATGAGATATGTGCGGGACCGAGAATAATTCGTGAATGTGATACCGTATTCCATTCTCGCGATGAATGTATCGATTGGTTATATGCGATATAACCTAGTTGTCGAATCAAGGATTGATTCGATAAGCCGATACATAGGATACTAGTCGGTTATATGCGATATGACCGGATCGTTAAATCAAGTGTTGATTTAATGATTTAATGTATAATTATATATTTGATATATTACTTTGCATTAACTAGTATTGGTTCACTTTAAATGGATTTTCTCACTTGAATATCACAAGTTGTATATGTGATATACTTTTGTGCACTTGATTGTATCATGTTTGATGATACATGTTTACTTGGTTAGGTGTAAAGAATTAAACCATGGTTAAGTTAATGATTAGGGTTTTCTTTTTCTTACTTATTTATTTATTTATTTTGGAAAAGATAAGAAATGAAATGGTTGCTAGTTTTGTTTTTTCTTTGAAGCTTCTTGAAGCTTTGACTAAAGTGACCATTTTGTCTCATACTTAACCCTAACCATTCCACTTAACCTTAGTACATTCTCTACACCTAACCAAGGTTAGAAAATGATAAGTGTTGATTTTATTTTCTATTTTTTAAATAACACTTATCATATCTTTTCTTCTTCTTCTTCTTCATCTTCAACATGAAGAAAACCTAGCTACCATCAATGGCAACTAGTGAAAATGAGTGAGAAATCCAATTCTAAAGTGAACCCACTTCCTATTTCTTCATCCTCTACCTCTTGCCAAGTAGTATAGGGTGTTTTCTTCACAAGTTTCATGACTTGGTGAAGTGGGAGCTTGATCTAGTGATGCCTCGACGTAGATCATCTTCGGCATCGAAGCCGACGACCAAGCCCACCCATTTCTTCGATGAAGCCGATGCTAGAGTCCGGAATCCGATTTGGACAGCGGAGGGACATCATCGCGGAGCTTAGGAAGTGGTGGACCGGATCTACAAAGGTTGTAGCCCCTTCTCTTTTAAGTTAAAGTCGTTAACTTGCATCGCATAGCCTACACATCTAGTTAACGATCCGTATTAGGGTTTCTCGGCACCTGTAAAATTTGAATTAGCCATGTTTGAGGCCTTGTGAGACCTCATTAGTGTGCCTAGGAACCCTACAGTGGTATCAGAGCCTAGATAGAGCCTTAGGCGATGCGTAGACGGAATTAGAAGTCCGATCGAATCAAAACCCAAACCCAAAAATGCTCTCTGTACATTTTTGAAATTCGTGGTTTTTTGAGAATTAAAAATATGCAGAAAAATCAGCAGGAGAATCTAAGAGTTACTGTTAATTTTGATGGACTAATTCCATCAAAGAGCCGCGGTTACGCGGCACGAGCATGGCTCGTGCGGCGGTTCCGCGGCCGTTTAGTCGTATTTTGTATTTAATTTTGCATTGTAATTCTTAGTTTGCAGTGCTGGTTTTCCTGGGAATTTTTAATATTTATTCCAGAGTTAAAATTTCTGGGTTGTATTGGGGCCTCGGTGTATCGATCGGATTAGGGTTTGTATATGTTATGATAACTAACGCAACATGATATGATATTGTAACATGATATGATATTGTATTGGGGCCTCGGTTATATATGTGATATATAATATTGTAACATGATATGATAACTAATGCAACATGTTTAGTAAAGATTAATCAAGATTAGGGTTTGATTTGGGTTAATGACTTCTAGTAGATTCTAGAAGGTTTTTTTTTTTGTTTTGGAAAAGATATTTTCAAGTGACTCATTCTTAACCTAACCCAAACCCTAACCTTGGTTAATTCTCTACAAAGGTTAAGTTAACCATGGTTGCATTATTGATCATTATCTTCTTTGCATTATTCATCACAAAAGGATTCTCATCATATTGTTCATCTTCTTCCTTCTTCTTTCTTCCATGAAAAAGCTTACTAGCTTTTTCCAAGTGATGAATAAATATGAGAAAAAGATAAATAAAGAGAGCAAAAATCCTACTTCATCATTCTCATCTTCCCTTGCCCTTTAGATGAGAGTGTTCATTCAATTTTAGTGAGTGTTAGCTTGTGTTAATGAAACTTCAAGGTAGATCATCTTTGTATCGAAGATCGGAAGCAAGACTGCATCTTTCTCTTCGTGGAACCTCTCGAGTGTCCGGAACCCGATGATCGCAGCGAAGGGACCACAACACGGAGCTTATGAAGTGAAGGACCGGATCTACAAAGGTTGTAATCCCTCTCACTTAGTGTTAAAGTGTTTAGCATGTTAGTTTTCGCCTAAACTCTAGTTTAAAGATCCGGCTTCGGGTTGTTCGGCACGGCTATTTTTTTAATCGGGCATGGTTGATGCCTCGTAGACCCTTGTGTGCGTGCATAGCAACCCTACATTTAGCGTTGGTTTCGTCGGAGAAATGAGCGGGCTAGGTCGTTGACTTCGATGCCGAAGATGATCTACGTCGAGGCAACTCTAACTCAAGCTCCATCTTCACTTGGTCATGAAACTTGTGAAGATAACACACTCTACTACATGGCAAGTGGTAAAAGATGAAGAAATAGGAAGTGGGTTCACTTTGGATTCGGATTTCTCACTTGATTTCAACACTTGGAATTTTCTAGCAAGGTTTTCTTTTCTTCATGAAGAAGAAGAAGAAAAGAATGGAAAAATAATTATATGAAAAGAATAATCAAGTGAAGTTATCATATTGCAACCATGGGTGAGATTAACCTTTGTAGTGACTAAACTCAAGTTTAAGTTAAAGGTTAGGTTAAGGAAAATCTTATGTAAAACAAAATGGTGGACTTTGTCAAAGATGCTTGAAAGCTTCATGAAGCTTCAAGCAAAGACAAAGTAAGCCACCATTTTATTTTACATAAATCAAATAAATTAAATAAAAAACTAAAGCTTTAACCTAAACATGGTATAATCCATACACACACCCAAGTTTGCATGTATCATCAAATATGATACAAACTAGTGCACAAAAATATATCACATATACAACTTGTGCACTTCAAGTGAGAAAATCAATCTTAAGTGAACACATACTAGTTAATGTAAAGTAATATATCAAATATATAATTATACATTACATCATTAAATCAACACTTGATTTAATGATCCGTTCATACTGCATATAACCGACTAATATCAAGTGTATCAATATATCGAATCAACACTTGATTCGGTAACCCGGCTATATCACATATAACCGACTGATGATACAAATCGCGAGAATAGAATACAGTTTCACATACTGGTATTATTCTCGGTCCCGCACATATCTCATATGCGCTCCTATTTCGTTTCGCTTGAGCCAGGAAACCTCTGTGTAGGACTCTAAAGACTCGTCAATACGCCGGCAGTAGGTGATGATCATATCAAACACCCACAAGCCGCATACGGTCTTCTAAATGTAACGGCCACACGGGTATTGAGCGATCAGAAGATCAACGAGCAAGCCCGCTCACACTCCTGTGAATCCAACCAGTAACACTTACCGTACAGTCCGGTCTGTTCGCCTGATATGTCGCATATCTCGTCTAGGGTGGTAAACGTCAGACCCCAATAACTCAATAAGTCGTGTCGATATGAGGCTCATAACGGGTTGAGAAACTACTGGTAACACTTACCAGTAAATCCCTAAAGCAGCCTTGGCCAAGGACTTCCTGTTATAGCCAATCGAGCACAGCGCAACATCAACTCCCTATACCGGGAGAGACGAAACCCCACCTATCGCTCATTGCCTCCATGTGATTCGGGACGGTACCCAAAAACCACCGTTTTGCACGCCCTCTTGGACGTGGTAAGGTGGAAATCAAAGCACAGTGGGAATCACACAAGACTCTATGATGATCTCGGGTCTACAGACTAACCTGCACAAGTGTCACCAGAGAACTGCCATCTGACGTAAGGTATAATACTAGCTGGGAGTTCTCGGCGAGTCCGTCCAGTGCACCGAGTCTCCACTGAGCACCCGTATATCATCTCTGATGTCAAACACCAATGGATATCGGATCATCCATCGCCCATCTATATGGGTCGAGAAGCTACACGCTAGTCTACTCTGGTATATCGATACCCCGTCTCGATACACCCACGACTAGGGACCTTGAAGGATGTACTTATGGACTACCATGTCCACACTAGTATGATCCGCATCACAGTCCAGGTAGTCAAGTACACATCCTAAGGGCTTTACCAACATGTAACAGAGAGACAATCAGTGTGCACGTTAATGTAAAGAGTAACCAGATAGCATACTATCATATCGAGCAAGAAAGTCATCCCTATATATGTCCAAGCATCCACTACAATATACATCCTATGTATAGTAATGGCCTCTAGGGCATACATATAACTAACAAAACTAATACTGAAAGTTTGGTAGAACTGGCAGTTCAAGAAGAACAGAACATTCCCGCACCCCTCCGGAGGAGTAGTAGGCCGTCTCATCCGCCTGAGAGATACTACGGTTTTCTCATAGATTGGGATAGAGTGGATTGCATCATAGATGATGATTAACCAACTGGCTTCCAGCAGGACATCCAGAGCGGCGACTCGGTACGATGACTAGATGCAATGCGGACCGAAATAGAGTCCATGTACACCAACAAGGTATGGACTTTGGACTTTGCTCCAGATGGGATAAAACCCATAAGATGCAAATGGATCTTCAAGAAAAAGATTGTTGTAGATGGACAGGTGGAAACCTACAAGGCTAGACTTGTTGTAAAGGGTTTTCATCAAAGATCTGGTTTTGACTATGACGAAACTTTTTCTCCAGTGGCTATGCTTAAATCCATTCGGGTCCTTCTTGCTATTGCTGCCTTCCATGATTATGAAATCTGGCAGATGGACGTAAAGACGGCCTTTCTGAATGGAAATTTAGAAGAGTGCATCTATATGGATCAGCTAGAGGGTTTCAATCAGAGTGGGAGCAGCGGGAAAGTATGCAAGTTGCTTAAGTCCATTTATGGACTAAAGCAGGCATCACAGAGTTGGAACATCTGTTTTGATGAAACAGTCAAAGAATATGACTTTATCAAAAAACCAGATGAACCGTGCATATATAGTAAAGTTGTAGCAAGAACTGTCGTATTTCTCGTCTTGTACGTGGATGACATTCTATTGATAGGAAATGACATTCCTATGCTACAATCTGTCAAAGGATTCTTTTCACACAGGTTCTCCATGAAAGACCTGGGTGATGCCTCTTACATTCTGGGGATCCGGATCTATCCCAAGAGGATGTTGGGACTTTCGCAGTCCAGGTATATCGACACTGTACTGAAAAAATTCAGTATGGAAGATTCTAAGCGCGGTAATCTACCGGCTTGTTACGGAATCACCCTATCCAAAGAGATGTCTCCCAAGACTGATTTGGAAAGGGAACGCATGTCTATTAGACCCAACGCTTCTGCGGTAGGCTCTATAATGTATGCGATGTTGTGCACCAGACCAGATGTAGCTTACGCACTGAGCGTGGTAAGCCGGTATCAGTCAGACCCAGGGGAGAAGCACTGGATAGCAGTAAAGAACATTCTCAAGTACCTGAGGAGGACTAAGGAGATGTTCTTGGTTTACGGCGGAAAAGACCTCAGGATGGAGGCCTATGCCGATTCCGGCTTCCAGAGTGATAAGGACGATTGCAAGTCCAAGTCAGGTTATGTCTTTACCCACAATGGAGGGGCGGTGTGCTGGAAGAGCTCCAAGCAGAACACCGTTGCTGACTCGACGATGGAAGCAGAGTATATAGCTGCTTGCGATGCCGCAAAAGAAACGGTCTGGATGAAGAAGTTCATAACAGAACTTCAGGTGGTTCCTACCATTGTTGATCCAATACCTCTGTATTGAGACACCAACGGAGCTATAGCTTTAGAGAAGGAACCAAGGTCCCATTAGAAGTCCAGACACATCTTAAGGTGGTATCACCTGATCAGGAAGATCATTGATCGTCGGGAGATCGAGGTTCGGAGAGTTGCTACTGAAGAGAACATTGATGTTCCATTCACAAAGGACCTACCTCAGATTCAGTTCGTGAGGCTACTCGAGATCATCGGTCTTCGATATGCCAGTACATGGCTCTAGTGCAAATGGGAGATTGTTAGTTTATATGCCCTAGGGGTCATTATTGTATCATACTAGTTTGTATATTGCTTAATGGAAGCTTGGGATATTCACATGTATATAACAGTCTTGCTAAACATGGTAGTATGCTACTTCTTTTTTCTATCTTAATATGTGAGTATACGTATTGATAGAGCTCTTAGGATCTTGCTTGACTACCAGCGTTGTGATGGCAGTCACACTAGTGGGGCTGGGGAGTCTGCAAGCACATCCTTATTCAGGTCCCTAGTCGTAGGATTATCGAGACAGGGCATCGATACTCCGGAGTAGACTAGTGTGTACGCTTCTCATCCCAGTTGGGGAGATGGCTTGTCCCACAGCCGTCAGTACGTCGTACTGGAGATAGTATGCAGGTGCTCGTTGGGTTACGAGTACACCGGACAGGACTCACAGGGAACTATTGGTTGGTTTTACACCAGTCATCAGTGAACAGTTCCTAGGTGACATGAGTACAGCATAGTCCGCAGACTTGACACTGCTACTTCGCCTCGAGTGTGTCCCACTGTTCTTAGATTGCTACCCTACCACGGCTCAAAGGTGTCGTGCAAGCAGGTAGCAGTTGGGTGCAGTGGCGGTTAGACAGGATTCGTCTCTCCCGGTATTAGAGGTTGATATCGCGCTGTGTCAAAGGGCCATTACGCAAAGTCCCTGGACAGGGCAAGCGAGATTTGCTGGTAGGTTCCAGTAGTTTCTCAGGGTGTAATGGGCTTCGCTCCGACACGACTTATACCGCTATTAGGGGACGACGCTTGCCGCCCCCTAGGCCTGATATGCGATAGTCTTAGACGAACAAACCGGACTGTACGGAGATTGTCACATCAGACTCAGTAGGAGTTCGGATGGGTTTCCTCATCGGCCTTCTTATCGACATCAACCTGGGGACCGTTACGTACAGCTAGTGCCGCTTGCGGTCTGTGGTTAAACCCACTGCCAGCGTAGTAGTCGAGTCTTTAGAGTCCCACACAGAGAGTTTCCTTACTCCAGGAGAAACGATATAGAAGTCGTATAGTTTTATGACAAGGGTTCGGACGCATACGTGTGTTCACGCACGTACGACATCCGGACAGTTTTTACTAGCCGGCTTTAGTTTAAGCCAGTTTCTAGTATCCGGTTATTGGATTTATACAGTCTAAAGTTTTTCCGTGTTTTCACGGATAGGAGGGGCGTTCTCGTAATTGCGCGAGAAGCTTCTAGAAGATGGTGACTTGGGGGTTAAGGTGGCATATGCATTAAATGAGATTAGTGAGTCATTTGAGTGATTCATCCATGTCATTAATGCATCATAAATGCTTAATGACTCATGGAGATGAATCACCCTCTTGTATTTATTAAGCATGATGATTAATCCTTTTTTTTCTTTTATTGGATAAATCATAATGCTTGATATATATTATGATAGCTCATTTTGTCATCTCATTCTCTTGCTCACTTTCTCTCTCCTCAAGCTCTCCCTCTTCAAACCCTAATCCTCCCCTCTCATGTGTTGAGACCAAGGATTAGAGTAGACTACTTAATCCTTAACCATTCTCTATATCACCTAGGTTACTTAGATTAGCAATTTAAGAAACCTAGTTACCTCAAGTTAGAGGTGAAGCTTGTAGTATAGCTCTCGGGTGGATCTTCTACTACATAGAGATGGCCGGAGAGGACGTGGAGATCGACAAGATGAAGGACTCGGTTCTATAGGTATAATCACTTATCATAGTAGTTAACTCTTCTATGGTTTCTTGTTAGTTATTGTGTTAGTTGTATGTATGCCCTAGAGGCCAGTATTATACAGATGATGTATATTATGCTATCTGGTTGCTCTTTATCTTAACATGTATACTTGTCTCTTTATACTGTCTTATAGTTACATGTTGGTAAAGCCCTTAGGATGTGTACTTGACTACCTAGACTATGATGCGGATCATACTAGTAGGGAAAAGGTACTCCATAAGTACATCCTTCAAGGTCCGTAGTCGTAGGTGTATCGAGACGGGGCATCGATATACCAGTGTAGACTAGCGTATACGCTTCTCGACCCTTGAGATGGGCGATGGATGATCCCATATCCATTGGTGTTTGACATCAGAGATGATATACGGGTGCTCAGTGGAGACTGGGTACACTGGACGGACTCACCGAGAACTCCCAGATGGTATTATACCTCACGTCAGATGGCAGTTCTCAGGTGACACTTGTGCAGGTTAGTCTGTAGACCCGAGATCGTCATAGAAACTTGTGTGATTCCCACCGTGCTTTGATTTCCACCTTACCACGTCCATGAGGGCGTGCAAAACGGTGGTTTTTGGGTACAGTCCCGAGTCACATGGAGGCAATGAACGATAGGTGGGGTTTCGCCTCTCCAGGTATTGGGGGTTGATATTGCGCTGTTCTCGATTGGCCGTAACAGGGAAGTCCCTGGCCAGGGCTGATTAGAGTTTTACTGGTAAGTGTTACCAGTAGTTTCTCGACCAGTTATGAGCCTCACATCGGCACGACTTATTGGTTATTGGGGTCTGACGTTTACCACCCCTAGACTTGATATGCAACATATCATACGAGGAGACTGGACTGCACGGGTAGTGTTGCCGGTTGGCTCGACGGGAGTTGTAGCAGGTTCACTTATTTTCTTCTGATCGCTCAATACCCGGGTGGCCGTTACGTTTAGCTGACCGCTTGCGGCTCGGGGGTGCTTGATATGATCATCACCCACTGCCGGCGTATTGACGAGTCTTAGAGTCCCACAAAGGAGTTACCTAGTCCAGGCGAAACGTTGTGGAGCGCGTATGCGATATCCGCATGGGCCCGGTTAAGATGCGCGTATGAGATACCGTATATTAATCGGGCGGCTTGCTTTTGGTTAGGGTCGTATGTGTTATGGACGGATTGATAAATTAAGTGTTGATTTATCATTTAACCATTAGATTCTCACTAGAAATCCTTTCTTGTATTTTTGGGATGTATGCATGCATGTATGCATTCTTTCTTGATTCATGCACATATGGATGTGCATGCACACATACATACATACATCATCCTTCATGGTTGCATATACATGGAAAATGGTGGCAATATAAGACTCACACCATGATTTTATATATATATGTGTTATTATTTCATTTGTTTTAAAACAAAGGAAAAAGAAAATGATAATTCATGGATGAGTTCTACACTCTTCTTGACCTAACCATACTCACCTACCTTCTAACCATGAGTTAATCTTTTCTTTTATGTTTTAACTCAAGTGAAATAATATCCATATGATTTAACCATGGTTTGAGATGAGAAGTGGAAAATATATATTCATTTATTTTCTATTTTCTTTTATGGGATTATCTTTATCTCTTGTTCTAAAAAGCCATCATCTTCTTCCTCCTTCTTCATTTTGCTCTCTAGATTTCTCTAGTGGTCAAATTACTCATCAAGTTAGGATTTTGAAGTGAGAAAAGCCACCACAACATCATTCAACACAAGTCTTGCCCACTTGTTTAGAGTGTTAGCTTCCATTTTCATTCTTGATCTTGTGAAGTTGCAAGCTTGGACAAAGCGGACTCCGGGTGGATCATCGTGGACCTAGAGGAGTTCAAGCGGACCTTTTCCAAACCCCAAGTAGCCGAGGAGTCTAGCGTAGGGAGCTACAAAGGTTGTACTCTCAAAACCCTAGCTTTTCTTACTTGTGATGAAGTGTGGTTTTACAAACCCTAATTTTCTAGGATTGATTCTTTGTATGCTTACTTAGCACCCTAAAATTTTAATCTTTGGTACATGTGATACTTCCAATCCCTTCATGAGGTACTATGTAAACCCAACATTGGTATCAGAGCCGACCTAGAACATTAGGCGACACTTTTACGAAGTAAAAACTCCGATCGGATCAAAATACGGTATTTCGGGACCCTCTCTGGACATTTTTAAAATCTGTTGTTTTTCAGAATTAAAAATACTTTAAAAATACAGCAGGAAAATCTAAGACAAACCCTGAAAAATGAAGCAGTGAACAGTAAATCCTGCCGCGGAACCGCGGCAAAAGCTTGCTTAGGCCGCGGCTCCGCGGCCGTATAGGTGATTCACTGGCTCGTTTTTACATGGTTTTTCTCCTACCTGCTTGTGTACATTTTTTGGGTATGTTTAAGCTGAATCTAGTACTGAATATTCTGGAGATGGTTTTGGACTCGACGATTCGATCGGAATTTTCATTTCGTGGCTTTTCCGGGTAAATTAGAAAGTATTGAAGTGTTCGAACGAGTATCATTTGCTCACTTTTCATGGGGTTTAAATCATTCGGAGATACGTGCAAGTTTTGTGGTGGACCCTCTAGAAGACAACAAAGCTTAACTCGATTATGTGACCGTCTTGAACTGCCCTTTGAACCTTAGGGTTTGGGGCAGTACGGCGTGCCACATGTGAGGCGTTTGCTTGACCCTTCTACGGCTGGACCGCTACTACTGTGATACAGTCCGGGTTTTTGAACTCCGCTCAAGTGTTGAGCTTTAGGGAATTTTGGGTATTTGATCATTCGTTCGAAAACATTAATACCGTCTATTTATCTGGATTGTGATGCAATGTGTGGAATTCATATAGCTAGATATGAAATACGAAGTATGTGATATTTCGCATTTACCATGTCTAAAGAGAATGTGGATTCCAAATATTGCAGTTTTACACTTTCTTTTCTGTGACCGTAAGTGTAGTATGTAGTGGTAATGCTGATTGTCGTTGCTATACATCGACGACGATCGGTGTATGCATACTTACTTACGTTGATGATATGAGATATTATGTGTTGCTGAGATATGATGTGCAGGATTGTCGCGATTGAATAGCCGGGGGTTTTTTATGTGAGATAAGAGTTTTATATTTTCATTCATGTAAATTCAGATTGAGCAGGTCCAAGACAGCATATATGCACTGCAAATTTAGTAGCCAGAGAAGTCAAAACCATATTGGTATAACATTGGAAGGGCAAGAGATATCACCGAGCGACCAGTTTAGATATCTAGGTTCCATCATCCAAAGGAATGGGGAGATCGATAGTGATGTTAATCAAAGGATCCAAGCTGGTTGGTTGAAATGGAGGAGTGCAACAGGGATTTTGTGTGATCGTAACTTTCCGTTAAAATTGAAAGGGAAGTTTTATCGGAGCGCTATTCGGCCTGCCTTATTATATGGTACAGAATGCTGGGCTCCTAAGAAGCATCATACACAGAAGATGCACGTAGCGGAGATGCGCATGCTTCGTTGGATGTGCGGTAACACTAGAAAAGACAAGGTGCGAAATGAGGATATTCGTGCAAAAGTTGGTGTAGCACCCGTGGAGGAGAAGATGCGGGAAAACCGGCTTAGATGGTTTGGTCATGTGCGACGCAGACCTATGGAAGCACCGGTTCGACGAATAGATACTCTCGATATGGGTAATGGCAAAAGGGCAAAAGGGAGACCGAAGAAAACATGGATGGAGGTGATACGAAACGATATGGTTGCCAAAGGACTCAATGAAAGTATATTGTTCGATAGAAGTGAGTGGAGACAGAGGATTCATGTGCTGGACCCGGCGTGATTCTCATGTTGGTTCATGTAGCCTACCCCATATGCTTGGGATAAAAGGCTCAGTTGTTGTTGTTGTTGTTGTGTATTCATGTAAATTCAGATGTAATGTAATATTCTTATATTTGGGGAACTTCCGGGTTGAGGTTGATGCCACCAGTGTTGTATATTATTTACTTTTCCGCATTAGGATGGACCCAAGGAGGGGAGCACAAGTGACCGGGTTCTGGGGTTTAGTGGGAGGCCATCTCGAGGAGTCGAGACCGAGTCTCCTAAACTCCGGAATTGGCAGGGTCGCTTTCCGCTCTCGTAGGGGTCCAGGGTGTGGGCTTGGCTATTCATCGCGACTGTGGAATCCGTATTTTCTATTGTTGGCTAAATACTAAATACGGACGTTCTAGTATATCCCACATTATATCTATGTTTCTGCTGCGATATCTGTGATGTGATCATTAGATATGTTCTGTGATAAATACGGTATAAAGTATAAATGATATATTATATAGGCGTTACTTATGTTTTACACCCGTGCTAGCCCTGCCCTGCTCTGCCGTTAGTTACCTAACCTAACGGTGCACGAGGGGACATCAAGGCGAATGTGGATGACATAAGTGTACGTCGTATTTATCTGTGATGTTTAGGTAACTTAAATGATGGGACTTCATTAATGTGATTAATGAAAGAAAAGAAACCTAAAAGATGTTGTAGAATAAAATTTTCAAATAAAAGGGTAGCTACAGTCTTGCTTTGCATAGCGGTATATATGATATACCCTGCAACTTATTCGATAGGGAAAGAGCCGAGATCCCTTCACCTGGACTGACCTCTTCAGCGAAACTTGCAGATGCTACAACACTCGGTTTTGCTTTTGATTGCTTTTGGTGTTTTGCTTTGCATAGCGATATATATGATATATCCTGCACCTTATTCGATGAGGAAAGAGCCGAGATCACTTCACCGGGAGTGACCTCTTTAGCAAAACTAATAAAAGCCTCAGAATCACTCCATTTCAAAATTCACTAGATTCTACAACGATATCAAGTTCATTACGCAATAGGTTTTCAGAAAAACCTGTCGTAGCCCTCCGTCATTTCAGATAAGTCCTACTTAGTATTCGCGCTACGTTTGTTAGCCTGCGTCAAGGCGTAGTGTGCGGTAGCTAACTAGTATTTATCTGTTTGTGCATATGATGCAGATTGGATTAGGGTAGTCGTACGACTTTGTTGGCCTGCCTCAAGGGTCGTACGGGTGGGTTTATTTCAATCAAGAAATGATGGGTTGAACTTGACTAGCGCACTATGGTTTGTTGGCCTGCGTCAAGGTCATGGGACGCTAAGGGCAAAATATTATCGGGAATTTCAAGTGTTGAAATTTGCAATGAGATTGCATAGCTTCTATGAGATAGTTGGATCCCGATACCCACTTCGAGTAATTGTTACTCCTGGGAGAGTTTTACACAGGACAATTAGCCGATCAAGTAGGTGTCTAGAAAGGTGTCAACGGGGTTACGCCTCTAGGAAAACGAGGTTTACATTAATTAGGTCCGTGCGAAAGCACGGGGAACATCCTTCAAAGTACCGACACTGGCCTGGCTGAAAGATTGGCGAAATTGTAAGGTGTAATTAATCCCGGCTAGTCTTTCCTTTTAGGGTTTGAAGGAAGATTTGATAAAAACAGTGGGAGCCATCCTGATTAGATAAGATAATAACCAATCTGATCTTCCAAGAGCATACACTAAAGTGTTTTCTTCTCTCTCTCCAGATAGCGACCATGTCATGCCTTGATCAAGATAATAATATGGATGTATTGACTGAACCCGCATGTTATACTGTGCTGGGGAACGTTGGTTCCTTTCTATCTTATAAGAGTTATAGGACTGAACAGGACATAGGGGAATACCAGGAATCCCATGCCACCCGAATGAAGAAAGTACATGTTGATGCATTTTCTTCGGGTGTGTTCGTTACAGAGAACTGTTTCTCCATTTTCCCTACGTCCTGGGTATTAGATACCGGGTCAGGATCCCATATATGTAATCAGTTACATGGGCTTAAGAAAGGTAGAGAACTTGGAGAAGGTGATAAAGACATAAGGGTTGGAAATGGTGCAATTGTTGCAGCTAAGACCGTCGGTGAATATCACCTTGTATTACCAACTAGTAAAACATTGATTCTGAATGAATGCTATTACATGTCGAACCTGATATGCAACATTATATCAGTTTCTTTGTTGAGTAAAGAAGGATATAATTTTGTATTATAAGATAATGTTATGAACATTTTCCTTAACCAAAAGTTGGTTGGATCAGGCACGTTGTGCAATGGCATATATGTTCTAAATCAATCAACAGTTCTGAGTATAACAAACACACACAAGAGGATGAGTTCAGAAATGAACGAATCCTTCTTGTGGCATTGCAGACTGGGTCCCATCAATGCGACACGACTAGCTAAGTTGCATAAGGATGGATATTTGAATCCATTTGAATTTTCATCTTATGACACTTGCCAGTCATGTCTCAAAGGCAAGATGACCAAAACTCCGTTTACGGGACACGGAGAAAGAGTTACGGAACTCTTGGGACTGGTGCATAGTGATGTATGCGGTCCAATGTCTACACATGCCAGGAATGGTTCTGCGTACTTCATTACATTCACTGCCGATCTCTCTAGATTCGGATATGTGTTCCTGCTTTTGAGAAATTTAGAGAATATAAACAAGATGTCGAGAACCAAACCGGAAAAAGTATTAAAATCCTTCGATCTAATCGAGGAGGAGAATACTTGAGCAATGAATTCCTGGACTTCCTAAAAGAGAATGGGATTCTCTCTCAGCTGACTCCTCCATATACACCACAGCACAACGGTGTATCAGAACGGAGGAACCGCACCCTATTAGATATGGTGCGCTCTATGATGAGCACAGCTGAGTTACCTATTTCCTTCTGGGGGTATGCACTGGAAACAGCTGCAGACCTATTGAATATGGTTCCCACCAAATCCGTGCCAACCACTCCATATGAGATATGGAAAGGAAAGAGACCATGTCTTAATTATGTTAAGATATGGGGTTGTCCGGCATATGTAAAAACACAGAATCCGGACAAACTCGCGGCAAGGTCCATTCTGTGTAAGTTTATTGGATATCCCAAACATTCGCGCGGGTATATCTTCTACCACACCGAGGAACAAAAGGTGTTTGTTTCTCGACATGCCACCTTTTTAGAAAAGGAATTTCTTGAAAAAGAGATTAGTGGCAAGGAGGTAGAACTGGAAGAGGTTCCAGCAATACAGACTACGACAGAAGATTTGGTTGAACCAGAGGATTCGGTAGTTCCTAATGAACCTCAGCCTCTCCGCCGATCTAGTAGGGTTCCTCACCCACCAGAGAGATACTATGGTTTTCTCATGAATGGTGGGAGCGAAGATTGCATCATGGAGGATGATGACCCAACTAGCTTCTAGCAGGCCATCACGAATGGGGACTCAGTGAAATGGCAGGATGCAATGCGGTCCGAGATGTAATCCATGTACACCAACAAAGTATGGACTTTGGAAGATGCTCCTGAAGGGGTAAAACCCATTGGGAGCAAGTGGATCTTCAAGAAAAAATTTGGTGTAGATGGAAAAGTGGAGACTTTCAAAGCTAGACTTGTTGCAAAGGGTTTTCGTCAAAGACCAGGTATAGACTATGACGAAACCATTTCTCCAGTAGCTATGCTTAAATCCATCCGGATCATGCTTTCCATTGCTGCATATCATGATTACGAAATCTGGCAGATGAATGTTAAGACCGCCTTTCTAAACGGTGATTTAGAAGAGTGCGTGTACATGACTCAGCCAGAGGGCTTTGTAGATAGTGGGAGCAGCGGGAAGGTATGCAAGCTGCTTAAATCCATTTATGGATTAAAGCAAGCATTGCGGAGTTAGAACATCTGCTTTGACGTAGTTATCAAAGAGTTTAATTTCGTCAAAAACGTAGATGAACCTTGTATCTACAAGAAGGTGGCAGAGAGTAAGGTTGTCTTTCTCGTATTGTACGTGGACGACATACTCTTGATAGGAAATGACATTCCTATGCTGCAATCGGTCAAGCTCTTCTTATCACAAAGATTCTCAATGAAATATCTTGGTGATGCCTCCTTCATATTAGGAATTAAGATCTATAGAGATAGATCTAAACGGATTTTGGGATTGCCCCAATCCAGGTACATTGACACCATACTAAAGAGGTTTAGTATGGAAGAATCCAAGCGTGGGAACTTACCCACGATCTCTGGAGTCACTCTCTCCAAAGAGATGTCTCCCAAGGCTGATTTGGAGAGAGCTCGCATTCAAGGGATACCCTATGCTTCGGCTGTAGGCTCTATCATGTACGCAATGCTATGTACCAGACCCGATGTAGCATACACACTAAGTGTAGTGAGCAGGTATCAATATGATCCTCGAGAGAGTCACTGGACAGCTGTGAAGAGCATTTTCAAGTACTTGTTAGTGTATATGCCCTAGAGGCCATTACTGTATCATACTAGTTTGTATATTACTTAATGGAAGCTTGGGATATTCACCTTGTATAGACAATCTTGCTCAATATAGTAGTATGCTACTTGGTTTGTTTCTACTTCAATGTGTACATGTGTTTATTTTAGTATATCACCTATACACATTAGTGGAGCCCTTAGGATCTTTGCTTGATTACCAGCGTTGTGATGGCAGTCACACTAGTGGGGGCTGGGTAATCTATAACCACATCCTTATGCAGGTCCCTAGTCGCAGGATTGTCGAGACAGGGCATCGATACTCCGGAGTAGACTAGAGTATTCGCTTCTCATCCCAGTGTGGGAGACGGTCTGTCCCACAGCCGTCAGTACGTCGTACTTGAGATAGTATGCGGGTGCTCGTTGGGTTACGAGTACACTGGACAGGACTCGTCGGGAACAGTTGGTTGGTACTATACCTATCGTCAGTTATCAGTTCCCAGGTGACATGAGTACAGCTTAGTCCGCTGACTTGACACTGTCACTTCGCCTCGAGTGTGTTCCCACTGTACTTAGATTACTACCCTACCACGGCTCAAAGGAGTCGTGCAAACAGGTAGTAGTAGGGTACAGTCCCGAAGCACTTGGAGGCAGTGACGGTTAGACAGGATTCGTCTCTCCCGGTATTGGGGGTTGACATCGCGCTGTGTCTACGAGAGCCATTACACGAGTAGTCCCTGGCCAGGGCAAGAGAGATATACTGGTAGGTTTCCAGTGTTATCTCAGGGTGTTCTGGGCTTCACTCCGACACGACTTGTACCGCTATCGGTGGACTGACGTTTACCGCCCCCTAGGCCCGCCATGCGATGTATCAGACGAACAGACCGGACTGTACAGAGAGATTGTCACATTCTGACTCAGTAGGAGTTCAGATGGGTTTCACCTCGTCAGTCTTCTTATCGGCATCTACCTGCGGACCGTTACGCACAGCTAGTGCCGCTTGCGGTCTGTGGTTAAACCCACTGCCAGCGTAGTGTCGAGTCTTTAGAGTCCCACACAGAAAGCTATTCTCCTTTAGGCAAAAGAGTAGGGGTCGCATGGTTTTGCGACAGGTCGCATGGTTTTGCGACAGGGTTCGGTCACATCCGTGCACTTGTGCACGTACAGTGTCCG
The DNA here is from genome assembly GCA_030015575.1 of Agapanthus africanus. Taxonomy (NCBI): domain Eukaryota; kingdom Viridiplantae; phylum Streptophyta; class Magnoliopsida; order Asparagales; family Amaryllidaceae; genus Agapanthus; species Agapanthus africanus. The sequence continues at coordinate 291,493,132 of CM057340.1, forward strand.
GACAGTTAACACTAGCGGGCTTTGGTTTAAGCCAGATCCTAGTGTACGTTTTGGGAATGGTTTTATCTCGTTTGTATTCGTGTTCCTCGGAACGCGGATGCGGGTGCGTATGCAAAGTTGACAGAGAGACAGAGGCAGAGGATTCTCATTGGGGTTGTTGACTGTTGACCGTCGACCATTGACTTTTGCTTAACCCTAATGAGAATAAGAAATATTATTAACATTAATATTAATTAAGTATTATAGTGACATGGTTGTTGAGGGGTTGACTTTGGTGACTTGTTGACTTTGTTGACCGGTTGACTAGGTTGGACTAGTTGATCATCATCATGACAATGGCTATCATTCTATGGCAAAGACTTTTGCTTGCTTATTTATTTATGCAAAATGAGTGCATGAAATGATATAGCCATTTTGACTTAAACCATCACACCATACTTGATTACTATTTTTGTTATGATGGCTTTTGGATTATGAGAGGTGAGAATGAGAAAAGAATGGCTCATTCTTTCATTTGCTTTCTCTCTCTTGAGCTCTCTCATTCTCAAGCTCTCCCTCTTCCTCTTGCTCTCTCTAGCTCAAGGCAAACCATTCTCATGTGTTGAGATTCATTGCCTTAGGGATAAAAAGACTCCAAAACAATCCTCTACTCATTCTAGTTCACAAGGCCTAGCAAGCCAAGTGTTCTAGTTTCTTCAAAGATCGAAGAAGAAGCCAAAGGTAGAAGCTTTCAGGTGGATCCATCTTCGGCGCAAGGAGACAACGAGGTGAGGCCGATCCGTACACTGGGAAGAGTTGAAGACGAAGGAGTTCAAGAAAGGTATAGCCCCTAACCGAGTAGGTAAACTCAAGTTAGGTTGTTAGTTAGTTGTTTAACAAAGATCCGTATTTGTAGTCCATGTTACCACCCACTTGAAAATCGTTTTTCACCACTTCCGCAACCCCGTAAGTACCGGGGAAGGGTAGCATGGACTTACAGTGGTATCAGAGCCAGGTTAAACACTATCTAACATGTTAGCGAAGTAAGTAGAAGTTCGATCGAAGAAAATGTAGCGAAACAAACCCGTAAAATCAAGTTTCTGCCGAATTTTTTTTCTGTCCAAAAAATGATAAATCTTATCTTAAAATTCGGCTCAGGCTTTTGTTTAAACACCCAAGAAATTTTGTCCATCGAATCGGTCAAAGCGCCGTGAAAACGCGGCGGGAGCATGCTCCCGCCGTGGTTCCGCGGCCGAGTTGACTCGGTCGAGGAAACTATTTCTTGCAGAGTTTTTCTGGTGTTGTTTTGGGATTTTTGGGATATGTGTTTTCTGCCCAAATTTTACAGAAAGAAAAATTAGTTTTTGGGGCTTGAAAATCCGTATTTTTATCGAACTTCTAAAGACTAAAACTGACGGGTATATATCTGTGATGTGTTATGTGTATTGAACGTCCGCTAATCGCTATACGTCGATTAGTTGGGGTTATACATATCTGTGATCTGTAATGCTGATGGTATGTGTATATGAATTCTTTGGATTGTCGCGGATGAATAGCCGGGGGTTATGAGATGAGAGTTTTTCCTTTTATCTTTCAATTCATGTAATATGTAAATTAATGTAATATTATTTTTGGCCGCACAACCGGGTCGGGGTTGTAGCCGTCATTGTATAATTTCTTTTTACTATTTTTGCTCCTAGGATAGACCCAAGGTGGGGTGCAAAAACTACCGGGTATCTCGAAGTGCCGAGTGGCCTACTCACGTCGTTGAGGGAGGTTGCTCCACTTCGGATATTTGGCGGGTTGTTTGCCGCACCCGTAGGGGTCTAGGGTGGGGTATTGGCTTTTCATCGCGACCGTGTAATCCGCTTTTCGTTACAGGCTCGTACGAATTGCGGATTCCTAGTATATCCATTGTATTCATCTGTGATCTAAAATGGCTATCATTGCAATATATCTATACATTATATTATTTAGGCGTTGCATATGTTTTGCAGCCGCACTAGCCCAGCCCCCGCTCTGTCCTTAGTTATGTAACCTAACGGGTAATGACGGGGCCCCGTGGCGAATGCGAATGGCATAAGTGTACGTCATATTTTGGTTGTTTTCTGCAATGGTAGGACTAAATGATGGGACGCATTAAAAGAACTAATGCAAGAAAAATAAACCAAGTAAAAGTCGTTGGAACACTTTCAAAACCACTCGGTTTCTTTTCAAAATAACTTTTAAACGTGGAGCTTAAGCCACTCCTTTTAAAAGCTATCTTATTCCATCGATTATATCAAGTTCACTACGTTCACGGTTTCGCCAAAACCAATCGTAGCCCTCCGTCGTTTCACATGGATGGTCAATAGTATTCAAGCTATGTATGTTGGCCAAAGTCAAGGCATATTGATTGGTAGCTATTGGGTATTCATGTGCAGCATAGATAGATGTGTTGGTTTGGGGCAGTCGTACTACCATTTTGGCCAAAGTCAAGGGTATGTGCGGATGGGCTCAAATTAACCTGGAGAATGACGGGTAGAACTTGACATGTGACTTATGATATTTTGGCCAAAGTCAAGGTCATAAGAGCATGGGGCTAAAATCCACATCGGAAGTTTCAAAAGAACTGAAACTTGCTAGTGTTGCATACCATTTGGAGTGTGATGATTCTGGTAGGATTCCTTCAGTTTCGTCACGCAATGATATTTGGATCCCGATCCTACTGTGAGTATATGCTACTCCTCGGGAAATTTCACACTTAACGATCAATGCTATAAACCAAGTAGGTGTCTAGAAAGGTGTTAGCGGGGCTACGCCCCCAGGGAAAAGTGGTTCTTAAATTAAGAAACTTCGTGAAAGCGTTGGAAAACCTCCCTCGAAGTACCGACACCAGCCTGGCCGAACGGTTAAGCAAGTATTGTACGGTGAGATTGATCCTGACTAATTCTTCCTTTTTGGTTTGAGGAGGAATTCGAGAGACAGTGGGAGCCATCATGTTTAGACAAATTAAAAACCACTCTAAACTTGCAAGAGCATCATGCTAAAGTGTTTCTTCTCTCTCTCCGAATTGCAGCGACCAATCATCATGACCGGACTTAAGTTATTACTAGATAAAAACATACTGACAGGGCCAAACTACAAAGATTGGCTCAGGAATGTCAAAATTGCAATCACTTATGACAAGTTGGGGTATCTCCTTACCACCAAAGCTCCCCCTGTCCTAGGTCCCACCTCCAGCGTCGCGGATAAGGAAATCCGTAAGACTTGGGAGATCGATTGTGCGAAGGCCAGGTGCCTCGTGCTTGCCTCTATGGACAACGAACATCAGAGGAGGCACGAGAATATGGACCTTGAATTCATATTTCTCCATATAAAAGAACTGTATGGAGAGCAATCTTGTATCGCAAGATACGAAGTGTCGAAGAAGTTATTTTCGGCAAGGTTGGCCATCGGATCATCGGTAGCGGAACACGTGCTTAAGATGATTGGCTTCATAGAGGAGCTCGCGGACCTTGGGACCACGTTGGAGAATGAGCTCTATACGGACTTGATTCTTCAGTCCTTTCCTTCCACTTACGCCGAGTTCATCGTGAATTTCAACTTGCAAGAAAAGGAAGTTGAACTTTCAGAGCTCCTCAACATGCTGAGGAGCGCAGAGGGCACCCTACAGAAAGGTAGGGAAACATCCATTTTGTTTGTAGGAGGATCTTCATCTTCTATGTCCAAGACGAAAGCCAAGGGAAAGAAGAAGAAAGCCCCCGCCAAACCAAGGGGCGGTGTTAGTAAAGTGGATACGAAGGGAAAGACAAAAGCAACAGAGGTAGCGGGAAAGCTTGTGGATAAGGAAGAATGCTTTTACTGTCACAAGAGTGTGTAAGTCCATGATACCTCTCCCGGTACTTACGGGCTTGCGGAATTTGATGAAAAACAATTTTCTAGAGGCGGTAACATGGACTCAAAACGGATCTTTGTTTAACTATCTACCTAACAACCTAATTACGAGTTGTTAACTACTCGGTTAGGGGGTTATACCTTTCTTTCTTGAACTCCTTGTTAGTGTATATGCCCTAGAGGCCATTACTGTATCATACTAGTTTGTATATTACTTAATGGATGCTTGGGATATTCACCTTGTATATACAATCTTGCTCAAAACAGTAGTATGCTACTTGGTTTGTTTCTACTTCAATGTGTACATGTGTTTATTTTTGTATATCGCCTATACACATTAGTAGAGCCCTTAGGATCTTTGCTTGATTACCAGCGATGTGATGGCCGTCACACTAGTGGGGCTGGGTAATCTATAAGCACATCCTTATGCAGGTCCCTGGTCGCAAGACTATCGAGACAGGGCATCGATACTCCGGAGTAGACCAGCGCATGCGCTTCTCATCCCAGTGTGGGAGACGGTCTGTCCCACAGCCGTCAGTATGTCGTACTTGAGATAGTATGCGGGTGCTCGTTAGGTTACGGGTACACTGGACAGGACTCGTCGGGAACTGACTAGTTGGTATTATACCTATCGTCAGTTATCAGTTCCCAGGTGACATGAGTACAGCTTAGTCCGCTGACTTGACACTGTCACTCCGCCTCGAGTGTGTTCCCACTGTACTTTGATCACTACCCTACCACGGCTCAAAGGAGTCGTGCAAACAGGTAGTGGTTGGGTGCAGTCCCGAAGCACTTGGAGGCAGTGACGGTTAGACAGGATTCGTCTCTCCCGGTATTGGGGGTTGACATCGCGCTGTGTCTAGGAGAGCCATTACACGAGTAGTCCCTGGCCAGGGCAAACGAGATATACTGGTAGGTTTCCAGTGTTATCTCAGGGTGTTTTGGGCTTCGCTCCGGCACGACTTGTACCGCTATTGGGGGACTGACATTTACCGCCCCCTAGGCCCGCCATGCGATGTATCAGACGAACAGACCGGACTGTACGGAGAATGTCACACTCAGGCTCAGTAGGAGTTCAGATGGGTTTCGCCTCGTCGGTCTTCTTGTCGGCATTACCTGGGGACCGTTACGCACAGCTAGTGCCGCTTGCGGTCTGTGGTTAAACCCACTGCCAGCATCGTGTCGAGTCTTTAGAGTCCCACACAGAAAGCTTTTCACCTTTAGGCAAAAGAGTAGAGGTCGCATGGTATTGCGACAGGTCGCATGGTTTTGCGACAGGGTTCGGTCACATCCGTGCACTTGTGCACGTACAGTGTCCGGACAGTTTACACTAGCGGGCTTTGGTTTAAGCCAGATCCTAGTGTACCTTATGGGATTGGATTTATCCAGTTTGCATTCGTGTTCCTCGGAACGCGGATGCGGGTGTGTATGCACAGTTGACAGGGAGGCAGAGGCTGCGGATTCTCATTAGGGTTGTTGACAGTTGACCGTTGACTTTTTGACTTTTTGCACAACCCTAATGAGAATATGATATGTGATTAACTATTATATTAATTAAGTATTATGGTGATATGGTTGTTGACTTGTTGACTTTTGTTGACTTGTTGACTTGTTGACTTTTGTTGACTTGTTGACCGGTTGACTAGGCTTGACTAGTTGACCATCATGATAACCATGGTTATCATTTCATGCCAAAGGCTTTTTCTTGCTTGCTCATTTGAGCAAAATGAGTGCATGACATGATAAGGTTATGGTTGCTTCTAACCATCACATAAGACTTTTTTGATATGATGAGTTATGATCACTTTGGATTATGAGAGGGTGAGAGACAAAATACTTGCTCATTCTTTCTTGCTCATTCTCTCTCTTGTTCTTGAGCTCTCCTCTTGCTCTCACCCTCAACCTCTTGCTCCCTCTCTTGATCTATGGTTCTCTTGTCTCATGAGTTGAGAATCAAGAACCATAGATAAAATCCCATTCTATTTCCTCTCTACTCATTCTAGTTCACTAGGTTTAGCAAACCAAGTGAACTAGTTTCTTCAAAGAACGAAGAAGGAGCTAAAGGTTGGAGCTTTCAAGTGGATCTATCTTCGGCGTACGGAGACAACGAGAAGGAGCCATCGAACCACCATCGGAGCTTGAAGAGAAGGAGTTCAAGTTTAGGTATAACCATCTTCATCCGAGTCGCTAAATATCTTTAGCTTAGTTTGCTAGTTTTAGTTTAGGTAAAGATCCCGACCTAGCTTAGTCCATGTTGCCTCTTGCGTTAAAATTTTGATTTTATACCGTTTCCGCCTCCCCGTAAGAACCGGGGGTCGCAACGTGGACTTACAGTGGTATCAGAGCCTAACTAAACTTAAACTAGCTTAGTAGTGAAGTGTAACGAAGTTCGGAACCGGAAAAATCCAAAAACCAAACTTTTTCTAAAACTGAGTTTCTGTTGAAATTTTTTTGGCTCAAAATGAAAAACTTTACACTTGTAAATTCGGCTCAGGGTTTTGTGTGAACACCCAAGAAAAACGATACAGTAATTCGTCCAAACCGCCGCCCTTCCGCCGCGCGAGCTAGGGATCCGCCGCGGAAACGCCGCGCTTTGTCGTCTTCTGTGCATCGTTTTTCGTGCAGTGTGTGTCTGTGTTGGTTTTGGGATTTTTGAAATATATTATATGTGCCCAGATTTTCCAGAAAAGAAATTTCCTTTTGGGGTCCTATAATTCCGTATTTTTCCGAACTTCACTGCACTTTGACTATGATGGTTATATCTGTGATGTTTGCATGTATTGAACGTCGGCTAATCGCTATAAGTCGATTGGTCGGGGTTATACATGATCTGTAATGTGCTGGAATGTGTATATAAATATGTTGGATTGTCGCGGGTGAATAGCCGGGGGTTGTGAGACGAGAGTTTTCTTTTCTTGCAATTCATGTAAATTTGTAAATTGATGTAATAATTATTTGTATGGCCGCACAACCGGGTCGGGGTTGTAGCCGTCATTGTATAATTTCTTTTTACTGTTTTTGCTCCTAGGATAGACCCATGGAGGGGTGCACAAACTACCGGGTATGCCGAAGTGTCGAGTGGCCTACTCATGGAGATGAGGGAGGTTGCTACGCTTCGGGTACTTGGCGGGTAGTTTGCCGCACCCGTAGGGGTCTTGGGTGGGGTTTTGGCTATTCACCGCGACCGTGTAATCTGTTTTTGTTACAGGCTCGTACAAATTACAGATTCCTAGTACATCCAATGTATTTATCTGTGATCTGAAATGTTTATCATTGCAGTATATCTATATATGATATTATTTAGGCGTTGCTTATGTTTTACAGACGCGCTAGCCCAGCCCCCGCTCTGTCGTTAGTTAAGTAACCTAACGGGTAATGACGGGGCCCCGTGGCGAATGCGAATGTCATAAGCGTACGTCATATTTTGGTTGTTTTCTGCAATGGTAGGATTAAATGATGGGACGCATTAAAAGAACTAATGCAAGAATATCACGCATTAAAAGAACTAATGCAAGGTAATAAACCAAGTTAAAGTCGTTGGAACACTTTCGAAAAACCACTCGGTTCTTTTCAAAAACAACTTTTAAATGCGGAGCTTGAGCCACTCCTTTTAAAAGCTATCTCGTTCCATCGACCAAATCAAGTTCACTACGTTCACGGTTTTGCCAAAACCATTCGTAGCCCTCCGTCGTTTCGTATGAATATTCAATAGTATTCAAGCTGTGTTTGTTGACCTTCGTCAAGGCATAGTGATTGGTAGCTATTGGGTATTCATATGTAGCATAGATAGATGCGTTGATTTGGGACATTCGCATTACCTTGTTGACCTTCGTCAAGGGTATATACGGGTGGATTCAAATTAACCTGGATAATGACGGGCAGAACTTGACATGTAACTTATGATTTGTTGACCTTCGTCAAGGTCATAAGAGCATGGGGCAAAAATCCACATCGGGAGTTTCATAAGTACTGAAACTTGCTAGATTTGCATACCATTTGGAGTGTGATGATTCTGGTAGGATTCCTTCAGTTTCGTCACGCGATGATATTTGGATCCCGATCCTACTGTGAGTATATGCTACTCCTCGGGAAATTTCTCACTTAACGATCAATGCTATAAACCTAGTAGGTGCCTAGAAAGGTGTTAGCGGGGCTACGCCCCCAGGGAAAAGAGGTTCTTTAATTAAGGAACTTCGCGAAAGCGTTGGAAAACCTCCCTCGAAGTACCGACACCGGCCTGGCTGAACGGTTAAGCAAGTATTGTACGGTGGGATTGATCCTGACTAATTCTTCCTTTATGGTTTGAGGAGGGATTCGAGAAACAGTGGGAGCCATCCTGTTTAGACAAACTAAAAACCACTCTAAACTTGCAAGGGCATCATGCTGAGTGTTTCTTCTTCTCTCTCCTAATTGCAGCGACCAATCAACATGACTGGACTTAAGTTACTCCTAGATAAAAACAAACTGACAGGGCCAAACTACAAAGATTGGCTCAGGAATGTCAAGATAGCAATCACTTATGACAAGCTGGGGTATCTTCTCACCACCAAAGCTCCCCCTGTCCCTGGTCCAACTTCCAGTGTCGCGGATAAGGAAATCCGCAAGACTTGGGAGATTGATAGCGCGAAGGCCAAGTGCCTCCTGCTTGCCTCGATGGACAACGAACATCAGAGGAGGCATGAGAATATGGACATGGAGTCCATATTGCTCCATACAAAAGAACTGTATGGAGAGCAATCACGTATCGCAAGATACGAAGCGTCGAAAAAGTTATTTTCGACAAGAATGGCCGTCGGATCATCAGTAGCCGAGCACGTGCTAAAGATGATCGGCTACATTGAGGAGCTCGCTGACCTAGGGATCACATTGGAGAGTGAGCTATATACGGATATAGTTCTCCAGTCCTTTCCTTCCACTTACGCCCAGTTTACACTGAACTTCAACCTACAAGAAAAAGAGGTTGAACTATCAGAGCTCCTCAACATGCTGAGGAGCGCAGAGGGCACCCTACAGAAAGGTAGGGATACATCCACTTTGTTTGTAGGAGGATCATCTTCTTCTAGGTCCAAGACGAAAGCCAAGGGAAAGAAGAAGAAGGCCCCCGCCAAACCAAGGGGCGGTGTTAGTAAAGTGGATACGAAGGGAAAAGCAAAAGCAACAAATATAGCGGGGAAGCTTGTGGATAAGGAAGAATGCTTCTATTGTCATAAGAAAGGACACTGGAAGAATGATTGCAGGGCCTGGAAGGCCAGAACACAGGAATTGAAGCAGGTTGCAGCTTCAGCTTCAGGTGTGTATGTTATTGAAAACTGTCTTTCAATAAACTCTACTTCCTGGGTATTGGATACCGGATCAGGATTTCATATCTGTAATTCTTTGCAGGCGTTGAGAAACCGTAGTGTTTTGAAAGCAGGTGACATGACCCTCAGAGTTGCAAACGGAGCTAGCATGGATGCTAAAGCCGTGGGGGACTATCACCTGGGAATGTCAGATGGACATGTTTTGGTTTTGCGTAATTGCTTTTTTGTACCCAACGCAACTTGTAATATCATTTCTGTATCTTTAGTTTCTAAAGAAGGTTATGAATTTGCGTTTGTAAGTAATGTTGTAAACATTCACCTTAATCAAGTATTGATTGGGTCAGGTACTCTGAGTAATGGTATATACGTGTTAAACCAACCACAGATTTTTAATGTCCAGAATACACACAAAAGAAAGTCTCCAGAAATAAATCAGACTTTCTTATGGCATTGTAGATTGGGTCACATCAATGAGAGAAGGTTGACTAAGTTACATACAGAAGGATATTTGAATGCGTTCGAATATCAATCGTATGCCACTTGTCAATCTTGTCTCAAAGGAAAGATGACAAAGACTCCGTTTACTGGACAAGGAGTAAGAGCGAGCGAGCTCTTGGGACTCGTACACAGTGACGTGTGCGGTCCAATGTCTACACATGCCCGAAGCGGACATTCTTACTTCATTACTTTTACGGATGACTTCTCAAGGTACGGTTATGTCTTCTTAATGAAACATAAGTCCGAGGCCTTTGGAAAATTCCAGGAGTATAAGAATGAAGTAGAGAAACAGACCGGCAAAAGTATTAAGATTCTAAGATCGGATCGAGGTGGAGAATACTTAAGTGCCGAATTCCTGAATTACTTAAAAGAGAATGGTATTCTCTCTCAGCTTACTCCTCCATACACTCCGCAACATAATGGTGTATCGGAGAGACGGAACCGAACCCTATTGGATATGGTTCGGTCCATGATGAGTAACGCTGAGTTACCGCGATCATTCTGGGGATATGCACTAGAAGCAGCTGCGTGTCTCTTGAACAAGGCTCCCACCAAGACTGTGCCTACCACCCCATATGAGATGTGGACTGGGAAGAAACCATGTCTAAAGTATCTCAAGGTATGGGGATGTCCAGCTTTTGTAAAGAAGCAGCATGCGGACAAGCTTGAGGCACGTTCAGTACAGTGTAAGTTTGTGGGATACCCAAGGAACTCCAGGGGGTATCTTTTCTATTCCGCTGAGGAACAAAAGGTTTTTGTTTCTCAGCATGCCCGCTTCTTGGAAACTGAGTTTTTGGAAACCCAGATAAGTGGGAGCACAATAGAACTGGAAGAAGTTCCAGAACCACAGACTGTTACTGAAAGCTTAGTGGAACCAGAGGGTTCAACAGAACAGGACATTCCTGCGCCACTCCGCAGGAGTAGTAGGCAGTCTCATCCGCCCGAGAGATACTACGGTTTTCTCATAGACGGGGATAGAGAGGATTGCATCATAGATTATGATGAGCCTACTAGCTTCCAGCAGGCCGTTCAGAGCGTTGACTCAGTGAAATGGCTGGATGCAATGCGGACCGAAATGGAGTCCATGTACACCAACAAGGTATGGACGTTGGACATTGCTCCAGACGGGGTAAAACCCGTAGGATGCAAGTGGATCTTCAAAAGGAAGATTGGTGTAGATGGACAGGTTGAGACCTATAAAGCTAGGCTGGTAGCAAAGGGTTTTCGTCAAAGACCTGGCTTGGACTACGACGAAACCTTTTCTCCAGTAGCCATGCTGAAATCCATTCGGATCCTTCTTGCCATTGCTGCCTTCCACGATTATGAGATCTGGCAAATGGACGTAAAGACAGCTTTTCTAAATGGAAATTTAGAGGAGTGTGTCTATATGGACCAGCCAGAGGGTTTCATTCAGAGTGGGAGCAGCGGAAAGGTGTGCAAGTTGCTTAAATCCATCTATGGACTAAAGCATGCATCGCGGAGTTGGAACATCTGCTTTGATGAGACGGTCAAAGAATTTGGCTTTATCAAAAATCCAGATGAACCATGCATCTATAGTAGATTTGTAGCGAGAACTGTAGTATTCCTCGTTTTATACGTGGATGACATTCTCTTAATAGGAAATGACATTCCTATGCTACAATCTGTCAAGGGGTTCTTGTCACACAGATTCTCCATGAAAGACCTGGGTGATGCCTCATACATTCTGGGTATCCGGATCTACCGTGACAGATCCAAGAGGATATTAGGACTTTCTCAGTCCAGGTACATCGACACCGTGCTGAAAAGATTCAGTATGGAAGATTCCAAGCGCGGTAACCTACCGGCTTGTCACGGGATCACCCTCTCTAAAGAGATGTCTCCCAAGACTGATTTGGAGAGGGATCGCATGTCTATTATACCCTACGCTTCTGCGGTAGGCTCTATAATGTATGCGATGTTGTGTACCAGACCGGATGTAGCTTATGCACTGAGTGTGGTAAGCCGGTATCAGTCTAACCCAGGGGAGAAACTCTGGATAGCGGTAAAGAACATTCTCAAGTACCTGAGAAGGACTAAGGAGATGTTCTTGGTGTATGGCGGAAAAGACCTCCAGATCGAGGCCTTTACTGACTCCAGCTTCCAGAGTGACAAGGATGATTCCAAGTCCATGTCGGGTTTTGTCTTTACCCTCAATGGAGGGGCGGTGTGTTGGAAGAGTTCCAAACAGGAAACCGTTGCAGACTCGACGATGGAAGCGGAATACATCGCTGCATCTGATGCCGCAAAAGAAGATGTCTGGATGAGGAAGTTCTTGAAAGAACTTCAGGTGGTTCCGTCCATTGTTGATCCAATACCTCTGTATTGCGACAACAACGGGGCTATAGCTTTAGCGAAGGAACCCAGGTCCCATCAGAGATCCAGGCACATCTTGAGGCGGTATCACCTGATCAGGGAGATCGTAGATCGCCAGGAGATCGAGGTTCGGAGAGTCGCTTCAGAAGATAACACTGCTGATCCATTCACCAAGGCCCTGCCCCAGACTCAGTTCGAGCGGCTGATCGAGATGATAGTTCTTCGATACGCCAGTACATGGCCTTAGTGCAAGTGGGAGATTGTTAGTGTATATGCCCTAGAGGCCATTACTGTATCATACTAGTTTGTATATTACTTAATGGATGCTTGGGATATTCACCTTGTATATACAATCTTGCTCAAAACAGTAGTATGCTACTTGGTTTGTTTCTACTTCAATGTGTACATGTGTTTATTTTTGTATATCGCCTATACACATTAGTAGAGCCCTTAGGATCTTTGCTTGATTACCAGCGATGTGATGGCCGTCACACTAGTGGGGCTGGGTAATCTATAAGCACATCCTTATGCAGGTCCCTGGTCGCAGGACTATCGAGACAGGTTATCGATACTCCGGAGTAGACCAGCGCATGCGCTTCTCATCCCAGTGTGGGAGACGGTCTGTCCCACAGCCGTCAGTACGTCGTACTTGAGATAGTATGCGGGTGCTCGTTAGGTTACGGGTACACTGGACAGGACTCGTCGGGAATTGACTAGTTGGTATTATACCTATCGTCAGTTATCAGTTCCCAGGTGACATGAGTACAGCTTAGTCCGCTGACTTGACACTGTCACTCCGCCTCGAGTGTGTTCCCACTGTACTTTGATCACTACCCTACCACGGCTCAAAGGAGTCGTGCAAACAGGTAGTGGTTGGGTGCAGTCCCGAAGCACTTGGAGGCAGTGACGGTTAGACAGGATTCGTCTCTCCCGGTATTGGGGGTTGACATCGCGCTGTGTCTAGGAGAGCCATTACACGAGTAGTCCCTGGCCAGGGCAAACGAGATATACTGGTAGGTTTCCAGTGTTATCTCAGGGTGTTTTGGGCTTCGCTCCGGCACGACTTGTACCGCTATTGGGGGACTGACGTTTACCGCCCCCTAGGCCCGCCATGCGATGTATCAGACGAACAGACCGGACTGTACGGAGAATGTCACACTCAGGCTCAGTAGGAGTTCAGATGGGTTTCGCCTCGTCGGTCTTCTTGTCGGCATTACCTGGGGACCGTTACGCACAGCTAGTGCCGCTTGCGGTCTGTGGTTAAACCCACTGCCAGCGTAGTGTCGAGTATTTAGAGTCCCACACAGAAAGCTTTTCGCCTTTAGGCAAAAGAGTAGAGGTCGCATGGTATTGCGACAGGTCGCATGGTTTTGCGACAGGGTTCGGTCACATCCGTGCACTTGTGCACGTACAGTGTCCAGACAGTTTACACTAGCGGGCTTTGGTTTAAGCCAGATCCTAGTGTACCTTATGGGATTGGATTTATCCAGTTTGCATTCGTGTTCCTCGGAACGCGGATGCGGGTGTGTATGCACAGTTGACAAGGAGGCAGAGGCTGCGGATTCTCATTAGGGTTGTTGACAGTTGACCGTTGACTTTTTGACTTTTTGCTCAACCCTAATGAGAATATGATATGTGATTAACTATTATATTAATTAAGTATTATGGTGATATGGTTGTTGACTTGTTGACTTTTGTTGACTTGTTGACTTTGTTGACTTGTTGACTTTTGTTGACTTGTTGACCGGTTGACTAGGCTTGACTAGTTGACCATCATGATAACCATGGTTATCATTTCATGCCAAAGACTTTTTCTTGCTTGCTCATTTGAGCAAAATGAGTGCATGACATGATAAGGTTATGGTTGCTTCTAACCATCACATAAGACTTTTTTGATATGATGAGTTATGATCACTTTGGATTATGAGAGGGTGAGAGACAAAATACTTGCTCATTCTTTCTTGCTCATTCTCTCTCTTGTTCTTGAGCTCTCCTCTAGCTCTCACCCTCAACCACTTGCTCCCTCTCTTGATCTATGGTTCTCTTGTCTCATGAGTTGAGAATCAAGAACCATAGATAAAATCCCATTCTATTTCCTCTCTACTCATTCTAGTTCACTAGGTTTAGCAAACCAAGTGAACTAGTTTCTTCAAAGAACGAAGAAGGAGCTAAAGGTTGGAGCTTTCAAGTGGATCTATCTTCGGCGTACGGAGACAACGAGAAGGAGCCATCGAACCACCATCGGAGCTTGAAGAGAAGGAGTTCAAGTTTAGGTATAATCATCTTCATCCGAGTAGCTAAATATCTTTAGCTTAGTTTGCTAGTTTTAGTTTAGGTAAAGATCCCGACCTAGCTTAGTCCATGTTGCCTCTTGCGTTAAAATTTTGATTTTATACCGTTTCCGCCTCCCCGTAAGAACCGGGGGTCGCAACGTAGACTTACACTCCTTCGTCTTCATCTCTTGATGGTGTACGGATCGGCTTCACCCCGTCGTCTCCTTGCGCCGAAGATCGATCCACCCGAAAGCTTCTACCTTTGGCTTCTTCTTCGAATTTTGAAGAAACTAGTTCACTTGGTTTGCTAAACCTTGTGAACTAGAGTGAGTAGAGGAGAGTGTGATGGGATTTTCTCTATGGTTCTTGCTTCTCAACATGACACAAGTGAACCATAGACAAGAGAGAGAGCAAGAGGAAGTGGGTGAGAGCAAGAGAATGAGAGAGCTCAAAACCAAGAGAGAGAAAGACAATGAAAGAATGAATCTCTCTTTTCTCTTTCACCCTCTCATAATCCAAAAACATCATGAGCCATAATGTTAATCAAGTATTATGTGATGGTTCATATCATGTCAAAGACAATATCATTTTCATGCACTCATTTTGCAAACCACCATAAGCAAGCAAAAGTCTTTGCATGAAAATGACAACCATGGTAATGATGATGGTCAACTAGTCCAACCTAGTCAACCGGTCCACAAAGTCAACATGTCAACAAAGTCAACCCCTTTACAACCATGTCACTATAATACTTAATTAATATTATTGCTAATCATAATTCTTATTCTCACTAGGGTTAAGCAAAAGTCAACGGTCAACGGTCCACAGTCAACTGTCAACAGTCAACAGTCAACAACCCCAACGAGAATACTCTGCCTCTGTCTCTATGTCAACTGTGCATACACACCCGCATCCGCGTTCCGAGGAACACGAATACAAACGAGATAAAACCAATCTCAAAACGTACACTAGGATCTGGCTTAAACCAAAGCCCGCTAGTGTTAACTGTCCGGACACTGTACGTGCACAAGTGTATGGATGTGACCGAACCCTGTCGCAAAACCATGCGACCTGTCGCAAAGCCATGCGACCTCTACTCTTTTGCCTGAAGGCGAATAGCTTTCTGTGTGGAACTCTAAAGACTCGACACTACGCTGGCAGTGGGTTTAACCACAGACCGCAAGCGGCACTAGCTGTGCGTAACGGTCCCCAGGTAGATGCCGACAAGAAGACTGACGAGGTGAAACCCATCTGAACTCCTACTGAGCCTGAATGTGACAGTCTCCGTACAGTCCGGTCTGTTCGTCTGATACATCGCATGGTGGGCCTAGGGGGCAGTAAACGTCAGTCCCCTAATAGCGGTAAAAGCCGTGTCGGAGTGAAGCCCAGAACACCATGAGATAACACTGGAAACCTACCAGTATATCTCGCTTGCCCTGGCCAGGGACTACTCGTGTAATGGCTCTCCTAGACACAGCG
Organism: Agapanthus africanus; assembly: GCA_030015575.1. Classification (NCBI taxonomy): domain Eukaryota; kingdom Viridiplantae; phylum Streptophyta; class Magnoliopsida; order Asparagales; family Amaryllidaceae; genus Agapanthus; species Agapanthus africanus. Next base: position 291,508,871 of record CM057340.1, read on the forward strand.
CGATGTCAACCCCCAATACCGGGAGAGACGAATCCTGTCTAACCGTCACTGCCTCCAAGTGCTTTGGGACTGCACCAAAAACTACCTGTTTGCACGACTCCTTTGAGCCGTGGTAGGGTAGTAATCAAAGTACAGTGGGAACACACTCGAGGCGAAGTGACAGTGTCAAGTCAACGGACTAAGCTGTACTCATGACACCTGGGAACTGATAACTGATGATGGGTATAATTCCAACCAATCAGTTCCCAACGAGTCCTGTCCAGTGTACTCATAACCTAACGAGCACCCGCATACTATCTCAAGTACGACGTACTGACGGCTGTGGGACAGACCGTCTCCCGAGCTGGGATAAGAAGCGCATACGCTAGTCTACTCCGGAGTATCGATGCCCTGTCTCGATAGTCCTGAGACTAGGGACCTGCATAAGGATGTGCTTATAGATTACCCAGCCCCCACGAGTGTGACTGCCATCACAACTCTAGTATTCAGGCAAAGATCCTAAGGGCTCTACTAATATGTATAAGCAATATGCTAAAAGAAACACATGCACATATTAAAGTAGAAACAAACCAAGTAGCATACTACCATTTTGATCAAGATTGTCAATATAAGGTGAATATCCCAAGCTTCCATTAAGTAATATACATACTAGTATGATACAGTAATGGCCTCTAGGGCATATACACTAAAAATCTCCCACTTGCACTAAGGCCATTTACTGGCGTATCGGAGACCTATCATCTCGATCAGCCGCTCGAACTGAGTCTTGGGTAAGGCCTTCGTGAGTGGATCAGCAGTGTTATCTTCCGTATTTACTCTCTTCACCTCGATCTCCCGGCGGTCAACGATCTCCCTGATCAGGTGGTACCGCCTCAAAATATGCCTGGACTTCTGATGGGACCCGGGTTCCTTCGCTAAAGCTATAGCGCCGTTGTTGTCACAATACAGCGGTATTGGATCAACACTGGTAGGAACCACCTGAAGTTCCGTGAGGAACTTCTTCATCCAGACAGCTTCCTTTGCGGCATCGCAAGCAGCTATGTACTCCGCTTCCATAGTTGAGTCAGCAACGGTTTCCTACTTGGAACTCTTCCAGCAAACCGCCCCTCCATTGAGGATAAAGACATAACCCGATATGGACTTGGAGTCATCCTTGTCACTCTGGAAGCTGGAGTCAGCAAAGGCCTCAATCTGGAGGTCTTTTCCGCCATACACCAAGAACATCTCCTTAGTCCTTCTTATGTACTTGAGAATGTTCTTTACTGCTATCTAGTGTTTCTCCCCTGTGTTTGACTGATACCGGCTTACAACGCTCAATGCGTATGCTACATCTGGTCTGGTACACAACATCGCATACATAATAGAGCCTACCGCAGATGCGTAGGGTATTGATGACATGCGAGCCCTTTCCAAATCAGTCTTGGGAGACATCTCTTTGGAGAGGGTGATTCCGTGACAAGCCGGTAGATTACCACGCTTGGAATCTTCTATACTGAATCATTTCAGTATGGTTTCGATGTACCTTGATTGTGAAAGTCCCAACATCCTCTTAGATCTATCACGATAGATTTGGATCCCCAGAATGTAGTTGGCATCGCCCAGGTCCTTCATGGAGAGCCTCTGCGACAAGAATCCTTTGACTGACTGTAGCATAGGAATATCATTTCCTATTAGGAGAATGTCATCGACGTACAAAACGAGGAATACCACATTTCTCCCTGCAATCTTACTGTAAATGCATGGTTCATCTGGATTTTTGACAAAGTCGAATTCTTTGACAGTATCATCAAAGCAGATGTTCCAACTCCGCGAAGCCTGCTTGAGTCCGTAGATGGACTTGAACAACTTGCACACTTTACCGCTGCTCCCACTCTGAATGAATCCCTCTGGCTGATCCATATAGACGCACTCTTCCAAATTTCCATTTAGGAAAGCCGTCTTTACGTCCATCTACCAGATCTCATAATCGTTGAAGGCAGCAATGGCAAGAAGGATCCGAATGGATTTAAGCATGGCTACCGGAGAAAAGGTCTCGTCATAGTCCAAACCAGGTCTTTGATGAAAACCTTTTGCAACGAGCCGAGCTTTATAGGTTTCAACCTGCCCATCTACACCAATCTTCTTTCTGAAGATCCATTTGCAGACTACGGGTTTTACCCCTTTTGGAGCAAAGTCCAAAGTCCAAACTTTGTTGGTGTACATGGACTCCATCTCGGTCCGCATTGCATCCAGCCATTTTACCGAGTCACCGCTCTGAATGGCTTGCTGGAAGCTAGTAGGCTCACCATAATCCATGGTGCAATCCTCTCTATCCCCGTCTATGAGAAAACCGTAGTATCTCTCGGGCGGATGAGACTGCCTACTACTCCTGCGGAGTGGCGCAGGAATGTCCGGTTCTTCTGAAACTTCTGGTTCTCCCAAGCTTTCAGTAATAGCTTGTGGTTCTGGAATTTCTTCCAGTTCTATTGCGCTCCCACTTATTCCTTTTTCTAGAAACTGATGTTCCAGAAAGTGGGCATGATGAGAAACAAAAACCTTTTGTTCCTCTGCGTAATAGAAAAAATACCCCCTGGAGTTCTTTGGGTATCCCATAAACTTACACAGTACTGAGCGTGCCTCGAGTTTGTCCGCATGCTGCTTTTTAACAAAAGCTGGACATACCCATGTCTTTAGGTACTTAAGACAGGGTTTCTGCCTACTCCACATCTGATATGGGATGGTAGGCACAGTCTTGGTTGGAGCCTTGTTCAAGAGATATGCAGTTGTTTCTAGTGCATAACCCCAGAAAGATCGCGGTAACTCAGCCTTACTCATCATGGAACGAACCATATCCAATAGGGTCCGATTCCGCCTTTTCGATACACCGTTGTGTTGTGGTGTGTATGGAGGAGTAAGTTGAGAGAGAATTCCATTCTCTTTTAAGTAGTCCAGAAACTCGGCACTCAAGTATTCTCCACCTCGATCAAATCTCAGTGTCTTAATACTTTTTCCTGTTTGTTTTTCAACTTCTTTCTTGTATTCCCGAAATTTCTCAAAGGCCTCGGATTTGTGCTTCATTAAGAAGACATGTCCATACCTAGAGAAATCATCTGTGAATGTAATGAAGTATGAATAACCGCTTCGCGCATGTGTAGACATTGGACCACACACATCACTGTGTATGAGTCCCAAGAGCTCGCTCGCTCTTACTCCGTGTCCAGTGAACGGAGTCTTTGTCATCTTTCCCATGAGACAAGATTCACAAGTGGCATAAGACTGGTACTCGAACGGATCCAAGTATCCTTCTTTATGAAACTTTGTTAACCGTGTTTCATTGATGTGACCCAGTCTACAATGCTATAAGAAAGCCTGATTTAATTCTGTAGACTTTCTTTTAAGTGTGTTCTGGACACTGAATATCTGAGCTTGATTTAATACGTATATACCGTTATTTAATGTACCTGACCCAATCAGTACTTGATTTAGGTGGATGTTTACTACATCGCTTATAAAAGTAAAATCATATCCTTCTTTAGAATGTAAGGATACAGATATGATATTACAAGTCGCACCTGGTACATACAAACAGTCACACAGAATCAATATCTGCCCAGTTGCCCAGTTGTCAGGCCAAGGTGATATTCCCGTACGGATTCAGCATCCATGCTCATTCCGTTAGCAACCCTGAGAGGCATATCACCTTTCCTGATAACCCTACGGTTTCTCAGAGCCTGTAACGAATTACAGATATGAGATCCTGATCCGGTATCCAATACCCAGGAAGTAGGGTTAACTGACATACAGTTCTCAATTACAACACACTCGTAGCCGAAGCCACAACATGCTTAGAATTCTGGCTACTGGCTTTGCAAGCCCTGCAATCCTTCTGCCATTGTTCATTCCCGTTACAATAGGAACGTCCCTCTTCTACTACATCCAGTCCTGAAACTTTTGCCCTTGCTTTTCCTTCTTCTTCCCTGGTTTCCTTTACGGTATAAGCAGAGGGCAGGGACTGTAGAATTAAGTCAGTACTTGACCCATTCTCCAACGTGGTCTCCAGGTCCGTGAGCTCAAAATAGCTGGTCTCTGTAAGGACGTTGTCCCCTACAGATGACCCGACAGCCAACCTCGCTTGAAGCAATTCGTTCGAGGTCTCATATCTTGCGATACGAGTTTGCTCTCCCTATAAATCTTTGTTATGGAGGAAGATAGAAACTGAGTCCATCTTCTGTAAGTGCACGGCGGCGCCCCGGCCGTCGATCCGACGGCCAAAAGCGGAAGCGGTGAAAACTTAAATTTTACGGACTTAGCAAACCGGCACCACCGCGCACTAAACACCCGGATCGAAACCATTAACAAGTCTAAGCTAATTAGAAGATGGGTTAGAGATATACCAACGATCCAAGTCCTCCGGTCTTCTCGTCATGGTCCCGATCTCCTGCGGACAAGTCCCGTCTCCTCCTCGTCGCCGGAAGCGCACCACATCGCCAACTTTGTTTACGGGCTCCCACCTCAATGCCGAGGCAACTCGGGCACGAAGCCGGCTACTCGACGTGCCCAAGATTCGCTGTAGAATGAGTGGTGTAGAGATCCATGTCTCATTTTGGGGTTAAGGAGGTGCCATTTGGTGGAGGATAATGAGATGAGCTTTTTGGAGATGGTGTAGTGGGAATTTTCCAACTTGAAAGAACCAAAAATTCCCACAACAAAGTTTTGGACAGCCCCCAATTATCTTGGCCGGCCACACACTATCAAGAATGGAGAGAATGAGAGGGTGAGCTAAAAGAATGGGAGGGGAAACTCTATCATGCAAGAGAGAGGAAAAGACAATCATGTGAACCAATGATAGCAAGGTGAAAACCACACTCTTCTATCACTCATCAACCATGATGATATCCAAAGTCAATCCATCATGAAGTATGAAGTCAAGCAAGTCAATGGATGGTGCTATAATTATGACACAACAAAATGCAAAGACCCCCTTCCACAAATGCCTATTTGCAACAATGCAAATAAGCCCTCCTCCACCAATCTTCGGCCAATGAACGGAACAATGGAAATCGGCCGAAACGGAAAGCAAACTGGCAACTCCAAAAACTGGTCCCGTAATAAATTACAGGAAAACCCCGATACTGTGCATACACACCCGCATTTGTATTCCGACCGAAATACAAATGCAATGAGACAAAATCTACACTGTACTATACTAGGATCCGGCTTATACCAAAGCCGGCCAGTAATATCCGTTCGATCCTGATCCGTGCAATACCGCACGTATGTGATCGAACCCTGCCATATAACCATACGGCCTATAGTACAAACTGTCCGATCCTGATCCGTGCAATACCGCACGTATCTGATCGGACCTTGCCATAATTCCATACGGCCTCTACAACCTTTCGCCCGAAAGCTGAGTAACTGAATGTGGGGGACTCTAAAGACTCGTCAACACCTCGGTTGTGGATTTAACCACTAGCACGTCAGAGGTATAAGCCAATACTTAACGGGCTACCAAGTATTGACTAAAAGGGACGTCTGTGAGTGAACTCAGCCTGACAACCCTACTGAGCCTGTCAGTGACAATATCCGTGCAGTCCGGTCCGTTCGTCTATGAGTATCGCATGGCGGGCCTAGGGGGTTGGTAAAAGTCAGACCCCCAAAAGCGGTACAAGTCGTGTCGGAGTGTAGCCCAGAACACCCTGAGATACTACTGGAATACCTACCAGTAAATCTCCTTGCCTTGGCCAAGGACTTTGTGTAATGGCTCTCCTAGACACAGCACGACCTCACCCCCAATACCGGGAGAGACGAACCCCTGAAGATACGCTCACTGCCTCCATGTGGCTCGGGACTGTACCCAACTAAAACCTGTTTGCACGACTCCTTTGAGCCGTGGTAGGGTAGTAATCAAAGTACAGTGGGAACTCACACGAGACAAATGACGATCCCCAGGTCGATGAACTAACCTGCACACATGTCACCAGGGAACTGCCATCTGACGTCTGGTATATGACCAACTAGCATGTTCCCGGCGAGTCCTGTCCGGTGTACTCATAACCCAATGAGCACCTGTATACATCTTAGGTGATCCAACTGACACCAGTGGCTTGTGAGACCGGCCACCGCCCCTCGTCGGGGTCTCGACTGTATACACTAGTCTACTAATGGAGTATCGATGCCCAGTCTCGAAACTCCCACGACTAGGGACCTTTTAAGGATAAGCTTATAGACCCCAGCTCCCACTTATATGATCGCCCTCATACTGCTGGTGGTCAAGCAAGAATCCTAGGGGCTCTATCAACGTGTAATAGCGACGTGTCAGGTCACCTAAAGCAGTACACGATGATAAAGGTAAACCAGATAGCATACTATCATCTCGAGCAAGACTGTCCTACCGGGATATGTCCTCCATCAATCATTGCAATCACGTACCTGTGACCTAATAATTGACACTGAGGGCACTATCTCCAACAATCTCCCACTTGCACTCAAGGCTAATTATTGCAATGTCGCATACTCACAGCCCGTGTGATACCGAACACCCAACTCCTCTACTAGTCAGTCTCACAAAGCTCGTTTGCGAAACTATTGCGTTCGAGGAATAGCCTTAGTGAGTGGATCCGCTTTGTTGTTTCTTTCTATGTCTCTCTATATCTCAAGTTCGCGGAGAAAGCCATCTCCCGAAAAGAGCAATACCTTTCTCAGAATATGTCTGGATGTCTGATGGGACCTAGCTCATAAATGAACTCCAAATCCAAACTTCTTAGACTGTATCGTCAACTGAACTTAATCAGTATCCTGCGCGCCATGCCTCCCTCAGTATTGCCTTGACCACCTGTCCAAAATACTGCCCCTCATCAGAAGGAAAACTATAACTCTGACAACCTCCTTGTCGTCCATGTCACCTTGGAAGCCTGGAATGATAACTGTCTCCTGAATGAGGCTGTCGTTATCATCTCCCTAGAACATCCACTAATGTTCTAAAACTGCTTCCGACTGTTTCTCCAGGATTGGATTAATATCAACTTATTGCATCTAGTGCAAGAACAACATCTGGTGTGGTACTTGACATCTCACGATTGACTCAATTGCCTGAGCAAGTGATCTGCCAATCATGCCCGTCCCTCTCCCCTTTAGTCTGTAAGACACCTTTGGAGAGGGTGACTCCATTACCTGCAGGTACACTACCGTGCCAGGAGTCGTCCATCCTAAATACTCTTAGAATGCTGTCAAGTACCCTGATTGGGAAACCACCCAAATCTAGATCTAAAACCATAGATCTAGTAACCAGTATGTCTGATATAAAATCCATTTCCTTTGTGGAGAAACCACTGTGTGACGACCAAAGTATAACCGATCGTAGTATAGGAGTTTCCTTTCCTACTTTGTGCATGTCATCCAAATACCAGGACATCACACCCTACTACCTTCTCAACAGATCCATCCCCTATTCTGATGAAGTCAAACCCATGACTGTCATGTCAGAAACAGATGATCTATCTCCGCTACATCTGCTTTAGTCTATAAATAGACATAAGCTACCTGTCCACCAATGCTTCCGCTGCTCCCACTGACTACGACAACCCTCTGGCAGAGTCATATAGACGTGCACTTCTAAAACTAGTTTAGAACGACGCTATACTCATCCTCCCGCCGGGTCTCGCAGCCTGGAACAACAGCAATGGTAATTGTGGGTAAACAAGAACTTCCCTGTCACCGTCCTTGAGGCTACCGTAGTACCTCTCGGGTGCCTGAAGTTACCCACCTTATCTGCGGAGTGGCCAATGGAATGTCAATTCAGATTGAATCTTTAGGTTCCTTATCAAATCTTCAGTAATCGTTTGTGGTTCTGGAATCACTTCCAGTTCTACCATACTCCCACTACTGTTTTTCTGAAAAAATCCATTTTTAATAAGACTGTGGCGAGTCTAGAACAATATTGCTATTGTTCATCCAGATGGTAGAAAGTCAACCCGCGTCATAGCCTGGGTCAACCCACAAACAGCCATTACAGAAACGTGCCTTGAGTTATCCAGAGTCTGGTTTTAAGCATAATCCGGACAACTCCCCGTACCTTAACATCGTTAAGATATGAACTGTTCTATATCCAATATAGAAACAGAGGCACTGATTTAATTGAACCAGATTCAAATCATGCAGCTATCCCCAGCGCATGTCAACTAAATGGAAGGAGGCCGATCAGCGTTACTCAACTTAGGAATACTTCCAATTATGAGTAACCTGAAAGAGAAGCAAGATCTCTTTATCATTACTATCAACTGAATACCATACACAAGTATCTACATCTTCGATCTCTTTGAAGAATCCCGATACTTGCTATACCTGGTTCTCTACTCTATTCAAATACCTATAACTTCTCAAAATTTGGACCCTGTGTTTCCGTGAAACACCTGTCTAAAAACTAGAGAAGTCATAAGTAAACCGAATATAGTACGAGGACCAAGCCCTCTGTCCTGATGGACCCTGGGCAACATACAATCCTTTGTATAAGTCCCTTGAGTCTGATAACTCATTCACTGTGTGTCGTAGGTTGAAAACTGTACTTATGGTTAAGAAGAATTACACCGCTGTTCAATGCTCCTTACCTAACCATCCACTGATATAGGTAAATGTCATAGACATAATTTCAAAAAGGTACATCTCACTCTATGAAAATAGACGTACAGATATATCAATTTGAAATTGGTGCATAACTGCGGATATTCAAAACCAAATATTTGCCAACCGGCAAACAGCCCAGGTGATTTCCTCAAATATCACCGATTACAACGAATCCCGATATAATGAGGATAATCACCCAATTCCCAATAACTTACTCCCACTCATCATCTGTAAAACCATACAGATGTGAGAATCGTATCTGGTAAATACATACCCTGGAGTAAGTATCTAATCGGGAAATCAGTTTTCTTTTAACAGTACACAGTGAAACTGAAACATTGAAATGTTTCGATGGGGTATCCTGGTATTCCTAGTAATGCCTCTTCCAGATTCACGATTGTAACCGTATAATTCTTTGCCACCTCTCCGAATCCCTTCATATGTCTTTAGTCTTTACCTTCTGCACACCCTTTTAGGCCAAATGGTTTTCTTCCTTCCCTACCGTTCGGTACCAGCCTATGGTTTGGAAGAAGACTATCCAAAAAGCATAATGGGTGTACTGTCCTAATCCTAGGATCACTCGCAACATGAGAGAAGGTGAAGATAAAAGATACCTGAATGTACTTTATTCCTATTTCTCTTGAACCAGGATCCATCCCCGAACTGGAACAAGTTCCTTTCGAGTTCGTATATAACCATACGATGGAATATCCAATAAACTGTGGATCTTCGTAGTGATACGGAGTGTCCTGGAGAAATACAAAGGTGATTTGGGAGTGGTAACGAAATATTTGGTTTGGTCGTGAATATCTGTTGCAATTTACTTTGCCCTCTTACTAATCCCTTGCTTTGTCTGAACTTAATACCTTCTGCACACCATCGTTATGCTAATTGGTTTTCTTCATTCCCTACCGGTCGGCACCAGCCTAAGGTTTGGAAGAAGACAATCCAATTTGCGTAATAGGTGTACTACCCCTAAACCAAGGAGTACTCGTAACCTGAGAGAGGTTAAAAGGAAAAGACAACTGAATAATCCTATCCGTTTTCTCCAGAACCGGAAACCATCCTCGAATAAATTCTTTCGAGTTCGTATCTAACCATACGATGGTTTTGTCCAATGGAAGTGGACGTTCGTAGTAAAACGGGGTGTCCTGGAGAAAAGGGTAAAAGTAGGAGTGGCAATGAGGTTTGCAACTCTGACAATCAAAAAGCCGGTGTTAAGAAGGTTCGGTCAACTTGGTCACTGAGTCATAGTCTAGGGTCGGGTCAATGGTCGCTGCCAAAGAGAGAGAGAAAAGAAACACTCAGCGTGCACTCTAACCTAGATCAGAATGGTTACCAATTTATCTAATCTGGAAACCTCCCACTGTACCTCAAATTCTCCTCCAAACCTGAAAGAAGAATTAGTCGGGGTTACCCGAGGAGTAAACTAACTCATCAGTGGGAATCGGGATCCAACTATCATTGCATGATAACGTGACGGAATCCGCTCACGCTATCACACTCCAGAAGGTATGCGCATATCTGGCAAGTTTCAGTTCTTTTGAAACTCCCGATGTGATTTTTGCCCCATGCTCTTATGACCTTGACTTTGGCCAACATATCATAAGTCACATGTCAAGTTCTACCCGTCATTCTCCAGGTTAATTTGAATCCACCCGTACATACCCTTGACTTTGGCCAAAATGGCAGTACGACTGTCCCAAACCAACGCATCTATCTATGCTGCATATGAATATCCAATAGCTACCAATCACTGTGCCTTGACTTTGGGCAACATACACAGCTTGAATACTATTGACTACCCATATGAAACGACGGAGGGCTACGAATGGTTTCTGGCGAAAACCTTTAACGTAATGAACTTGATATCGTCGAAGGAACGGATAGCTTTAAAAATATAGTGACGAAAACCGTTGCTAAAGAGGTCACTCCCGGTGAAGGGATCTCGGCTCTTTCCCCGTAGAATGGGGTGCAGGATATTCCAAATGAATACCGCGATGCAAAGCAAAAGTAATCGGCTATAGTGAAGTTAATGCCCTGACGCAAACTTTTTGTCCAAGGGGTCACTCCCGGTGAAGGGATCTCGGCCCTTGCCTCGTCGACTGAGGAGCAGGATATTCCAACTGAATATCACGATGCAAAACAAAAGTGAACGTTCTTGCAATAACAGCTTTTTGAAAAGTGTTCCAACAACATCAGATTAGGTTTGTTTTTAACTTGCATTGATCCGAATCAATGCAGTCCCATCAATTGATCACACCAAAAAGAACGAAAATATACTGATGTACGTATATGCCATCCGCATTCGCCACTGGGTCCCGTCATTACCCGTTAGGTTAGCTAACTAACGACAGAGCGGGGACTGGACTAGCGCGGATGTAAAACATATACAACATCTACTAATATATATACCAATATATTATATTCGCTCAAGGCGTGAATAAAATGCAACATCACATAGAATGAACAGCATCACAGAAACAATACAGATATCTGGGATCCCCGGGTTTCACAGAGCCACTAATGAAACCCGACGTTCCCCTGGCCGTGTGGATAGCCTGCGCAATGAAATCCTAGACCCCTACGGGCGCGGCAAGTCACCCGCCAAAACCTGAAGCGAGGCAGCCCCCTTCAGCGCCGTGAATGGACCACCCAGCACTTCACGGAATCCGGTAACTTGGGTACCCCTCCTAGGTCAACCTGTACCCCCTACGAGTGCGGCGAATAGCCCGCCAATCCCAGAGTGAAGCCCCCTCCGTCTCAATGCCATGAGATGCGGGCTTGTTGCCCTCTAGAACCCGGCTATCCGTGCACCCCTCCGCGGGGTAACCCTAGTACAGAAAGTAAAATATACATACAACGGGTACATCGACCGCAACCAGGTCGTGCCCCAAAATAATAATACAAACAGGCAGTGACGGCAGTCCACATGTCGGACGCTCGCCCCGCAAAATCAAATGTACATAATACCACCACAACTGTACTAGCATTGCATCCAGGCTATCCCCCACGACCGATCCGCAACATCACAGCAAAAACAAAACATCAACGTGAAAGTCACGTTCGCAAATCCGTCTAACCGGGCTATAGCAGTTAGACCGGATTTACCGATCAAGTGACATTCACGGTCGCAGACATAATGTAAATACTGTGAAAAATGTGTTTAAAATTTTCCGATTGACCAAAAATTAACAAGTGGGCCCCAAACAAAACTGTAGCAATCACAGAAAACCTGGGCCCAATTTTAATATCCCAAAACCCCTACTTATAGCCCGTAAGCCCACTGCAAAAAAAATTTCCACACGAACAGATAAACTTGCGGCGGAAGAGCGGCCAGAAGTGGGTTTTGGCCGCCCTTCCGCGGTCGAAAAGAGGAATCGTGTTACCAAATTTTTTTAGTGTTCTTACAACTCCCTGCACATCATTCTGAGATCACCTGAAAAATTTTTCGAGACCAAAAATTTTCAACAGAAACTGATGCGAAGGCAATACGGGTTTTGGAACTTTTTGATCGATCGGAAATGCAAACACATTACACAAAGCTAGACTAAGTTAATGGCGAGGCTCTGATACCACTGTAAGTGCACGGCGGCGCCCCGGCCGTCGATCCGACGGCCAAAAGCGGAAGCGGTGAAAACTTAAATTTTGCGGACTTAGCAAACCGGCACCACCGCGCACTAAACACCCGGATCGAAACCATTAACAAGTCTAAGCTAACTAGAAGATGGGTTAGAGATATACCGACGATCCAAGTCCTCCGGTCTTCTCGTCATGGTCCCGATCTCCTGCGGACAAGTCCCGTCTCCTCTTCGTCGCCGGAAGCGCACCACATCGCCAACTTTGTTTACGGGCTCCCACCTCAATGCCGAGGCAACTCGGGCACGAAGCCGGCTACTCGACGTGCCCAAGATTCGCTGTAGAATGAGTGGTGTAGAGATCCATGTCTCATTTTGGGGTTAAGGAGGTGCCATTTGGTGGAGGATAATGAGATGAGCTTTTTGGAGATGGTGTAGTGGGAATTTTCCAACATGAAAGAACCAAAAATTCCCACAACAAAGTTTTGGACAGCCCCCAATTATCTTGGCCGGCCACACACTATCAAGAATGGAGAGAATGAGAGGGTGAGCTAAAAGAATGGGGGGGGGAAACTCTATCATGCAAGAGAGAGGAAAAGACAATCATGTGAACCAATGATAGCAAGGTGAAAACCACACTCTTCTATCACTCATCAACCATGATGATATCCAAAGTCAATCCATCATGAAGTATGAAGTCAAGCAAGTCAATGGATGGTGCTATAATCATGACACAACAAAATGCAAAGACCCCCTTCCACAAATGCCTATTTGCAACAATGCAAATAAGCCCTCCTCCACCAATCTTCGGCCAATGAACGGAACAATGGAAATCGGCCGAAACGGAAAGCAAACTGGCAACTCCAAAAACTGGTCCCGTAATAAATTACAGGAAAACCCCGATACTGTGCATACACACCCGCATTTGTATTCCGACCGAAATACAAATGCAATGAGACAAAATCTACACTGTACTATACTAGGATCCGGCTTATACCAAAGCCGGCCAGTAATATCCGTTCGATCCTGATCCGTGCAATACCGCACGTATGTGATCGAACCCTGCCATATAACCATACGGCCTATAGTACAAACTGTCCGATCCTGATCCGTGCAATACCGCACGTATCTGATCGGACCTTGCCATATCTCCATACGGCCTCTACAACCTTTCGCCCGAAAGCTGAGTAACTGAATGTGGGGGACTCTAAAGACTCGTCAACACCTCGGTTGTGGATTTAACCACTAGCACGTCAGAGGTATAAGCCAATACTTAACGGGCTACCAAGTATTGACTAAAAGGGACGTCTGTGAGTGAACTCAGCCTGACAACCCTACTGAGCCTGTCAATGACAATATCCGTGCAGTCCGGTCCGTTCGTCTATGAGTATCGCATGGCGGGCCTAGAGGGTTGGTAAAAGTCAGACCCCCAAAAGCGGTACAAGTCGTGTCGGAGTGTAGCCCAGAACACCCTGAGATACTACTGGAATACCTACCAGTAAATCTCCTTGCCTTGGCCAAGGACTTTGTGTAATGGCTCTCCTAGACACAGCACGACCTCACCCCCAATACCGGGAGAGACGAACCCCTGAAGATACGCTCACTGCCTCCATGTGGCTCGGGACTGTACCCAACTAAAACCTGTTTGCACGACTCCTTTGAGCCGTGGTAGGGTAGTAATCAAAGTACAGTGGGAACTCACACGAGACAAATGACGATCCCCAGGTCGATGAACTAACCTGCACACATGTCACCAGGGAACTGCCATCTGACGTCTGGTATATGACCAACTAGCATGTTCCCGGCGAGTCCTGTCCGGTGTACTCATAACCCAATGAGCACCTGTATACATCTTAGGTGATCCAACTGACACCAGTGGCTTGTGAGACCGGCCACCGCCCCTCGTCGGGGTCTCGACTGCATACACTAGTCTACTAATAGAGTATCGATGCCCAGTCTCGAAACTCCCACGACTAGGGACCTTTTAAGGATAAGCTTATAGACCCCAGCTCCCACTTATATGATCGCCCTCATACTGCTGGTGGTCAAGCAAGAATCCTATGGGCTCTATCAACGTGTAATAGCGACGTGTCAGGTCACCTAAAGCAGTACACGATGATAAAGGTAAACCAGATAGCATACTATCATCTCGAGCAAGACTGTCCTACCGGGATATGTCCTCCATCAATCATTGCAATCACGTACCTGTGACCTAATAATTGACTCTGAGGGCACTATCTCCAACATCTTCTAGTGCTGCCCCTGGTATGCACCATCAACTGAGTCTAACACGAGGCACTTGGCTTTCGCACAATCCCTTTCCGATGTCCTGCGGATGTAAATATCCGTGACAGGGGAAACTGGACCTGAGACGGCAGGGGTTTGATTAGTTAAGAGGTGTCCCAGCTTGTCATGGGTAATGGACATCTGGACAGACCTTTGCCAGTCATAACAGTCAGGTTCAGTCATTTTATTATCTAGATGTAACCTAGGTGTGGTCACTGGGTCGCTGCAATTAAGAGAGAGAGAAGAAAACACTCAGCATGATACTCTTGCAAGTTTAGAGTGGTTTTTAGTTTGTCTAAACAGGATGGCTCCCACTGTCTCTCGAATCCCTCCTCAAACCAAAAAAGGAAGAATTAGTCAGGATCAATCTCACCGTACAATACTTGCTTAACCGTTCGGCCAGGCTGGTGTCGGTACTTCGAGGGAGGTTTTCCAATGCTTTCGCGAAGTTCCTTAATTTAAGAACCTCTTTTCCCTGGGGGCGTAGCCCCGCTAACACCTTTCTAGACACCTACTTGGTTTATAGCATTGATCGTTAAGTAAGAAATTTCCTGAGGAGTAGCATATACTCACAGTAGGATTGAGATCCAAATATCATCGCGTAACGAAACTGATGGAATCCTACCAGAATCATCACACTCCAAATGGTATGCAACACTAGCAAGTTTCAGTTCTTTTGAAACTCCCGATGTGGATTTTTGCCCCATGCTCTTATGACCTTGACGAAGGCCAAAATATCATAAGTCACATGTCAAGTTCTACCCGTCATTATCCAGGTTAATTTGAACCCACCCTTACATACCCTTGACGAAGGCCAAAATGGTAGTACGACTGTCCCAAACCAACGCATCTATCTATGCTACAGATAAACATTCAGCAGCTACCAATCACTATGCCTTGGCGAAGGTCAAAATACATAGCTTGAATACTTCTGAATATTTAACTGAAACGACGGAGGGCTACGAATGGTTTTGGCGAAACCGTGAACGTAGTGAACTTGATATAATCGATGGAACCATGATAGCTTTTAAAAGGAGTGGCTCAAACTCCGCATTTAAAAGTTGGTTTTGAAAAGAACCGAGTGGTTTTTCGAAAGTGTTCCAACGACTTTTACTTGGTTTATTTTCTTGCATTAGTTCTTTTAATGCATATTTTTCTTGCATTAGTTCTTTTAATGCATCCCATCATTTATTCCTACCATTGCAGAAAACAACCAAAATATGACGTACGCTTATGCCATTCGCATTCGCCACGGGGCCCCGTCATTACCCGTTAGGTTACTTAACTAACGACAGAGCGGGGGCTGGGCTAGCGCGGCTGTAAAACATAAGCAACGCTTAAATAATATCATATATAGATATATATTGCAATGATAGCCATTTCAGATCACAGATGAACACATTGGATATACTAGGAACCCGCAATTCGTACGAGCCTGTAAAGAAAAGCAGATTACACGGTCGCGGTGAATAGCCAATACCCCACCCAAGACCTCTACGGGTGCGGCAAACTACCCGCCAAGTACCCGAAGCGGAGCAACCTCCCTCAACACCGTGAGTAGGCCACTCGGCACTTCGAGATACCCGGTAGTTTGTGCACCCCCTCCATGGGTCTATCCTAAGAACAAAAATAGTAAAAAGAAATTATACAATGACGGCTACAACCCCGACCCGGTTGTACGACCATACAAATAATTATTACATCAATTTACAAATTTACATGAATTGAAAGAAAAGAAAACTCTCGTCTCACAACCCCCGGCTATTCACCCGCGACAATCCAACGAATTCATATACACATACCAGCAACATTACAGATCACAGATTTGTATAACCCCTACTAATCGACATATAGCGATTAGCAGACGTTCAATACAAATATCACATCACAGATAAATACCCGTCAGCTCAAGTCTTTAGAAACTCGATCAAAATACGGTTTTTAAAGCCCCAAAAACAAATTTTTCTTTCTGGAAAATCTGGGTTGAAAAAACATATACCAAAAATCCCAAAACACCCCTATGAACAAACTGCAACCAAAATTTCCCACGGCCGAGTAAACTCGGCCGCGGAACCGCCGCGGGAGCACGCTCTCGCCGCGTTTCCGCGGCGCTTTGATCGGATCAGTGGATGAAATTTTTGCAGTTTGTTCTAAAAACCCTGAGCCGAATTTTAAAGTATGATTTATCATTTTTCGAACAGAGGAAAAATTCGACAGAAAGTTGATTTTACGGGTGTTTTTTGCGACTTTTTCTCCGATCGAATTTCTAGTTACTATGCTAACATGTTAGGTAGTGTTTAACTAGGCTCTGATACCACTGTAAGTCCATGCTACCTCTCCGGGTACTTACGGGCTTGCGGAATTTGATGAAAAACAATTTTCTAGAGGCGGTAACATGGACTCAAAACGGATCTTTGTTAAACTATCTACCTAACAACCTAACTACGAGTTGTTAACTACTCGATTAGGGGGTTATACCTTTCTTTCTTGAACTCCTTCGTCTTCATCTCTTGATGGTGTACGGATCGGCTTCTCCCCGTCGTCACCTTGCGCCGAAGATCGATCCACCCGAAAGCTTCTACCTTTGGCTTCTTCTTCGAACTTTGAAGAAACTAGTTCACTTGGTTTGCTAAACCTTGTGAACTAGAGTGAGTAGAGGAGAGTGTGATGGGATTTTCTCTATGGTTCTTGCTTCTCAACACATGACACAAGTGAACCATAGACAAGAGAGAGAGCAAGAGAAAGAGGGTGAGAGCAAGAGAATGAGAGAGCTCAAAACCAAGAGAAAGAAAGACAATGAAAGAATGAATCTCTCTTTTCTCTTTCACCCTCTCATAATCCAAAAACATCATGAGCCATAATGTTAATCAAGTATTATGTGATGGTTCATATCATGTCAAAGGCAATATCATTTTCATTCACTCATTTTGCAAACCACAACAAGCAAGCAAAAGTCTTTGCATGAAAATGACAACCATGGTAATGATGATGGTCAACTAGTCCAACCTAGTCAACCGGTCAACAAAGTCAACATGTCAACAAAGTCAACCCCTTTACAACCATGTCACTATAATACTTAATTAATATTATTGCTAATCATAATTCTTATTCTCACTAGGGTTAAGCAAAAGTCAACGGTCAATGGTCCACAGTCAACTGTCAACAGTCAACAGTCAACAACCCCAATGAGAATACTCTGCCTCAGTCTCTCTGTCAACTGTGCATACACACCCGCATCCGCGTTCTGAGGAACACGAATACAAACGATATAAAACCAATCCCAAAACGTACACTAGGATCTGGCTTAAACCAAAGCCCGCTAGTGTTAACTGTCCGAACACTGTACGTGCACAAGTGCACGGATGTGAACGAACCGTCGCAAAACCATGCGACCTGTCGCAATACCATGCGACCTCTACTCTTTTGCCTGAAGGCGAATAACTTTCTGTGTGGGACTCTAAAGACTCGACACTACGCTGGCAGTGGGTTTAACCACAGACCGCAAGCGGCACTAGCTGTGCGTAACGGTCCCCAGGTAGATGCCGACAAGAAGACTGACGAGGTGAAACCCATCTGAACTCCTACTGAGCCTGAATGTGACAGTCTCCGTATAGTCCGGTCTGTTCGTCTGATTCATCGCATGGCGGGCCTAGGGGGCGGTAAACGTCAGTCCCCTAATAGCGGTACAAGTCGTGTCGGAGTGAAGCCCAGAACACCCTGAGATAACACTGGAAACCTACCAGTATATCTCGCTTGCCCTGGCCAGGGACTACCCGTGTAATGGCTCTCTTAGACACAGCGCGATGTCAACCCCCAATACCGGGAGAGACGAATCCTGTCTAACCGTCACTGCCTCTAAGTGCTTCGGTACTGCACCCAAAAACTACCTGTTTGCACGACTCCTTTGAGCCGTGGTAGGATAGTAATCAAAGTACAGTAGGAACACACTCGAGGCAAAGTGACAGTGTCAAGTCAGCGGACTAAGTTGTACTCATGTCACCTGGGAACTGATAACTGACGTTAGGTATAATTCCAACCAATTAGTTCCCGACGAGTCCTGTCCAGTGTACTCGTAACCTAACGAGCACCCGCATACTATCTCAAGTACGACGTACTGACGGCTGTAGGACAGACCGTCTCCCGAGCTGGGATAAGAAGCGCATACGCTAGTCTACTCCGGAGTATCGATGCCTTGTCTCGATAGTCCTGCGACTAGGGCCCTCCATAAGGATGTGCTTATAGATTACCCAGCCCCCACGAGTGTGACTGCCATCACAACGCTGGTAATCAAGCAAAGATCCTAAGGGCTCTACTAATATGTATAAGCGATATGCTAAAAGAAACACATGCACATATTAAAGCAGAAACAAACCAAGTAGCATACTACCATTTTGAGCAAGATTGTCAATACAAGGTGAATATCCCAAGCTTCCATTAAGTAATATACATACTAGAATGATACAGTAATGGCCTCTAGGGCATATACACTAACAGAGTGGACACTGGAAGAAAGATTGCAGGGCTTGGAAAGCCAGAACACAGGATCTGAAGCTTGTTGCGGCTTCAGCTTCACGTGTGTATGTTATTGAAAACTGTCTATCAATAAACTCTACTTCCTGGGTATTGGATACCGGATCAGGATCTCATATCTGTATTTCTTTGCAGGCGTTGAGAAACCGTAGGGTTTTGAAGGCAGGTGACATGACCCTCAAAGTTGCAAACGGAGCTAACATGGATGCTAAGGCCATGGGGGACTATCACCTGGGAATGTCAGATGGACATGTTTTGGTTTTACGTAATTGTTTTTTTGTACCCAACGCAACTTGTAATATCATTTCTGTATCTTTGATTTCTAAAGAAGGTTATGAATTTGCGTTTGTAAGTAATGTTGCAAACATTCACCTTAATCAAGTTCTGATTGGGTCTTGTACATTAAGCAATGGTATATACGTATTAAACCAACCACAGATTTTCAATGTCCAGAATACACACAAAAGAATGTCTCCGGAAATAAATCAGACTTTCTTATGGCATTGTAGACTGGGTGTCACGACCCGAATATTTCGACTCGTGACCGGTACTTAACTACGCTACGTCTACAAGCGTAACACGACTAAGTAAGCCGAACCCAGAAATCAAAACCATTTAAAAGTAGCGAGTGTTGAAAACATTTAATTAAGACATTTAGGAAACCCTAAATAATTCAATAAGTTCTTTTAAAGTTACGTTTTCATTTAAATAATTTTGGCAGCATTTCCTTTGTAAAAGTAACCCCGAAATCAGGTATAAAACAGGATATAAGTAAAGATGAAATATAATGAAATGAAACTTTCCCAAATGGAAGCAATCACGCCCAACGGCGGAAACCATCATCACAAGAGTAATATACGACGCCGCAGCGAAGAATAAGCAATAATTAAACATCAAAGAAATATAAACTGCATATAAAAACAGTCGGCTCCCACGAGCTCGACACCAGAATACAAAATACACATCATCGTCCTCACACAGTATCTAAGTCCAGTACATAAATGGTAGATGGAGAATACTAGATACAAAAGGAGTACAATAAAAGTAATCAGATACCACAACACACCTAAAATGCAAAACAACTCTCACACCAACTGTAGTGGTATCTGTAGCCAAAGATGCAAAAGGCAGCCTGCCGCGACTACTCTGAAGGGCAACCTGCAAATACTGTGGCACAACGGGGGTGAGTTGCCAACTCATGAATAGAGATAACATATAAAGGTAATCGCGAGCATGCACGTACTGCGCTACTCTATCATATACCAGCAAGTAAGATCTATATGCGACAAGCAGTAGGTGCAATAATCGTGCAAATGCTCTGTCTGGTAAAACGACTACAGGATGAAATGTATGATAAACAATGCTAAGTATGGGATAAACAACATCTACATGGAAATATCAAATGGAAGAATAATCGGTGCCCCAAACTGCACCTAAATCCCAAATAAATTCAGGCGCCGGCACTCTCCTCGGCCCTCAAATCCTGTAAATCTCTGAGAATCACGAGTGCCCAACATCGGCACTCAAAATATCATAAAATACTCATGTCCAACATCGACACGCAAATCCTCGTATATCGGGCTCCGTCAGTCCGGATCAGCCCACGGGGTCCGTCTGCGGTATCGGCCCTCGGCACCTGCAGTACGGATCATCCCGCATCCATCTCTCGACCTTGGTCAGTATCCTCCGGATAACCGCCTGGTCCAACCAATCACCGGTAGGTACTCGCCACCCAGCCAGGCTCATCGTCTACACCACAAAAAACATTTCTCGCCCTGGGGAACTATACCGGGTCCACCACGAACCCGCAAACGGATCATCCAACTCCTCGAATCGGGTTTCAAGCACACATCTCAGCACCGAGAAAACGCGTGGTGGACGCACCAAAATATCATATCACGAGGAACCGGGTTTTCAAATATTGCATCTTTTCTTAAAAATCCCACGGTCCTCAAAACCAGAAATCACATGAAAATCCAACACCAAGAAGTAAATCCAATGCGATGTGCTATGTACATCAATCCATGATATAGGTCTAAGGGAAAACCGCTTCTAAAATAGTTTCCGTTTTTAAAGATATCATGCGGCTCCCAATTTCCATGAAAGTCATATCGAATCACATGTGAAATGAACTACAGCAATATAATCATGGCAGTTCTACAGTGAGTGTGTCATGGCAATTACTAACGGTGTGTGTGTAACATGCATACTAGTGCTCGTGCAACATGAACCGTTAGTAATTGTGCAGTGTTCTATCAAATTCTAAATTTACATACGGCAGGGAATGCAATATGCAATGCCAGTCCATGAGATAAATGCAACATATAATAATAAGGTCCTATCAGCCCTGACACATAACGCCATGCGGGCGATATCCCCGTAGATGTTAAATCTACTCACTGAAGTCTCGCGCTAAGTGTAGCCGACGACTTGCTTTCCCTTTTTCGCCGCGTCCGTCTCACTCGTCTGCGAACCTAGAATCACACAATATATCATAGATAAGGTCAAATCCACAAAAACGTGATATTAGGGTCAACCTAGAGACCCGTGTCGCAAACCAAGCGCGCGTGTGCGCGATACGTAAAAACGTGTGATTACGCGCCTGAAACTACCCCGACGCGTCGCGATATGCAGAAACCCCAAACCACATGCGTATCATGTTAGGTCCACGTTACCTCTCCCGGTACTTTCGGGGTTGCGGAAACGGTAAATCAAATTTTTTTCTAAACTTTGTAACATGGACCGTAAAAGCCGGATCTTTGCTAAACTAAACTAGCATACTTGCTAAAGAGAGTTAGCTACTATGAGGATGGTTATACCTAAACTTGAACTCCTTCTCTTCTTGTTGTGGTTCTTCTTTCTTGTTCTTTGTAGTAGCTTGAATGGTTTTCTTCTCGTCGCCTTTTTCCGTCGAAGATGGATCCACCTCGAAGGTTCGACCTTTGGGCTTTTCCTCGATCTTTGAGTGAACTAGGGTTTCCGGCTTGCCAAACCTTGAACCCTAGAGAGAGTAGAGAGTGTTTAGGGGTTGTTTTCTTTTCAAGGTGAAGGAATCTCAACACATGAGAAGGAATCACCTTGAGCTAGAGGAAGAAGAAGATGAAGAGAGGAGAGAGAATGGATATGAAAGAATGAGCTCTCTTTTTCTTTTTGCAACCATATCAAAAAGAAAAAGAATTATCTAAATGATAATAATTCAAAATGAGAATAGTTGATGGCAATTTGGAATGACCACTACCATGCTTCATGTAAGCATGAATCAAGGAGGACTTTTTAAAGCATGATGGTGGTCAATATTCAACCATGGTCAACAAGTCAACCATGGTCAACAAGTCAACAAAATCAACCATAACATAATTCTCATTTAATTACTATTATTAATAGATAATTCATAATTCCATTAGGGTTTGGAAAATGATAACTGTCAACTGTGCATACGCACCCGTTCCGAAACCCTAATGAAATACCTCATCCTCCGCCTCAAGCAACTGTGCATACACACCTGCATTCTCGTTCCGAGGAACAAGAATACCAAGATATAAAAGCAACCCCAAATATATATACCAGTATCTGGCTCAAACCAGAGCCTGCCAGTATAATCCGTCCGGACTCCAAACGTGCACAAGTGCGCGGATGAGAACGAACCCTGTCGCAAAACCATGCGACCTCTACTCTGTTTTGCCCAGAGGCGAATACCCTCTGTGTGGGACTCTAAAGACTCGACACTACGCTGGCAGTGGGTTTAACCACAAACCGCAAGCGGCACTAGCTGTGCGTAACGGTCCCCAGGTAGATGCCGACAAGAAGGCTGACGAGGTGAAACCCCATCTGAACTCCTACTGAGTCTGAATGCGACATTCTCCGTACAGTCCGGTCTGTTCGTCTGATACATCGCATGGCGGGCCTAGGGGGGCGGTAAACGTCAGTCCCCTAATAGCGGTACAAGTCGTGTCGGAGTGAAGCCCAATACACCCTGAGATAACACTGGAAACCTACCAGTATATCTCGCTTGCCCTGGCCAGGGACTACTTGTGTAATGGCTCTCCTAGACACAGCGCGATGTCAACCCCCAATACCGGGAGAGACGAATCCTGTCTAACCGTCACTGCCTCCAAGTGCTTCGGGACTGCTCCCAACTACTACCTGTTTGCACGACTCAGTAGAGCCGTGGTAGGGTAGTAATCAAAGAACAGTGGGAACACACTCGAGGCGAAGTGACAGTGTCAAGTCAGCGGACTAAGCTGTACTCATGTCACCTGGGAACTGATAACTGACGATAGGTATAATACCAACCATCAGTTCCCGACGAGTCCTGTCCAGTGTACTCGTAACCCAACGAGCACCCGCATACTATCTCAAGTACGACGTACCGACGGCTGTGGGACAGACCGTCTCCCGAGCTGGGATGAGAAGCGCATACGCTAGTCTACTCTAGAGCATCGATGCCCTATCTCGATACTCCCACGACCAGGGACGTGTATAAGGATGTGCTTGTAGATTACCCAGCCCCCACGAGTGTGATCGCCATCACAACGCCGGTAATCAAGCAAAGATCCTAAGGGCTCTACTAATGCGTATAGGTGATATAATAAATCAACACACATGTACACATTAAAGCAGAGACAAACCAAGTAGCATACTACTATATTGAGCAAGATTGTCTGTACAACTGTGAATATCCCAAGCTTCCATCAAGTAATATACATACTAGTATGATACAGTAATGGCCTCTAGGGCATAAACACTAACATATCACGCGTGTCGCGAAGGTTAAAAATACGAGAAATAGGTATATAGTTCCAGATTTTTCTACAACAAGAATCAAATAAAATTATACATGCCAGGAGTCTAAGGGTTGCAGCAGACACCTATAGGACCAAACCCCAACCCAAACCTTACCCATCTTGACGCAATTTGCGGCCAGATCGAATATTCCGGCGGCCTGAAGGAGTCCAAAGGGGGGCGGGTTCTACCAGGTGAATCAGCTCCTAACCACTATGCTACAGTCATCTCAAATTTAATCTGAACTCATCGGGTCGATAGCAGTTTACAGAAACACAAAATTGCCTTAAAACGACGAATCTGCTTCAAAAGAGATCTGGTGGTATTTTAGTGCAATTGGGGCTAAGATTGGTTAAAATGGCCCTAACAACACTCTATCAACCTACTAAAACCAAATCATACATCACTTGCTTAAGGTCCCCACTAATCACCTCATATCGCACTAAAACGCACCAATAAACACTAATCGAAGCAAAACTACACTAAACAAGTAAACTAGGGAGTAAGTTCAGGAAGTATACCCCACACTCGACCCTAGGGAGATGGAGGAAGAAGAAGAAGTGAAGGGAAGGAGCTGTAGCTGGAGTTGTGGCTGTTGCTGCTGCAAACTGCTGCTACTGCTGCTCACTGGTGCTGCTGCTGCTGCTGGGATGCGTGCTGCTGCTGTTGGGGATGCCGGCTGCTGCTGCTGGGGATGCCGGCTGCTACTTCTTGGAAGGTAAGTGTGTGTATGTGAGTGAGGTTGAGAGAAAAGAACAAAAGAATGAGAGGAATCATAACCCCAATTGTCAACCCCTCTACTCTCTCTCTTCATTAAATGCAAGCATGGCCTAAGCCATGATGCATTCTCTCTCTCTCACCAAGTCAACACCCAAAAGGAAATTCAAATTAAAAAAATCACTATCAAATAACTAAATAACTTAATTAAAACCCAAAAGACTTAATCCCTATGATTAACCCACCATGGTTACTAATCATGGTATTACCTCATTTTAAAACCCTAGTTTACATGCACATGTGTGTGCAAGCCTAGGAAAATTGTAGAAAAATATTTATTAAATTGGGAAAAATATTTGAAACTCAATTTGGTAAACTTTTTAGTAAAAACCCTTAATTTAAATATAAATAGCCACTAAACACATTCTAAGGTGTTACAATCTCTCCCCCTTAAAGAAATTCGTCCCCGAATTTCAAAATCTAACTATACGCACCTTCGAAAAGACGGGGATACTTCTTCCTCATCTCGCTTTCGGTCTCCCAAGTGACCTCCTCACTGCTCGGACCACGCCAAAGTACCTTGACTGATGGAATGTCTTTCGATCTCAATTTCTTCACTTGTCGATCCAAGATCATCACCGACTGCTCTGCATAGGAAAGGTCGCGCTCAAGCTGGATCGTCGGGTGCTGAATCGCATGCGAAGGATCATGAAGATATCTACGGAGCGTCGAAACGTGAAATACGGGGTGCACATCTGGAAAACTGGGCGGAAGGGCTAACCGGTATGCAACTGCACCAACACGCTCGAGGATCTCGAAGGGGCCCACATATCTGGGACTAAGCTTCCCCTTCTTCCCAAACCTCACCACACCTTTCATTGGGGAGACCCTCAAGAAAACGTGATCACCAACAGAAAACTCAAGTCTGCGCCGCTGACAGTCCGCATAAGATCTCTGCCTACTCTTGGCTGCTCTCATCCTGTCGTGAATCAACTGGATCTTCACGGTCGTCTCCTTAACAATCTGTGGCCCTAAGATACTGCTCTCACTGAGCTCTGTCCAACAGGCGGGCGATCTACATCTCTTCCCATAAAGAGCCTCAAATGGTGCCATCTGAATGGTCTCCTGGTAGCTGTTATTGTAAGAGAACTCTGCTAAGGATAAGTGATGATCCCAGCTACCTCCGAAATCTAATACACACGCTCTGAGCATGTCCTCGAGAGTCTGAATAGTCCGCTCTGACTGTCCGTTGGTCTGCGGATGAAATGTTGTGCTGAAACTCAAGCGAGAGCCCAAAGCTTACTGAAGCCTCTGCCATAATCGGCTGGTAAACTGGGTGCCTCTGTCGGACACAATACATGTCGGAACTCCGTGCATTCGTACTATCTCATCGATGTAAATCTGGGCGTACTGAGCAAATCCGAAAGTCGTCTTCACTGGCAGGAAGTGAGCCGCTTTCGTCAAACGATCTACGATCACCCAAATGGAGTCATACCGTCGCCTAGTCCTCGGTAGACCCACAACGAAATCCATCGGAATCTGCTCCCATTTCCACTCCGGAATGGGTAACGGCTGTAGCTCTCCCGCGGGCCTCTGGTGCTCAGCCTTGACCTGCTGACAAGTCAGGCATCTCGACACAAAATCTGCGATGTCTCTTTTCATTCCGTCCCACCAGTAAACACCTCTCATGTCATGGTACATCTTGGTGGAACCGGGATGAACACTATATACCGATCGATGTGCCTCCTCAAGAATCTCGCGCCGCAGTCCCTCGGCATCTGGTACGCACAGTCTAACTCCAAATCGTAGTATCCCCTGATCATCAATCACGAACTCGGAAAATCTGCCCTGTCCAATCTGT
The DNA here is from genome assembly GCA_030015575.1 of Agapanthus africanus. Classification (NCBI taxonomy): domain Eukaryota; kingdom Viridiplantae; phylum Streptophyta; class Magnoliopsida; order Asparagales; family Amaryllidaceae; genus Agapanthus; species Agapanthus africanus. The sequence continues at coordinate 291,535,226 of CM057340.1, forward strand.
GCCATGATCTCCGAACATCGGTCATCACTGCGATGCGCCTCATGTATGCGGTCAAGTAACTGTGGGTGTGCACGAACATGCACGATCTGTCCTCCAATCGGCGTGAACTCGAACTGTACTCGGCTGTCGCATAATATCTGCCAATCTGCCAACGACTGCCCCTGTACTGCGCTCAAACAAGACAGACTACCCCCGGGCCTCCTGCTCAAAGCATCCGCCACCACATTCTCCTTGCCCGAGTGATACAAAATCTCGCAGTCGTAATCCTTCACTAACTGCATCCACCGGTGCTATCTAAGGTTCAGGTCTCGCTGCTGAAATATATACTTTAAACTCTTTTGATCAGTGAATATCTGGCACGACTCGCCGTATAGGTAATGTCGCCAGATCTGAAGTGCAAAGACCACTACAGCCATCTCCAAATCGTGAGTGGGGTAGTTCTATTCATGTTTCTTCAATTGTCGCGAAGCATACGCGATCACCCTGTCATGCTGCATCAATACGCACACTAGCCCCACTCGCGAAGCATCACAATAGACCACACATCCGCCTGATCCGGAAGGTAATGATAATACCGGTGCTGTAGTCAGCCGAGTCCGTAGCTGCTGGAAACTGTGCTCGCACTCCTCCGTCCAATGGAAAGGAACTCCCTTCCGGGTCAACCCGGTCAAAGGGGTAGCAATACTAGAGAAGTCCTGAACAAATCGCCTGTAGTAACCGGCCAACCCTTAAAAGCTGCGAATCTCCAAAACCGATGTGGGTCTGGGCCAACGCTGAACGGCCTCGATCTTCCTCGGGTCTACACATATACCGTCTCGTGAAATCACATGCCCCAAGAAGTCTACGCTGTCTAGCCAGAAAGCACACATGGAGAATTTCGCATAAAGCTGGTGCTCCCTCAAAGTCTGCAGTGTAATCCGCAGGTGCTGCTCGTGCTCCACACTACTCCGGGAATACACCAAAATATCGTCAATGAATACTATGATGAACAGGTCCAAATATGGCCGGAAAATACGGTTCATCAAGTCCATGAATGCTGCTGGCGCATTGGTGAGTCCGAACGACATCACCAAAAACTCATAATGGCGCGTACGGAAAGCTATCCTGGGAATGTCCTCCTGTCGAACCCGCAGCTGATGATAGCCCGATCGTAAATCGATCCTCGAAAAGTACCCTGCCCCCTGAAGCAAGTCGAACAAATTGTCGATGCGCGGTAAAGGATACCTGTTCCGCACTGTCACCCTGTTCAGCTGGCGGTAGTCGATACACAAACGCAAACTGCCGTCCTTCTTCTTGACGAACAGGACTGGAGCACCCCAAGGAGAAACACTGAGTCGAATAAGTCCCTAATCCAGCAAATCTTGCAATTGACCCTTCAACTCTCGAAGTTCCGCCTGGGCCATCCGATAAGGCGGTATGGAAATAGGCCCCGTGCCAGGAACCAGATCAATACAGAAAGAAATGTCGCGCTCGGGCGGTAGCCTAGGAAGCTCGTCAGGGAACACATCAGGAAACTCGCTAACAACCGGAACCTGATCCAATGGAACCCGTGTAGCACTAGCATCGCAAACATAAGCGAGAAATCCCTTACATCCCTTCCTCAAAAGCTGTCCAGCGCGAAAAGAAGAAATCACACTGTGAGAGGCGGCACCACGGTCCCCCAACACAACAAAAACCGACTCGCCGGGAAAGCAGAATCTAACTGTCTTCTTACGGCAGTCCACAGAAGCATAGCACGTGGCCAACCAATCCATGTCCAAAAGAACGTCGAAGTCCAACATCTCAAGAAATATCAAGTCGACAGGCAACTCCCTCTCGCCAATACAGACGGTACAGGATCGGAACACGTGCCTAGCAACAAACGACTCCTCTCCCACAGGAATGGTCACAACAAGCGGCTGATCAAGCAAACCGGACTCTCTAACCAAACTCGGCATGAAGTGTGTGGATACGTACGAGTGCGTGGATCCGGGATCGAACAACACGTGTACATCAACAGAACATACTGAAAGGATACCTGTAACCACCGCATTGGACGCCTCCGCGTCCCGATGCGTCAAAGCAAAAACCCGCGCCTGTCCTCCACCGGTGACTGACTACCCTCTGCCTCGGTCATCTCGCCCTCTCTGAGCAACTCCTCCGCACCCACGACCTCTCTGTGTATGAGTCTGACGCAGAGTAACGGTAGGTACAACAGGCAACGCCCTCTGGGGTGGTGAAGGTGGTAAAGTAACATGCGGTGCTGCCGCCTCCCTCCGGCGTATCTCAGGACAATCTCTAACGAGGTGAAGTAGACTGTCGCATTTAAAACAACCCCGCGACGACTGCTGACTCTCCTGGGGATACGAACTAAACATCTGGCCTCGTCCCGAATCTCTGCTACTCCTCGTACCAGAACGATACCTGTCGCGGCGTCTGAATGACTGCCTCCGTGCGGATATAGTAGTACGAACTCTCTTCGGCTCTGGAACTACCGAAGTCTCAGCAAGGCGCTCCTCGACTAATAGGGCTGCGTCTACAGCTGCTGCATAGGTCTCGTAGTGCTGCGCGCTGATCGTAAAGAACAGTGGTGTAAGTAAGCCTCGTACAAATCTCTTGACTCGCAACTCCTCGATAGCCACTAAATACGGGGCATAGACTGCTAGCTCTGTAAACAGCACGTCATACTCTGCCACTGTAGGGTTCGTAGGCACCCAAGTGAGGTCTCACAAGGCATCGAACATGCCAATATAAAAATTTATGGGTGCCGAGAGACCCGACTACGGATCGTTTGCTAGAAAACTAGGCGAAAAAGCTAACTTGTTAACACTTAACTATAAGAATCGGAAATACAACCTTTGTAGATCCGGTCCTCCACCTCCATAGCTCCGCAACGAAGTCCTCTCCGCTGTCCAAAAAGAATCCGGGCTCTAGTGTCGACTTCATCGGAGAATAAGCGAGCTAGGTCGTTGATGTCCATGCCGAAGATGATCTACGTCGAAGCATCACTAGATCAAGCTCCACCTTCACCGAGCCTTGATAACTTGTGAAGGAAACACACTCTACTACTTGGCAAGAGGTAGAGGATGAAGAAATAGGAAGTGGGTAGACTTTAGAATTGGATTTCTCACTCATCTTCATCAATCACCATTGATGAAGTGGAGGTTTCTTCATTGAAGATGAAGAAGAAGAAGAAGATAAAGCTATGATAAGTTAATTGAAAAAGAAAACAAAATGAATTCTTATCATAAAATTAACCATGGTCAAGTGTAGAGACTAAACTAGGGTTAGTGGGAATGGTTAGGGTTAAGGATGAGATAAGAATGGTTGACTTGATCAAAGCTTCATGAAGCTTCAACTAAAGAACAAATAAAGCCACCATTCTTTTCTCTTTTCCATTTATTTTCCAAAATGTATAAACAAATAAATAAATGAATAAATAAGTAATGGAAAATAAAACCCTAACCACTCTCACAACCATGGTTTAATCTTCACACAAAACACAAGTTAGCATGCATCATCAAACATGATACATACAAGTGCACAAAAATATATCACATATACAATGTGCACAATCCAAGTGAGAAAATCCGTTTAAAGTGAACCAATACTAGTTAGTGCAAAGTAACATATCAAATATATAATTATGCATTAAATCATTAAATCAACACTTGATTCAATGATCCGGTCATGTCGCACACAACCGACTAGTATTCAATGTATCGGCTTATCGAATCAACGCTTGAATCGATAACTAGGTTATATCGCATACAACCTTTCCGATACATTCATCGCGAGAATGGAATGCGGCATCACATACACGCATTATTCTCGGTCCCGCACATATCTCATATGCGCTCCTATTTCGTTTCGCTTGAGCCAGGAAACCTCTGTGTAGGACTCTAAAGACTCGTCAATACGCCGGCAGCAGGTGATGATCATATCAAACACCCACAAGCCGCAAGCGGTCTGCTAAACGTAACGGCCACCCAGGTATTGAGCGATCTGAAGATCGATGAGCAAGCCCGTTCACACTCCAGTGAATCCGACTAGTAACACTACCGTACAGTCCGGTCTGATCGTCTGATATGTCGCATATCTTGCCTAGGGGTGGTAAACGTCAGACCCCAATAGCTCGATAAGTCATGTCGTTATGAGGCTCATAACGGGTCGAGAAACTACTGGTAACACTTACCAGCAATTCTCTGATCAGCCCTGGCCAGGGACTTCCTGTTATAGCCAATCGAATACAGTGCAACATCAACTCCCTATACCGGGAGAGACGAATCCCCTCCTATCGCTCATTGCCTCCATGTGACTCGGGACTGTACCCAAAAACCACCGTTTTGCACGCCCTCTTGGACGTGGTAAGATGGAAATCAAAGCACAGTGGGAACCACACAAGACTCTATGACGATCTCGGGTCAACAGACTACTCTGTACCAGTGTCACCAGAGAACTGCCATCTGACGTGAGGTATAATACCATCTGGGAGTTCTCGGCGAGTCCGTCCAGTGTACCCAGTCTCTACTGAGCACCCGTATATCTCCTCTGATGTCAAACACCAATGGATATGGGATCATCCATCGCCCATCTGTATGGGTCGAGAAGGTACACGCTAGTCTACTCTGGTATATCGATGCCCCGTCTCGATACACCCACGACTAGGGACTTTGAAGGATGTACTTATAGACTACCGTGTCCCCACTAGTATGATCCGCATCATAGTCCAGGTAGTCAAGTACAGATCCTAAGGGCTTTACCAACATGTAACAGGGAGACAATCAGTGTACACGTTAAGGTAAAGATCAACCAGATAGCATACTATCATGTCGAGCAAGAAAGTCCTCCCTATATATGTCCCAGCATCCACTACAATATACATCCTATGTATAGTAATGGCCTCTAGGGCATACATATAACTAACAATCTCCCACTTGCACTAGGGCCATCTGATAGCAGTGGTTGTAGTATCTCATACTCAACCATCCTATAAAAGTCTCTCTCTGGGAACAGGCCTTTGTGAGTGGATCCGCTGTGTTGTCCTCTGAGTCTACTCTCCAAAACTCGATCACCCTGGAGATCAACCATCTCCATGATCAAGTGATACTGCCTTAGAATATGTCTGGATCACTGATGGGACCTGCGTTCCTTGGCATAAGCCACAACTCCATTGTCACACAATGGGAGGAACATAGTTCATCTCATGAACCAATATACATCCAAACAGCCTCTTTGGTAGCATCTTAAGTAGCGATGTATGCTGCCTTTATCGTCTAGTATGTCATGGTATCTAGCTTGGAACTCTTCCAACATACCGTCCCTCCACTGAGGGTAAAGACAATGCCTGTGATTGACATTCAGTCGTCCTTATCACCCTGGAACCCTTCCAGTGATTCTCCCCAGGATCATGTGATACCATCTCACTTCAACAAGTGAGAATCCTAACATCCATTTAGATCTATCTCATAGATCCAAAATCCAGGAGTTAGTAGGTATCATTATGATCCTATATGGAGAATCATTGTGATAAACGGAGATTGACCGAGCGTAGCATAGGAAACTCTTTCCCTATCAAGAGTATGTCATCCACGTACTCTACGAGGATCACCACCATACTCCCTACTACCTTTTTGTTTATACAAGGTTCATCTACCATTTTGATGATGTCAAACTCTTTGACTAATCCATCAAAACAGATGTTCCAACTCCGCGATGCCTGCTTTATCCTATAAAGCATCTTGCACACGTTTCCGCTGCTCCCACTGTCTACGAAGCCCTCTGGCTGTGTACTTATAGACGCACTCTTCTAAAACATCATTTAGAAAAGCAGTCATGACACCCAACCACCAGATATCGTAGTCATGGTATGTAGCCGTGACAAGTATGATCTTGATGGACTTAAGCATAGCTACTTTAAAAGGTTTTATCATTATCCGTACCTGGTCAATGATGCAAACTTTTAACAAGTCTAGCTTTGAAAGTCCCAACTTTTCCATGTACACCAAGTAATCTTCTCAAGATATACTTGCTCCTGATGGGGATTTAACCCTTCAGTTATGGTAGCTAAAGTCCATACTTTGCTGGTGTATAAGGATTCCATCTCAGATCACTAAGCATCCAGCCATTCTTACAGAGTCTTACTCTCGATGGCCTGCTCGAAACTAGTTGGGTCATCATCTCATGATGCAATCCTCGCTCCCACTGTCATAGAGAAACCTATGTATCTCTCAGGTGGGTGAGAAAACCCTACTAGATCGGCGGAGAGGCTGAGCTTCGTTGGTAACTATTGAATCCTTTGGTTCTATCAAATCATCTGCTGTAGTTTGTATAGCTGGAACATTTTCAGTTCTATATAACAGATCTTGCCTCGAGCTTGTCCGGATTTTGCTTTTAGACATAGGCCGGACAACCCCAAATCTTAACAAACTTAAGAAATGGGCTCTTCCCTTTCCATATCACATATGAAGTGGTAGGCAACTGATTTGATTTGAACCCTATTCAATAGGTATGCAGCTTCTCAAGTGCATAACTCCCAAAAAGGAAAAAGGTAACTCAGTAGTACTCATCATAGAGCACACCTTATCATATAGGGTGTGATTGCTCCGCCCCGATATACCATCGTGCTATGGTGTATACGGAGGAGTAATGCTGAGAGAGAATCTTATTCTCATTTAGAATAGTCCAGGAATTCCGTGCTCAAGTATTCTTCTCCTTGATCTCATCAGAGGACATAATACTTATACCCGTATTCTGGTTCTCTACTTCTAACTTATATTCTGTGAATATCTCAAAAGGTTCGGACTTATGTTTCAACAAGAACATATGTCTGAATTTAAAGAGATCATCAGAGAACGTAATAAAGTATAAAGAACCAGTCCTGGTATGTGGAGACAGGAGACCTTACATACATCATCATGTATCAGTCCCAAGAGTTCACTAACTCTTTCTCTGTTTCCAGTAAACGGAGCTATGGACATCTTATCTCTGTGACATGACTGGAAAGTTTCACAAGATGTAAATTCAAACTAATTTAAATATACATCTAAATGTAACTTCAGCTAGTCGGGTCACATTGATCTGACCTAGTCTACAATACCTCAAGAAGAATCCGTTCATTTCTGAACTCTTCTGTAACGTTTTGAAAATCGTTTCGGTGAAATTTCGAAAAAATCGGTAAAATAAGGGGGTTTTCTGTAAAAAGTCAAAAATACAAATATCTTATTATAAAAATTAAATATACATATTATAGGTATGTAATTGCTATTATTTGGTGTTTATTGAGCCGCTGGTGAAATTTCAAATTTTCTGAAAAAAAATATTATTTTATTATTATTTAAGCCGTCACTAATACATTTAATTAGGAAAAATTACAAATTGGAATGAGTTGAAACAAATTTTGTGCATCATAAAACACTAAATAAAATTTTATCATGTGGTATTTGGAACGAAATTATTTGCCAAAACGGTTTAGAAATTATTGAAGAAAAAAGGCTTTTTTTTAGCGTAAATGGATGTTTGGGGTATTGTATTTATCATTTTTCATCACCCCACATCCGTACCCACACCCACACACACCCACTTACTCCTCCCCATGGCTGAATTCAGCAGCCCTCCCCAAAGTTTTCCCCCACTTCTTTTGGTAAAAGAAAAGAAAAGAATAGAATAAAGAGAGAAGGGTTGTGTGTTGACTTGGGGTATCTTTTCTTGACTTGGACTTTCTCACCAAAACTCACACCTCACTCTCTCTCTTCCCTTCATCTTGTGGCCGAGCAATCCCATGGGCTGCTGTCCAAAAAAATCCCCCACTTCATTCACCTCCAAAATCATCACAAAATTCACTAAATCCACACAAATTTCCATCAAAACTCAAATCCAACCTTGACCCATTATTTCTTGCCCATGCTAGCTTGAATCCTTGGAGCAAGATGGCATTTTGGGGGCTATATTTTGGCATGTGTGGATCTCATTTCAAACTAGTTTGAGGTATAACCCTTTTCCAAATGATACTTGTTCTAATCTAAGATTTTAATTAAGTGTTTAATTAAGTTTTGATTGCAAGCTTGGAATTCAAGAAAGGTTTTGAATTAATATTAGCATCTTGATCTATAGATTATGGTTTCAATGGGTAATCTAACATCTAAAGAATGCAAAATGTAATCTAGTTGTTAATTTGCATATTGTTGCTTGTAATTTGTAAAAAAAAATTGGAATTTTATGCAAACTAGGTTTTTCAATTTAATTGCAAATGTTAGATTAAAAATCTAATTAGGTTATTCAAGACATTATTAACATTATTAAGTGTAGTTTAATACTTTAGTTCGTGAAAATCCAAGCTAAATTGTTGTTTGTGCATTTTTGCTATAAAATTGTTAAAATTTGGTTATATTGTAAACTAGAATTTTAGGGTTAATGGAATTTAATGAGATTAAATTGTGGAAATTATTTTTATGACTTATTTAAGATATTTAATAAGTATCATGGCCGCTAGATTTATTTAAACGTCGAGTTTTGTACTAAAACGGGTAATATTCGCTTGCTAGATTTTCGGAAAAATGGCTTTTAAAGTGAATTTGGGGTTTTTGCGAATTTTAACCTATTTTATATTAAAATCAGTATTCGTGAATGTGAAAATGGGAGTGTTTGGGTTTTTCACGATGGTTTGACGTTTGTACGTCGACATCGAGGGTTGGTTTCGCTATTCTTGCATGCGTAGGCGATAGGTTTTGACCTATGCATGATATGCATGCCGATTTGATTTTCGTATGCCGTTTCGATTTCGAATTTGGTTTTAATGCGATACGGTGCATTATGATATGTAGGTACCCCATGTAGACTTCGAGACGACAAGCAAGCACGTGGCGACGTCGGCACCGGCGAGCGAGGACCAGGTGAGTAGATTTATATCTACGGGGAGAAGTCGGGTGGATGGCGTATAGCACCCCCGCAATTCGTGGTGATGTATACGAATACGTATACACACATATATATATTGTTTATATATTGTTTGAGTATATTGATGATAATATGGATATTTGGTGTACTTGGATGATTTAGTGTCGTGAAACCCTAGAGTAGTGGTCGCACTACACATACACACACCAACCCATACTTGCATACTTTCTTCCTTCTTTTGTGCTTTACGGAAAATATAGTTATGTGTTTACATGGGTATGGGACTATGTGTTCACATACGGATTTGAGGATGATATTTGGGTTTGAGATGAGTCGATGAGATTTGTATTGAAGTTGTGAATTCGGTGACCTAGCAGGGTTCGTATTTGAGATACGACATGACGTTGTAGCGGGTCCTTGACGTAGTGTTTCACACACGTCCATGCATACTTAGGCGGTATCAGTATTGTGCAAGACATAGGTCAGTACCCTAGACTATGATCTTGGATAAAGAGGATACTAGGTGAATAGTAGGATGAATATGATATTGACCCGTACCCAGATTGGGATGCCGTACGACGGACTTACGTACGAGCTATATTGATGATTGATCCGCACTCTTGACTTGGGATGCCTGATTATAGATATGGTATCGGTTATGATATTGTTGAGGCGGAATCACCGACTATACATATACAGGTATGTATATGTATCGACTCAGATGATAGGCGGTTTCCTTACCTGTAGTTCAGCTTGTTAGTTCAGCCGTATAGTTTAGTGTAGTTATTAGATTTGATTAGACTTCTTACCTATTTTAAAAACTAACGAATCGTGGGCATTTTTAAAGACAGCTCAAGGGAATCTACGGATATTTCAAAAACGACGTATCTTTTCATAAAAACACCGTAGCCCCTATTTTCAAAACCCCATGATTCGTGTTATTTCAAAAGGCGCCATTCGTAGGACTTATATTAGATTATTGCAGATTAGTTATCGTTGTGTCTAGTATTCAGCTCCCGCACATTATAGCTGTTCGCTCTGCCTCGCATATTTATTTTGCTGCATATTCCATTATTGATATCATGCTGTTAGGACACCAGCACCATTACCGATGATGCGTATGTACCACGTACACCTACTTGCCGGCTCACACACATCTTCATCGGTAATTGCCATGTCACGTACACTTTAGAGAATATAATTGCTTGACTTAGATTGTTAGCTGGTAGTTTTGACATGATATTAGTGTACTTCCCTTATATGCCATATTAGACATTGTAGTTATTACCTACCACTTCATGCATACTGTTATTCAGTTGTTCATGCCTAGTTCATTATCATTGACATATGCACTTGTGATGATTTCTTGAGATTTATGATATTTCTTGATTTCGGGGAAAGCCGCAAAATTTACAACTTATGATCTTTTAAAATATAAAATGTTGCGGTTTTCTAGTGATGTAAAGTGTCGTCCACCATGACTTTACTGTGGTTTTGGAGATCCGTGTCGAGGAGTGGAGGAACCGTCACGGGTACATGGTGGGCCCGGTATGGTACCCCGGGGCAAGAGGAATGTGGTGTTGACGTTGAGCCTGGCTGGGGAGCACTACCTACCGGTGATATTACCCGACGCGTCGGATATCCGGAGGATACCGTCGTGGTCTTGAGATGGATGGTAGGGGCCGGTCCGGACTGACGGCGCCCAAGATATTGAGCTTGAGACATTGATATTTCGAGACAGTGAGATTTATGTTTTGTGTCGATGCTAGACACTGTTGATACTGATTTCATTATGATACCTCAGTTTAAAAATACGAAGGAAATCTCACTAATTTATGAAAACAGTTTCTTCATTTACATGTATTCTGTTTCATGCATTCATACCTCAATCATATGATATATTGCTACCTGAGGCACTGACACGGGCACATGAAATTATACTCGGGTTAGATATTACCCTAGTCATTGTTATAGGCTGCCTGTTATACTTATATTTGAGGATATATTATGATCATTGACCTAGGTTGCGTTATTTATGCGATATCTGTGCGTAGATGTTTTTCTATTCACGAGTTTGCAACTCACCCCCGTTGTGCCCCAGTTTCTTGCAGATTTGCCGTACAGGTTTCTTTACGGCTTGCGGGCTCAGTTTCATTCGGGTGATTTGCTAGTAGGTTGGTTTACTTGTATCATACCCCCATTATATATCTTGTATATCATTATTCTGTTGTATCTAGAAGTTCCATCAACCAAACGTGTATCTATTGAGATAGAGACCGGTGTTGTTTATTCTTTCGACCTTAGAGTCGCTCGTTATATTTCTGGTGGTTTTGAGTTCCCTTTTGAGTTTTTGATCCTCGCCGTTGGCGTTGTATATTATATTGCTTGTGTGGTTGCGACCGTCGATTGACGAAGAGCTAGCTCCCGCTTAGGAATGCCTTTTTCTTGATTTCGTATACTATTCATGTTGTATCCCGTTTGGGGGCCAGTATTTACAAAGGAGACTCTGCCGAAATTTTCAGTAAAATTTTAATGTTTTAAAAACCGCATAATTCGGCTTATGCTATTGAAATTACTTGCTTTAAGTTGGTTTTTCCTGCACTCTACTACTTTTCTTGGTTTGGATTTCTGGGTTTTCGGTTTACTTAGATTACGCACGTATCGAGACGTTCGTAGTTTAAGTGCCGGTCATGTTCCGTACTTTCGGGTCGTGACAAAGTTGGTATCAGAGCGTTAGGTTTTAACCTTCGGAGCGTAGGATGACCCTTGGTTGATGGAATAGGTGACTAAAGTAGAGTGACATACCGTTGGTATGTTCCGCGGCATATTTACGACATGCCACTCCACTTATGGAGCCTTAGGATGTACATTTCCTTGTTCAGTATTATATTCCTTCCTGATCTAGCCTCATCGGTACCAGTTTGGTTTTGCTGCTATGGTTACCGGCAGGGAGAGCTACGGCTAGAGTTGCGGTCAGCACAAGCTCGTCACGAACGAGGACTGACCAGGGCGAAATTCCGGCGACACACGATTGCAGAGATGTGTCTTTTTACTGTGTTTTCGCGCCGCGAGCGTTTGGCGGATCGCCTTTATGAGGTTACTCGGATGTGCTGATCGACACTAGAGGATTGAGCCACTGACAGAGACCAGCCAGATTTTGATGACCGTTGGTGTGTTTCTTACTCCTGATGATTGAGGCACTGTTCAGCGTGTAGACGAGCGAGCCAGTTGTTGCTGCGAGCAACGAGATATCGCCCCATATGTTGGAACTATGGCGGGGCGAGTTATACGAATAGATGATAGAAGGTCGCTAGTCACCCGATGATGAATGACTAGGACAGGTGGTTCGTTCGCTTACCCCGATGCGAGGTCATCAGATAGATTGATTCCAGCTAGAGACGACTTCACGCGGAGGCGTTGGGAGTCGACAGAGACGATCGAATGTCAGAAACCTATTTATCCAAGTTTAAAGTAGTCAGAAAGACATGCAGGCAATTCTATGGTCCCTCTAGAAGAATGAAACCCTAACTCGACTTAATGACCGTGTGAAAGCCTTTGAACCTTCGGGTTTGCGGCAGTTCTACGGCGCCATTAGTGAGGCTTGGGTTTGCCCTTCTACGGCTGGACCACCGATGCTGTGGTATATATTCGATACTATTAAACTGTGCCCAAGAGGTTGAGCTCTTGGGGGATTATGAGGTTTTGACGAATCGATCGAATGGTTCGACTTCAATCGGATGCTAGGTGTTGAGATGTATTTCTTGGGAGACTCCAGATGCGAGGATAGCCGTTGGAGCTCAGTCAATGCAACCACGATGAGACGAGTCCGAAGCAGTCGACATTAGAGAAATTGGAGTAAGGGGTTCATACGAGAACTTGATGAGACGACGTTCCACTCCGCCGACATCAGAGATGCGATACGCATGCCGAGGCATTGTGCATAGATATACCTTTCAGAAGGAGTCGCGATGAGTATGCAGCCGTTCCGGAACGAGAACAGATCTAGTAAGGGACGATGACTTCCGGACAGTTCGGCAGAGACGAGATTTGGGAGAGATTTCGACAGGACCTTTCTGGAATGATTTACAAGGAGACTTGGACCCAGGAGTGGTCATGTTGCGCACACAAGCAGGCCGGAATTCAGGTTCGTCGATGAGACATGCTATGAGTGACCACGACAGTTGGCCAGAGATTCTTGGAGTATGTGCTTGAGCGGTACTATTCCGCCATTATTAATTTTGATGTTTTGGGTGGGTTATTCGTATGATTTGATTTTGATGGTTGAGGATTTACGATCTTTGCACAGTGTTGCACTTGATATCGTTTTCGTGCGTTAGTTTCACATGTTTGTGATTTTACGGTTTTAAACAGTTGAGTTGGTTTTGTGCGTATGCATGCACACGATTTCGTTCCTGCACTCTGTATAGTTTATATATGCGTGCAGTGCAGTGATACGCCTTTTGTGCACTTAGATGCACTGGACTTCGATTTCGACTGTGATACTCGATATTTGTTATGTGCATCTTGTGCACCTGATTGATTTTGCGCACGTTCGGCGCTTGATATTGGATTTCATGATTTTGTGCACGATGGATGCACCTGATTTTGATTTTCGCGCATGTTGGGCGCATGTTTTGAAGGGTGATTTTGGTGCACACCAGAGGCACTAAATTGAGAATTTTTCGCGCATGACAGATGCACCTGATTTTGCTGTCAGGCATACATGTTGCCTACGACAGATGTTTCGTGCACACCCGATGCACTTAGATGGTGTTTCTGTGCGCATGTATGGCACATTTATGGATTTTGATTTCCGTGCGCACCAGACGTACGTAGTATTCATGTGCATATTTTAGGATTGATTTCTTATAGAGCATTACGTTTTTATGATATTGCTATGTGTTTTCGTACTGAGCAGGACTAGTCAGAGGACAGTACCTTAATATATTTTTGCATGCATTGATAATTATTGAAGGGATTTCCAAAAAGCGAGCTATAGCCTCAGTATTTACCTACGTGTCTGATATGACACGAAATGTTTAAAAAAAGGAGACCCTTCTAAATTGTTTCCAAAACGGCGGAACGTACATTTCAAACAAAGGTATATTTGTATATAGTTATTTTCTTATGATAGACGTCCGCCACTGTGCAGTGTTATACGCGTTGCACAGCGACTTAAAGAGATTTGACATGCATTTCCTTCAGATACTTACAGATATAGATTCGATATTTACATGTATAGTTTCGAGTTATATCATATTGGTTTGATTTAGATTTGGCATTGATGTCTTCTCCATGACTCCGATGATTGCGGGATGCTTGACGGTGTTTTGATTTGAGTTATATACTCATTTTTCAAGCGCATGCGCTGCGCTACGAGTTGTTTTATGTATTTACAATTTCGGAGCCCCGACGACTTGATGGTTTGCTTAGATGTTTTAGTATTTGGGGGAGTTTGAATTTAAATTCGGGGACCGAATTTCTTTAAGGGGGAAGATTGTAACGTTTTGAAAATCGTTTCGGTGAAATTTCGAAAAAATCGGTAAAATAAGGGGGTTTTCTGTAAAAAGTCAAAAATACAAATATCTTATTATAAAAATTAAATATACATATTCTAGCTATGTAATTGCTATTATTTGGTGTTTATTGAGCCGCTGGTGAAATTTCAAATTTTCTGAAAAAAAATATTATTTTATTATTATTTAAGCCGTCACTAATACATTTAATTAGGAAAAATTACAAATTGGAATGAGTTGAAACAAATTTTGTGCATCATTAAACACTAAATAAAATTTTATCATATGGTATTTGGAACGAAATTATTTGCCAAAACGGTTTAGAAATTATTGAAGAAAAAAGGCTTTTTTTTAGCGTAAATGGATGTTTGGGGTATTGTATTTATCATTTTTTATCACCCCACATCCGTACCCACACCCACACACACCCACTTACTCCTCCCCATGGCTGAATTCAGCAGCCCTCCCCAAAGTTTTCCCCCACTTCTTTTGGTAAAAGAAAAGAAAAGAATAGAATAAAGAGAGAAGGGTTGTGTGTTGACTTGGGGTATCTTTTCTTGACTTGGACTTTCTCACCAAAACTCACACCTCACTCTCTCTCTTCCCTTCATCTTGTGGCCGAGCAATCCCATGGGCTGCTGTCCAAAAAAATCCCCCACTTCATTCACCTCCAAAATCATCACAAAATTCACTAAATCCACACAAATTTCCATCAAAACTCAAATCCAACCTTGACCCATTATTTGTTGCCCATGCTAGCTTGAATCCTTGGAGCAAGATGGCATTTTGGGGGCTATATTTTGGCATGTGTGGATCTCATTTCAAACTAGTTTGAGGTATAACCCTTTTCCAAATGATACTTGTTCTAATCTAAGATTTTAATTAAGTGTTTAATTAAGTTTTGATTGCAAGCTTGGAATTCAAGAAAGGTTTTGAATTAATATTAGCATCTTGATCTATAGATTATGGTTTCAATGGGTAATCTAACATCTAAAGAATGCAAAATGTAATCTAGTTGTTAATTTGCATATTGTTGCTTGTAATTTGTAAAAAAAAATTGGAATTTTATGCAAACTAGGTTTTTCAATTTAATTGCAAATGTTAGATTAAAAATCTAATTAGGTTATTCAAGACATTATTAACATTATTAAGTGTAGTTTAATACTTTAGTTCGTGAAAATCCAAGCTAAATTGTTGTTTGTGCATTTTTGCTATAAAATTGTTAAAATTTGGTTATATTGTAAACTAGAATTTTAGAGTTAATGGAATTTAATGAGATTAAATTGTGGAAATTATTTTTATGACTTATTTAAGATATTTAATAAGTATCATGGCCGCTAGATTTATTTAAACGTCGAGTTTTGTACTAAAACGGGTAATATTCGCTTGCTAGATTTTCGGAAAAATGGCTTTTAAAGTGAATTTGGGGTTTTTGCGAATTTTAACCTATTTTATATTAAAATCAGTATTCGTGAATGTGAAAATGGGAGTGTTTGGGTTTTTCACGATGGTTTGACGTTTGTACGTCGACATCGAGGGTTGGTTTCGCTATTCTTGCATGCGTAGGCGATAGGTTTTGACCTATGCATGATATGCATGCCGATTTGATTTTTGTATGCCGTTTCGATTTCGAATTTGGTTTTAATGCGATACGGTGCATTATGATATGTAGGTACCCCATGTAGACTTCGAGACGACAAGCAAGCACGTGGCGACGTCGGCACCGGCGAGCGAGGACCAGGTGAGTAGATTTATATCTACGGGGAGAAGTCGGGTGGATGGCGTATAGCACCCCCGCAATTCGTGGTGATGTATACGAATACGTATACACACATATATATTGTTTATATATTGTTTGAGTATATTGATGATAATATGGATATTTGGTGTTCTTGGATGATTTAGTGTCGTGAAACCCTAGAGTAGTGGTCGCACTACACATACACACACCAACCCATACTTGCATACTTTCTTCCTTCTTTTGTGCTTTACGGAAAATATAGTTATGTGTTTACATGGGTATGGGACTATGTGTTCACATACGGATTTGAGGATGATATTTGGGTTTGAGATGAGTCGATGAGATTTGTATTGAAGTTGTGAATTCGGTGACCTAGCAGGGTTCGTATTTGAGATACGACATGACGTTGTAGCGGGTCCTTGACATAGTGTTTCACACACGTCCATGCATACTTAGGCGGTATCAGTATTGTGCAAGACATAGGTCAGTACCCTAGACTATGATCTTGGATAAAAAGGATACTATGTGAATAGTAGGATGAATATGATATTGACCCGTACCCAGATTGGGATGCCGTACGACGGACTTACGTACGAGCTATATTGATGATTGATCCGCACTCTTGACTTGGGATGCCTGATTATAGATATGGTATCGGTTATGATATTATTGAGGCGGGATCACCGACTATACATATACAGGTATGTATATGTATTGACTCAGATGATAAGCGGTTTCCTTACCTGTAGTTCAGCTTGTTAGTTCAGCCGTATAGTTTAGTGTAGTTATTAGATTTGATTAGACTTCTTACCTATTTCAAAAACTAACGAATCGTGGGCATTTTTAAAGACAGCTCAAGGGAATCTACGGATATTTCAAAAACGACGTATCTTTTCATAAAAACACCGTAGCCCCTATTTTCAAAACCCCATGATTCGTGTTATTTCAAAAGGCACCATTCGTAGGACTTATATTAGATTATTGCAGATTAGTTATCGTTGTGTCTAGTATTCAGCTCCCGCACATTATAGCTGTTCGCTCTGCCTCGCATATTTATTTTGCTGCATATTCCATTATTGATATCATGCTGTTAGGACACCAGCACCATTACCGATGATGCGTATGTACCACGTACATCTACTTGCCGGCTCACACACATCTTCATCGGTAATTGCCATGTCACGTACACTTTAGAGAATATAATTGCTTGACTTAGATTGTTAGCTGGTAGTTTTGACATGATATTAGTGTACTTCCCTTATATGCCATATTAGACATTGTAGTTATTACCTACCACTTCATGCATACTGTTATTCAGTTGTTCATGCCTAGTTCATTATCATTGACATATGCACTTGTGATGATTTCTTGAGATTTATGATATTTCTTGATTTCGGGGAAAGCCGCAAAATTTACAACTTATGATCTTTTAAAATATAAAATGTTGCGGTTTTCTAGTGATGTAAAGTGTCGTCCACCATGAGTTTGCTGTGGTTTTGGAGATCCGTGTCGAGGAGTGGAGGAACCGTCACGGGTACATGGTGGGCCCGGTATGGTACCCCGGGGCAAGAGGAATGTGGTGTTAACGTTGAGCCTGGCTGGGGAGCACTACCTACCGGTGATATTACCCGACGCGTCGGATATCCGGAGGATACCGTCGTGGTCTTGAGATGGATGGTAGGGGCCGGTCCGGACTGACGGCGCCCTAGATATTGAGCTTGAGACATTGATATTTCGAGAAAGTGAGATTTATGTTTTGTGTCGATGCTAGACACTGTTGATACTGATTTCATTATGATACCTCAGTTTAAAAATAAGAAGGAAATCTCACTAATTTATGAAAACAGTTTCTTCATTTACATGTATTCTGTTTCATGCATTCATACCTCATTCATATGATATATTGCTACCTGAGGCACTGACACGGGCACATGAAATTATACTCGGGTTAGATATTACCCTAGTCATTGTTATAGGCTGCCTGTTATACTTATATTTGAGGATATATTATGATCATTGACCTAGGTTGCGTTATTTATGCGATTTCTGTGCGTAGATGTTTTTCTATTCACGAGTTTGCAACTCACCCCCGTTGTGCCCCAGTTTCTTGCAGATTTGCCGTACAGGTTTCTTTACGGCTTGCGGGCTCAGTTTCATTCGGGTGATTTGCTAGTAGGTGGGTTTACTTGTATCATACCCCCATTATATATCTTGTATATCATTATTCTGTTGTATCTAGAAGTTCCATCAACCAAACATGTATCTATTGAGATAGAGACCAGTGTTGTTTATTCTTTCGACCTTAGAGTCGCTCGTTATATTTCTGTTGGTTTTGAGTTCCCTTTTGAGTTTTTGATCCTCGCCGTTGGCGTTGTATATTATATTGCTTGTGTGGTTCTGACCGTCGATTGACGAAGAGCTAGCTCCCGCTTGGGGATGCCTTTTTCTTGATTTCGTATACTATTCATGTTGTATCCCGTTTGGGGGCCAGTATTTGCAAAGGAGACTCTGCCGAAATTTTCAGTAAAATTTTGATGTTTTAAAAACCGCATAATTCGGCTTATGCTATTGAAATTACTTGCTTTAAGTTGGTTTTTCCTGCACTCTACTACTTTTCTTGGTTTGGATTTCAGGGTTTTCGGTTTACTTAGATTACGCACGTCTCGAGACGTTCGTAGTTTAAGTGCCGGTCATGTTCCGTACTTTCGGGTCGTGACATCTTCTTCTTGTGTGTGTTCCATATACTAAGAACTGTAGTTTGATTTAGAACATCAATGCTTTTAGATAACGTGCCTGAACCGATCAACTTTTGATATAGGAAATGTTCAAAACATTATCCAACAATACAAAATTTTATCATTTCTTTACAGATAAAGAGACTGAAATGATTTTGTATATCAGGTTCGGTATCTAATAACATTCGTTCAGAATCAATGTATTTATAATACAGGGTGACAGTGACCAACAGACTTGGCTGCAACACTTGCCCCGTTTTCTGCCTCATGATACTTATCACCCGTTCTCAGTTCTCTACCTATCTGTAGCCCTATGTAACAGATTACATATCTGGGATCATGATCCGGTATCATATACCCAGGACGTAAAGGATACTGAGAAACAGTTCTGTATAATGAACAAACCCGAAGATGATGCATCAGCATGCACTCTCTTCGTTTGGGCGGCACGGGAATTCTGGTAATCCCCAATTTCCTGCTCTGTCTTATAATAATTATAAGTTGGAGCGGGACCAACGTTCCCTAGCTCAGTATAACAAGCGGGTTCGGTCAATATTCCGTATTATTATCTTGATTAAGGCGTGATATGGTCACTACCTGGAGAGAGAGAGAAGAAAACACTCAGCGTGCGCTCTGTCAAGAATAGATTGGTTTTTATTTTATCTAATCAGGATGGCTCCCACTGCTTTTTATCAAATCTTCCTTCAAACCCTAAAAGGAAAGACTAGCCGGGATTAATTACACACTACAAGTTCGCCAATCTTTCAGCCAGGCCAGTGTCGGTACTTTGAGGGAGGTCCCCCGTGCTTTCGCACGAACCTAATTAATGTAAACCTCATTTTCCCAGAGGCGTAACCCCGTTGACACCTTTCTAGACACCTACTTGATCGGCTAATTGTAATGTATAAAACTCTCCCAGGAGTAACTCTTACTCGCAGCGGGTATCGGGATCCAACTATCTCATAGAAGGTATGGAATCTCATTGCAAATTTCAACACTTGAAATTCCCGATAATATTTTGCCCCTAGCAGCTATATGACCTTAACATAGTCAACAAATCATAAGTGCTAGTCAAGTTCAACCCGTCATTTCCCGATTGAATTAAACCCACCCGCACGACCCTTAACATAGTCAACAAAGTCGCACGACTACCCTAATCCAATCACATCATATGCTTATGCAGATAAGCACTAATTAGCTACCGCACACTACGCCTTAACATAGTCAACAAACGTAGCACGAATACTAACTAGTACTTATCTGAAATGACGGAGGGCTACGACAGGTTTTTCTGAAAACCTATTGCGTAATGAACTTGATATCGTTGTAGGATCGAATGAATTTTGAAATGGAGTGTTTTTGAGGCTTTTCTAGTTTTGCTAAAGGAGTCACTCCCGGTGAAGGGATCGTCGGTCCTTTCCTCGTCGAATGAGGTGCGGGATATATCATATATATCACTGTGCAAAGCAAAAACACTTAAAAGCAATCAAAAGACAAACCGAGTGTGTAGCATCTGCCAGTTATTGCTAAAGGAGTCACTCCCGGTGAAGGGATCGTCGGTCCTTTCCTCATCGAATAAGGTGCAGGATATATCACATATACCGCTATGCAAAGCAAAAAACTGTAGCTACCTGTTTTATTTTGAAATTCGATTCTACAACATCTTAGGTTTCTTTATTTCATTAATCACATTAATGAAGTCCCATCATTTAAGTACCTAAACATCACAGATAAATACGACGTACACTTATGCCATCCGCATTCGCCTCGATGTCCCCTCGTGCACCGTTAGGTTAGGTAACTAACGACAGAGCAGGGCAGGGCTAGCACGGGTGTAAAACATAAGTAACGCCTATATAATATATCATATATACTATATACTGTATCTATCACAGAACATCACATGATCACATCACAGATATCGCAGCAGAAGAATCATATGAAATATTGGATATACTAGGACGTCCGTGTTTTCAATACGAGCCAGTATAAAACACGGATTCCACGGTCGTGATGAATAGCCAAACCCATACCCCTAGACACCTACGAGAGCGGCAAGCAACCCTACCAATTCTGGAGTTAGGAGACCCGGACTCGACTCCTCGAGTTGGTCTCCTACTGGACTCCAGAACCCAGTTACTTGTGCTCCCCTCCTTGGGTCTATCCTAGTGCGGAAAAGTAAATAATATACAAAAGGTGACAGCTTCCGCAACCTGGAAGTGCCCCAATAAAAGAATATTACATACAAGTTTTTACATGAATGAAAATGAAAAACACTCATCTCATATAAAAACCCCCGGCTATTCAAACACGACGATCCAATATAACATATCCAGCAACACATAACATCACATGTCATCAACGTAAGTAAATATGTCCATCCCAATTGTCGTTGACATATAGCAACGAAACCGGCGATATCACATATTACACTTACGGTCACAGAAAAGAAAGTGTAAAACTACAACAGTTGGAATCCGCAATCACCTCAGACATCGCATGCCTGACCAAATGAATTACTTAGACATCGCATGCCTAACAATTATAAACCCCGCATTTTAGTCTCAAAATCGAAAACACTTTTCAATACCAAGTCGGGTAATTCAACAGGATTCCCGACATCCTGATCGAATGCTCGTCGCAAACTTCAGTAGACGGCCGCACCCCCGATACCGTCGACGAAGTGCACCAAGGCGGAACACCGCTACCGCGAGCACCCGAACGGATGCTTTCGACGACGGGGTTCTCCTACAGTCACTTGGTCGGGGCTATGGAGTGAGGCTGTCTATTAAGTTTATCGGCGAGTATCCGCGTACGCTACGTGATTGCGACGGACTTTTGATCACATCAAAATTCCGTGGCAACCGATCAAGTGAGACTAAACTGCTATGTTTATAATATTCATTCCGTTATCTCATAACTATTTGTGAATTCCAATTATTGTATCCCATTCCGGATAAATAGAAAATGTCAAACTTTCCGATCGAACAATCGAATACCCAAGTTTTCCCGATACAGATCAACACATGAAATAAGTCTAACAGCATTCAGTTCGTGCCTCAGTACCAACGGTCCAGCCGTAGAAGGGTCAAGCCAACGCCTCACATGTGGCACGCCGTACTGCCCCAAACCCGAAGGTTCAAAGGGTAGTTCAAGACGGTCACATAATCGAGTTAAGGTTTGTTGTCTTCTAGAGGGTCCATCGCGTTACTTGCACTACTTAGAACGTCGTTAAACTTCGGAAATATCCAACACTTGGAAATTTCCAGACAGGGGAAAAATTGGGTTTTTAAATCCGGTCGAACTTTTTAAAATATTCTAAAATTTATCCGGAAAGCCACATAGACAAAATTTGATAATCCGATCGAACATTCGAATCCCCAAAACAACCCAGAAAATTCAACTCTTGAATAAAATTTAAAAAATACCAGAGAACTCAGAACAGTTAAATAGGAATTACTGTGAAAATAGGAGTCAAAGAGTCAACAGTGTCGCCGCGGAACCGCCGCGCCACGTGGGATTAGGCCGCGGTTCCGCGCCGTTATGACGGAGTTAGGTCTCCGTTTTTCACAGTATTTCATAAAAAACCCTGCTTGATTTTCTGGATATTTTTAATATGGAAAAATGCACTGTTTTGAAAAAAGGACAGAGTGCATGGAAATTTTTGTGGTTTCGGTTCGTTCGGACTTCAAATTCCGTCTAGACATCGCCTAAGGCTCTAGCTAGGCTCTGATACCACTGTAGGGTTCCTAGGCACCCAAGTGAGGTCTCACAAGGCATCGAACATGCCAATATAAAAATTTATGGGTGCCGAGAGACCCGACTACGGATCGTTTGCTAGAAAACTAGGCGAAAAAGCTAACTAGTTAACACTTAACTATAAGAATCGGAAATACAACCTTTGTAGATCCGGTCCTCCACCTCCATAGCTCCGCAACGAAGTCCTCTCTGCTGTCCAAAAAGAATCCGGGCTCTAGTGTCGACTTCATCGGAGAATAAGCGAGCTAGGTCGTCGATGTCCATGCCGAAGATGATCTACGTCGAAGCATCACTAGATCAAGCTCCACCTTCACCGAGCCTTGATAACTTGTTAAGGAAACACACTCTACTACTTGGCAAGAGGTAGAGGATGAAGAAATAGGAAGTGGGTAGACTTTAGAATTGGATTTCTCACTCATCTTCATCACTCACCATTGATGAAGTGGAGGTTTCTTCATTGAAGATGAAGAAGAAGAAGAAGATAAAGCTATGATAAGTTAATTGAAAAAGAAAAGAAAATGAATTCTTATCATAAAATTAACCATGGTCAAGTGTAGAGACTAAACTAGGGTTAGTGGGAATGGTTAGGGTTAAGGATGAGATAAGAATGGTTGACTTGATCAACGCTTCATGAAGCTTCAACTAAAGAACAAATAAAGCCACCATTCTTTTCTCTTTTCCATTTATTTTCCAAAATGTATAAACAAATAAATAAATGAATAAATAAGTAATGGAAAATAAAACCCTAACCACTCTCACAACCATGGTTTAATCTTCACACAAAACACAAGTTAGCATGCATCATCAAACATGATACATACAAGTGCACAAAAATATATCACATATACATTGTGCACAATCCAAGTGAGAAAATCCGTTTAAAGTGAACCAATACTAGTTAGTGCAAAGTAACATATCAAATATATAATTATGCATTAAATCATTAAATCATTAAATCAACACTTGATTCAATGATCCGGTCATGTCGCACACAACCGACTAGTATTCAATGTATCGGCTTATCGAATCAACGCTTGAATCGATAACTAGGTTATATCGCATACAACCTTTTCGATACATTCATCGCGAGAATGGAATGCGGCATCACATACACGCATTATTCTCGGTCCCGCACATATCTCATATGCGCTCCTATTTCGTTTCGCTTAAGCCAGGAAACCTCTGTGTAGGACTCTAAAGACTCGTCAATACGCCGGCAGCAGGTGATGATCATATCAAACACCCACAAGCCGCAAGCGGTCTGCTAAACGTAACGGCCACCCGGGTATTGAGCGATCTGAAGATCGACGAGCAAGCCCGTTCACACTCCAGTGAATCCGACCAGTAACACTACCGTACAGTCCGGTCTGATCGTCTGATATGTCGCATATCTTGCCTAGGGGTGGTAAACGTCAGACCCCAATAGCTCGATAAGTCGTGTCGATATGAGGCTCATAACGGGTCGAGAAACTACTGGTAACACTTACCAGCAATTCTCTGATCAGCCCTGGCCAGGGACTTCCTGTTATAGCCAATCGAACACAGTGCAACATCAACTCCCTATACCGGGAGAGACGAATCCCCTCCTATCGCTCATTGCCTCCATGTGACTCGGGACTGTACCCAAAAACCACCGTTTTGCACGCCCTCTTGGACGTGGTAAGATGGAAATCAAAGCACAGTGGGAACCACACAAGACTCTATGACGATCTCGGGTCAACAGACTACTCTGTACCAGTGTCACCAGAGAACTGCCATCTGATGTGAGGTATAATACCATCTGGGAGTTCTCGGCGAGTCCGTCCAGTGTACCCAGTCTCTACTGAGCACCCGTATATCTCCTCTGATGTCAAACACCAATGGATATGGGATCATCCATCGCCCATCTGTATGGGTCGAGAAGGTACACGCTAGTCTACTCTGGTATATCGATGCCCCGTCTCGATACACCCACGACTAGGGACTTTGAAGGATGTACTTATAGACTACCGTGTCCCCACTAGTATGATCCGCATCATAGTCCAGGTAGTCAAGTACAGATCCTAAGGGCTTTACCAACATGTAACAGGGAGACAATCAGTGTACACGTTAAGGTAAAGATCAACCAGATAGCATACTATCATGTCGAGCAAGAAAGTCCTCCCTATATATGTCCCAGCATCCACTACAATATACATCCTATGTATAGTAATGGTCTCTAGGGCATACATATAACTAACAACTGTCATCTCTGGCCTCTGGTGCAAGCACTCAAATCTGCGTGCTCAGGCATCCCTAACACTCTGGGGAAGGAAACGGGCTAGAAATACTGTCACAAACTCCGTCCAGGTCATAGGAGGAAGACCTGCCGCTCTGCCCTTCTCAACTGAATCACACCACTTCTGCGCAAGACCTTCCAGGCGAAAGATCGCGAACTCAACCCGTCTCGCATCTGCGCATCTGAGGGAACGGCATATCCGGGCCATCCTATCAATTAAAGACTGTGGGTCCTCGGCTGTATCGGTGCCTGTAAAGGCCGGAGGCTTCAGCCTCATGAACTCTGATAGCGATACTGTAATCTCCTCCGTGGCTGCAGGGGCAACTGGCTGTGTGGTAGGTACCATCGCGGTCTCTGGAACGGGTGGAGCTACCTCTGGTCGCTGTGCTCGAAGCGTCTCAACTAGCGATCCTATCATCTGGCACATCTCCTGCATGCTGGATCCCACCGTCTGCCGCATCTCCTGCATACCAGCCCCTAGCGTGGCGATCTGATCTGTCATGGGAGGAACAGTCTGCTCGGGTACAACGGGTGCACTGTCCGGATCAGTCCTCGTCTCGGACGAGTCAACTCGAATCTCGGCCCTCGCGGCCGCTCTCTGCGCCCTCGTAGTCTTTGGCGGCATAATGGCTGAAAGGAAATTAGGATTCGATAAGAATACGGAAGTGGAATCACAAGAATATATATACTCAAGAAGGAATTTTAATCAATAAGTCCTAAGGTCGCCTTGGCGGAGTACCGTGTCGTGAGTATGCCGTGGAACATACACACGCTACGCCACTCTGCTTCAGCTACCTACTCCATCATACCAAGGTCATCCTACACTCCGAAAGGCAAAACCTACGCTCTGATACCAACTTTGTCACGACCCGAATATTTCGACTCGTGACCGGCACTTAACCACGCTACTTCTACAGGCGTAACGCGACTAAGTAAGCCGAACCCAGAAATCAAAACCATTTAAAAGTTGCGAGTGTTGAAAACATTTAATTAAGACATTTAGGAAACCTTAAATAATTCAATAAGTTCTTTTAAAGTTACGTTTTCATTTAAATAATTTTGGCAGCATTTCCTTTGTAAAAGTAATCCCGAAATCGGGTATAAAACAGGATATAAGTAAAGATGAAATATAATGAAATGAAACATTCCCAAACGGGAGCAATCACGCCCAACAGCGGAAACCATCATCACAAGAGTAATATACGACTCCGTAGCGAAGAATAAGCAATAATTAAACATCACAGAAATATAAACTATATATAAAAACAGTCGGCTCCCACGAGCTCAACACCAGAATACAAAATACACATCATCGTCCTCACACAGTATCTAAGTCCAGTACATAAATGGTAGATGGAGAATACTAGATACAAAAGGAGTACAATAAAAGTAATCAGATACCACAACCCACCTAAAATGCAAAACAGCTCTCACACCAACTGTAGTGGTATCTGTAGCCAAAGATGCAAAAGGCAGCCTGCCGCGACTACTCTGAAGGGCAACCTGCAAATACTGTGGCACAACGTGGGTGAGTTGCCAACTCGTGAATAGAGGTAACATATAAAGGTAATCGCGAGCATGCACGTACTGCGCTACTCTAACATATACCAGCAAGTAAGATCTATATGCGACAAGCAGTAGGTGCAATAATCGTGCAAATGCTCTGTCTGGTAAAACGACTACAGGATGAAATGTATGATAAACAATGCTAAGCATGGCATAAATAACATCTAAATGGAAATATCAACATGGAAGAATAATCGGTGCCCCAAACTGCACCTAATCCCAAATAAACTCAGGCACCGGCACTCTCCTCGGCCCTCAAATCCTGTAAATCTCTGAGAATCATGAGTGCCCAACATCAGCACTAAAAATATCATAAAATACTCGTGTCCAACATCGACACGCAAATCCTCGTATATCGGGCTCCGTCAGTCCGGATCAGCCCACGGAGTCCGTCTGCGGTATCGGCCCTCGGCCCCGGCAGTACGGATCATCCCGCATCCATCTCTCGACTCTCGTCAGTATCCTCCGGATAACAATCACCGGTAGGTAATCGCCACCCTGCCAGGCTCATCGTCTACTCTACGAAAAACATTTCTCGCCCCGGGGAACCATACCGGGTCCACCACGAACCCGCGAACGGATCATCCAACTCCTCGAATCGGGTTTCAAGCACACATCTCAGCACCGAGAAAACGCGTGGTGGACGCACCAAAATATCATATCACGAAGAACCGGGTTTTCAAATATTGCATCTTTTCTTAAAAATCCCACGGTCCTCAAAACCAGAAATCACATGAAAATCCAACACCAAGAAGTAAATCCAATGCGATGTGCTATGTTCATCAATCCATGATATAGGTCTAAGGAAAAACCGCTTTTAAAATAGTTTCCGTTTTTAAAGATATCATTCGGCTCCCAATTTCCATGAAAGTCATATCGAATCACATGTGAGATGAACTACAGCAATATAATCAAGGCAGTTCTACAGTGAGTGTGTCATGGCAATTACTAACGGTGTGTGTGTAACATGCATACTAGTGCTCGTGCAACATGAACCGTTAGTAATTGTGCAGTGTTCTATCAAATTCTAAATTTACATACTGCAGGGAATCCAATATGCAATGCCAGCCCATGAGGTAAATGCAACATATAATAAGAAGGTCCTATCAGCCCTGATGCATAATGCCATGCGGGCGATATCCCCGTAGATGTTAAATCTACCCAGTGAAGTCTGGCGCTAAGTGTAGCCGACGACTTGCTTTCCCTTATTCGCCGCGTCCGTCTCACTCGCCTGCGAACCTAGAATCACACAATATATCATACATAAGCTCAAATCCACAATAACGTGATATTAGGGTCAACCTAGAGACCCGTGTCGTAAACCAAGCGCACGTGTGTGCGATACGTAAAAACGTGTGATTACGCGCCTGAAACTACCCCGACGTGTCGTGATACGCAGAAACCCCAAACCACATGCGTATCACGCGTGTCGCGAAGGTTAAAAATACGAGAAATAGGTATATAGTTCCAGATTTTTCTACAAAAAGAATCAAATAAAATTATACATGTCAGGAGTCTAAGGGTTGCAACAGACACCTATAGGACCAAACCCCAACCCAAACCCTACCAATCTGGCCGCAATTTGCGGCCAGATCGAATATTCCGGCAGCCTGAAGGAGTCCTAAGGGGGGCGGGTTCTACCAGGTGAATCAGCTCCTAACCACTATGCTACAGTCATCTCAAATTTAATCTGAACACATCGGGTCGATAGCAGTTTACAGAAACACAAAATTGCCTTAAAACGACGAATCTGCTTCAAAAGAGATCTGGTGGTATTTTAGTGGAATTGGGGCTAAGCTGGGTTAAAATGGCCCTAACAACACTCTATCAACCTACTAAAACCAATTCATACATCACTTGCTCAAGGTCCCTACTAATCACCTCATATCGCACTAAAACGCACCAATAAACACTAATCGAAGCAAAACTACACTAAACAAGTAAACTAGGGAGTAAGTTCAGGAAGTATACCCCACACTCGACCCTAGGGAGCTGGAGGAAGAAGAAGAAGTGAAGGGAAGGAGCTGCAGCTGGAGTTGTGGCTGTTGCTGCTGCAAACTGCTACTGCTGCTCACTGGTGCTGCTGCTGCTGCTGGGATGCATGCTGCTGCTGTTGTGATGCCTGCTGCTGCTGCTGGGGATGCGGGCTGCTGTTGCTGGGAAGGTAAGTGCGTGTGTGTGTGTGTGTGTGAGTGAGGTTGAGAGAAAAGAACAAAAGAATGAGAGGAATCATAACCCCAATTGTCAACCCCTCTACTCTCTCTCTTCATTAAATGCAAGCATGGCCTAAGCCATGATGCATTCTCTCTCTCTCACCAAGTCAACACCCAAAAGGAAATTCAAATTAAAAAAATCACTATCAAATAACTAAATAACTTAATTAAAACCCAAAAGACTTAATCCCCATGATTAACCCACCATGGTTACTAATCATGGTATTACCTCATTTTAAAACCCTAGTTTACATGCACATGTGTGTGCAAGCCTAGGAAAATTCTAGAAAAATATTTATTAAATTGGGAAAAATATTTGAAACTCAATTTGGTAAATTTTTTATTAAAAACCCTTAATTTAAATATAAATTGCCACTAAACACATTCTAAGGTGTTACACTGGGTCACATCAATAAGAGAAGGTTGACGAAGTTACATGCAGAAGGATATTTGAATCCGTTCGAATATCAATCGTATGCCACTTGTCAATCCTGTCTCAAAGGAAAGATGACAAAGACTCCGTTCACTGGACACGGAGTAAGAGCGAGCGAGCTCTTTGGACTCGTACATAGCGACGTGTGCGGTCCAATGTCTACACATGCGCGAAGCGGTTATTCTTACTTCATTACTTTTACGGATGACTTTTCAAGGTACAGTCTTCTTAATGAAATATAAATCCGAGGCCTTTGGAAAATTCCAGGAATATAAGAATGAAGTAGAAAAACAAATCGGCAAAAGTATCAAGACACTAAGATCGGATCGAGGTGGTGAATACTTGAGTGCTGAGTTCCTGGACTACTTAAAAGAGAATGGAATTCTCTCTCAGCTTACTCCTCCATACACACCGCACCATAACGGTGTATCGGAGAGACGGAACCAAACCCTATTGGATATGGTACGGTCCATGATGAGTAACGCTGAGTTACCGCGATCATTCTGGGGATATGCAATAGAATCAGCTGCATACCTTTTGAACCGAGTTCCAACTAAGACTGTGCCTACTACACCATATCAGATGTGGTATGGGAAGAGACCCTATCTTAATCACATTAAGACATGGGGAAGTCCAGCTTTTGTCAAAAAGCAGCATGCGGACAAGCTCGAGGCACGCTCAGTACAGTGCAAGTTTGTGGGATATCCAAAGAACTCCAAAGGATACTTCTTCTATTGCGAAGAGGAACAAAAGGTTTTTGTTTCTCGGCATGCCCACTTCTTAGAAACTCAGTTTTTGGAGAATCAGATAAATGGGAGCGCAATAGAACTGGAAGAAATTCCAGAGCCACGAGCTATTACTGAAAGCTTAGTAGAACCAGAGGATTCGAAAGATCCTGACATTCCTACGCCGCTCCGCAGGAGTAGTAGGCAGTCTCATCCGCCCGAGAGATACTACGGTTCTCTCATAGACGGGGATAGAGAGGATTGCATCATAGATTATGATGAGCCAACTAGCTTCCAGCAGGCCATTCAGAGCGTTGACTCGGTAAAATGGCTGGATGCAATGCGGACCGAAATGGAGTCCATGTACACCAACAAAGTATGGACGTTGGACGTTGCTCCAGATGGGGTAAAACCCGTAGGATAAAAGTGGATCTTCAAAAGGAAGATTGGTGTAGATGGACAGGTTGAGACCTATAAAGCTAGACTGGTTGCAAAGGGTTTTCGTCAAAGACCTGGTTTGGACTATGACGAGACCTTTTCACCAGTAGCTATGCTGAAATCCATTCGGATCCTTCTTGCCATTGCTTCCTTCCACGATTATGAGATCTGGCAGATGGACGTAAAGACCGCTTTTCTAAATGGAAATTTAGAGGAGTGTGTCTATATGGACCAGCCAGAGGGTTTCATTCAGTGTGGGAGCAGCGGAAAGGTGTGCAAGTTGCTTAAGTCCATCTACGGACTAAAGCAGGCATCGCGGAGTTGGAACATCTGTTTTGATGAGACGGTCAAAGAATTTGGCTTTATCAAAAATCCAGATGAACCATGCATCTATAGTAGATTTGTAGCGAGAACTGTAGTATTCCTCGTTTTATACGTGGATGACATTCTCTTAATAGGAAATGACATTCCTGTGCTACAATCTGTCAAAGGGTTCTTGTCACACAGGTTCTCCATGAAAGACCTGGGTGATGCCTCATACATTCTGGGGATTCGGATCTATCGTGACAGATCTAAGAGGATACTGGGACTCTCACAGTCCAGGTACATCGACACCATACTGAAAAGATTCAGTATAGAAGATTCCAAGCGCGGTAATCTACCGGCTTGTCACGGGATCACCCTCTCCAAAGAGATGTCTCCTAAGACTGATTTAGAAAGGGATCGCATGTCTATTTTACCCTACGCTTCTGCGGTAGGCTCTATAATGTATGCGATGTTATGTACCAGACCAGATGTAGCTTATGCACTGAGTGTGGTAACCCGGTATCAGTCAAATCCTGGGGAGAAACACTGGATAGCAGTAAAGAACATTCTCAAGTACCTAAGAAGGACTAAGGAGATGTTCTTGGTGTATAGCGGAAAAGACCTCCAGATCGAGGCCTTTGCTGACTCCAGCTTCCAGAGTGACAAGGATGATTCCAAGTCCATTTCGGGTTATGTCTTTACCCTCAATGGAAGGGCGGTGTGTTGGAAGAGTTCCAAACAGGAAACCTTTGCTGACTCGACGATGGAAGAGGAATATATCGTTGCTGCAGATGCCGCAAAAGAAGCTGTCTGGATAAGGAAGTTCTTGAACTTCAGGTGGTTCCATCCATTGTTGATCCAATACCTCTGTATTGCGACAACAACGGGGCTATAGCTTTAGCGAAGGAACCAAGGTCCCATCAAAAGTCCAGGCACATCTTGAGGCGGTATCACCTAATCAGGGAGATCGTGGGTCGCTAGGAGATCGAGGTTCGGAGAGTTTCTACGGAAGATAACACTGCAGATCCACTCACAAAGGCCTTACACCAGACTCAGTTCGAGCGGCTGATCGAGATGATAGGTCTTCGATACGCCATTACATGGCCTTGGTGCAAGTGGGAGATTGTTAGTGTATATGCCCTAGAGGCCATTACTGTATCATACTAGTTTGTATATTACTTAATGGAAGCTTGGGATATTCACCTTGTATAGACAATCTTGCTCAATATAGTAGTATGCTACTTGGTTTGTTTCTACTTCAATGTGTACATGTGTTTATTTTAGTATATCACCTATACACATTAGTGGAGCCCTTAGGATCTTTGCTTGATTACCAGCGTTGTGATGGCAGTCACACTAGTGGGGGCTGGGTAATCTATAAGCACATCCTTATGCAGGTCCCTAGTCGCAGGACTATCGAGACAGGGCATCGATACTCCGGAGTAGACTAGCGTATGCGCTTCTCATCCCAGTGTGGGAGACGGTCTGTCCCACAGCCGTTAGTACGTCATACTTGAGATAGTATGCGGGTGCTCGTTGGGTTACGAGTAAACTGGACAGGACTCGTCGGGAACTGTTGGTTGGTACTATACCTATCGTCAGTTATCAGTTCCCAGGTGACATGGGTATAGCTTAGTCCGCTGACTTGACACGGTCACTTCGCCTCGAGTGTGTTCCCACTGTACTTAGATTACTACCCTACCACGGCTCAAAGGAGACCTGCAAACAGGTAGTAGTTGGGTGCAGTCCCGAAGCACTTGGAGGCAGTGACGGTTAGACAGGATTCGTCTCTCCCGGTATTGGGGGTTGACATCTCGCTGTGTCTAGGAGAGCCATTACACGAGTAGTCCCTGGCCAGGGCAAGCGAGATATACTGGTAGGTTTCCAGTGTTATCTCAGGGTGTTCTGGGCTTCACTCCGACACGACTTGTACCTCTATTGGAGGACTGACGATTACCGCCCCCTAGGCCCGCCATGCGATGTATCAGACGAACAGACCGGACTGTACAGAGAGATTGTCACATTCAGACTCAGTAGGAGTTCAGATGGGTTTCACTTCGTCAGTCTTCTTATCGGCATCTACCTGGGGACCGTTACGCACAGCTAGTGCCGCTTGCGGTCTTTGGTTAAACCCACTGCCAGCGTAGTGTCGAGTCTTTAGAGTCCCACACAGAAAGCTATTCGCCTTTAGGCAAAAGAGTTGGGGACGCATGGTTTTGCGACAGGTCGCATGGTTTTGCGACAGGGTTCGGTCACATCCGTGCACTTGTGCATGTACAGTGTCCGGACAGTTAACACTGGCGGGCTTTGGTTTAAGCCAGATCTTAGTGTACGTTTTGGGAATGGTTTTATCTCGTTTGTATTCGTGTTCCTCGGAACGCGGATGCGGGTGCGTATGCACAGTTGACAGAGAGACAGAGGCAGAGGATTCTCATTGGGGTTGTTGACTGTTGACCGTTGACCGTTGACTTTTGCTTAACCCTAATGAGAATAAGAAATATTATTAACATTAATATTAATTAAGTATTATAGTGACATGGTTGTTGAGGGGTTGACTTTGTTGACCGGTTGACTAGGTTGGACTAGTTGACCATCATCATGATAATGGCTATCATTCCATGGCAAAGACTTTTGCTTGCTTGTTTATTTATGCAAAATGAGTGCATGAAATGATATAGCCATTTTGTCTTAAACCATCACACAATACTTGATTACTATTTTTGTTATGATGTCTTTTGGATTATGAGAGGTGAGAATGAGAAAAGAATGGCTCATTCTTTCATTTGCTTTCTTTCTCTTGAGCTCTCTCTTTCTCAAGCTCTCCCTCTTCCTCTTGCTCTCTCTCGCTCAAGGCAAACCATTCTCATGTGTTGAGACTCATTGTCTTAGAGATAAAAAGACTCCAAAACAATCCTCTACTCATTCTAGTTCACAAGGCCTAGCAAGCCAAGTGTTCTAGTTTCTTCAAAGATCGAAGAAGAAGCCAAAGGTAGAAGCTTTCGGGTGGATCCATCTTCGGCGCAAGGAGACGACGAGGTGAGGCCGATCCTTACACTGGGAGGAGTTGAAGACGAAGGAGTTCAAGAAAGGTATAGCCCTATAACCGAGTCGGTAAACTCAAGTTAGGTTGTTAGTTAGTTGTTTAACAAAGATCCGTATTTGTAGTCCATGTTACCACCCTCTTGAAAATCGTTTTTCACCACTTCCGCAACCCCGTAAGTACTGGGGAAGGGTAGCATAAACTTACAGTACTTACGAAGGACTAAAGAGATGCTCTTGGTGTATGGTAATGGAGAACTCCAAGTGGAGTCCTTTACCGATTCGAGCTTCCAGAGTGATAAGGACGACTCTAAGCCGCAGTCGGGATTTGTCTTTACCCTTTACGGAGGGGCGGTTAGCTGGAAGAGTTCCAAGCAGGAAACCGTGGCAGGCTCGACGATGGAGGCTGAATACATCGCTGCCAACGATACTGCCAAAGAGGCTATCTGGATCAAGAAGTTCATTACTGAACTTGGAGTGGTTCCATCCATTAAGTATCCAATACCTTTGTATTGCGATAACAATGGAGCGGTGGCTTTGGCCAAGGAACCTAGGTCCCATCAGCGATCCAGCCATATTCTGAGGCGGTATCACCTGATCCGGGAGATAGTTGATCGCCGGGAGATTGAGGTCAGGAGGGTTGACACGAAGAATAACACAGCGGATCCACTCACGAAGGCCATTCCCCAGATACAGTTTGAGAGACTCTTCGGGATGCTCGGTATGTGATACTACAGCAGCTGGCCCTAGTGCAAGTGGGAGATTGTTAGTTGTATGTATGCCCTAGAGGCCAGTATTGTACAGATGATGTATATTATGTTGGATGCTTGGACATATATAGAGATGACTTTCTTGCTCGATATGATAGTATGCTATCTGGTTGCTCTTTATCTTAACAAGTATACTTGTCTCTTTATACTGTCTTATAGTTACATGTTGGTAAAGCCCTTAGGATGTGTACTTGACTACCTGGACTATGATGCGGATCATACTAGTGGGGACATGGTAGTCCATAAGTACATCCTTCAAGGTCCGTGGTCATAGGTGTATCGAGACGGGGCATCGATATACCGGTGTAGACTAGCGTATACGCTTCTCGACCCATGAGATGGGCGATGGATGATCCCATATCCATTGGTGTTCGACATCAGAGATGGTATATGGGTGCTCAGTGGAGACTGAGTACACTGGACGGACTCGCCGACAACTCCCAGATGGTATTATACCTCACGTCAGATGGCAGTTCTCAGGTGACACTTGTGCAGGTTAGTCTGTAGACCCGAGATTGTCATAGAGTCTTGTGTGATTCCCAATGTGCTTTGATTTCCACCTTACCACATCCATGAGTGCGTGCAAAACGGTGGTTTTTAGGTACAGACCCGAGTCACATGGAGGCAATGAGCGATAGGAGGGGTTTCGTCTCTCCCGGTATTGGGGGTTGATGTTGCGCTGTGCTCGATTGGCCGTAACAGGGAAGTCCCTGGCCAGGGCTGATTAGAGTTTTACTGGTAAGTGTTACCAGTAGTTTCTCGACCCGTTATGAGCCTCACATCTGCACGACTTATCGGTTATTGGGGTCTGACGTTTAACACCCCTAGACTTGATATGCGACATATCAGAAGAGGAGACCGGACTGCACGGGTAGTGATGCCGGTTGGCTCGACGGGAGTTGTAGCAGGTTCGCTTGTTTTCTTCCGATCGCTCAATACCCGGGTGGCCGTTACATTTAGCTGACCGCTTGCGGCTTGGGGGTGCTTGATATGATCATCACCCACATCCGGCATATTGACGAGTCTTAGAGTCCCACAAAGGAGTTACCTAGTCCAGGCGAAACTTTGTGGAGCGCGTATGCGATATGCGCATGGGCCCGGTTAAGATGCGCGTATGAGATACCGTATATTAATCGGGCGGCTTGCTTTTGGTTAGGGTCGTATGTGATATGGCCGGATTGATAAATCAAGTGTTGATTTATCATTTAACCATTAGATTCTCACTAGAAATCCTTTCTTGTAATTTTGGGATGTATGCATGCATGTATGGATTCTTTCTTGATTCATGCACATATGGATGTGCATGCACACATACATACATACACCATCCATCATGGTTGCATATACATGGAAAATGGTGGCAATATAAGACTCACACCATGATTTTATATATATATGTGTTATTATTTCAATTGTTTTAAAACAAAGGAAAAAGAAAAGGATAATTCATGGATGAGTTCTACACTCTTCTTGACCTAACCATACTCACCTACCTTCTATCCATGAGTTAATCTTTTCTTTTATGTTTTAACTCAAGCGAAATAATATCCATATGATTTAACCATGGTTTGAGATGGGAAGTGGAAAATATATATTGATATATTTTCTATTTTCTTTTATGGGATTATCTTTATCTCTTGTTCTAAAAAGCCTTCATCTTCTTCCTCCTTCTTCATTTTGCTCTCTAGATTTCTCTAGTGATCAAATTACTCATCAAGTTAGGATTTTGAAGTGAGAAAAGCCACCATAACATCATTCTACACAAGTCTTGCCTACTTATTTAGAGTGTTAGCTTCCATTTTCATTCTTGATCTTGTGAAGTTGCAAGCTTGGACAAAGCGGACTCCGGGTGGATCATTGTGGACCTAGAGGGGTTCAAGCGGACCTTTTCCAAACCCCAAGTAGTCGAGGAGTCTAGCGTAGGGAGCTACAATGGTTGTACTCTCAAAACCCTAGCATTTCTTACTTGTGATGAAGTGTGGTATTAGAAACCCTAATTTTCTAGGATTGATTCTTTGTATGCTTACTTAGCACCCTAAAATTTATGCAAAGATTCTCGGTTAGTCGATGTTTACGCCTAAATCAAGATCGTTTTTCATTATTCCGCCTCCCCGCAAGTCGTGGGGTGTTGTACATCGACTTACATATCATCCATGTATATATAGGTATGGATATGCAAAAGGATATATATGCGAATATGAGTGTAGCACTACTATGAAAATACAGTGTGCATGTGTGCAAGTATGATGATATCAATATATGTGTGCACTGGTATGAATATACAGTGTGCATCTGCGTAGGTATGAAGATATCAATATATGTGTGCACTGGTATGAATATACAGTGTGCATGTGCGCAGGTATGAAGATATCAATATATGTGTGCACTGGTATGAATATACAGTGTAAATGTGCGCAGGTATGAAGATATCAATATATGTGTGCACTTGTATGAATATACAGTGTGCATGTGCGCAGGTATGAAGATATCAATATATGTGTGCACTGGTATGAATATACAGTGTGCACGTTCGCAGGTATGAAGATATCAATATATGTGTGCACTGGTATGAATATACAGTGTGCATGTGCGCGGGGATGAAGATATTAATATATGTGTGCACTGGTATGAATATACAGTGTGCATGTGCGCATGTATGATGTTATCAATATATGTGTTCACTGGTATGAATATACAGTGTGCATGTGCGCAGGTATGAAGATATCAATATGTGTGTCAATATGCGACAAGTCATGATAATCATCAATGATGCGGCAATCAAAACGATATGTATAATGCATAGCAATCCTATAGTGCGAGTGTCATGGCAATCACTAACGGTGTGAGTGTAACATACAAATATTGCTCGTGCAGCTTGAACCGTTAGTGACAGTGCAGTGTTATATACTACCATTTCTATATGCAACAAAAAAGTATGCTACTAAAGTCCAAATGAAAATCTACGACTAAAATCCTATCACGCCCTGACGCTTAACGCCATATGGGCGATTTCCCCGTAGATGTTAATTCTACTCACCTGGTCGCGTGCTAAGTGTAGCCAACCATTTGCTTCCCCTTCTTTGCGGCGCATGACGTACCCTCCTGCGAACCTAGAATTCACACAAAGAATCCATATAAGCAAATATCTCGTGAAAACACGATATCGAACTCAAATGAGAAACTCGCGTCGCGAACTAAACGCGCGTGTATACGTAACGTGTGTGCATACACCAAAACCCAACGCGACATGCTGTGGCACACAGCGATCCGCTATGACACACGGCAAACCAAC
Source organism: Agapanthus africanus (assembly GCA_030015575.1). Classification (NCBI taxonomy): domain Eukaryota; kingdom Viridiplantae; phylum Streptophyta; class Magnoliopsida; order Asparagales; family Amaryllidaceae; genus Agapanthus; species Agapanthus africanus. The sequence goes on from CM057340.1 coordinate 291,572,890, forward strand.
TCAACCCGCATCGTACGTGTCGCGCAAGTCCAGCTACGCTAAAAATATATAAACGGTCCCATATTTTATCTGGAGCAAAAACAGGAAAATCGAACAAGACCAAACACTTCAAATTACCTACAGACATCTACTTGCCAAAATCCAACACAAAAACCAACCATTGGGCCGGCGACAAGGGGGTATTATACCGGCCCAAAACCAGTGGGATGGGTCCAGGTCTCTACACTAGGATCCTTACACAATTCATAGCCTAGTGTACATGTTTGCTTACCAAAATTATTATCCTAGTAACAGCAGATTCTATGTATCATACGGGTTGCCGAAAAATGTTTCAAAACACAAAATTTGCCATAATGGGGTATTTTGTGGAACTAGGTGAGTTAACAGGAATCTAGTGATACCAACAACATATACTAGAGCTAGTCTAAGAATCACCCTATTTCCCAACCAAACCCTCACAATATCGTCAACGTCTCCGATACACTAAAACTACCCCAAACTCACCCAGATTTCTACCTGCAAACAATTAGGGAAAATAAATAACACCAAACCCAGACAATTACCCACAGACACCACTAGCCAAAGCACCACCACCAAAAGCATAAGGGAGGCCAGCGACGCCGGAAATGCAAGGGGAGGTCGCCTGGATTTTGGGAAGAGGGGGGTCTCGTATTTCAACACACCAGCCTATACTGCCTGCACACTATTCTGAAGTTGTTTTCTAAGCTAGGAAAGTATCACAGTGGTAGCAGATCACAATATCCTACAATTTGCGTCAAGACCACACTTTAACTTTTCAAGATTTAGATTTTAAGGCGATCTGGCTAAATTTAGTGAAATTAATGGGTTCAAACAGCAATATCATCACCTAATTAAGTTCACTAGGCTATAGAAACTCTAACTTAGCTAAATCTTACATCAAAACACAATCTAGCACTTATAACCACACTAACCACTAACCAAAGCATTAAACAACACATAAACTTAGCAACAAGGAGTTGGGTTTAAGAAATATACCCCAATAGATCCTAGGAAGCAGGAAAAGGGAGGAGGAGAAGAATGGAAGGAGCTACTGCAGCCTGCTATTGCTGCTGTGCTGATGCTGTTGATGTTGTTGCTGTTGGTGCTGCTGGTGTTGCTGATGCTGATGCTGGAGCTGATGCTGATGCTGGTGCTGTTGAAGTTGCTGGTGTTGATGCTGCTGGAGCTGCTGGTGTTGTGTTGTTGCTGCTGGTGTGGTTGTTGCTACCTTGGTGCTGTTGGTGTGGCGTGTTGCTGCTGCTTCCTTAGTGCTGCTGTTGTTGCTGTCGCTGCCCTGCTGCCACTGCTGCTGTTGTTGCTTCTGCTGCAGCTGTGTGTGTGTGTAAGTGAAAGGGAGAGATGTGAGGAATGAGAAAAATGAGTGAGGGAAAAAGCAACTAATGAGTGATATGAGAGAGTCAAACCCCTCTCTCTCTCTCACCTCATTTAATGCTAGCATGAGCAAGCCCATCATACCCATTCTCTCTCTCTCTCTCTCTCTTTCTCCCTCCAAGTCAACCCCCAATCAAAAATCATTTTACTTTTTTTTTAAAAAATACCCTTAATTAAAATCAATTTAACTTAAAAAGGATGGGTTAGTCTACCATGATTGCTAAACATGGTTTAACTCAAATTTTAAGCCTAGTTTACATGCACAAGTGTATGCAAGTCTAGAGAAATTCTAATAAATTATTCATTAAATTTGATAAATTATTTGAAAATCGTTTTGATAAACTTTTTATTAAAAACCATATATTAAAATATAATTAGCCACTAAACACATCCTAAGGTGTTACATATAAACCAAGAAGCATACTATTATGTTGAGCAAGACTGTTGATACAACTGTGAATATCCCTGTAACACTTTTGGATGTGACTAATGGCTAATTATATTTTAATATATGGTTGTTAATAAAAAGTTTACCAAAACGATTTTCAAATAATTTATCAAATTTAATGAAAATTTTATTAGAATTTTCCTAGGCTTGCACACACTTGTGCATGTAAACTAGGGTTTAAATTAAGGTTAAACCATGTTTAGAAACCATGGTAGACCAACCCTTTCTTATTAAGTTAAATTGATTTTAATTAATGGTATTTTTTTTAAATTGAAAATGAAATATTGCTTTGGGTTTGACTTGGTGAGAGAGAGAAAGAATGCAAGATGGGCATCATGGCATGAACCCATGCTTGCATTAAATGAAAGAGAGAGAGAAAGAGGGGCTGACTAGCCATAACCCTCATTTCTTTTTGCCTTGCCACTCATTTTTTTCTCACTTCTCTCACTCTCTCACTCACACACACACACAACTACAAGCAGCTGCAGCAGCACCAGTAGAAGAAGCCACAGCAGCAGCCACAACAGCTCCAGCAGCATTAACACCAGCAGCTTCAGCAGCTCCAGCAGCAACACCAGCAGCACCAGCAGCAACAACATCAACAGCAGCAGTAGCTCCTTCCATTCTTCTCCTCCTCCCTTTTCCTGCTTCCTAGGATCTATTGGGGTATATTTCTTAAACCCAACTCCTTGTTGCTAAGTTTATGTGTTGTTTAATGCTTCGGTTAGTGGTTATGGTGGTTATTAGTGCTAGATTTGTGTTTTGATGTAAAATTTAGCTAAGTTAGAGTTTCTATAGCCTAGTGAACTTAATTAGGTGATAATATTGCTGTTTGAACCCATTAGTTTCAGTAAATTTAGCCAGATCGCCTCAAAATCTAAATCTTGAAAAGTTAAAGTGTGGTTTTGATGCAAACTGTAGGATATTGTGATCTGCTACCACTGTGATACTTTCCTAACTTAGCAAACAACTTCAGAATAGCATGCATGCCTTTCTTAGTGTTGTGTTGAAATACGAGACCACCCCCTTCCCAAAAATCCGGCGACATTCCCATTAATTCTGGCGTCGCCGGCCCCCTGTTCGTCTGGGTGTTGGTGCTTTGTGTAGGGAGGTGTCTGTGGGTAATTTTCTGTGTTTGGTTTTATTTATTTTACATGATTGTCTGCAAGTTGAAATCTGGGTTTGTTTAGCTAAGTTTAGTGTTTGTATTGAGTTTTATTGCTTAGCTTATGGTTTGGTTGGAGAATAGGGTGATTCAGGATGGTTTAATGTTAGACTATCTCTAATATATGCTGTTGGTGTCACTAGATTCCTGTTAACTCACCTAGTTCCACAAAATACCTTATTTTTGCAAACTTAGTGTTTTGAAACGTTTTTTAAACTAAACCTTATGATACGTAAAATCTGTTGTTACTAGGGTAATATTTTTGTAAGCAAACATATACACTAGGCTATGAATTGTGTTAGGACCCTAGTGTAGAGACCTGGACCCCACCCACCGGTTTTGGGCCAGTATGATACCCCCTTGCCGCCGGCCCAATGGTTGGGTTTTGTGTTGGTTTTTTGCAGGTAGATGTCTGTAGGTATTTTGAAGGGTTTGACCTTGTTTGATTTTCTTGTTTTTGCTCCAGATTAAATCTGGGACCGTTTACCTATTTTTAGCATAGCGGGACTTGCGCGACACGTACGATGCGTGTTGAGTTGGTTTGCTGTGTATCCAGCGTGTCGCTGTGTGCCACAGCGTGTCGTATTGGGTTTTGACGTATGCACATACGTTACGTATACACGCGCGTTTAGTTCGCGACGATAGTTTCTCGTTAGAGTTCGATATCGCGTTTTTGCGAGATATTTGCTTATATGGATTCTTTGTGTGAATTCTAGGTTCGCAGGCGGGTACGTCGGATGCCACAAAGAAAGGGAAGTAGGTGGTCGGCTACGCTTACCGCGCGACCAAGTGAGTAGATTTAACATCTATGGGGAAATCGCCCGTATGGCGTTAAGCGTCAGGGCGTGATAGGATATTTAGTCGTAGACGTTTAGATATACTATTGTAGCATATCCATTCCTTGTTGCATTTAGAAATAGTAATTATATGACACTGCACTATCACTAACGGTTTAAGCTGCACGAGTAATATTTGTATGTTACACTCACACCATTAGTGATTGCCATGACACTTGCACTATAGGATTGCTACGAATTACATATCATTTTGATTGCCGCATCATTGATGATTGTCATGACTTGCGCACATGCACACTGTATATTCATACCAGTGCACACATATATTGATATCATCATACTTGCGCACATGCACACTGTATATTCATACCAGTGCACACATATATTGATATCTTCATACTTGAGCACATGCATGCTGTATATTCATACCAGTGCACACATATATTAATATCTTCATATTTGCGCACATGCACACTGTATATTCATACCAGTGCACACATATATTGATATCTTCATACTTGTGCACATGCACAGTGTATATTCATACCAGTGCACACATATATTGATATCTTCATACTTGCGCACATGCACACTTTATATTCATACCAGTGCACACATATATTGATATCTTCATACTTACGCACATGCACACTGTATATTCATACCAGTGCACACATATATTGATATCTTCATAATTGCGCACAAGCACGTTGTATATTCATGCCAGTGCACACATATATTGATATCTTTATACTTGCTCACATGCACACTGTATTTTCATAGTAGTGCTACACTCATATTCGCGTATATATCCTTTTGCACATCCATACCTACATATGCTACATTTATGGATGATATCGATTTGATTTCATGAATAATAGGGACCGCATAAGATATTTTAAAAAACTGGATTCTTTTAAAAAAGCGATTTTCCCTTTTTACTCTTAATGTCATACGACACATTGCATGGATTTACGCATTGAGTTTGGATTTATGGATTTCTGGATTTGAGAACCGTAGTAATATTTTAAGAAAATACGCATTGTTTTAAAAACCCGGTTTCTCTTGATGTGATATTTCAATGCGTCCACCATGAGTTTTCTCAGTTCCAGAGTGCTTGTGCGAGTATACTCGATTCGAGGAGTGGTAAGCACCGATTGCGGGTACATGGTGGACCCAGTACGGTACCCCGGGGCAAGAAGACTCGTATTGTTAGACGGTGAGCCCAGGAGAGGGACTATTACCTACCGGTGATTGGTTGGACGTGGCGGTTATCCGGGGGATACCGACCAGAGACGATAGATGGATACGGGACGACGCGTATTGCCGAGGCCGAGGCCGATTCCGCAGACGGAGCCCGTGGGTCGATCCGGACGGACGGAGCCCGATACTTGAGGATTTGCATGTCGATGCTACATATGATTATTTTATGATATTTCGAGTGTCTATGTCGGGCACTCACGATTCTACGAGATTTACAGGATTTGAGGGCCGATTGGAGTGACGGCGCCTGAGTTTTACTGGGATTTGGGTGTATTGATGACACCGATTATTTTTCCATGTTGACATTCCGTATAGATGTTATTTATTCCCATGCTCAGCATTCAGTATTATACATCTCATCCTGTATCTGCAGTACCTGATAGAGTACATTTGCTATGCACGATTATTGCATACCTACTCACCCTATATAGATGTTGTTAGATTGCATTTGCTATGCACGATTATTGCATACCCTGCTTATCATATTGAGATGTTGTTAGATCGCTCTTGTAGCATGATTATTACGCATCCAGCTTAGCATATAGATGTTATCTGTTGGCATAGGTTAGAGTATCGCAGCACGTGCATACTCGCGATTACCATTATATGTTATCTACTATTCATGAGTTGGCAACTCACCCTCGTCGTGCCACAGTGTTTGCAGGTTGCCCCTCGGAGTAGTCGCGGCAGGCTGTTTTCTTGCATATTTTGACACAGATACCACTGCAGTTGGCGTGTTAACCCTTTTGCTGATAGGTGGGTTTTGTGCAGTATCTGTTTATTTTTCTGTTATATACATCGTTGTATCTAGTACTCTCCATCTACTTTTCAAGTATTGACTTAGAGACGAATTGTGAGGACGATGTATATTATTTGTACTATGGCATCGAGCTCGTTGTGACCCGACTTTATTTATGCAGTTTTATCTTTCATGATATTTGTTTTCACTTATACTGCTCATTTCTTCGCTACGGCGTCGTATATTATATTTGTGGGAATTGTTCCACCGTTGGACGTGATTGCTCCCGTTTGGGGATGCCTTATTCTTTTGTATATCATTTTCTCATACATTGCTTTGTACCCGATTTCGGGGCAAGTTTTTACAAAGGAAATGCTACCAAATTTTTTTAAGATAATAACTTGAAGTTTAAAGAATTTTACTAAATTACTTAGGTTTTCTAAACGTTGTAACAAATGTTTCTATTAAATGTTTTAAGACTCAATAATTTTAACGGTTTTGATTTCTGGGTTCGGCTTACTTAGTCGCGTTACGCCTGTAGACGTTACGTGGTTAAGTGCCGGTCATGGGCCGAACTTTGGGTCTTGACAAAGTTGGTATCATAGCGTAGGTTTTACCATCGGAGTGTAGGATGTCCCTGGTATAATGGAGTAGGTAGCTGAAGCAGAGTGGCGTAGCGTGCGTATGTTCCGCGGCATACTCGCGACACGGTACTCTGCCTAAGTGACCTTGGGACTTATTGATTAAAATTCCTTCATGATTGTATATATTCTTGTGATTCGACTTCCGTATCCTTATCGAATCCTACTTTCTTTTCAGCCATTATGCCGCCAAAGACTACGAGGGCGTAGAGAGCGGCCGTGAGAGCCGAGATTCGAGTTGACTCATCCGTGACGAGGACTAATCCAGGTAGTACACCTGTTGCACCAGAGCAGACTGTTCCTCCTACGACAGATCAGATCGCTATGGTAGGGGACGGTATGCATGGAGATGCGCCAGATGATAGGATCGCTAGTTGAGACGCTTTGAGCGCAGCGACCAGAGGTAGTTCAACCCGTTACGGGGACCGCGATGGTACCTACAGTACAGGCAGTTGCCCCTGTAGCTACGGAGGTTATTACAGTATCGCTATCAGAGTTCATAAGGCTGAAGCCTCCGGTTTTCACAGGCACCGATGCAGCCGAGGACCCACAGTCTTTCATTGATAGGATGGCCCGGATATGTCGTTCACTCAGATGCTCAGATGCGAGATGGGTAGAGTTCGCGAGCTTTCGCCTGGATGGTCTTGCACAGAAATGGTGTGAATCGGTCGAGAAGGGCAGAGCAGCAGGTCGTCCTGCTATGACCTGGACTGAGTTTGTGACGGTGTTTCTAGCCCGTTTCCTTCCCCAGAGTGTCAGGGATGCCCGAGGGTGCAGATTCGAGTCCTTACGCCAGACGCCAGAGATGACAGTGGCAGAGTACGACGTACTGTTTACCGAGCTATCAGTTTATGCCCCATACTTAGTGGCTACTAAGGAGATACGAGTCAAGAGATTTGTTCGAGGCTTACTTACACCACTGTTCCTTGCGATCAGCGCACAGCATTGCCAGACTTATGCAGCAGCTGTAGACGCATCCTTATTAGTCGAGGAGCGCCTTGCAGAGACATCGGTAGTTCCAGGGCCGAAGAGGGTTCGTGCTAATACAGCAGCACGGAGACTTCCATTCGGGCCCCGTGATAGACGTCGTACAGGTGGTAGAGACTCGGCGCGAGGTCAGATGTTTAGCTCTTATCCCCAAGAGGGTCAGCAGTCTTCGCGTGGATGCATTGGATGTGGTAGTCCCCGTCACCGCATCAGAGATTATACCGAGATACGCCGGAGGGAGCCAGCAGTACCACGTGTCACACTTCCACCTTCCCCACCCCAGAGGGCGTTGCCTATTGTACCTACTATTGCTCCGCATCAGACTCATGCGCAGAGAGGCCGTGGTCACGGAGGGTTTACTCATAGAAGACGAGGTGGCCGAGGCAGAGGACAGCCAGCTGCCGCCAGAGTACAGCCAGTTGCTAGTAGGGGACCGCCAGTTGCAGGCCTCTGACAGGCACGAGTTTTCGGGTTGACGCATCAGGATAAGCATGCGTCCAATGCTGTGGTCTAAGGTACCCTATCAGTATGTTCTATTGACGCACAGGTGTTGTTTGATCCCGGATCCACGCACTCGTTCGTTTCCACACACTTTGTGTCGAGTTTGGGTAGAGAGTGCGGTTTGCTTAATCAGCCACTTGCTGTGACCACTCCTGTGGGAGACTCGTTTGTTGCTAGGCACGTGTTCCGATCCTGTGTTGTCCGTATTGGCGAGAGAGAGTTGCATGTCGACTTGATCCTTCTTGAGATGTTGGACTTCGACGTTCGTTTGGGCATGGATTGGTTAGCCACGTGTTATGCGTCTGTAGACTGCCGCGAGAAGACAGTTAGATTTTGTTTTCCCAGCTAGTCCTCTTTTGTTGTGCAGGGGGACCGTGGTGCCGCCCCTCACATTCTGATTTCTTCTCTTCGCGCTGGACAACTGTTGAGGAAGGGATGTCAGGGATTCCTAGCCTATATTGGTGATACTAGAGCTACGAATGTTCCGTTGGATCGGATTCCGATTGTTCGTGAGTTCCCTAATGTTTTCCCTGACGAGCTTCCTAGGCTACCGCCCGAGCGCGATATTCCATTCTGTATTGATTTGATTCCCGACACGGGGCCGATTTCTATACCGCCTTATCGGCTGGCCCCGGCGGAGCTTAGAGATTTGAAGGGTCAGTTGCAAGATTTGCTGGATAAGGGACTTATTCGACCCAGTGTTTCTCCTTCGGGTGCTCCGGTTCTGTTTGTCAAGAAGGACGGCAGTTTGCGTTTGTGTATCGACTACCGCCAGCTGAACAGGGTTACCGTGCGGAACAGATATCCTTTGCCACACATCGACGACTTGTTCAACCAGCTTCAGGGGGCAGGATATTTTTCGAGGAATGACTTGCGATCAGGATACCATCAGCTGCGGGTTCGACAGGAGGATATACCGAGGACAGATTTTTGCACGCGCTATGGCCATTATGAGTTTTTGGTGATGTCGTTCGAACTCACCAATGCCCCAGCAGCATTCATGGACTTGATGAACCGTATTTTCAGGCCGTATCTTCACTTGTTCATCATCGTATTCATTGACGATATTTTGGTGTATTCCCGTAGCCAAGAGGAGCACGAGCAGCACCTGCGGATCACACTGCAGACCTTGAGGGAGCACCAGCTTTTCGCAAAATTCTCCAAGTGCGCTTTTTGGCTTGACAGTGTAGACTTCTTGGGTCACGTGATTACGCGAGATGGTATATGTGTGGACCCGAGGAAGATCGAGGCCGTCCAGAGTTGGCCCAGACCCGCATCAGTTATGGAGATCCATAGCTTTCTAGGACTGGCCGGCTACGACAGGCGATTTGTGCAGGAATTCTCCCGTATTGCTACACCTTTGACAGGGTTGACCCGGAAGGGAGTTCCTTTCGATTGGAAGGAGGAGTGCGAGCATAGCTTTCAGCAGTTGCGGACTCGTTTGACTACGCGCCAGTGTTATCGTTGCCTTTAGGATCAGGCGGATTTGTGGTCTATTGTGACACTTCTCGAGTGGGGCTAAGGTTCGTATTGATGCAGCATGACAGGGTGATCGCGTATGCTTCACAGCAGTTGAAGAGACATGAACAGAACTACCCCACTCACGATTTGGAGATGGCTGCAGTGGTCTTTGCACTCAAGATCTGGCGACATTACCTATACGGCGAGTCGTGCCAGATACTCACTGATCACAAGAGCTTAAAATATATATTTCAGCAGTGAGACCTGAATCATAGACATCGTCGTTGGATGGAACTAGTGAAGGACTACGATTGTGAGATCTTGTATCACCTGGGCAAGGCTAATGTAGTGGCGGATGCTTTGAGCAGGAGGCCTGGGGGTAGTCTATCCTGTTTGAGCGCAGTACAGAGACAGTCGTCGGCAGATTGGCATATTTTATTCGACAGCCAAATGCCGTTCGAGTTCACGCCGATCGGGGGACAGCTTGCACATGTTCGTGCACGCCCACAATTTCTTGACCGTATACATGAGGCACAGTACAGTGATGACCGTTGTTCAGAGATCATGGCACAGATTGGACAGGGCAGATTTTCCGAGTTCGTGATCGATGATCAGGGGATACTGCGATTTGGGACTAGACTGTGCGTACCAGATACTGAGGGACTGCGGCGTGAGATTCTTGAGGTGGCACATCGATTGGTGTATAGTGTTCATCCGAGTTCCACCAAGATGTATCATGATATGAGAGATGTTTACGGGTGGGACGGAATGAAGAGGGACATCGCAGACTTCGTGTCGAGATGCCTGACTTGTCAGCAAGTCAAGGCCGAGCACCAGAGGCCAGCGGGAGAGATACAGCCGTTACCCATTCCGGAGTAGAAATGGGAACAGATTTCGATGGATTTCGTAGTGGGTCTACCCAGGAATAGGCAAGGGTATGACTCTATCTGGGTGATCGTGGATCGTTTGACGAAAGCGGCCCACTTCCTGCCGGTGAAGACGACTTTCGGATTTCCTCAGTATGCCGAGATTCACATCGACGAGATTGTACGACTGCATAGAGTCCCGACGTGTATCGTGTCCGACCGAGGCACCCAGTTTACCAGCCGACTATGGCAGAGGCTTCAGGAGGCTTTGCGCACCCGCATGAGTTTTAGCACAGCATTTCATCCGCAGACCGACGGCCAGTCAGAGCGGACTATTCAGACTCTCGAGGACATGCTCCGAGCGTGCGTTTTAGACTTTGGTGGTAGCTGGGATCATCATTTACCCTTGGTGGAGTTCTCCTACCACAATAGTTTCCAGGACATTATTCAGATGGCACCTTTCGAGGCCTTGTATGGGTGGAGATGTATATCACCCGTTTGTTGGATAGAGCTCAGTGAGAGCAGTATTTTGGGGCTACAGATCGTACATGAGACGACCGAGAAGATACAGCTGATACGAGATAGGATGAGGGCAGCTCAGAGCAAGCAGAAATCGTATGCTGACCGCCACCGCCGCAGATTATAGTTCGCAGTTGGCGATCACGTTTTTCTGAGGGTCTCTCCGATCAAGGGAGTGATGAGGTTTGGACGGAAGGGGAAGCTTAGCCCCAGGTTCATTGGTCCCTTCGAGATCCTCGAGCGTGTGGGCGCAGTACCATATCGTTTGGCTCTTCCACCCTACTTCCCAGAGGTTCACCCCGTATTCCATGTGTCGATGCTTCGCAGATACCTACATGACCCTTCTCACATGATTCAGCTCGAGCGCGATCTTTCGTTCACCGAGCAGCCAGTCATGATATTGGACCGGCAGGTGAAGAAACTTAGATCGAAGGTCATGCCATCAGTGAAGGTGCTTTGGCGCAGCCCGAATGGTGAAGAGATCACTTGGGAGGCCGAGGGCGAGATGTGGAAGAAATTCCCTCATCTCTTTGAAGGTATGCGTAGCTATATATTTTAAATTCGGGGACGAATTTAAAATAGGGGGAAGATTGTAACACTTTAGGATGTGATTAGTGGCTAATTATATTTTAATATATGGTTGTTAATAAAAAGTTTATCAAAACGATTTTCAAATAATTTATCAAATTTAATGAATATTTTATTAGAATTTTCCTAGGCTTGCACATACTTGTGCATGTAAACTAGGGTTTAAATTAGGTTAAACCATGTTTAGCAACCGTGGTAGACTAACCCTTTCTTATTAAGTTAAATTGATTTTAATTAAGGGTATATTTTTTTAAATGGAAAATGTATTATTGCTTTGGGTTTGACTTGGTGAGAGAGAGAGAAAGAATGCATGATGGGCATCATGGCATGAGCCCATGCTTGGATTAAATGTGAGAGAGAGAGAGGGGTTGACTTGCCATAACCCTCATTTCTTTTTGCCTTGCCACTCATTTTTTCTCACTTCTCTCACTCTCTCACTCACACACACACACAACAAGCAACAACAGCAGAAGAAGCCACAGCAGCAGCCACAGCAGCTCCAGCAGCATCAACACCAGCAGCTCAAGCATCAGCAGCAGCAACACCAGCAGCACCAACAGCAACAACATCAACAGCATCGCACAACAGCAGTAGCAGGCAGCAGTAGCTCCATCCATTCTTCTCCTCCTCCCTTTTCCTGCTTCTTAGGATCTATTGGGGTATATTTCTTAAACCCAACTCCTTGTTGCTAAGTTTATGTGTTGTTTAATGCTTCAGTTAGTGGTAATGGTGGTTATTAGTGCTAGATTTGTGTTTTGATGTAAAATTTAGCTAAGGTGCTGGATATATCATATATATCGCTAAGCAAAGCAAAACTGTAGCTACCCTTTTTGAAAAATTTGATTCTACAACATCTTTTAGGTTTCTTTTCTTTCATCAATCACATTAATAAAGTCCCATCATTTAAGTCACCTAAACATCACAGATAAATACGACGTACACTTATGCCATCAGCATTCGCCTCGATGTCCCCTCGTGCACCGTTAGGTTAGATAACTAACGGCAGAGCGGGGCAGGGCTAGCACGGGTGTAAAACATAAGTAACGCCTATATAATATATCATATATACTATATACAGTATTTATCACAGCACATCAAATGATCACATCACAGATATCGCAGCAGAAGAAACATATGAAACATTGGATATACTAGGGCATCCGTATTTTATTTTGAACCTCTATAAAACACGGATTCCACGGTCGCGATGAATAGCCAAACCCACACCCCTAGACCCCTACGAGAGCGGCAAGCAACCCTACAAATTCTAGAGTTAGGAGACAAGGACTCGAGCCTCGAGTTGGTCTCCCACTGGACTCCAGAACCCGGTTACTTGTGATCTCCTCCTTTGGTCTATCCTAGTGCGGAAAAGTAAATAATATACAAATGGTGACATCAACCTCATCCCAGAAGTGCCCCAATAGAAGAATATTACATACATTTAAATTTACATGAATGAAAATAAAAACTCTCATCTCACATAAAAACCCCCGGCTATTCAGAACGCGACGATCCAATATAACATATCCAGCAACGCATAACATCACATGTCATCAACGTAAGTAAATATGCGCATCCCAATTGTCGTTGACATATAGCAACGAAACCGGCGATATCACATATTACACTTACGGTCGCAGAAAAGAAAGTGTAAAACTACAACATTTGGAATCCACAATCTCTTTAGACATCGTAAATCCGAAATATCACATACTTCGCATTTCATGTCTAACTGTATGAATTCCACATATTGTATCACATTCTAGATAAATAGACAGTATTAAACTTTCCGATCGAATAATAAAATACCCAAGATTTCTTAAATGGCTCAACACTTGAGCGGAGTTCAAAAATTCCAGAATATGTCACAGTAGCAACGGTCCAGCCGTAGAAGGGTCAAGCCAATGCCTCACATGTGGCATGCCATACTGCCCCAAACCCTAAGGTTCAAAAGGCAGTTCAAGACGGTCACATAATCGAGTTAAGGTTTGTTGTCTTCTAGAGGGTCCATCGCGTCACATGCACGTATTTCCGAAAGATTTAAACCCAAGAAAAACTCAACACTTGAATGTTTTTCATGCCGGTAAAAATTGAGTTAATGATATCCGTTCGAACATTTTAGTACTTTCTAAATTATCCGGAAAACATTACGAATTTAAATTTTCCGATCCAATCGACGATTTCAAAATAAACCCCAAAATACTCAACACTTGAGTCAGTTTTAAAAATACCCAGAAAATAGCAATTTTAGAAATAGAAATTACAGTACAAAAACGATGGCATATCTCCTCTGTACTGCCGCGGTTCCGCGGTCCAAGCAGGGTACGGCCGTGGTTCCGCGGCGGCTTGTACGTATTATGCTGTCATTTTTCACCACAATTCTTAGAAAACCCTGCTGAATTTTTTAGGTATTTTTAATTTAGAAAAATCACAGATTTGAAAAAATATCCATAGAGGGGGTTAAATCGATGTATTCGGGTTCGTTCGGAGTTTTAAGTTCGTTAACACATCGCCTAATGTTCTAGCTAGGCTCTGATACCACTGTATGGTTACTAGGCACTCTAATAAGGTTTAAGGAAGCATCAAACATGTCCGTTTAAAATTTTAGCCGTGCCGAATAATCTTAAACAAGATCGTTGATAGAAAATTAGGGTTTCATATGCAAGTAAACTAAGTTTACAACTAAGTGAATACGAAATACAACCTTTGTAGATCGGTCCTTCACTTCTATAGCTCCTTGTTGAAGTCCCTTCGCTGCGATCGTGGTTCTCCCGGACCATTGCATGGCTTCACGAGGCGAAATGCGCGTCCTTGCTTGAAGTCTTCGAGGCTGAAGAAGATCTACGTCGAGGGGATGCCAACTCAAGCTTCTACTTCACTAACTTGAGAATTAGTGAAGCAAACACCCTAAACTAAAGTGCTAGTCTAGTAGAGGATGGAGAAATAGGAAGTGGATTCTCTTTAGAATTTTATTTCTCACTTTGGATCAAACTCTAGCAAGCTTTTTCTTTCTTAACAATGAAGAAGAAGAAGAAGAAAAGAAAGAGATGAGGATAATGATCAAGTGAGAAGGCTAACCATGGTGAGTGAGTATCATATACTAACTCTTGTAGAGCCATAACCATAGCTAATTGATTATGGTTGGGTTAAGAAATATACATAGTAAAAACAAATTTAGTGGAACTAGTCAATGCATCCACAAGCTTCCACAAGCTTCATGCATTGTGCTAATCCTCCACTAATTTTGTAATTACTTAAAATATAAAAACCCAACATAATCTATAGCATGGTGTAAGTCTCATACACCCAAGTCAAGTGTATCATCAACCATGATACAATAAGAAAACACATTTTTAATATATATCATATATACATTAAAGTTATGCTCATGTGAGAAAAACCCTAAAGTGAACAAGTGTTAGTTAATGTAAACTAGTATATCAAATATACAATTATACAATAAATTATTAAATCAACACTTGACTTAATAATCCGGTCATGTCACATATAACCGACTAACATCCAATGTATCGTCTTATTGAATCCACACTTGATTCGATAACCCGGCTATATCATATATAACCGACCGATACAAAAAGTCGCGAGAATAGAATACGGTATTACATACACGCATCATTCTCGGTCTTGCACATATCACATATGCGCTCCTATTTCGTTTTTCCTGAGCAAATAAAACCTCTATGTAGAACTCTAAAGACTTGTCAATACGCCGGCAGTAGGTGATGATCACATCAAGCACCCATAAGCCGTCAGCGGTATTAGCTGGACGTAACGGCTACCCGGGTATTGAGCGATCAGAAGATCAACAAGCAAGCCCGCTTCAACTCCTGTAAAAGCCTGCCGGTAACACTTCCCGTACATTCCGGTCTCCTCGTCTGATATGTTGCGTATCAAGTCTAGGCGTGGTAAACGTCAGACCGCAATAACCGATAAGTCATGCCGATGTGAGGCTCATAACGGGTAGAGAAACTACTGGTAACACTTACCAGTAAATCTCTAATCAGCCCTGGCAAGGGACTTCCCTGTTATGGCCAATCGAGCACAGCGCAATATCAACCCCCAATACAGAGAGAGACGAAACCCCTCCTATCGCTCATTGCCTCCATGTGACTCGGGACTGTACCCAAAAACCACCGTTTTGCACGCCCTCATGGACGTGGTAAGGTGGAAATCAAAGCACAGTGGGAATCACACAAGACTCTATGACGATCTCGGGTCTACAGACTAACCTGCACAAGTGTCACCAGAGAACTGCCATCTGACGTGAGTTATAATACCATCTGGGAGTTCTCGGCGAGTCTGTCCAGTGTACCCAGTCTCCACTGAGCACTCGTATACCATCTCTGATGTCAAACACCAATGGATATGGGATCATCCATCGCCCATCTCATGGGTCGAGAAGCGTATACGCTAGTCTACTATGGTATATCGATGCCCCGTCTCGATACACCCACGACTAGGGACCTTGAAGGATGTACTTATAAACTACCATGTCCCCACTATTATTATCCGCATCATAGTCCAGGTAGTCAAGTACTCATCCTAAGGGCTTTACCAACATGTAACTATAAAACAGTATAATGAGACAAGTATACATGTTAAAGTAAAGTGCAACCAGATATCATACTATCATGTCGAGCAAGAAAGTCCTCTCTATATATGTCCAAGCATCCAATATAATATACATCATCTGTACAATACTGGCCTCTAGGGCATACATACAACTAACAGAAAGGACACTGGAAGAAAGATTGCAGGGTATGGAAGGCCAAGAACCAGGACCCGAAGCAAGTTGTGGCTTCGGTATCAGGTGTGTATGTTATTGAAAACCGTCTATCAGTAAACTCTACATCCTGGGTATTGGATATCGGACCAGGATCTCATATCTGTAATTCTTTGCAGGCACTGAGAAAGCGTAAGGTTCTGAAGGGAGGTGATATGACCCTCAGAGTTGCAAACGGAGTTGGCATGGATGCTAAGTCCGTGGGGGACTATCACTTGGGATTGTCAGATGGACATGTTTTGGTTTTGCATGATTGTTATTTTGTACCCAGTGCGACTTATAATATCATATCTGTATCTTTATTGTCTAAAGAAGGTTATGATTTTGCATTTGTAATCGATGTTGTAAACATTCACCTTAATCATATTCCGATTGGGTCGGGTACATTAAGCAACGGTATATACGTAATTAAACCAACCACAGATTTTCAATGTCACACAAAAGAAAGTCTCCAGAAATAAATCATGCTTTCTTATGGCATTGTAGACTAGGTCACATCAATGAGACAAGTTAACTAAGTTGCAAAAAGAAGGATATTTGGATCCGTTCGAATATCAATCATATGCAACTTGTCAATCATGTCTCAAAGGAAAGATGACAAAGACTCCGTTCACTGGACACGGAGTAAGAGCGAGCGAGCTCTTGGGACTCGTACACAATGATGTGTGCGGTCCAATGTCTACACATGCGCGAAGCGGTTATTCTTACTTCATTACTTTTACGGATGATTTTTCAAGGTACGGATATGTCTTCTTAATGAAACATAAATCTGAAGCCTTTGAAAAATTCCAGGAATACAAGAATGAAGTAGAAAAACAATAATGCAAAAGTATCAAGACACTGAGATCTGATCGAGGTGGTGAATACTTGAGTGCCGAGCTCCTGGGTTGCCTAAAAGAGAATGGAATTCTTTTTCAACTTACTCCTCCATACACCCCACAAAATAATGGTGTATTGGAGAGACGGAACCGAACCCTATTGGATATGGTACGTTCCATGATGAGTAACGCTGAGTTGCCGCGATCATTCTAGGGATATGCACTAGAATCAGCTGCATACCTTTTAAACCGACTTCGAACTAAGACAGTGCCCACCACACCATATCAGATGTGGAGTGGGAAGAAACTCTATCTTAAGCACATTAAGACATGGGGATGTCCAACTTTTGTCAAAAAACAGCATGTGGACAAGCTCGAGGCACGCTCAGTACAGTGCAAGTTTGTGGGATATCTAAAGAACACCAAGGGATATTTCTTCTATTGCACAGAGGAACAAAAGGTTTTTGTTTCTCGTCATGCCTGCTTCTTGGAAATAGAATTTTTGGAAAATTAGATAAGTGGGAGCGCAATAGAACTGGACGAAATTCTAGAACCACAGGCTATTACTGAAAGCTTAGTAGAACAAGAAGGTTCGAAAGAACAGGACATTCCTGCGCCGCTCCGCAGGAGTAGTAGGCAGTCTCATCCGCCCGAGAGATACTACGATTTTCTCATAAACGATGATAGAGAGGATTGCATCATTGATAATGATGAGCCGACTAGCTTCCAGCAGGCCATTAAGAGCGTTGACTCGGTAAAATGGCTGGATGCAATGCGGACCGAAATGGAGTCCATGTACACCAACAAAGTATGGACTTTGGACGTTGCTCCAGAAGGGGTAAAACTCGTAGGCTGCAAATGGATCGTCAAAAGGAAGATTGGTGTAGATGGACAGGTTGAGACCTATAAGGCTAGACTTGTTGCAAAGGGTTTTCGTTAAAGACCTGGTTTGGACTATGACGAAACTTTTTCTCCAGTGGCTATGCTCAAATCCATTCGGATCCTTCTTGCCATTGCTGCCTTCCACGATTATGTGATTTGGCAGATGGACGTAAAGACCGCTTTTCTGAATGGAAATTTGGAGGAGTGTGTCTATATAGACCAACCAGAGGGTTTTATTCAGAATGGGAGCAGCGGGAAAGTGTGCAAGTTGCTTAAGTCTATTTATGGACTGAAATAGGCATCGCAGAGTTGGAACATCTGTTTTGATGAGACGGTCAAAGAATTTGGCTTTATCAAAAATCCAGATGAACCATGCATCTATAATAAAATTGTAGCACGAACTATCTTAGTCCTCGTTTTATACGTGGATGACATTCTCTTGATAGGAAATGACTTCCTATGCTACAATCTGTCAAAGGGTTCTTGTCACACAGGTTCTCCAAGAAAAACCTGGGTGATGCATCTTACATTCTGGGGATCCGGATCCATCGTGATAGGTCCAAGAGGACATTAGGACTTTCACAGTCCAGGTACATCGACACCATACTGAAAAGATTCAGTATGGAAGATTCCAAGCGCGGTAATTTACCGGCTTGTCACGGGATCCCCCTCTCCAAAGAGATGTCTCCCAAGACTGATTTGGAAAGGGATCGCATGTCTATTATACCCTACGCATCTGCGGTAGGCTCTATAATGTATGCGATGTTGTGTACCAGACCAGATGTAGCTTATGCACTGAGTGTGGTAAGCCGGTATCAGTCAAACCCTGGGGAGAAGCACTTGATAGCGGTAAAGAACATTCTGAAGTACCTGAGAAGGACTAAGGACATGTTTTTGGTTTACGGCGGAAAAGACCTCCAGATGGAGGCCTTTGCTGACTCCAGATTCCAGAGTGACAAGGATGACTCCAAATCCATGTCGGGTTATGTCTTTACCCTCAATGGAGGGGCGGTGTGTTGGAAGAGTTCTAAACAGGAAACCGTTGCCGACTCAACGTTGGAAGCAGAATATATCGCTGCATCTGATGCCGCAACAGAAGCCGTCTTGATGAGGAAGTTCTTGACAGAACTTCAGGTGGTTCCGTCCATTGTTGATCCAATACCTCTGTATTATGACAACGACGGGGTTATATCTTTAGCGAAGGAACCCAGGTCCCATCGGAAGTCTAGACACATCATGAGGCGGTATCACCTGATCAGGGAGATCGTGGATCGAAGGGAGATCGAGGTTCGGAGGGTTGCTACAGAAGATAACACTGCAGATCCATTCATGAAGGCTATACCCCGACTCAGTTCGAGCGGCTGATCAAGATGATAGGTCTTCGATACGCCAGTACATGGCCTTAGTGCAAGTCGGAGATTGTTAGTGTATATGCCCTAGAGGCCATTACTGTATCATACTAGTTTGTATATTACTTAATGGAACCTTGGGATATTCACAGTTGTATAGACAATCTTGCTCGAAATAGTAGTATGCTACTTGGTTTGTTTCTAATTTAATGTGTGCATGTGTTTCTTTTAGCATATTGCCTATACACATTAGTGGAGTCCTTAGGATCTTTGCTTGATTACCAGCGTTATGATGGCAGTCACACTAGTGGGGGCTGGGTAATCTACAAGCACATCCTTATACAGGTCCCTAGTCGTAGGATTATCGATACAGGGCATCGATACTCCAGAGTAGACTAGTGTATACGCATCTCATTCTAGGAGGGGAGATGGTATGTCCCACAGCCATCAGTACGTCGTACTGGAGATAGTATGCAGGTGCTCGTTAGGTTATGAGTACACCGGACAGGACTCACTGGGAACTATTGGTTTGGTAGTATACATATGTTAGTTATATGTATGCCCTAGAGGCCATTACTGTACATTGGATGTATATTGTAGTGGATGCTGGGACATATATAGGGAGGACTTTCTTGCTCGACATGATAGTATGCTATCTGGTTACCCTTTACCTTAACGTGTATGCTGATTGTCTCTCTGTTACATGTTGGTAAAGCCCTTAGGATCTGTACTTGACTACCTGGACTATGATGCGGATCATACTAGTGGGGACATGGTAGTCTATAAGTACATCCTTCAAAGTCCCTAGTCGTGGGTGTATCGAGACGGGGCATCGATATACCAGAGAAGACTAGCGTGTACCTTCTCGACCCATATAGATGGGCGATGGATGATCCCATATCCATTGGTGTTTGACATCAGAGATGATACACGGGTGCTCAGTAGAGACTGGGTACACTGGACGGACTCGCCGAGAACTCCAAGATGGTATTATACCTCACGTCAGATGGCAGTTCTCTGGTGACACTGGTACAGAGTAGTCTGTTGACCCGAGATCGTCATAGAGTCTTGTGTGGTTCCCACTGTGCTTTGATTTCCATCTTACCACATCCAAGAGGGCGTGCAAAACGGTGGTTTTTGGGTACAGTCCCGAGTCACATGGAGGCAATGAGCGATAGGAGGGGATTCGTCTCTCCCGGTATAGGGGGTTGATGCTGCGCTGTGTTCGATTGGCTATAACAGGAAATCCCTGGCCAGGGTTGCTGAGATTTACTGGTAAGTGTTACCAGTAGTTTCTCGAATAGTTATAGACCTCATATCGACACGACTTATCGAGCTATTGGGGTCTGACGTTTACCACCCCTAGGCGAGATATGCGACATATCAGACGATCAGACCGGACTGTACGGTAGTGTTACTGGTTGGATTCACTGGAGTGTGAGCGGGCTTGCTCGTCGATCTTCAGATCGCTCAATACCCGGGTGGCCGTTACGTTTAGCAGACCGCTTGCGGCTTGTGGATGCTTGATATGATCATCATCTGCTGCCGGCGTATTGACGAGTCTTTAGAGTCCAACACAGAGGTTTCCTGGATCAAGCGAAACGAAATAGGAGCGCATATGAGATATGTGCGGGACCGAGAATGATACCAGTATGTGATACTGTATTCGATTCTCGCGATGTGACATTGATCAGTTATATGCGATATAGCCGGGTTATCGGATCAAGTGTTGATTCGATAAGTTGTTACTTATGATACTAGTCGGTTATATGCGATATGACCGGATCGTTAAATCAAGTGTTGATTTAATGATTTAATGCATAATTATATATTTGATATATTACTTTGCATTAACTAGTATCGGTTCACTTTAAATGGATTTTCTCGCTCGGGTGTGCACATTGTATATTCGATATAGTTTTGTGCACTTGTTTGTATCATGTTTGATGATACATGCCTTATGGTTAAGTGTTAAGAATTAAACTATAGTTAAGTGGGTGATTAGGGTTTTTGATTTCATTTTTAATCTTTTATCTTTTTGGAAAAAGAAAAGGCAAAATGAGGAAAATGGTTGCTTTCTTTTGTTCATTCATGAATCTTCATGAAGACTTTGACTTTTTGACCATTTTGTCTCATGCTTAACCCTAACCACTCACTTAAACCTTAGTTAACTCTCTACATCTAACCATGGTCTTGTTATGATAAGGTTGGATTATTCATTTCATTTTTAATTAACATATCATAACAATTTCCTTCTTCTTCTTCTTCATTTCTTCAAGTGAAGAAAGCTTGCCTCCATCAATGGCAAGTGATGAAAAAGAGTGAGAAATGCAAATCTAAAGTCTACCCACTTCCTATTTCTTCATCCTCTACCTCTTGCCAAGTAGTAGAGTGTGTTTCCTTCACAAGTTTTCAAAGCTAGGTGAAGGTGGAGCTTGATTTAGCGATGCCTCGACGTAGATCATCTTCGGCATGGACATCGACGACCTAGCTCGCTTTTTCTCCGACGAAGCCGACTCTAGAGCCCGAATTTGATTTGGACAGCGGAGAGGACCTCGTTGCAGAGCTATGGAGGTGAAGCACCGGATCTACAAAGGTTGTATTTCCGTATCTTGTAGTTAAGTGTTAACTAGTTAGCTTTTTCGCCTAGTTTTCTCGCAAACGATCCGTAGTCGGGTTTCTCGGCACCTAGAATTTTTGAAAATGGCATGTTCGATGCCTTGTGAGACCTCATTAGGGTGCCAAGGAACCCTACAGTGGTATCAGAGCCTAGCTAGAGCCTTAGGTGAAGTCTAGACGGAATTTGAAGTCCGAACGAACCCGAAACCCCGAATCAAACTAGCTCTCTGGACATTTTCTGTTTTTCTGGATTTTTGTGAATTAAAAATTGCTAAAAAATTCACTAAGAAAATATAAGAATTACGATGCAAAAATTATTGGATGAACAGTAACTTAGGCGGCGGAACCGCGGCATAAGCCCTGCTTATGCGGCGGTTCCGCGGCTCAATCATGACGTCATCCCTTACTGTTTGCACAGTAATACCTAATAAATTCTGCTGAGTTTTCTGGGAATTTTTAAAATTTATTCAAGAGTTGAATTTTCTGCAGTTGTTTTGGGGATTCGGTGTTTCGATCGGGGTATCAAATTTTGTCTATTTGGCTTTCCGGATAATTTTTAGAATATGTTAAAAAGTTCGACCGGATATAAATACCCATTTTTCCCCCTGTCGGGAAATTTCCAAGTGTTGGATTTTTCCGTAGTTTAACGACGTTCTAAGTAGTGCAAGTAACTCGATGGACCCTCTAGAAGACAACAAACCTTAACTCGATTATGTGACCGTCTTGAACCGCCCTTTGAACCTTCGGGTTTGGGGCAGTACGGCGTGCCACATGTGAGGCGTTGGCTTGACCCTTCTACGGCTGGACCGTCGGTACTGAGGCACGAACTGAATGTTGTTAGACTTATTTCATGTGTTGATCTGTATCGGGAAAACATGGGTGTTCGATTGTTCGATCGGAAAGTTTAACATTTTCTATTTATCCGGAATGGGATACAATAATTGGAATTCACAAGAAATTATGAGATAACTGAATGAATGTTATAAACATAGCAGTTTAGTCTCACTTGATCGGTTGCCACGGAATTTTGATGTGATCAAAAGTCCGTCGCAATCACGTAGCGTACGCGGATACTCGCCGGGTAAACTTAATAGACAGCCTCACTCCATAGCCCCGACCAAGTGACTGTAGGAGAACCCCGTCGCCGAAAGCATCCGTTCGGGTGCTCGCGGCAGCGGTGTTCCGCCTTGGTGCACTTCATCGACGGTTTCGGGGGTGCGGCCGTCTACTAAAGTTTGCGACGAGTATTCGATCAGGATGTCAGGAATCCTGTTGAATTCACCGACTTGACATTGAAAAGTGTTTTCGATTATGAGACTAAAATGCGGGGTTTATAATTGTTAGGCTTGCGATGTCTGAGTAATTCATTTGGTCAGGCATGCGATGTCTGAGGTGGTTGCGGATTCCAACTGTTGTAGTTTTACACTTTCTTTTCTGTGACCGTAAGTGTAATATGTGATATCGCCGGTTTCGTTGCTATATGTCAACGACAATTGGGATACGCATGTTTGCTTACGTTGATGACATGTGATGTTATGTGTTGCTGGATATGTTATATTGGATCGTCGTGTTTGAATAGCCGGGGGTTTATATGTGAGATGGGTGTTTTTCCATTTTCATTCATGTAAAAACTTGTATGTAATATTCTTTTATTGGGGCACTTCCAGGTTGCGGAAGATGTCACCTGTTATTGTATATTACTTACTTTTCCGCACTAGGATAGACCCAAGGAGGGGAGCACAAGTAACCGGGTTCTGGAGTCCAGTGGGAGACCAACTCGAGGAGTCGAGTCCGGGTCTCCTAACTCCAGAATTGGTAGGGTTGCTTGTCACTCTCGTAGGGGTCTAGGGGTGTGGGTTTGGCTATTCATCGCGACCGTGGAATCCGTGTTTTATACTGGCTCGTATTGAAAACACGGACGTCCTAGTATATCCAATATTTCATATGATTTTTCTGCTGCGATATCTGTGATATGATCATGTGATGTTCTGTGATAGATACAGTATATAGTATATATGATATATTA
Source organism: Agapanthus africanus (assembly GCA_030015575.1). Lineage (NCBI taxonomy): Eukaryota > Viridiplantae > Streptophyta > Magnoliopsida > Asparagales > Amaryllidaceae > Agapanthus > Agapanthus africanus. Next base: position 291,596,776 of record CM057340.1, read on the forward strand.
TATAGACGTTACTTATGTTTTACACCCGCGCTAGCCCTGCCCCGCTCTGTCGTCAGTTACCTAACCTAACGGTGCATGAGGGGACATCGAGGCGAATGTGGATGGCATAAGTGCACGTCGTATTTATCTGTGATGTTTAGGTACTTAAATGATGGGACTTCATTAATATGATTAATGAAATAAAAGGAACCTAAGATGTTGTAGAATCGAATTTCAAAATAAAACAGGTAGCTACAGTTCTTGCTTTGCACAGCGGTATATGTGATATATCCTGCACCTTATTCGATAAGGAAAGGACCGAGATCCCTTCACCGGGAGTGACTCCTTTAGCAATAACTAGCAGATGCTACACACTCGGTTTGACTTTTGATTGCTTTTAAGAGTTTTTGCTTTGCACAGTGATATATATGATATATCCCGCACCTCATTCGACGAGGAAAGGACCGACGATCCCTTCATCGGGAGTGACTCCTTTAGCAAAACTAGAAAAGCCTCAAAAACACTCCATTTCAAAATTCATTCGATCCTACAACGATATCAAGTTCATTACGCAATAGGTTTTTAGAAAAACCTGTCGTAGCCCTCCGTCATTTCAGATAAGTACTGGTTAGTATTCGTGCTACGTTTGTTGACTATGTTAAGGCGTAGTGTGCGGTAGCTAATTAGTGCTTATCTGCATAAGCATATGATGTGATTGGATTAGGGTAGTCGTGCGACTTTGTTGACTATGTTAAGGGTCGTACGGGTGGGTTTAATTCAATCGGGAAATGACGGGTTGAACTTGACTAGCACTTATGATTTGTTGACTATGTTAAGGTCATATAGCTGCTAGGGGCAAAATATTATCAGGAATTTCAAGTGTTGAAATTTGCAATGAGATTGCATACCTTCTATGAGATAGTTGGATCCCGATACCCGCTGCGAGTAATTGTTACTCCTGGGAGAGTTTTATACATTACAATTAGCCGATCAAGTAGGTGTCTAGAAAGGTGTCAACGGGGTTACGCCTCTGGGAAAACGAGGTTTACATTAATTAGGTTCGTGCGAAAGCACGGGGGACCTCCCTCAAAGTACCGACACTGGCCTGGCTGAAAGATTGGCGAACTTGTAGTGTGTAATTAATCCCGGCTAGTCTTTCCTTTTAGGGTTTGAAGGAAGATTTGATAAAAAGCAGTGGGAGCCATCCTGATTAGATAAAATAATAACCAATCTATTCTTGCAAGAGCGCACGCTGAGTGTTTTCTTCTCTCTCTCTCCAGGTAGCGACCATATCACGCCTTAATCAAGATAATAATACGGAATATTGACCGAACCCGCTTGTTATACTGATCTGGGGAACGTTGGTCCCGCTCAAACTTATAATAGTTATAAGAAAGAGCAGGAAATTGGGGAATACTAGAATTCCCGTGCCGCCCAAACGAAGAGAGTGCATGCTGATGCATCATCTTCGGGTGTGTTCATTATACAGAACTGTTTCTCAGTATCCTTTACGTCCTGGGTATGTGATACCAGATCAGGATCCCAGATATGTAATCAGTTACATAGGGCTACAGAAAGGTAGAGAACTGAGAACGGGTGATTAGTTTCATGAGGCAGAAAACGGGGCAAGTGTTGCAGCCAAGTCTGTTGGTCACTGTCACTCTGTATTACCAATACAATGATTCTGAACGAATGTTATTAGATACCGAACCTGATATACAAAATCATATCAGTCTCTTTATTAGTAAAGAAATGATAAAATTTTGTATTGTTGGATAATGTTTTGAACATTTCCTATATCAAAAGTTGATCGGTTCAGGCACGTTATCTAAAAGCATTAATGTTCTAAATCAAACTACAGTTCTTAGTATATGGAACACACACAAGAGGAAGAGTTCAGAAATGAACGGATTCTTCTTGAGGCATTGTAGACAAGGTCATATCGATGCGACCCGACTCGCTGAAGTTACATGAAGATGCATATTTAAATCAGTTTGAATTTACATCTTGTGAAACTTGCCAGTCATGTCACAAAGATAAGATGACCATAGCTCCGTTTACTGGAAACAGAGAAAGAGTTAGTGAACTTTTGGGATGATACATGTTGATGTATGTAAGGTCCCCTGTCTACACATGCCAAGAAAGGTTCTTTGTACTTCATTACATTCTCTGATAATCTCTCAAGATTCAGACATATGTTCCTGTTGAAACATGAGTCCGAACCTTTTGAGATATTCACAGAATATAAGTAAGAAGTAGAGAACCAAAATACGGGTATAAGTATTATGTCCTATGATGTAATCAAGGAGGAGAATACTTGAGCACGGAATTCCTGGACCATTCTAAAGGAGAATGAGATTCTCTCTCAGCATTACTCCTCTGTATACACCACAGCACGATGGTATATCGGGGCGGAGCAATTACACCCTATGTGATAAGGTGTGCTCTATGATGAGTAATACTGAGCTACCTATTTCCTTTTGGGTGTTATGCACTTGAGAAGATGCATACCTATTGAATAGGGTTCAAATCAAATCAGTTGCCTACCGTTTCATATGTGATATGGAAAGGGAAGAGCCCATATCTTAAGTTGGTTAAGATTTGGGGTTGTCCGGCCTATGTCTAAAAGTATGATCCGGACAAGCTCGAGGCAAAGTCTGTAATGTAGAACTGGAAAGGTTCCAGCTATACAAAATACAGCAGATGATTTGGTACAACCAAAGGATTCAGTAGATGCCAACGAACCTCAGCCTCTCCGCCGATCTAGTAGGGTTCCTCGCCCACCTGAGAGATACTTCGGATTCTCTATGATAGTGGGAGCGAGGAATGCATCATGAGATGATGACCCAACTAGTTTCGAGCTGGCCATCAGGAGTGAGACTCTGTAAGAATGGCTGGATGTTTATCGATCTGAGATGGAATCCTTATACACCAACAAAGTATGGACTTTGGTTGCTATATCTGAAGGGTTAAATCCCCATCAGGAGCAAGTATATCTTGAGAAGATTACTTGGTGTAGATGGAAAAGTTGAGACTTTCAAAGCTAGACTTGTTAAAGTTTGCATCATTGACCAGGTGTGGATAATGATGAAACCTTTTCAAGCAACTATGCTTAAGTCCATCCAGATCCTACTTGTCACGGCTACATACCATGACTACGATATCTGGTGGTTGCGTGTCATGACTGCTTTTCTAAATGATGTTTTAGAAGAGTGCATCTATAAGTACACAGCCAGAGGGCTTCGTAGACAGTGGGAGCAGCGGAAACGTGTGCAAGATGCTTTATAGGATAAAGCAGGCATCGCGGAGTTGGAACATCTGTTTTGATGGATAAGACAAAGAGTTTGACATCATCAAAATGGTAGATGAACCTTGTATAAACAAAAAGGTAGTAGGGAGTATGGTGGTGATCCTGGTAGAGTACGTGGATGTCATGCTCATGATAGGGAAGGAGTTTCCTATGCTACGCTCAGTCAATCTCCGCTTATCATAATGATTCTCCCCATAGGATCAAAGTGATACCTCCTAAATCCTGAGTTTTAGATCTATGAGATAGATTTAATTGGATGTTAGGATTCTCACTAGTTCTAGTGAGAAGGTATCAATCGACCCTGAGGAGAATCACTGGAAGTGTTCCAGGGTGATAAAGACGACTGAATGTCAGTCACAGGCATTGTCTTTACCCTGAGTAAAGGGACGGTATGTTGGAAGAGTTCCAAGCTAGATACCGTGACATACTAGACGATAAAGGCACGATACATCGCTACTTAAGATGCTGCCAAAGAGACTGTTTGGGTGTATACTAGTTCATGAGATGAACTATGTTCCTCCCATTGTGTGACAATGGAGTTGTGGCTTATGCCAAGGAACGCAGGTCCCATCAGTGATCCAGACATATTCTAAGGCAGTATCACATGATCATGGAGATTGTTGATCTCCAGGGAGATCGTTGATCTCCAGGGAGATCGAGATTAGGAGAGTAGACTCAGAGGACAACACAGCGGATCCACTCACAAAGGCCTGTTCCCAGAGAGAGACTTTTATGGGATGGTTGAGTATGAGATACTGCAACCACTGCTACAGATGGCCCTAGTGCAAGTGGGAGATTGTTAGTTATATGTATGCCCTAGAGGCCATTACTGTACACTGGATGTATATTGTAGTGGATGCTGGGACATATATAGGGAGGACTTTCTTGCTCGACATGATAGTATGCTATCTGGTTACCCTTTACCTTAACGTGTATGCTGATTGTCTCTCTGTTACATGTTGGTAAAGCCCTTAGGATCTGTACTTGACTACCTGGACTATGATGCAGATCATACTAGTGGGGACATGGTAGTCTATAAGTACATCCTTCAAAGTCCGTAGTCGTAGGTGTATCGAGACGGGGCATCGATATACCAGAGTAGACTAGCGTGTACCTTCTCGACCCATATAGATGGGCGATGGATGATCCCATATCCATTGGTGTTTGACATCAGAGATGATATACGGGTGCTCAGTAGAGACTGGGTACACTGGACGGACTCGCCGAGAACTCCCAGATGGTATTATACCTCACGTCAGATGGCAGTTCTCTGGTGACACTGGTACAGAGTAGTCTGTTGACCCGAGATCGTCATAGAGTCTTGTGTGGTTCCCACTGTGCTTTGATTTCCATCTTACCATGTCCAAGAGGGCGTGCAAAACGGTGGTTTTTGGGTACAGTCCCGAGTCACATGGAGGCAATGAGCGATAGGAGGGGATTCGTCTCTCCCGGTATAGGGGGTTGATGCTGCGCTGTGTTCGATTGGCTATAACAGGAAATCCCTGGCCAGGGTTGCTGAGATTTACTGGTAAGTGTTACCAGTAGTTTCTCGAATAGTTATAGACCTCATATCGACATGACTTATCGAGCTATTGGGGTCTGATGTTTACCACCCCTAGGCGAGATATGCGACATATCAGACGATCAGACCGGACTGTACGGTAGTGTTACTGGTTGGATTCACTGGAGTGTGAGCGGGCTTTCTCGTCGATCTTCAGATCACTTAATACCCGGGTGGCCGTTACGTTTAGCAGACCGCTTGCGGCTTGTGGATGCTTGATATGATCATCATCTGCTGCCGGCGTATTGACGAGTCTTTAGAGTCCTACACAGAGGTTTCCTGGATCAAGCGAAACGAAATAGGAGCGCATATGAGATATGTGCGGGACCGAGAATGATACCAGTATGTGATACTGTATTCGATTCTCGCGATGTGACATTGATCGGTTATATGCGATATAGCCGGGTTATCGGATCAAGTGTTGATTCGATAAATTGTTACTAATGATACTAGTCGGTTATATGCGATATGACCAGATCGTTAAATCAAGTGTTGATTTAATGATTTAATGCATAATTATATATTTGATATATTACTTTGCATTAACTAGTATCGGTTCACTTTAAATGGATTTTCTCGCTCGGGTGTGCACATTGTATATTCGATATAGTTTTGTGCACTTGTTTGTATCATGTTTGATGATACATGCCTTATGGTTAAGTGTTAAGAATTAAACTATAGTTAAGTGGGTGATTAGGGTTTTTGATTTCATTTTTAATCTTTTATCTTTTTGGAAAAAGAAAAGGCAAAATGAGGAAAATGGTTGCTTTCTTTTGTTCATTCATGAATCTTCATGAAGACTTTGACTTTTTGACCATTTTGTCTCATGCTTAACCCTAACCACTCACTTAAACCTTAGTTAACTCTCTACATCTAACCATGGTCTTGTTATGATAAGGTTGGATTATTCATTTCATTTTTAATTAACATATCATAACAATTTCCTTCTTCTTCTTCATTTCTTCAAGTGAAGAAAGCTTGCCTCCATCAATGGCAAGTAATGAAAAAGAGTGAGAAATCCAAATCTAAAGTCTACCCACTTCCTATTTCTTCATCATCTACCTCTTGCCAAGTAGTAGAGTCTGTTTCCTTCATAAGTTTTCAAAGCTAGGTGAAGGTGGAGCTTGATTTAGCGATGCCTCGACGTAGATCATCTTCGGCATGGACATCGACGACCTAGCTCGCTTTTTCTCCGACGAAGCCGACTCTAGAGCCCGGATTTGATTTGGACAGCGGAGAGGACCTCGTTGCGGAGCTATGGAGGTGGAGCACCGGATCTACAAAGGTTGTATTTCCGTATCTTGTAGTTAAGTGTTAACTATTTAGCTTTTTCGCCTAGTTTTCTAGCAAACGATCCGTAGTCGGGTTTCTCGGCACCTAGAATTTTTGAAAATGGCATGTTCGATGCCTTGTGAGACCTCATTAGGGTGCCTAGGAACCCTACAACATATAGTCAGTTATCAGTTCCTAGGTGACATGAGTACAGCATAGTCCGTTGACTTGACACTGTCACTCCGCCTCGAGTGTGTTCCCACTGTTCTTATATTACTACCCTACCACGGCTCCAATGAGTCGTGCAAACAGGTAGTAGTTGGGTGCAGTCCCGAAGCACTTGGAGGCAGAGACGGTTAGACAGGATTCGTCTCTCCCGGTATTGGGGGTTGATATCGCGCTGTGGCTAGGAGAGCCATTACACAAAGTCCCTGGCCAGGGAAAGCGAGATATACTGGTAGCGTTTCCAGTGTTATCTCAGGGTGTTCTGGGCTACACTCTGACATGACTTGTACCGCTATTAGGGGACTGACGTTTACCGCCCCCTAGGCCCGACATGCGATACTCTCATACGAACAGACTGGACTGTACGGAGATTGTCACATTCAGGCTCAGTAGGAGTTCGGATGGGTTCACCTCATCAATCTTCTTATCGGCATCTACCTGGGGACCGTTACGTACAGCTAGTACCGCTTGCGGCCTGTGGTTAAACCCACTACCAGCGTAGTGTCGAATCTCTAGAGTCCCATACAGAAGGCTATTCTCCTTTGGGCAAAACAGAGTAGAGGTCGCATGGTTTTTGCGACAGGGTTCATTCACATCCGCGCACTTGTGCACGTTTGGTGTCCGGGCAGTTATTACTAGCGGGCTTTGGTTTAAGCCAGATACTTGTATATGTTTTGGGGATTGGTTTTAGCTCATTGTATTCTTGTTCCTCGGAACACGGATGAGGGTGTGTATGCACAGTTGACTGAGGCAGAGGCAGAGGATTCTCATTGGGGTTGTTGACCGTTGACTTTTTCTAAACACTAATGAGAATAAGAAATATGATTAATAATATTAATTTAGGATTATTGTGCCATGGTTGACTTGAACATTTGACTTTTGTTGACTTTTTAACTTTGTTGACCGGTTGACCATTGTGGACTTGTTGACCATCATCATTTCATTTCTACGACTTTTGTTGACTTGTTGTTCTTTACAAAATGCATTAAATGCATGAAATGATAATGGTCATTGAAACTAACCATTACAATTCTTAATTATTATTATTATCATCATTATTCTTTCTTTTGTGAGCATGGTTGTAAAAAGTCAAGCTCATTCTCACTTGATCACTCTCTCTCATCCAAAGCTCATCCTCTTCTTCTATCTCAAAGCTCTCATGTCTCATGTGTTGAGAAGCATGAGCTATTGAGTTAAAACCCTCAAAACTCTTCTCTACTCACTCTAGAGTTTTAGGTGTATCAAGCCAAGCACTTTAGTTGCCTCTCGGTTGAGGTAGGTGCTCAAGGTAGAAGCTTTCGGGTAGATCCTTCTTCGACAAAGAGGAGACTACAAGGTAGGAGCCGTTCAAACCATCCCAAGGAGTAAGAAGAGAAGGAGTTCAAGACCTAGGTATAACCCTCTAACATAGTAGTTAAACTTCTAGTTAGTTTGCAAGGTTATTGTTTAGCAAAGATCCTCATTTCTAGTCCATGTTTCCTTGTGTCAAAAAATCATTTTTACCGTTTCCGCCTCCCCGTAAGAACCGGGGTGGGCAACGTGGACTTACATAACTTAAACTATGGTTTAGTCTCCATAAAGGTTAACTCACCCATGGTTGCATTATGATAGACTTCACTTGATTATTCTTTTTAGATAATTCTTATTCTTTTTTTTCCTTCTTCTTCTTCATTTAAGAAGAAAAGCTTGCTAGAAATTTTCAAGTGAAGAAATAAAGTGAGAAATCAAAATCCAAAGTGAACCCACTTCCTATTTCATCATTCTCTACTACTTGGCATTTAGTTTAGGGTGTTCTCTTCACAAAGTTCTTGACCTAGTGAAGACAGAGCTTGAGTTTGAGTCTCCTCGACGTAGATTATCTTCTGCCTCGAAGTCAACGAGCTAGCCCGTTCATTTCTCCGAGAAAACCATCACTAGAGTCCGGGATCTCAATGATCGCAGCGAAGGGACGTCAACACGGTGATTTAGAAGTGAAGGAACGGACTACAAAGGTTGTAATCCCTAACTCTTATAAGTAAAGTAGTTTACTTGCTATTTGTTTCACCTAATCTCTAGTCTAAGATCTTGGTTAGGGTTGTTCGGCACGTCTAAATTTTGAATCGGGCATGGTAGATGCCTTGTAGAACCTTGTGAGAGTGCTTAGTAACCCTGCAGTGGTATCAGAGCCAAGCTAGAGCTTTAGGCAAAGTCTAGACGAAGTTAGAAGTCCGATCGAACCCCGAAACCCCATATTTTACCCTCCTCTGGAAATTTTTCAAAAGTTGACATTTTTCATATTAAAAATACTCAGAAATATAAGCATGGAATTATAAGGATATCTGTGAAAAACGAGATAGTAAGCCTACTAAAAAGCCGCGGAACCGCGGCAAAGACATGCCTTGCGCGGCGGTTCCGCGGCGTTATAGTGCGCCTAAGGTTTTATTTTTTCACAGTAACTTCCCTATGTGTTTCCTGATGCTTCTGGGAATTTTTAAATTTACTCAAGTGTTGAGTTTTCTGGGTTGTATTGGGAGCTCGTTGATTCGATCGGAAAGTTTAACTTCGTTTAAGTTATTCCGGGTAATTTTAGAATGTGTTAAAAGGTTTGAACGGATATCAATAACTCACTTTTTCCCCTGCCGGAAAATTTCCAAGCGTTGGATTTTTCCGTAGTTTAAGAACGTTCTAAGTCGTGCAAGTAACGCGTTGGACTCTCTAGAAGACAACAAACCTTAACTCGATTATGTGACCGTCTGAACCGCCTCTAAACCTTAGGGTTTGTGGCAGTACGACGTTGCCACATGTGAGGCGTTGGCTTGACCCTTCTACGGCTGGACCATTGGTACTGTAGCATGTGATGGATGTTTTTAAACTAATTTCAAGTGTTGAGAACTATTTGGGAAAACTTGTGTGTTTGATTATTCAATCGAAAAGTTTAACATTGTCTATTTATCTGGAATGTGATACAATATTTGGAATCCACAAGTAGTTATGAGATAACTAATTTGAATGTTATAAATCTAGCACTTTAGTCTCATTTGATCGGTTGCCACGGGATTTTGATGTGATCAAAAGTCCGTTGCAATCACGTAGAGTACGCGGATACTCGCCGGGTAAACTTAATAGATAGCCACGCCCCATAGCCCCGACCAAGTGACTGTAGGAGAACCCCGTCGCCAAAAGCATCCGTTCGGGTGCTCGTGGTAGCGGTGTTCCACCTTAGTGCACTTCGTCGACGGCGTCGGGGGTGCGACCGTCTACTAAAGTTTCTGACGAGCATTCGATCAGGATGTCGGGAATCTTGTTGAATTGCCCGACTTGATATTGAAAAGAGTTTTCGATATTGGGACTAAAATGCGGGGTTTATAATAGTTAGGCATGTGATGTCTAAGGAATTCATTTGGTTAGGCGTGAGATGTCTAAGAAGGTTGCGGATTCCAACTGTTGTAGTTTTACACTTTCTTTTCTGCGACCGTAAGTGTAATATGTGGTGTATCGCCGGTTTCGTTGCTATACATCAACGACAATTAGGATACACATATTTACTTACGTTGATGACATGTGATGTTATGTGTTGCTGGATATGTTTTATTGGATCGTCGTGTTTGAATAGCCGGGTTTTTTTTTATGTGAGATGAGTGTTTTTCATTTTCATTCATGTAAAATTCAATGTATGTAATATTCTTTTATTGTGGCACTTCCGGGCTGAGGAAGATGTCACCGTTGGTGTGTATTTTTTACTTTTCCGCATTAGGATAGACCCAGGAGGGGAGCACAAGTAACCGGATTCTAGGGTCCAGTGGGAGACCATCTCGAGGAGTCGAGTCCGGGTCTCCTAACTCTAGAATTGGTAGGGTTGCTTGCCGCTCTCGTAGGGGTCTAGGGGTGTTGGATTGGCTATTCATCACGATCGTGGAATCCGTGTTTTATACAGGTTCAAAATAAAATACGGACGTCCCAGTATATCCAATATTTCATATATTGTTTTCTGCTGCGTTATGTGTGATGTGATCATGTGATATGTTCATATAGATACTGTATATAGTATATATGATATATTATATAGACGTTGCTTATGTTTTACACCTGCACTAGCCCTGCCCCGTTATGTCGTTAGTTACCTAACCTAACAGTGCATGACGGGACATCGAGGCGAATAAGGATGGCATAAGCGTACTTTGTATTTATCTGTGATGATTAGGTGACTTAAATGGTGGGACATTCATTAGTGAGATTAATGAAAGAAAATAAACCTAAAAGATGTTGTGGAATCGAATTTCAAAAAAATTAGGTAGCTCTAGTTGTTGCTTTCCATAGCGGTGTTCCTTGTAGAACATCCAGCACCTTATTCGATAAGGAAAGAGCCGAGATCCCTTCACCGGGAGTGACCTCTTTAGCAATAACTAGTAGATGCTACAACCTTCGGATTGTCTTTTGTTTGCTTTTCTAGTTCTTTCTTTGCATAGTGGTATTGTGAATATCCTGCACCTCATTCGACGAGGAAAGAGCCGAGATCCCTTCACCGGGAGTGGCATCTTTAGCGAAACTAGCAGAAGCCTCAAAAACACTCTATTTAAAAACCATTTGATTCTGCAACAAGATCAAGTTCAAAACGTTAAAGGTTTTCTTAAAAACCATCCGCAACCCTCCATCATTTTAGGAAGTAGAGTACTTATTATTCGTGCTGCGTTTGTCGACCATAACCGAGGCGTAGTGTGCGGTAGCTAAGTGATGTCTTCCTACACAGCATATGATGCGATTAGTTAGGACAGTCATGTGACTTTGTTGACCTTAGTTAAGGGTCATGTGGCTGGGTCTAATTAATCACGAAATGACAGGTAGAGCTTGACTAGTGCTTATGATTTGTTGACCATATTTAAGTTCATAAGTGCTAGGGGTAAAAACCATTATCGGGAGTTTCAAGTGTTGAAACTTGCAATGAGATTGCATACCTTCTATGAGATAGTTGGATCCCGATACCCACTGCGAGTAATTGTTACTCCTGGGAGAGTTTTGCACATTACAATTAGCCGATCAAGTAGGTGTCTAGAAAGGTGTCAACGGGGTCACGTCCCTGGGAAAATGAGGTTTATTTTAATTAGGTCCGTCCGAAAGCACAGGGAATCTCCCTCAAAGTACCGGCACTGGCCTGGCTGAAAGATTGGCGAACTTGTAGAGTGTAATTAATCCCGGCTAGTCTTTCGTTTTAAAGTTTGAAAGAAGATTTGATAAAAACGGTGGGAGCCATCCTGATTAGATGAAATATATAACCAATCTAATCTTGCAAGAGCGCACGCAGAGTGTTTTCTTCTCTCTCTCTCTCTCCAAGTAGCGACCATGTCACGCCTTAATCAAGATAATAATATGGATGTATTGACCGAACCCGCTTGTTATACTGAGCTGGAGAACGTTGGTCCCGCTCCAACTTATAACTGTTATAAGACCGAGCAGAAATTAGGGGAATACCAGGATTCTCATGTCGTCCAAACGAAGCAAATGCTGGCTGATGCATCTTCTTCGGGTGTGTTCATTACATAGAACTATTTCTCTGTATCCTCAACGTCCTGGGTATTTGATACCGGATCAGGATCCCAAATATGTAATAAGTTACATAGGCTAAAGATAGGTAGAGAACTGAGAACGGGTGATAAATTTCATAAGTTGGTAACGATGCAATTGTTGCAGCCAAAGTGTTGGCAGTTATCACCCTGTATTACTAAATACATTGATTCTGAACGAATGTTATTAGATACCGAACCTGATATACAACATCATATCAGTCTCTTTATTTACTAAAGAAAGGATTTAATTTTGTATTGTTGGATAATGTTTTGCACATTTCCTATATCAAGTGTTGATCGGTTTAGGCACGTTATCTAGAAGCATATACATTCTAAATCAAACCACAGTTCCTAACGTACAGAACACACACAAGAGCAAGAGTTCGGAAATGAACGAATCCTTCTTGAGGCATTGTAGACTAGGTCATATCAATGCGACCCGACTAGCTCAGTTACATTTAGATGCATATTTAAATCAGTTTGAATTTACATCTTGTGAAACTTACCAGTCATATCACAAAGATAAGATGACCATAGCTCCGTTTACTGGAAACAGAGAAAGAGTTAGTGAACTCTTGGGACTGATACATAGTGATGTATGAAGGTCCCCAGTCTACATATGCCAGGACTAGTTTTTTTACTTCCTTACATTCACTGATAATCTCTCAAGATTCGGACACATGTTCCTGTTGAAACACATGTCTGAAGCTTTTGAGAAATTCAAGGAATATAAGATAGAAGTAGAGAACCAATACTGGTATAAGTATTATGTCCTTTGATGAGATCAGGGAGGAGAATACTTAGGCATGGAGATCCTGGACTATTCTAAAGGAGAATGAGATTCTCTCTCAACATTACTCCTCCGTATACACCACAGCACAACGGTGTATCGGGGTGGAGCAATCGCACCCTATGTGATATGGTGCGCTATATGATGAGTACTACTGAGTTACCTATTTCCTTTTAGGGGTTATGCATTTGAGAAGCTGCATACCTATTGAATTGGGTTCCAATCAAATCAGTGCCTACCACTCCATATGAGATATGGTACGGGAAGAACCAATGTCTTAAGCAAGTTAAGAATTGGGTTGTCCGCCCTATGTCTAAAAGCAAAATACGGACAAGCTCGAGGCAAGGTCAGTTCTGTAGAACTGGAAGAAGTTCAAGCTATACAAACTACAGCTGATGATTTGGTAGAACCAAAAGATTCAATAGTCCCCGACGAACCTCAGCCTCTCCGCCGATCTAGCATGGTTCCTTATTCGCGTGAGAGATACTTCCGTTTCTCAATGACAGTGGGAGCGAGGATTGCATCATAAGATGATGACCCAACTAGTTTCGAGCAGGCCATCAAGAGTGGGGACTCTGTAAAAATGGCTGGATACTTAGCGATCTGAGATGGAATCCATGTACACCAACAAAATATGGACTTTGGATGCTATATCTGAAGGGTTAAATCCCCATCAGGAGCAAGTATATCTTGAGAAGTTTACTTGGTGTAGATGGAAAAGTTGAGACTTTCAATGCTAGACTTCTTAAAGGTTTTCGTCATCGACAAGGCATGGATAATGATGAAACCTTTTCCAGTGGCTATGCTTAAGTCCATCCGGATCCCACTTACCATTGCTGCATACCATAATTGCGATATCTGGTGGTTGGGTGTCATGACTGCTTTTCTAAATATTGATTTAGAAGAGAACGTCTATAAGAACATAGCCAGAGGGCTTCGTAAACTGTGGGAGCAGCGGAAACATGTGCAAGTTTCTTTACAGATTAAAGCAGGCATCGCGAAATTGGAACGTCTGTTTTGATGTGGTAGTCAAAGAGTTTGACTTCATCAAAATGGTAGATGAACCTTGTATATACAAAAAGGTAGTAGGGAGTATGGTGGTGATCCTCGTATCGTGCGTGGATGACATACTCTTGATAGGGAAGGAGTTTCCTATGCTACGCTCGGTCAAACTCCTCTTATCACATGGATTCTCTATATAGGATCAAAGTGATACCTCCTAAATCCTATGTTTTGTATATATGAAATAGATCTAATTGGATGTTAGGATTCTCACTAGTAGTAGTGAGAAGGTATCAATTGATCCTAGGGAGAATCACTGGAATGGTTCCAGGGTGGTAAGGTTGACTGAATGTCAGTCACAGGCATTGTCTTTGCCCTCAGTGGAGGGGTGGTATGTTGGAAGAGTTCCAAGCTAGATACCGTGACAAACTAGACGATAAAGGCTGGTGATATCGCTATCAAAGATACTACCAAAGAGGAAGTTTGGGTGTATATTAGTTCATGAGATGAACTAGGTTCCTACCATTGTGTGACAATGGAAGTGTGGTTTTGACCCAGAAACCACGTTCCCATCAGTGACCCAGACATACTCCAAGGCAGTATCACCTGATCATGGAAATAGTTGATCTTCAGGGTGATCGAGGTTAGGAGAGCAGACTCAGAGGACAACACGGCGGATCCACTCACAAAGGCCTTTTCCAAGAGAGAGACTTTTATGGGATGGTTGAGTATGAGATACTGCAACCACTGCTACAGATGGCCCTAGTGCAAGTGGTATATTGTTAGTTATATGTATGCCCTGGAGGCCATTAGTTGTAACGTTTCAGAAATCGTTTTGCGAATTTTCCTGTTTTTGGGCAAAATTGTCGGTTTTTCCCGTTTTAACCCGATTTCGATCAAACGTCCGTATAAGCTTACCGGCACCTTTTTTAGCTAAAATAAAGCTTGTGCGTGAACTTTAGGGGTATTTGGGAGGTTTTGGTTCAGATAGATTTTTTCCCAAATAAAATATTATTTTAAGCGGTATTTTTTGCACGTAAATCGGAAAAAATTTCTCTTGTGAATAAATAATTTTTTTTTTGTCACTAAAATTATTTTAGAAGCTTCTTTTCAAATATATAGATTTTTCTTTGTGCAAAAGGATTTGGATTAAAAAAGAAAAGAAAAGAGTGAAAGGTGGCAAAATTGTTTTAATTAGCATTTATTACTCTTTTTCCTAGCGATTTCTTCACAAAAAATTCACAAAAATACCCCCTCACCCACTTGGCCGTCCCATCCCTTCCCCTTGCCGCCCCTTATCATTTCCACCAATTTTCAACTCATTTTGCATCAAATAAATCATTAGAAATCCAAATAAATTCACAAAAACTCAAATATATTCATTTTCCTTCATTCTTCTTCACAAAAGTAGCTTGGATATTCATTCAAAACATCATTTTGGAGGAAAAGATGATAAGTTTGGTTTCTTGGTTTTGATCTTTTGTCGAGGTATAAAAGCCTAACTCTAATCCTTTTTGTTAATCCTAAATTTCTAAGTAGTATATTAATTTCATGTTTGAAATTCAAGACTTGATTTTTATGATAATCTAGTTAGGTTAAAACTTGATTTATGTGTTTAATGTTTATTTGAAGTGTTAATTTGTGTTTTGGAGAAGATTAAACTAGTAGAAAATGTTAATTTTTTCTAATGAACACTTTGTTTAATTATGCAATTAGCTTACTAGGTTTTTGCTAAAACATAATTAGCGAGTGCTAAAAATATAGGAATGGTTTAGATAGCTTAGTTAAGCATTTTTAAGGTGTTTGTAATCGCTAGATATGCATTAGCTTGAAACTAGTGCGAAATATTGCGATAGGTTGCTTACTAGATTTCGGGGTTTTTCCGACGAGGGTTCGATCGGTCGTTGCGAGTTTATATCTATTGTATTCCTCGTAATTTTTGTGTTGTGTTGCGCGATCGGGACGATCGGGGTCTAGACTTAGTGTTTTATAGTTTAGAGACCCCAATTAGGGTTTTTGGCCAATGTCGTGCGCGATAGATGCGCTAAGCGCGCAGTGTAATTTTCCGGGCGTTTTCTTCGCGTTTCGTTGTCTTTTCGTCATTGTACGATTTTTCTTATGTGATGTGTTTGTGAAATTTTAGGTTCGCAAGCGGGGACTTCGGACGCTACGACAAGGGGAAAACAGGTGGTAGGCTTCACCTAGCTTGGAGCGTTGGTGAGTAGATTTAACATCTACAGCGGAATCGCCCGCATGGCGTTATGCGTCTGGGCTAGAGATGTTATTTCTGTCGCATATTCTATGTCATATTTAGAATTGCGCATTTACCCTATTAGTTAGATATTGTTGTGCTTGGACTAGTATCCTTAGGACACTGCACATATTATTGACGATTCATGTTGCACGAGTACTGATTGTATGCTACACACACCGTCAATAATTGCCATGTCACGCACAACCGACTTATAGATATGATATTGCTTGGTTAGGGACATTGAGACTTTGATTCATATTTCTTTACGCATTGACTTATAGCATACCTGTATACCTACATGCTTACATATATGCTCTGACATACTTACGTGTTAGATACCTGTATACCTATAGAGTATCGTACCATTAGTGATAAGTACATACACACTTTATGTCATAGCTACAGGTATACTTTGCACACATACTTCACTTATACCCAGGGGGTATACTACATCATTACTTATAGGTAGATACATATATTTTGCTATATCTTTATGTTGCACATATATCTGGTTATAGCTACATGTTTAGTTTTACCTGATGTTATTTTAGAATTGGAGAGATTAGGAACCGCATGATATTTATATTAACTGGTTGCAGTTAATTAGCGGCTTTTCCTTTATACGCTTACATTACTGTTTTTATGTTGCGTATACTTTATTCATGGATTTTCGCATTGTTATATGGATTTTTCATGATGTTTTCTAGATTCGGGAACCGTGGTAGTTCATGAAATTATGCATTATTTGAAAAACCCGGTTTCCTTGATATGATATTTTAGCAGCCACCATGAGATTTATCGTTTACGATGTGTATACCCCGCGCGAGGAAAGGAGGGATCCGTGTGCGGGTACATGTTGGGGCCCGGAGGTACCCCGAAGCAAGAACGATGTCGTGGTGTCAGGCGATGAGGCTTAGGGGAACCATACTATCCGGTGACAGGACCAATGACTCAGCGACTATCATGTGGATACCGACGGGAGTCATGTACGTATGGATACGTCGAGAGGCGAGGGTCAGAGCTAGGCTACCTATCAGGGTGTTAGTCTGGGAGACGGCATATGATAGATCAGTATTTCTGTGTCGATGCTTGGCACATTGGTATCATGATATTTCTAATTACTCCTTCTATATATAACAGGGGATTTATCCGCTGTTATATATACCCTTACACCAATATTACTGGAATGGGACGCTAATATATGTGTATTGACATCATCATATTTATTTATGTCATTATATTTAGGATGTTAGAATTTTGCTGGAGATTTCATTCGGGATATAAGAGATTCATTTGAGATTAGATACTGGATAGGTATGTGAGAGCCACTTGATGATTGTACATTCGATTATGTGAGATATACTTGATATTGTACATTCGAAATATATGAGATCTACTTGCTGTTGTACATTCAAGATATGTGAGATATACTTGATATTGTACATACGAGATATGTGAGATCCACTTGATTTTGTACATTCGATATATACTTGAGGTTGATGATTGTACATTCGATATATGTGAGATATACTTGAGGTTGTACATTCGGGATATATGAGATATATACTTGATATTATGCAATTGAGGAGATGTGATACTTAGATAATATGAGAGCCAATTTGGGGGCTGATTTGAGGAATTGGGATTTAAATTGTCTTGCTGGATTGTGATCCTACCACAATGTCAGGATTCCGTGGAAATGACATACTTCACTCCATACCTCACCTTATCTGTTTGTGTACTGCTTCATGTACTAGTAGTACCTGTTAGTGTACCTTTCATGATTGTTACATATTTACATTCTCATATCCCTATCGCATGATTATTGCATACTGTTGTCATATCATTATTGCTTTATATATATTGGTTGTACCTGCTAGTGTACTTTCCATTATTCTGCATTCATATGACATGTTATTACTGTTAATTGCATATCTTAGATTCACGCTTTACGTGCATACTTGCGATTACCTGCATATGTTATTTACTATTCATAAGTTGGCAACTCACCCCCGTTGTGCTACAGTGTTTGCAGGTGTTCCTCAGGATAGTCAGAGGCAGGCTATTATCACACATCTTATCATCTTTTGCTACGGATACCGCATCAGCTCATAGTGTGCAGTTTGCTTAGGTGGGTTTTGTAGTTATTCATTGTATTGTATATTCGTTGTATCTCTGTACTCTCCATCTACTATTTTCATATTGACTTAGAGACTTGGTGAGGACGATGTTGTATATTATGTTGGATTTGTTGTCTTTTATACAGTTTCCTTTCTATCGTCTTCTATTTCTTCGCTACGGCGTCGTATATTTATGGTGGTGGTTATTTTCCGCCTTTGGGCGTGGATTTGCTCTCGTTGGGGATACTTTACTTTATATTTATGTTGTACCCATTTTTGGGGTTGGTTTTTATAAAGGAGGTGCTGCCGAAATTTAAAGGAAATAAAGTTGGACTTTTAAAGAATTTGGGTTGTGATTTCAAAGACTTTTAAACAATGTTTCTTATCTTTTCTGGTATTTTAATGGTTTAGATTTCTGGGTTTTGGCTTTCTTTTACTGCGTTACGCCTGTAGACGTTGCGTAGTATTAGGGCCGTCACGTGCCAATTTCGGGTCGTGACAAATTTGATATCAGAGCGCTAGGTTTTTACCTTACGGAGTGTAGGATGACCTTGATATGATAGAGTAGGTAGTTTAAGCAGAGTAACGTAGTGTGTGTATGTCTGCAGCATACTCACGATGCAGTACTCTGCCTAAAGTGACCTAAGTACAATTACTTGAAATTCCTTCCTTGATATTCATATCCTTGTGATTCGATTTCCGTGTTCATATCGAATCCTATCCCTATTTATAGCCTTTTTCCACCGACGACTATGGGGACTCAGTGAGTCGCAGCGAGGGCCGAGGTCAGAGTTGACTCGGGTTGGTCAAGGACTGACCAGGATGGCACGCTCGTTGCACAGGTTTAGACAAATCCGCCTTCGACAAATAGTACGCTAGGCTTGTGGCAGAGATGTAGGACATGCGCCAGACGATGAGTTCATTGGTTGAGGCCATTCGAGCGCAGCGACAGGAGGTTTTCAACCCTGCTACCCAGTTGTTCCTTGCGATCAGCACACAGTATTCCGTCACCTACATAGCACCAGTGGATGCATCCCCAGTTTACAAGACACGTATTCCAGAGACTCTGAGAGTTCCGGAACAATGGAAGACTCGTACCGGTGTACCAACCCAGAGACAGAGGACTAGTCGTCGAGATAGTTTTCGTGACCGTTGCGGGAGTAGCAGAGGTTTGGGATGAGGGGATTCGTGTTAGCTAGATCAGCCGTTTGTTGTGTTAACTTCTGTCAGCGATTCTTTTGTTGCGCGACACGTATCTTAGTCGTATGCCAATCGGTTAGGAGATTCATCCGTCACTTGATCCTTCTAGAGATGTTGGATTTGACATTCTCCTGGGCATGGACTGGTTAGTTACGTGCTAGGCGTCTGTGGACTGCCGCGAGGAAACAGTCAGGTTTGTTTTTCCGGCAAGTCAGTTCTTGTTGTGCACGGGGACAGTGGTGCCGCCTCTCACAACTCGAATTCAGCCTTTTTCGCTAGTCGGCTTTTGAGGAGAGGATGTCGAGGATTGTTGGCGTTCATTCATGATACTGGAGCCACAGTGGGTTTGTTGTACCAGGTTCTTATCGTGCGAGAGTTTTCCGACGTTGTTCTAGATGAGCCGGCGAAGCTTAGGGAGCTTAAGGATCAGCTGCAGAGTTGTTGTTGGGAGGTTTGTGCGTCTGAGTGTTTCGCCTTGAGGAGCTCCTATTTCTGTTCGTCAAGGAGAAGGACGGCAGTTGAGGTTGTATATTGATAGATCGTCAAATGAACTGGCTTACGGTGCGGATAGGTATCATTTACCTCGCATTGACTATTTCTTCGATCGTCTCCTAAGTGCGATACTTTTTCTAAGTTGTTGGGATCAGGTCATCATTGTTACGGGTTCGGAGTGATGGCATTCCGAAGGCTGCCTTGTGCATGCTACGGCTTTGTGTGTTTTGGTGGTGTCTTTGGACTCGCCAATGCCCTAGCAGCATTCGTAGATATGATACACCAGATTTCTTCAGGCCGTTCCTCGACCAGTTTTTGTTGTGATATTGACGACATTTTGGTCTATTCTAATGTGTCTTGAGGAACAGGAGCAGCACTTGAGGATTTGTTTTGCAGACATTGGGAGAGTGCCAGCTGTTTGTTAGATTCTCGGAGTGTTCCGTCAGGCTTGTTTGTGTTGACTCCTAGGTCTTGTAGTCACGGGAGACGGTTTTGTATGGTTCCGAGGGAGATCGTGGCCATACAGCTTAGGCCCTGACTTGTGTGCAGGAAGGAGGTCCGCAGATTTTGGGCTTAGCAGGTTTCTACCGCCGTTTCATGCAGGATTGTTAGTGTAGTGCTGCACCGTCGACTGAATTGACCGGAGTGGAGGTTTCTTTCTTTGGACTGAGGCATGTGTGTGGAGTTTTCGGCAGTCGAAGATTCGGTTAACAATTGCATCAGTTCTTTCTTTGCTTTTGGTTCGGACGACTTTGTGGTTTAACTGTAATGTTTCTTGAGTGGGCTCGATTGTTTGCTGAGGTAGCACTATAGAGTTATCGCTTTTGCTTCCCTACATTTGGAGGAAGTACCAGCAGGATATTCCACTCACGATCTAGAGATGGCCGCGGTGGTCTTGTGTTGGAGATTTAGAGACACTACTTCTTCGAGAGTCGCGTCAGATTTTCATGGACTACCAGAGCTTAATGTACATCTTCCTGCAGCGGATTTTGATTGTTGAGATAGTCTTCTGCAGATTCACAGTTCTTGCGCGATCGTTGAGTATAGCTTAAGTTCGCCTCTCCTGAGGGGACTGCTTACTCATGTCCGCGCCCGACCACTTTTCCTTAATCGCTTTCGCGAGACACTGCCCGCCGATGCACGTTCGTCAGAAATACTTGAGCATACTCGGCTGGGTAATGATTCGGAGTCATGGATTTGTGACAAGGGTGTGATGAGTTTAGGGATGCGTTTGTGTACCTGATACTATTGGGTAGAGACTTGAAATCCTAGAGCAGGCACATTTGTCAACTCTCTGTACTCATTCAAGTTCCACCAGCATTTGACGTGACTTGTGAGATAGTTACGGGTGGGCAAGGATGTAAAGAGAAATTTCAGATTTCGTTTCAAGGTGTTTGTCTTGTTGTGTGTTTTGGGTTGAGCATCTGAGACCGGCTGGAGAGTTGCAATCTTTAAATGTTCCGAAGTGGGAATGGGAGAATATCTCCATGAAATTCGTTATGGTGTCTACCTATGTTTAGTCAGGGTGTGACTCCATTCGGATGCTTGTTGTCCGTTTTTTTTTCTTCTCAGTTGTTCTTTGTTATGTTTGTGCGTTGCATGGAGTTCCTTCGAGGGTCGTATCCAATGAAGGCACCCTGTTCGCTTGCCGTCTTGGGCAGGAGCTTCAGGAAGCCTTGCGTACTGGTTGAGCTCTAGCTCCGTTTTTCCATCCGTAAGATGATGGTTTTGTGAGGGCGGGCTACACCGACTCTAGAGGATATGCTTGTGCGTACGTATTAATTATTTTCGGCAGTTGGGATCGTCACTTGCCATTGTTTGGATTCTCCTTCTATACCAGTTATCAGGAGACATTCCAATTGGCAACCTTTAAGTTTTGTTTGTTAGGTGGTGTCGATCTCCAATCTGTTTTTCTGACTCTGCGTAGTAGGATTTTTGGACTCCAGCTAGTCTAGTGACTTCGGAAATGATCCAGCTATTTCAGGTGAGGATGATGACAGTCCTGTGCAGACAGAGGTCTTATGCCGACCATGGTGATCGCATTCTCGAGTTCGCAGTGGGAGATCATGTATTCCTACGGATTTTTCCGATGAAGGACGTGTTGAGTTTTGGGAAGCTTACCCAGAATTGTAGGTCCTTTCGAGATCCTTAAAGCGAGTTAGTTTGTTGCCTTTAATTTGGCACTTCCGCCCAGATTATTGAGTATTCACCCCGTATTCCATGTGTCGATACTTTGCAATTACCGTCATGACCTTTCTCACATGATTCAGCACCAGACCATTTAGCTTGGACGCGATTTTTCGTTCACCAGCAGCCAATTGTGTTAATGGCTAGGCGGGAGGAGAAACTTCGGTCAAGAGTCTTGCCATCTGTGAAGGGTTTTTCTTGGACGTAGCCGTATAGTGAGGTAATCACTTGGGAGGCTGCGAACGAGGTATGAGAGTTTAGTAATCCTCTCTTTGGAGGTACGCTTAGTAAAAAATTTTAATTCGGGGTCGAATTTTTATAAGGGGGGAGATTGTAACGTTTCAGAAATCGTTTTGCGAATTTTCCCGTTTTAGGGCAAAATTGTCGGTTTTTCCCGTTTAAACCCGATTTCGATCAAACATCTGTATAAGCTTACCGGCACCTTTTTTTTAGCTAAAATAAAGCTTGTGCGCGAACTTTAGGGGTATTTGGGAGGTTTTGGTTCAGATAGATTTTTTCCCAAATAAAATATTATTTTAAGCGGTATTTTGTGTACGTAAATCGGAAATTTTTTCTCTTGTGAATAAATTTAATTTTTTTTTTGGTCACTAAAATTATTTTAGAAGCTTCTTTTCAAATATCTAGATTTTTCTTTGAGCAAAAGGATTTGGATTAAAAAAGAAAAGAAAAGAGTGAAAGGTGGCAAAATTGCTTTAATTAGCATTTATTACTCTTTTTCCTAGCAATTTCTTCAGAAAAAATTCACAAAAATACCCCCTCACCCCCTTGGCCGTCCCATCCCTTCCCCTTGCTGCCCCTTATCATTTTAACCCATTTTCAACTCATTTTGCATCAAATAAATCATGAGAAATCCAAATAAAATCACAAAAACTCAAATATATTCATTTTCCTTCATTCTTCTTCACAAAAGTAGCTTGGATCTTCATTCAAAACATCATTTTAGAGGAAAAGATGATGAGTTTGGTTTCTTGGTTTTGATCTCTTGTCGAGGTATAAAAGCCTAACTCTAATCCTTTTTGTTGATTCTAAATTTCTAATTAGTATATTAATTGTTTATTTAAGCTTTTAATTTCATGTTTGAAATTCAAGACTTGATTTTTATGATAATCTAGTTAGGTTAAAACTTGATTTATGTGTTTAATGTTTATTTGAAGTGTTAATTTGTGTTTTGGAGAAGATTAACCTAGTAGAAAATGTTAATTTTTGCTAATGAACACTTTGTTTAATTATGCAATTAGCTTACTAGGTTTTTGCTAAAACATAATTAGCGAGTGTTAAAAATATAGGAATGGTTTAGATATCTTAGTTAAACTATTTTAAGTTGTTTGTAATCGCTAGATATGCATTAGCTTGAAACTAGTGCGAAATATTGCGATAGGTTGCTTACTAGATTTCGGGGTTTTTCCGACGAGGGTTCGATTGGTCGTTGCGAGGTTATATCAATTGTATTCCTTGTAATTTTTGAGTAGTGTTGCGCGATCGGGATGATCGGGTTCTAGACTTAGTGTTTTGTAGTTTAGCGACCCCAATTAGGATTTTTGGCCGATGTCGTGCGCGATAGATGCGCTAAGCGCGCAGTGTAATTTTCCGGGCGTTTTCTTTGCGTTTCGTTGTCTTTTCGTCATTGTAGAATTTTTCTTATGTGATGTGTTTGTGAAATTTTAGGTTGGCAAGCGGGGACTTCGGACCCTGCGACAAGGAGAAAACAGGTGGTAGGCTTCACCTAGCTTGGAGCGTTGGTGAGTAGATTTAACATCTACAGGGGAATCGCCCGCATGGCGTTATGCGTCTGGGCTAGAGATGTTATTTCTGTCGCATATTCTATGTCATATTTAGAATTGCGCGTTTACCCTATTACTTAGATATTGTTATGCTTGGACTAGTATCCTTAGGACACTGCACATATTATTGACGATGCATGTTGCATGAGCACTGATTGTATGCTACACACACCGTCAATAATTGCCATGTCACGCACAACCCACTTATAGATATGATATTGCTTGGTTAGGGACATTGAGACTTTGATTCATATTTCTTTACGCATTGACTTATAGCATACATGTATACCTACATGCTTACATATATGCTCTGACATACTTACGTGTTAGATATCCGTATACCTATAGAGTATCACATACACACTTTATATCATAGCTACAGGTATACTTTGCACACATACTTCACTTATACCCAGGGGGTATACTACATCATTACTTATATGTAGATACATATATCTTGCTATACCTTTATGTTGCACATATATCTGGTTATAGCTACATGTTTACCTTTACTTGATGTTATTTTAGAATTGGAGAGATTAGGAACCGCATGATATTTATATTAACTGGTTGCAGTTAATTAGCTGCTTTTCCTTTATACGCTTACATTACAGTTTTTAAGTTGCGTATACTTTATTCATGGATTTTCGCATTGTTATATGGATTTTTCATGATGTTTTTTGGATTCAGGAACCGTGGGAGTTCATGAAATTATGCATTATTTGAAAAACCTGGTTTCCTTGATATGATATTTTAGCAGCCACCATGAGATTTATCGTTTACGATGTGTATACCCCATGCGAGGAAAGGAAGGATCCGTGTGCGGGTACATGGTGGGGCCCGGAGGTACCCCGAAGCAAGAACGTTGTCGTGGTGTCAGGCGATGAGGCTTACGGGAACCATACTATCCGGTGACAGGACCAATGACTTAGCGGCTATCATGTGGATACCGACGGGAGTCATGTACGTATGGATACGTCGAGAGGCGAGGGTCAGAGCTTGGCACTCGAGCTTTCGGGATAGCGTATGATACGTACCTATCAGGATGTTAGTCTGGGAGACGGCATATGATAGATCAGTATTTCTGTGTCGATGCTTGGCACATTGGTTTCATGATATTTCTAATTACTCCTTGTATATATAACAGGGGATTTATCCGCTGTTATACCCTTACAGCAATATTTGTGGAATGGGACGCTAATATATGTGTATTGACATCATCATATTTATTTAGGATGTTAGAATTTTGCTGGAGATTTGATTCGGGATATAAGAGATTCATTTGAGATTGGATACTGGATAGGTATGTGAGATCCACTTGATGATTGTACATTCGATTATGTGAGATATATTTGATATTGTACATTCGAGATATATGAGATCTACTTGCTGTTGTACATTCGAGATATGTGAGATATACTTGATATTGTACATACGAGATATGCGAGATCCACTTGATTTTGTACATTCGATATATACGAGATATACTTGATGATTGTACATTCGATATATATGAGATATACTTGAGGTTGTACATTCGGGATATATGAGATATACTTGATATTGTGCAATTGAGGAGATGTGATACTTAGATAATATGAGAGCCAATTTGGAGGCTGATTTGAGGAATTGGGATTTAAATTGTCTTGCTGGATTGTGATCCTACCACGATGTCAGGATTCCGTGGAAATGACATACATCACTCCATACCTCACCTAATCTGTTTGTGCACTGCTTCATGTACTAGTAGTACCTGTTAGTGTACCTTTCATGATTGTTACACATTTACATTCTCATAGCCCTATCGCATGATTATTGCATACTGTTTTCATATCATTATTGCTTTATATATATTGGTTGTACCTGCTAGTGTACTTTCCATTATTCTGCATTCATATGACATGTTATTACTGTTAATTGCATATCTTAGATTCACGCTTTACGTGCATACTTGCGATTACCTGCATATATTATTTACTATTCACGAGTTGGCAACTCACCCCCGTTGTGCTACAGTGTTTGCAGGTGTTCCTCAGGATAGTCAGAGGCAGGCTATTATCACACATCTTATCATCTTTTGCTACGGATACCGCATCAGCTCACAGTGTGCAGTTTGCTTAGGTGGGTTTTGTAGTTATTCGTTGTATTGTATATTCGTTGTATCCCTGTACTCTCCATCTACTATTTTCATATTGACTTAGAGACTTGGTGAGGACGAAGTTGTATATTATGTTGGATTTGTTGTCTTTTTTACAGTTTCCTTTCTATCGTCTTCTATTTCTTCGCTACGGCGTCGTATATTTGTGGTGGTGGTTGTTTTCCGACTTTGGGCGTGGATTTGCTCCCGTTGGGGATGCTTTACATTATATTTATGTTGTACCCATTTTTGGGGTTTGTTTTTATAAAGGAGGTGCTGCCGAAATTTAAAGGAAATAAAGTTGGACTTTTAAAGAATTTGGGTTGTGATTTCAAAGACTTTTAAACAATGTTTCTTATCTTTTCTGGTATTTTAATGGTTTAAATTTCTGGGTTTTGGCTTTCTTTTACCGCGTTACGCCTGTAGACGTTGCGTAGTATTAGGTCCGTCACGTGCCAATTTCGTGTCGTGACATTACTATACATGAGATGTATATTGTAGTGGATGCTGGGACATATATAGGTAGGACTTTCTTGCTCGACATGATAGTACGCTATCTGATTGCTCTTTATCTTAACATGTATACTTACTGTCTCTCTGTTACATGTTGATAAAGCCCTTAGGATGTGTACTTGACTTGCAGGACTGTGATGCAGATCATACTAGTGGGGCCTGGGTAGTCCATGAGTACATCCTTCAATGTTCCTAGTCGTGGGAATATCGAGACGAGGCATCGATATTCCAGAGTACATCCTTCAAGGTTCCTACCATTGTATGACATCCTTCAAAGTTCCTACCATTGTGTGACAATGGAAGTGTGGTTTTGACCCAGGAACCACGGTCCCATCAGTGACCCAGACATATTCCAAGGCAGTATCACCTGATCATGGAGATAGTTGATCTTCAGGGTGATCGAGGTTAGGAGAGCAGACTCATAGGACAACACGGCGGATCCACTCACAAAGGCCTTTTCCCAGAGAGAGACTTTTATGGGATGGTTGAGTATGAGATATTGCAACCACTTCTACAGATGGCCCTAGTGCAAGTGGGAGATTGTTTGTTATATGTATGCCCTGGAGGCCATTACTGTATATGAGATGTATATTGTAGTGGATGCTGGGACATATATAGGTAGAACTTTCTTGCTCGACATGATAGTACGCTATCTGGTTGCTCGTTATCTTAACATGTATACTTACTGTCTCTCTGTTACATGTTGATAAAGCCCTTAGGATGTGTACTCGACATGCAGGACTATGATGCAGATCATACTAGTGGGGCCTGGGTAGTCCATGAGTACATCCTTCAATGTTCCTAGTCGTGGGAATATCAAGACGGGGCATCGATATTCAAGAGTAGACTAGCGTTTATCTTCTCGACCCATATGATGGGTGATGGATGATCCCATATCCATTGGTGTTTGACATCAGAGATGGTATGCGGGTGCTCAGTGGAGACTGGGTACACTGAACGGACTCCCCGAGAACTCCCAGATGGTATTATACCTCACGTCAGATGGCAGTTCTCTGGTGACACTGGTACAGCTTAGTCTGTTGACCCGAGATCGTCATATAGTCTTGTGTGTCTCCCACTGTCCTTTAATTTCCACCCTACCACGGCTCTACTGAGGCGTGCAACCAGGTGGTTTTTGGGTACAGTCCCGATTCACATGGAGGCAATGAGCGATAGGAGGGGATTCGTCTCTCCCGGTATTGGGGGTTGATGTTGCGCTATGCTCGACTGGCCATAACTGGAAATCCCTGGACAGGGTTGCAGTGATTTACTGGTAAGTGTTATCAGTAGTTTCATGCTTGTTATGGACCTTACAACGGCATGACTTATCAAGCTACTGGGGTCTTACGTTTACCACCCATAGGGGAGATATGCGACATATCAGAGAACAGACCGGACTGTGCGGTAAGTGTTACTGATTGAATTCGCAGGAGCGTGAGCAGGCTTGCTCGTTGATCTTCTGATCGCTCAATACCCGGGTGGCCGTTACGTTTAGCAGACCGCTTGCGGCTTGTGGGTGACTGATATGATCACCACCTACTGCCGACGTATTGACGAGTTTTTAGAGTCCTACACAGAGGTTTCCTGGCTCAAGCGAAACGAAATAGGAGTGCATATGAGATATGTGCGGGACCGAGAATAATACCAGTATGTGATGCTGTACTCTATTATCGCGATTTGTATCATCGCTCGGTTATATGAGATATAGCCGGGTTACCAAATCAAGTGTTGATCTGATATATTGATACACTATATATTAGTCGGTTATATGCGATATGACCGGATCATTAAATCAAGTATTGATTTAATGTATAATTATATATTTGATATATTACTTTACATTAACTAGTATTGGTTCACTTAAGATTGATTTTCTCAGTAGATGTGCACAAGTTGTATATGTGATATATGTTTGTGCCTTAGTTTGTATCATGATTGATGATACATGCAAACTTGGGTATGTGTATGACTTACACCATATTTAGGTTAGTGGATATGGTTTATATTTATTTTGTAATTCAAAATTAGTGTGCACATTGTCAAGCTTAAAGCTTCATGAAGCTTTTAGCATTGTTTGACCAAGTCTACTAACTTTGTCTCACTAAAGATATTTATTAACCAAACCATGGTTTAGTCTCTACAAAGGTTAACTCACCCATGGTTGCATTATGATAGACTTCACTTGATTATTCTTTTTAGATAATTCTTATTCTTTTTTTTCTTCTTCTTCTTCTTCATTTAAGAAGAAAAGCTTGCTAAAAATTTTCATGTGAAGAAATAAAGTGAGAAATCAAAATCCAAAGTAAACACACTTCCTATTTCATCATCCTCTACTACTTACCATTTAGTTTAGGGTGTTCTCTTCACAAAGTTCTTGACCTAGTGAAGACGGAGCTTGAGTTTGAGTCTCCTCGACGTAGATCATCTTCGGCCTCGAAGTCAACGAGCTAGCCCGTTCATTTCTCCGAGGAACCCATCACTAGAGTCCGGGATCTCGATGATCGCAGTGAAGGGACGTCAACACGGAGCTTTAGAAGTGAAGGAACGGACTACAAAGGTTGTAATCCCTAACTCTTAGAAGTAAAGTAGTTTACTTGCTATTTGTTTCACCTAATCTCTAGTCTAAGATCTTGGTAAGGGTTGTTCGGCACGTCTAAATTTTGAATCGGGCATGGTAGATGCCTTGTAGTACCTTGTGAGAGTGCCTAGTAACTCTACAATAACTTGTCCTTTGGATCAGTTAGGAGCGGTCTAGTTGACTTAAGAGACCATACCTCTAGGCTTGATTATGCATGTTCAAATTGTGATTGCTTGAAAGTGTGTCGTAGTTCCTTATAAAAATCTTTTTGCAAACTTCTTTATATATATAAAAAAAACCACAAAACTAATTTTTTTTTACAAAAACTTGCTATTTTGTTGCTAGAAATCCATTGCACCCAACTTTCACCCTCGTTTTCTCATTGACGTTTTCTTACCCCCACCTTCTCCTTTTTGACTACACTTAAACCCGTTTAGTGTATGTCTGGTTGGACTAGGGACACTAGCGCCCATTTAGTCCGTGTCTCGTTAGTTCCTACCGACGACGCGTTCGACTCCGAAGTCGAAATTCCCTCCACTTCTTTACCTTCATCTTCAAATTCACCACCTTCTAAAGAGATGTCAGGATTCGATCCTAACAACCCTTTACCGCCTGTTGAAGCGCCCCAACGAATCGCGCTCCAGGATCTTTTCTATCCCACTAGCACCGCACTTCCCACTTGTCTTTCACTTCCGCCGCCTGATGGGGATAACTTCGAAATTAAACCCCACTTCATCAACATGTTGCCCAAATTTCACGGGCTGGAATCCGAAGATGCCTATATCTTCATAACCAAATTCCAGAATGTTTGTGGCATGATGAAGACCACCCAACTGTCTGACGATGTTATACGGTTACGCGTAATTCCTTTCACTCTATTTGATCTAGCTAAAAAGTGGCTGTATAGCACCGCATCACATTCCATAAACAGTTGGGAAGAGTTTGTTAAAGATTTTCTTAAAAAGTTTTATCCACACCATAAGACCGCGAGAATTCGCAATGAAATTAATCAATTTTCCCAGCTTCCTTTTGAACCTTTTTGTAAGTGTTTCGAACGATTTAAGGACCTTCTTGTTCAATGCCCTCACCACGGTATTGAGAAATGGCAACTTTTCCAAACTTTATACGAGGGACTGAACCCAGCAACTAAGCAGTTGCTGGAAACTATTTATCAAGGTAACTTTCTAACCAAATCGAGCGAGAAAGCTTGGCAATTTCTCGACGATCTTGCTGAATAAACACTTCAGTGGGAAAGCACTAGACAGACCACTTCATCTACTTCATCAGGTCAGTCTAGGGCAGGCATACATCAACTTGATATGTCCATTGCAATGAAGGCCGAAATGGCTGCACTCACGAAAAAACTAGAGGCAATTGAGAGCAAATTCTCATCGCCTTCTCCTGCCCCTGCATTACCCACTCGCACTATTTGCGCTTGTTGTTCGGATCCATCACATCTTACTGAAGAGTGTCCTTACAATCCATCTGCTCAAGGACAGGATCAAGTCAATGCTGCCTTTCAGCAAAGACAAAGAAATGACTCATACTCTTCAACTTATAATCCTGGTTAGAGGAGTCACCCAAATTTGCTTGGAATCAAAATCAACAACAATTCCAAGGCAATAACAATTTTCAAAGGCCTCCTCCACAACAACAAGCCCCTCAACAAACTCAATATCAGCAACCTTTCCAACCCCAACCTTACCAAAACCAAATGAACAATTTTACACCAAACAACTCTTATCCTCTAAACAATTTTGTTCAACCAAATAACGATAAGGTTTCCTCGCTAGAACGAAGTCTGGATGTGTTTTTAAAACAATCTACGCAATCCTCTGCCAGCATTCAATCTTCCATTCAGTCTTTGGTGCAACACACTACTTCACATGATCAGAGCATCAAAACAATTGAACCCCAAATTGCACAACTGAATGCTGCTCTAAGCGAGCGAGAAAAGGAAAAGCTTCCATCTCAATCATTGCGAAATCCCGGTCACACACAAAATGTACATGTTCTTATGAACAACAAAATCATAACGTAAGTTCTGTGACTACGTTGAGATCTGGAAGAGTGTTGCACAATAATGTGGGAATTAATGATCACATCCCGGCCGCCGCTTCTTCTTCTTCTTCATCTTCTTCAGCATCTTCATCTTCAGAGCATGTTCTCCATTCTTCACAAGGCTCTAATTCTTCTACTACTTCGAGCGGACCCACATCTCACTCCACGAAAACACCAACACTGGGATCCATTCCAACTCCGCAATCTACTCCGCAAACATCAGACTCAACAAATTTTCAAAATATTCCATTTCCAAACGGGTTGAGATCCAATAAACCTACTCCACAAATGGAGAAGATTGTGGAGTTATTTAAACAGGTTAGCATTAACATTCCCCTCTTGGATGCAGTCCAACAGGTCCCTTCTTACGCTAAAATTTTGAAGGACTTATGCACCAAGAAAAGGAAATCATAGGTACCCAAGAAAGTTTTCTTCGCTATTGCAGTGAGTGATGCTCTTACCCAACCGTTACCTCAAAAGCAAAAGGACCCTGGTTGTCCTACAATTTCAATAACTATTGGGGATAAGAACATCAATTGCGCAATTTAGATCTTGGTGCCAGTGTTAATTTGCTTCCCTATTCAGTATATGAGCAATTAGGCGTTGGAGAGTTGAAACCCACACATTGTACTCTCCAAATGGTCGACCGATCCATTACCCATCCTAGGGGTGAGTTAGAGGATATGTTGATTAAAGTAGGGGACTTCATATTCCCCGTTGATTTCATTGTTATGGACACACAGCATGTAGCTAACCCCCGGAGTCAAATTCTGGTGATACTCGGTCGACCATTCCTTGCAACTTCTAATGCGGTGATCAACTGTCGAAATGGTTCGATGAACCTATCTTTTGGAAACATGACAGTTGAGCTCAACATTTTTATGTTGGGGAATCAACCCTCCGAGCCAAATGCTAATATACTTGATATTTGCTCGATCCAAGAGATCACTCAGGAGGACTGTGAGCTCGAAAAATTTCTGTTCGATCACAACGATTTTGACGCCACTGGTGCGTTCGTCCTTGAATCTGACACAGCTTTCACACCCGATAACAATTACGAGTGTTTAACTTTTTCGAACGATTTTTGAAGAATCACCACCCGAGTTTGAGTCCTTTGAATTTTCGGATGAGTTAGATGAACCATCCGACTTCGTTGCTTACACTCGCTTTGAACCTTTGTTGGAATCCTTCGAGTTTGAGACAGTTTCACCAAGTTTACCTTCAATTGTTTCACCTCCAAAGCTCAAACTCAAGCTATTGCCGTCTCACCTTAAATATGCTTACTTAGGTGAGAATGAGACCCTTCCTATTATCATATCGGCATCTCTAGCCACCGAGCAAGAGAAAACCCTTCTAACGGTCTTACAAAAAAATCGGCAAGCTTTTGGCTGGTCTGTGGCAGACATCAAGGGGATTAGTTGTTGAACATCATATTCATATGATGGATGATGCCAAGCCAGCAAGGGATCCACAAAGACGCCTCAACCCCGTAATGAAGGAGGCTGTTAAAAAGGAGATTATAAAATGTCTTGATAGTGGTATCATTTACCCTATCTCCGATAGCCAATGGGTTAGCCCCATTCACGTTGTACCAAAGAAATCGGGCATAACGGTCGTAACTAATGAGGCGAATTAGTTAATACCTACTCGCACCCAAACTAGGTGGCGGGTGTGCATTGATTATAGAAAACTCAACGCTGCGACACGGAAAGACCACTTTCCATTACCTTTTATTGACCAAATGCTTGAACGATTGGCTAGGCATGAGTACTATTGCTTTTTGGATGGCAACTCCGGCTATAATCAAGTTCCCATCGTTGAAAAGGACCAAGACAAGACCATATTCACTTGTCCTTTCGGCACGTTTTCTTACCGTCGCATGCCCTTTGGGTTGTGCAATGCACCCGCTACTTTTTAGCGGTGTATGATGGGAATTTTTTCAGACATGGTTGAAAAATTCTTGGAGATCTTCATGAATGATTTCTCCATTTTCGGCGACTCCATCGATGAGTGTTTGCTACATTTAGACACAGTGCTTACCCGTTGTAAGGATAAGAATCTTACTCTAAATTGGAAAAAATGCCACTTTATGGTGCGAGAAGGTATTGTCTTATGTCATTGTTCCCCTCCGAATGACGGCGCGACGTAGAGACGCCTTGCCTGAGATTCGGGGCAGATGCTATTTGATTTTATCCTTCCACCTCTCCGAAGATGCCAAATTGATTTATGGCACCGTGTATCGGAGGTTTAGACGGATGCGGCCGATGTAGCAGACTTCGTTAGATTCCCCCTCGCTTGAGGGGTTTTTGATTGTGAGGACGCTCTTCCCTACAGGCGCAAGCCTCTGCAGTTAATTACGCTACCGCATCGCGGTAACAACTTTCTCCTTCTCCAGATGTTCACTTCGTGTCGTGTGTGTTTGTTTTGTTTGTAGTTGCCC
Organism: Agapanthus africanus; assembly: GCA_030015575.1. Classification (NCBI taxonomy): domain Eukaryota; kingdom Viridiplantae; phylum Streptophyta; class Magnoliopsida; order Asparagales; family Amaryllidaceae; genus Agapanthus; species Agapanthus africanus. Next base: position 291,630,239 of record CM057340.1, read on the forward strand.
GTGGATTGTATACGGAGACTAATTTATGTCGTCGCCAGTAGGACGTGGATTAGTCCAAATCCGTATTTTCTTGATTTGGGTTTGGGATTTTGGTTTAAGGATACGTTAGCCTAATCTCCAGGCTAAGATCAACTTAACGGGATCGTTTGGATCCGACAAGAGAGCAATTGGCTCCATTGTTTAGTTTAATGACGTTGCGGTCGATTTCAAGTTTAGGGACATGGTGGTCCATGTTCCAGTTTAGGGACGTAGGGGTCCATCATTCCCATTTGGGGACGAGCATTAGTTTAAGGATATTTCGGTCCAACATTCCCATTTTAGGACGAATAATAGTTTAAGGACGTTTCGGTCCACGAGTTTAGGGACCCCACAGTCCGTATCGATGTGTGGTTGTCGGGACTCGTCACCTCTCTGACATCGTTGAAGGATTACAACGATAGGTGTCAGAGGAGTTCAGAGATGTACCCTTGAACCGGATGTAAATTGATTTAGGAGGGCAGTCTTGCTCAGTCAATTTAATTTGAGGACTTACGGCCAAGATTGGGCTAAGTCCGGTTGAGAAATGTTTAACCTTTTTATTTATCTTTGGTCCAGTTGAGAAATATTCTGGCCTGCTAGGCCTTTTTGATTTGGGCTCAGTCCCTTTATATGTGATGCAGAGCATCTGTTTTGGTCTGGGCTCTGCCCTTTTTAAAATAATACATTGCATTTTATTAGGCCTGTTAGGCCTTTTTAATTGGACTTGGCCCTTCTGCAAATAATGCAGTGCATTAATTACTTGACAGTGGCTTGTCAGGCGCTTTGAGCCAATTATTGAGCGCAAACGCTTGTGGTGGTGACACGTGTCATGCAAGCTCAGTGCGCTGCGCCAGTGCGCTGCGCTGTTGCGCTGCTGACATGTGGCGCGCTCTGGTAATTTGCGCCAACTTTAAAGAGCAATGCTCTATTTTAAAAGCGCACAGCGCAAGTGATCTTGGAGCTGACACGTGGCGCTCTCTGGTGGCTTGCGCCAACCCAAGAGCGCAACAGTGCAGATTTGCAAGTGCAAGGCACTGTTTTAATTGCTTGATCCAATTTTGGATTTAAGAGAGGAATCTTTAAGATTCCAGAACTAATGGTTCGTAAAAAAGTGCAAGGCACTGTTATTATTTAGCTTTTATTGAAGATCATTAATCTTGTTCTTAGATCAATGATCTATTCAGAAGTTCTTCTTGAATAAAGGTTTTTTACCTTTTTTGTTCTTGAATTCTTCTCACAATCCTTCAAAGTTCTCTCTGTTTTGTTTTTTGAAGTTCTTGATGTTCTCAATCTTGATCCCCTTTGAATTGGGGTCTAGGGTCTTTATATAGTGCCCATAAATTTGTTAAGTTTGTTAAAGAGATCATTCTCTGAGTGATTTGGGGAATTTTCCCCACCGTTGGATCTTTGATCCAAGAGCTTCTGTTTTACAGAAGACAATCTTCTTGTTTTAACAAGAACAGAAGGATCTTACTAGAATTTTAATTCCGTTTGGCGCAAACGCCCCAGTGCTTGACACGTGTCACGCAGCGCAGAGCGCAGCGTACCTGCGCTTCCGTCCCTGCGCTGACACGTGTCGCTTAGCGCACAGCGCAGCGCAACTGCGCTGACACGTGTCACGCAGCGCACAGCGCAGCACAACTGCGCTTGCGCAACTGCGCTTGCGCGTGTCGCGCAGCGCAGCGCTGGCGCAACTGCGCTGACACATGTCGCACAGCGCAGCGCTTGCGCAATTACGCAACTGCGCTGACACGTGTCGCGCAGCGCAGCGCTTGCGCAACTGAAACGTTTCTTTCTTTAATTTTTGTTTTAAATAGAGCCTTGCTCTGATTGGGCGTGTTGCCTCGGGCGCTACGCTCTCTGCACACTGGCGTGCCTGATTTTGACACGTGGCGCCCTGCGCACAGCGTAGACAATCTGAAGCGTTGCTTCAATTATTAAAGTTTAAATTTTCAAAGTTGAGCTTTGCTCTGATTGGGGGGAATCGGAAGCGTTGCTTCATCTCTCGCCTTGGAATTTGAATAGAGCTTTGCTCTGATTGGGGTAAACAAATGCCCCCAACCGTTGCGCTTGCGTAGCTCTAAACGCGAGCGCAACGGTGGAAGAATACCAACCGTTGTGGTACCTTTTGGAAGTTGAAAGGGAATTTGATGCCTATAAATAGGACCTTTGGTCCTCCACAGATGATCATCATCTCCAAAAATTTTACTTTCAGATTCTCAGAGCCCTGCTCTTTTTTTTAAACACTTTTAGAAGTTCAAACATTAGAGAATTTTAAGTAAAAAAATTAATTTGGATTAAATTAAATCAATTTTAAGAGCCTTGCTCTCAATAGATCCCTGATTTAAAGAAGACCCATTTAGGGTTTCACTTAGCAGAGCTTTGCTCTAAAAGGGTCTAAAGAGGACTAAGGAGAACCCTATTAGGGTTCCATTAATAGAGCTCTGCTCTCTAAAAGATTTTCCTTGGATTTTCTTAATTCATTAATAGAGCTTTGCTCCTTCCAAATCATATAGAAGAACTCTTAAGAATTCTTCATGGATCTTGGAAGTTAAAGATGGCATTTTGTATTATTATTATTATTATATCATCTTTTCAGAGCAAAGCACTCAATGTTCTTAGGGGATTTTCCTCAAATTCTCCTAAGAACTGATTTTTAACAGGTGTCACTCCTGTCTGCAGAGCATTGCTCTCGACGAGTTTTAACTCCAAATGATTTTTCCTCATTGCTAATCTTCCAATGATGTTTCCTTCAGGCTTTATGGCGGTGTGTCTATACAGTCTGCATGAATTCATCACCTACGAGGATATCCGTGTACAGGGCCGTCAACAAAACCAAGAGTTTACAGACGCCCAATGTGCGGAGGTCATGGGTCGCCTTAACGCAAGCGTTGGTTAGCTGCTTCCTCGTCGTTCAGCTCTCTTGAAAGTCGTGCTGGGAGAATATGGAGGGCACTTCCGGGGTTTCATGAGGCCCTACCGCTCAATGCACCGGATGATGCCGAAGACAAGGTGCATTCAGTGTACCTGTCGGGGCTGATCTCGAAGAAACGGCGGGATAGCCTCATCGACATTCTGCATCAAATTTTCCAGCAGACGACGATAATCGCCGCTTATCGAAGGCTGGGGGGTCTCGCCGAAGATCTTGACACACAGGAGCGTGAGAGGCTGCGCACAAGAATAATCAGAAAGGCCAGAAGAGCTCTGGATGGCCTTACTTTTGAATTCCTCAATCCGTGCCCTGGATCTGAGGTTATTCCATTGTAATAATTTCAATAATGTTTCTCGTTTATTGCTTTCATGATTGTAAGAATTTTTGGCAGTATGAATGGAAATTTTTTATTCTAGCTTGTCTTATTTCTCGTTCTGAGTCTTTTACCTATGCATGAATGAGTGTGTCTCGAACGCTTGATCAAATGTAAATCAGATGTTCTTTCTGTCACTTTCTTCTTTCTTTTATTGTCAGCATGCTGTCTTAATAAACAGGGTCGACAGATAATAGAGTAAGCATCTTAGTTTCTCCAAGAGATAGCGATGGTTTAGGCAGCAGGTTCAGATCTGCTGCCTAAGACTTTTCAACTCTATGAGTCGTGAGGGTCTCATAGAGACTTTTCTCCCTACGGATCGAGAGGATCTCGTAGGTGGATTTTCAACTTAGGAATCGTGAAGATTCCTAAGTGCGTTTTCTCTTATAAGTCGTAAGGATCCTATAAGAGAATTTTCACTCTTACGAGTCGAGAAGACCCGTAAGCGGTTGTTTCCCTCCTTGTCGAGATTCGACTTTGGAGAGTGAGACCCGTGAATAGTATGCAAGAGACCGTTTTAGACCGACTTGCAGGGTCCCAGTGCTCAGGAAACAAGTTTTTTTAATCCCTGCTGCCTAAGGCTTTATCTTGCAAGTTGAGACGAATCGGGAAGTTCTCGCGGAGACACTGGTTTCTCTGCGGGCCGACGGGAATCAGGAGGCTCTCATCAAGGTTGCTAGTTTCCCAGAATTGAGGAGTTTTCCAAGGACACTTGTTTCCCTGGGGTTGAAACGAGTCGAGGTGTTCCTGCAAAGACGCTAGTTTCTCTGCGGGTCGGCGCGAATCAGGATTTTCTCGTCAAGGACGCTGGTTTCCCTGAGTCGAAGGATTTGTCCGAAGACACTGGTTTCTTCGGGGTTGAAAGGAATCGGAGTATTCCTGCGGAGACACTAGTTTCTCTGCGGGCCGACGCGAATCAGGAGGCTCTCATCAAGGACACTAGTTTCCCTGAATTGAGGTATTTGCCAGGGACACTGGTTTCCCGGGGTTTGAAACAAGTCGAGGTATTCCTGCAAAGACGCTAGTTTCTTTGCGGGTCGACGCGAATTAGGATTTTCTAGTCAAGGACGCTGGTTTCCCTGAGTCGAAGGATTTTGCCGAAGACACTGGTTTCTTCGGGGTTGAAACGAATCGGAGTATTCCTGCGGAGACACTGGTTTCTCTGCGGGCCGACGCGAATCAGGAGGCTCTCATCAAGGACGCTAGTTTCCTTGAATTGAGGAGTTAGCCAGGGACACTGGTTTCTCTGGGGTTGAAACGAATCGATGTGTTCCTGCAAAGACGCCAGTTTCTCCGCGGGTCGACGCGAATCAGGATTTTCTCGTCAAGGACGCCGGTTTCCCTGAGTCGAAGGATTTTGCCGAAGACACTGGTTTCTTCGGGGTTGAAACGAATCGGAGTATTCCTGCGGAGACGCTAGTTTCTTTGTGGATCGACGCGAATCAGGATTTTTTCGTCAAGGACACTGGTTTCCCTGAGTTGAAGGATTTTGCCGAAGACACTGGTTTCTTCAGGGTTGAAAGGAATCGGAGTATTCCTGCGGAGACACTGGTTTCTCTGCGGGCCGACGCGAATCAGGAGGCTCTCATCAAGGACGCTAGTTTCCCTGAATTGAGGAGTTTTCCAGGGACACTGGTTTCCCTGGGGTTGAAACGAATCGATGTGTTCCTGCAAAGACGCTAGTTTCTCTGCGGGTCGACGCGAATCAGGATTTTCTCGTCAAGGGCGCTGGTTTCCCTGAGTCGAAGGATTTTGCCGAAGAAACTGGTTTCATCGGGGTTGAAACGAATCAGAGTATTCCTGCGGAGACGCTAGAGTCCCACAAAGGAGTTACCCAGTCCAGGCGAAACGTTGTGGTGCGCGTATGCGATATGCGCATCCACCCAATTAAAATGTGCGTATATGATACCGAACATTGATCGGGTGGCCTTCTTTTGGTGGGGTCATATGAGATATGACCGGATTGATAAATCAAGTGTTGATTTATCATCTAACCATTAGTTTTCTCACTTGAAACCTTTCTTGAATATGATGGATGTATGCATGCATGCATGTGTTTCTTTCTTTCATTCTAGTTTCATGCACATGTGGATTTGCATACATGCATACATACATACACCCATCTATCATGGTTGTTAGCACATGGAAATAGTGGCAATATAACACTCACACCATGGATTAAGTAATGGATTTTTATTTGATTTTGTATTTCAAACAAAATTGAAAAGAAAAGGATAATCTTTACTAGCTTCTACATTCTTCTTCTAACCTAACCAAGCTCACCCACCTCTAACCTTGGGTTACCCTTCTCTTTATCATTTAAAACTCAAGTTGAATAAACTCTCCATCACTTAACCATGGTTGGATGTAAGAAGGAATAAAATATAAAAGGTTATATTTCATTTCTTTTTGGAGGGTGATCTTTTATCTTTTACACTTGCTAAAAAGAAAAGCCACCATCTTCATCCTCCTTCACCATTTGCTCTCTAGGTTTTTCTAGTGAGTAAAACACACTTAAAGAAAGGTTTTTGAAGTGAGATTCTAAACCACAACATCATTCTATGCAAGTTTAGCCAACTTGTTTAGAGTGTTCTCATCGGTTTTGCGAAGTTGCGAGCTTTAACGGGGAACTCCGGGTGGATCGTCGTAGACGCAAGAGGACTTCAAGAGGACCTCCACTCAACACCCTAGAGACCAAGGAGTCCAGCGAAAGGGAGCTACAAAGGTTGTAGTCTCGAAACCCTAGTTTTGTTCGCTTTACATTTCGAAACCCTAATTTTCTAGGATCGATTCCTTTGCATGCTTGTTTAGCACAATCAAAATTCAAACTTTTGGACATGTGATGCTTCAAAACTCAGTATAGGGTGCTAGACAAACCTTACATTGGTATCAGAGCCGACCTAGAACATTAGGCGACGCTTTTACGAAGTAAAAATCCCGATCGGACAAAAAAAATACGATTTTTTGGACCCTCTCTGGGAAAATTTTAAAATCTGACTTTTTTCAGAATTAAAAATACTTAAAAAATACAGCAGGGAAAGCTAAGAATAATGGTGAAAAACGATGCAGTGTACTGTTCATATGGCCGCGGAATCGTGGCAATTCCTTGCTTAGGCCGCGAATCCGCGGCCGTACAGTGGAATCATGCTATGAAAATTGCACCATAATTCCTAGGTCTTCTAGTATACTGTTTTAGGTATGTTTAATCTGAATATAGTACTGTATTTTCTGGAGATGGTTTTGGACGCAAAGATTCGATCGGTATTTTCATTTCGTAGTTTTTCGGGGTAAAGAAGAAAGTATTGAAGTGTTTGAACGAGTATCATTTGCTCACTATTCAAAGGGTTTAAATACTTTGGAGATACGTGCAAGTCTTTTTGTGGTGGTCCCTCTAGAAGACAACAAACCTTAACTCGATTATGTGACCGTCTTGAACTGCCCTTTGAACCTTAGGGTTTGGGGCAGTACAGCGTGCCACATGTGAGGCATTGGCTTGACCCTTCTACGGCTGGACCGCTACTACTGTGTCACACTCCGGATTTTTGAACCCTGCTCAAGTGTTGAGCTTTAGTGAATCTTGAGTACTTGATCGTTCGTTCGAAAAACTTTAATACTGTCTGTTTATCTGGAATGTGATACAATATGTGGAATTCATATAGTTTAGGCATGAAATACGAAATATGTGATATTTCGCATTTATGATGTCTAAAGAGAATGTGGATTCCAAATATTGTAGTTTTACACTTTCTTTTCTGTGACCGTAAGTGTAGTATGTACGATATCGCCGGTTTTGTTGCTATACATCAACGACAATTGGGGTATGCATACTTACTTACGTTGATGATATGAGATATTATGTGTTGCTGAGATATGATGTGCAGGATTGTCGCGATTGAATAGCCGGGGGGTTTTATGTAAGATGAGAGTTTTATATTTTCATTCATGTAAATTCAAATGTAATGTAATATTCTTTTATTTGGGGCACTTCCGGGTTGAGGTTGTGTCACCAGTGTTGTATATTATTTACTTTTCCGCATTAGGATGGACCCAAGGAGGGGAGCACAGGTGACCGGGTTCTGGGGTTCAGTGGGAGGCCATCTCGAAGAGTCGAGACCGGGTCTCCTAAACTCCAGAATTGGCAGGGTCACTTGCCGCTCTCGTAGGGGTCCAGGATGTGGGCTTGGCTATTCATCGCGACTGTGGAATCCGTATTTTCTATTCTGGCTAAATACTAAATACGGACGTCCTAGTATATCCCACGTTATATCTAAATTTCTGCTGCCTGTGTTCTGTGATATCTGAGACGAATGACATATTATATATATATGATATATAGTAGACGTTGCTTATGTTTTACATCCGCGCTAGTCCCGTCCCGGTATGCCGTTAGTTAAGTAACCTAACGGTGCATAACGGAACATTGCGGCGAATGCGGATGGCATAAGCGTACGTGTTATTTTCGTTTCTTTTCTGTGATTGGCTTAAGGACTTAAATGATGGGATTACATTAATGTGATTAATGTAAAGAAAATAAACCTAAAAGATGTTGTAGAATCGGATTTGAAAAACCACTCGGCTTTTTATGAAAAAGCTATATTTCAAAACTGCGGAGCTTAAGCCACTCCTTTTAAAAACCACTTGATTCTACAACGATATCAAGCTCAAAGCGTTAAAGATTTTCTTAAAAATCATCCGCAACCCTCCGTCATTTTAGGAAGTAGAGTACTTAGTATTCGTGCTACGTTTGTTGACCTTAGCCAAGGCGTAGTGTACGGTAGCTAAGTGATGTCTTCCTACAAACGCATATGATGCAGATTAATTAGGACTGGCATATGACTTTGTTGACCTTAGCCAAGGGTCATGTGAACGGGTCTAATCAATCAAGAAATGATGGGTTGAGCTTGACTAGTGCTCGTGATTTGTTGACCTTAGCCAAGGTCACGAGTATTAGGGGTAAAAACCACATCGGGAATTTCAATAGTTGAAATTTGCAATGAGATTGCATACCTTCCATGTGATGGTTGGATCCCGATCCCACTGTGAGCAATAGTTGCTCCTAGGAGAGTTTTACAGTTTACAATTAGCTAACTTATTAGGTGTCTAGAAAGGTGTTAACGGGGCTCCGCCTCTGGGAAAACGAGGTTTACTCTAATTAGGTCCGTGCGAAAGCACGGAGAACCTCCCTCAAGTACCGACACTGGCCTGGCTGAACGGTTAGCAATGTTGTAGACTGTAATTAATCTTGGCTAGTTTTTCTTTTTAAGGTTTGAAAGAAAAACTCGATAAAAGCAGTGGGAAACATCGATTAGACAAGATAATAACCTATCTGATCTATGCAAGAGCTTTCACTGAGTGTATTCTTTTCTCTCTCTTAATGGCAGATACCCATGACTGGACTCAAGCTTCTACTATATAAAAACAAACTGAATGGGACCAACTATAAAGACTGGCTGAGTAATCTGAAAATCTCCTTGACTTATGATAAAGTATCATATGTCCTCACGGCTTCAGCCCCGCCCGTCCCTGGTCCAAAATCCTCAGTTGCGGACATTGAAGTCCGCAAGACATGGGACGCTGACTGTGCCACGGCCAAATGCCTCGCGCTTGCATCGATGGACAACACACATCAAAAGCAGCACGAGGACATGGACATTCACGGTATATTGCTCCATACAAAGGAGTTGTATGGGGAGCAATCCCGCGTATTACGATACGAAGCATTAAGGAAATTGTTTCAGATGCGGATGGCCCCTGGCACACCAGTAGGAGACCATGTTCTGAAGATGATAGCTCTCATAGAAGAGCTTGAGGACCTTGGATGGACGATGGACAATGAACAATATATAGATATTATTCTGCAGTCCCTCCCCTCCACCTTTGCTCAGTTTAGAGTGAACTTCAACATGTATGGCATGGAGAAGGAACTCCCTGAACTCCTTAACATGTTAAGGAGTGCAGAGAGCACTATGAAGTTAGCAAAAACTCCCGTTATGACTATTGGACAGTTTTCCTCTTCTCGCCCGAAAGCTAAGGCCAAGGGAAAGAAAAAGAAGAAACCCACTAATCCTAAGGGCGGAGATAAAAAGGCGAAGGGAAAGGGAAAGTCCAAGGCTGGAGACTCAGGGAAGGGCGAATGTTTTCATTGCCACAAGACAGGACATTGGAAGCGCAACTGCACGGAGTATTTAAGTCTCTAGAAGAAGCATGGTGATGCTTCTGCTTCAGGTGCGTTTGTGACTGAAAACTGTTTTTCAATAAACTCTGCTTCCTGGGTATTAGATACCGGTTCAGGTTCTCACATTTGCAATTCTATGCAGGGGCTGAGAAATAGCAAGGTTTTGAAGACAGGTTACCATACTCTCCGCGTTGGAAATGGTTCCAATGTACATACAGTCGCAGTGGGAGAGTATCACTTGGGGTTGCCATCTGGATGTATTTTGGTTTTGAATCCATGTTATTTTGTACCAAGTATACTTTGTAATATAATATCCGTTTCTTTGTTGGACAATAAAGGATATAATTTTGTGTTGCAGAACAATGTTATGAACATTAACCTGAATCAAATGTCGGTTGGGTATGGTACGCTTAATAACGGTATATATGTCCTAAATCAACACACAGTTTTCAGTATACAACACACTAATAAAAGAAAACTTTCAGAATTAAATGAAGCTTTTCTTTGGCACTGTAGACTTGGTCATATTAACGAAACAAGACTAAACAAGTTACACAAAGATGGATATTTAAATTCTTTTGAATATAAATCTTATGTGACTTGCCAGTCTTGTATCAAGGGTAAAATGACCAAAACACCGTTTACCGGACACGGAGAAAGAGCTACTCAGCTCCTGGGCCTCATACATAGTGATGAATGTGGGCCAATGTCTACACAGGCTAGAGGCGGTTTTTCATACTTCATTACATTCACTGACGACTTCTCAAGATTCGGTCATGTATTTTTATTAAAATACAAGTCCGAAGCTTTCGAGAAATTCATTGAATATAAACAAGAAGTAGAAAAACAAACCGTCTTGAGTATCAAGATGCTTCGATCAGATCGAGGTGGTGAGTATCTCAGTGCAGAATTTGCAAACTTCTTAAAAGAGAATGGGATTCTCTCTTAACTCACTCCTCCTTACACACCACAGTACAACGGTGTGTCAGAACGACGGAATAGGACCCTATTAGATATGGTCCGGTCCATGATGAGTGACGCTGAGTTACCAGTCTCATTTTGGGGGCATGCATTGGAGACTGCAGCGTTTCTGCTAAACAGGGTTCCAACCAAAACCGTGTCTACCACACCATATGAGATATGGCATGGGAAGAGACCATCTCTTAAGAGAATTAAGATTTGGGGTTGCCCGGCCTATGTTAAAAAGCAGAATTCGGACAAACTCGAGACACGGTCAGTCATGTGTAACTTTGTGGGATATCCAAAGAATTCTTATGGATATCTATTCTACCACAAAGAGGAACAAAAAGTGTTCGTTTCTCAACATGCCACATTCTTGGAAAAAGAGTTTTTCACAGACAAAGATGATGGCAAGGTGGTGGATCTAGAAGAGGTTCTAGAGACACAAACTGCAAATGACGATTTGGTTGAACCGGCTGTTGCAACAGAAACTGAAGAACCTCGGCCACTCCGTAGGTCTGGTAGGACTTCTCGCCCACCAGAGAGGTACTACGGTTTCCTCATTGATGGTAACAGAGAAGACTGCATCATGGATGATGATGATCCTACCAGTTTTCAGCAAGCTATCACGAGTAGAGACTCTGTGAAGTGGCTGGATGCCATGAGATCCGAAATGGAGTCTATGTACACCAACAAAGTATGGACTTTGGACGTTGTACCCCCTGGGGTAAAACCTGTGGGGTGCAAATGGATCTTTAAAAGAAAGATTGGTGTAGATGGGCAGGTGGAGACTTATAAGGCAAGACTTGTGGCGAAAGGCTTTCGTCAAAGACCAGGTTTGGACTATGACGAGACTTTTTCTCCTGTAGCCATGCTTAAATCCATTCGGATCCTACTTGCTATTGCTGCTCACTACGACTATGAAATCTGGCAGATGGACGTTAAAATCGCATTTCTAAATGGAAATTTAGAAGAATGCGTTTATATGGATCAGCCAGAGGGCTTCATTGATAGTGGGAAAGCATGTAAATTGCTTAAATCCATATATGGGTTAAAACAGGCATCTCGGAGTTGGAACATCTGTTTCGATGATGTTATCAAAGAGTTTGATTTCATCAAAAATCCAGATGAACCTTGTGTTTATAAGAAGGCTGTAGGAAGAGCTCTCATATTCCTCATATTGTACGTGGATGACATTCTTCTGATAGGAAATGATATTCCTATGCTACAGTCGGTCAAATCTTTCTTATCACTGAGGTTCACCATGAAGGACCTGGGTGATGCCACATACATCCTGGGCATAAGGAACTATAGGGATAGATCCAAAAGGTTATTGGGATTGTCCCAAACCAGGTACATTGACACCATCCTAAAAAGGTTTAGTATGGAAGACTCCAAACGGGGTGCCTTACCCGCTTGCCATGGGGTCACTCTCTCCAAGGATTCTTGCCCAAAGATCGATGAAGAGAGAGCTCGCATGAGTATTATACCCTATGCTTCGGCAGTAGGATCTATAATGTATGCGATGTTATGTACACGCCCAGATGTAGCTTATGCACTTAGTGTTGTAAGCAGGTATCAATCCAACCCAGGGGAGAATCACTGGACAGCTGTGAAGAACATTCTTAAGTACTTGCGAAAGACTAAAGAATTGTTCTTGGTGTATGGTAATGGAGATCTCCAAATGGAGGCCTTTACCGATTCGAGTTTCCAGAGCGATAAGGACGACAGCAAATCTATCTCTGGGTTTGTATTTACCCTTAATGGAGGGGCGGTGAGTTGGAAGAGTTCCAAACAAGATACCGTTGCAGACTCTACGATGGAAGCTGAGTACATTGCAGCAAATGATGCCGCCAAGGAAGCCGTCTGGATGAAGAAGTTCTTCTCGGAGCTAGGAGTAGTTCCAACCATTATTGATCCAATACCTTTGTATTGTGACAATAATGGGGGCTATGGCGTTAGCCAAGGAGCCCAGATCCCATCAGCGGTCCTGACACATACTGAGGAGTTTTCATTTGATCCGGGAGATTGTAGATCGCCGCGAGATCGAGATTAAGAGGGTAGATACAAAGAATAACGCCGCGGTTCCATTCACCAAGGCCCTCCCTCAACATTGGTATCAGAGATTGTTGGATATATGTATGCCCTAGAGGCCATTATGTGATTGTGGATGTATCTATACATGTATATATATATATATTCAGTATGCATTCTTGCTCGACATGATAGTATGCTATCTGGTTCTTCTTTATCTGACATGTTGATTTGATCATGCTTCTATTCATTCATACAAGCTGATAAAGCCCTGAGGATATTGGCTTGACTACTCTGATTATGATGGAGATCATACTAGTGGGACATCCGTAGTCTATAAGCATATCCTGGAAAGTCCTTAGTCATAGGTATATCGAGACGGGGCATTGATATACCAGAGTAGACTAGCGTATATGATTCTAGACCCATACGATGGGCGATGGATGTTCCCACATTCATCGATGTTTGACATCAAGATCATATACAGGTGCTCAGTGGTGACTGGGTACACTGGACGGACTCACCGAGAACTCCTATATGGAATTATATCTATCGTCGGATAGCAGTTCTCAGGTGACACTTGTACAGGTTAGTCTGTAGACCCGAGATCGTCATGGAGTCTTATGTGTTCTCCCACTGTACTTTGATTGCCACCCTACCACGGCTCTACTGAGTCGTGCAAACATGTGGCTGTTGGGTACAGTCCCGAGACACACGAAGGCAATGAGCGATAGGAGGGGTTTCGTCTCTCCCGGTATTGGGAGTTGACGCTGTACTGTGCCCGACAGGTTATATCAGTAAGTCCCTGGCCAGGGCTGCTGAGAATTGCTGATAAGTGTTATCAGTAGTTTCTCGATCTGTTATAGACCATTCACCGGCACGACTTATTGAGTTATTAGGGTCGACGTGACCATCCCTAGGCTCGATATGCAGCATATCTGACGAAGATACCGGACTGTACGGAAGTGTTGCCGGTTGGCTCGACGGGAGTTGTAGCAGGTTCGCTTGTTTTCTTCTGATCGCTCAATACCCGGGTGGCCGTTACGTTTAGCTGACCGCTTGCGGCTTGGGGGTACCTAATATGATCATCACCCTCTGCCGGCGTATTGACGAGTCTTAGAGTCCCACAAAGGAGTTACCCAGTCCAGGCGAAACGTTGTGGTGCGCGTATGCGATATGCGCATCCACCCGATTAAAATGTGCGTATACGATACCGAACATTGATCGGGTGGCCTGCTTTGGTGGGGTCATATGAGATATGACCGGATTGATAAATCAAGTGTTGATTTATCATCTAACCATTAGTTTTCTCACTTGAAACCTTTCTTGAATATGATGGATGTATGCATGCATGCATGTGTTTCTTTCTTTCATTCTAGTTTCATGCACATGTGGATGTGCATACATGCATACATACATACACCCATCTATCATGGTTGTTAGCACATGGAAATGGTGGCAATATAAGACTCACACCATGGATTAAGTAATGGATTTTTATTCCTAGCGGAGTTCTTTAGACCGAAGGGCATCACCTTCTAGCAGAATATTCCTCGCGGAGTCCTGAAGGCGGTGTGCTTCTGGTCTTCGGAATGCATCTTTATCTAATTATACCCTGATGAGCCGTCCATGAAGGAGAAAACCTCGTGAGTGGATGTATTGTCTATCATCAGTTCGATGACTGGCACTGGGAAATCGTCCTTCGGGCAAGCTTTATTGAGATCCCGGAAAACCACGCATATGCGCACTGTCCCATTTTTCTTCATCACGGGGACGATGTTGGCGATCCATTCAGGATATTGAACCTCCTGGATAAAGCCGGAGTCGATCAGCTTCTTGACCTCGACGTTGATGCTCATCTCAAGCTCGAGCCGCATTCTTCTCGGTGCTTGATTGATTGGTTTAACGTCCGGAGATATCGCCAATTTATGCACAGCAATTTCTGGATCTAGTTCTGGCATTTCGGAATAGTTCCATGCGAAGCAATCTTTATGCTGCATAAGCTGGTCTTTTAATGAAGCCACCCTCTCTTCAGACAGCAGCTCACTAATGAATGTAGGTCGCGGGTCATTCGCCGTCACCAACTCAATTTTCTTGAGGTTATCTGCGGTAGTATGTATTCCATCTTCCAGCTCTTTTGGCGCTGGTGGGAATTCTGAGATCACCTCGTAGTTGCTGTTTTCAAAGCACCAAAGAAGGCATCCATATTCTCGGGCTCTTCTTTTGATATTGTTATCATGTGACAAGTACGAATTCGCTTCCAAGCCCAATGTAGAACGGGTTCTGCTCTCGTGGCTTCGGGTTCGTGCTTCTGCGGCGGTGTTACCCTCCAGTTGTCAGACAGAGCGAACTTGCCAAGCTGATACTGATCTTCGACCCAATTCTTGAAGGTGAAGCAGTCTTCGAGAGGATGCCCTATCACTCGGTGATAAGAGCAATAGTTTGGGTGTGAGACTTCACCTGCTTGTTCGGGGTGTTTAGACTCCGGCAGTGTAAGCATCTGATGTTTTAGAGTTAGGTTAAGTATTTTCTTTGTCTTGTCCCGAGGAAAAGAGTACGCTCGACCCTTTTTCCTCATGAGGGATAGATCGGAACCGCTCGATTCTCGCTTGTGTGGCTTCTTAGTCCCGCTTTGTTGCTGTTGAGCGCCTTTTTCACCTCTCGACTTATTTCTGCCTCTGCGTCAAACCTTTTTTATAACCGGTTGACAGGGAGCAGCATTTTCATCTTTCACAACCTGTTGGAAGAGGCGTTGCGTTTTGGCTTTCTCGTAGATGGCCATTTCGCGGCTATGATCGTCTCGGATTTTTTGACCAGCTTCCCTTATAAGCTTGTCCATTTGCTCTTCGAACGACGGACTGGGCACTTTAGCATCAGGAACTTTTATTGGTTCAGGATTAGCATCTTCCCATTGAGCATCCGCTTCTTCATCGAAGTCATGCACGACGTAGCAACCGTGGAGTAGCTCTCGCCTAGGAGGGACATAGAACGTCTTCAGCTCCTCTACGCTGTAGGTATCGAGCGCATCCAGTTCTTTATGATGTTTAAGCAGCACCATGGAGACTTGCAGACTTTGCTCTTCGTCAGCGGATGTTTGTATTGAAGGTCGAGCGGAAAATATAGCGTGGACTTCATTTTCCGAATTGCTGCCAAAGATCAACGTAGGAGCAGATGGTCCCGGCTTGTTTGTATTGAGGCAGACCCGAATAAACTATCTCTTCTTCCTCCTCGGTATCACTGCCAAAGACAGGGATGGTGGCATTAGCTTTGTTCTCCGGCTTGTGACACCTATCCGTGTCTTCGAAATCCGGTAAAAAGTATTGGGCATCTTCATATTTGCGGACTTCGTTCACAGAGAATAGGTTCAGTTCTCCCGTTACGGTATACTCGAGACCATCCTTAAAATATTTCATACACTGATGCTGTGTAGAAGGGATGATATTATATACTCGTGTAACCATGGTCGGCAGAGCAGAGCATTGTAGCATGTCTTTGAGTCTATGACGTGGAACTTAATGTCTGTGATGAGTAGCCCAAAGCGTAGCGTCAGTATCACAGACCCAAGAGTTCTTGATGATTGGGAGTCGAACCCGGAGATGGTGATCTTGTCCCGAGCAAGGTGCTGGACGCTCATGCAGATTTCTTTTAACACCCGCATATTGAGGAGATTAACGGAGGATCCATTGTCGACCAGGATTTTGCCTATCTTTATATCATGGCAGTATCCTGAGACATAGAGGGGGCGATTGTGTTCGCACGTCCCAAGGAGAAGGTCTTCATCGGCAAAAGTGACATCGACCGTGTGCACTTCCTCCAATTCATCCTTCATCTTTTCTTCGGCCAGGAAAGCTTAGAATTGCTCCGGCTCCTGTAGTGCCTTGATTAACGAATCTCTCGCCTCTTTTGATAGTAAAAGGGCATCAAGAACGCTAAGCTGCGAGGGTAGCTTCCTCAGATGCACTAGAATGTTATAATCCACCATATTTTTCTTCGGCGGGTCCTTGGCAGTTAGCTCTTCCATGACTTGGTCATCTAGGGCGATATCCTCAGCGACCTTTTCCTTTCCCTTATCTTTCTTATTTGTGGGTCCGAGATTCTTTTCAGGTAGCGTACGATTACGCAGCCGGATATTTTCGCAGACCTTCGGCTCTTCTTCTTTTCCCGAGGTGGACTCTTTAAAGAGGGGGCTAAGAGCCATTTCCTCGTCGGAGTCGCTCCCGAATGTGAGAACTTGCGCTTCCCCGGCGTTAACATTGCGACAATTGCCGGTAGTTCTGTTAAGCCCCTCGGTCGTACTTTTCCGCTCCCGACGAGTTTTGCGCTTCTCCCGCATAAAATGTTGTCGGTGAGCAACATATCCTTTCCACCATTTATTGAAAGCTTTGCACTCTTCAGTGGGGTGCGAAATCTTCCGATGATACAAGCAGTAGGATGGGTGCATTTCCACTTCACCAGTAGTGCTTCCTTCAGAGGATGGTAACTTGGTACCCATTGATATGGACTTAACAAACCTTTTCCTCGTCTTGAATTTGCTTTTATCCGCAGTGGATGTATTTTGCTCCAGCGGGAGTGTCTCAGCTCTTTCGTCAAGTCGCTTGCGCTTGGCCCTTTCAAATATAGCCGTCTCGTGTTCCCGATCAGCTTTACTTTTCAACAGAGCTTCGTTGAGAAATGCGTCAATTGTTTCATCCGATGTCCCCAGAATTTCCGGTTCAGGATCTGCCCCCAGCTTTTCAGTGCTAGGAGTTTCCTCATCGTCTGTAAACGAATGGGAGATCATATAACAGCTCGCCACGTATTCCTCAGATTCATCCGACGAACTGTCTCCTTCATCTTCCTCTTGAAAGACGTGGTTGAGGAACTCTTGGAGTGTAATGGGAGTCCGTGCTTTCTGGTTATATTCCTCCAGCGCGTCAATCTGTCTTTGTAAGTCCGTGCGCTTGTCGCCAGGCTTCTTGGATTTCTTCTTCTTCTTCTTCGAAGATTTTGACGGCTGGTTGTGAGTGCTTGGGCCACCACCATCGGTCTTTGGAGTTAGACGCGGCTTCAACATCCCTTCAATCATTTGAGATTCCAGCGGGTTCTTCTACCTGATCGCTGGGCATGATTGAAGATCGTTCAGCATCTTCTTTGTCTGGGCTGATAGCACAACCTCCCATTGGGCTTCTTCAACGAGAGAGCACGTTGCCCCCGGCGTTTTCATTCTTTTAGAGGTGTGAGGTTGCGGCGGATTCACCTTCCATCTGTCGGACAACGCGAACTTGCCCTGTTGGTACTGGTCTTCAATCCAATTTTTGAAGACGTAGCAATCTTCGATCGGATGACCCAGTACTCGGTGATAGGGACAGTAGTTGGGCTCATTGACATCATTTGGCTGCGACGAACGTTTTGGATCCGGCAGATTTATGAGTCGGTTGCGCAACGCCAGCTCGAATAATCTTTTAGTTTTATCTCGGGGAAACGAGTAAGGACGTCCTAGCCTCTCCTCAATAGGTACGTGCGGACGCATATTATTTTGACGGACAACCGGCTTCGAGTTGATCGGCTGTTGTTGAGCATTAGCGACAATGATCGATTTCCCCTTCCCCTTCTCATTTCGAGAGTCGGGCTTTGGAGGGGGAGGTCTATGGCCCATCTGATCCATCTGAGCTAGCTTGTCAATCAGGGCCTGGAAGGTAGTCGGCTTAAGGAACATCATGAATTGCGATATGGTTGCTTGCGGATAGAGGGTTCCCACAAACATGCCTACCGCAGGAGCCTCTTCGATGCGTTGCTCGCATTTTGACCATAAGTTCCGCCACTGTATAGCATATTGGACCCATGTCTCGCCTGGCTTCGCTCTGGCATTAATCAATGCCGTCATCGGGGTGCGTTCGCTGGCGCTTGCGAAACGCTGGGTAAACAGTAGTTCCATCTCCGCAAATGTGTTGATAGAGTCGTTTGGGAGCTCAGAGTAACACTCGAACGCTGCATCTGACAAGCTGCCGACGAACTGGCGAAGCAACAATTTATCATCGCCGCCGGTGTTGCTGCAAAGCGCCCTGAACTGGGCAACATGCTGGTGGGGATTACCCGTCCCCTTATAGACATGGAATTTGGGTATTGTATAGCCTGCCGGGTAATTTATCTGATCGTACCACCTCGGATATGGTCGTCCTGTTTTTACGACCTGACCGGCTGCCGAAGTCGCATGATGAACCTGTATCTGTTGGGCTATATATTCATCCAAGTCAGCTTTGGAGATTGTCTCCTTCTTGGCTGTTGACGGAGCCGGTGGAGGATTTGACGTTTCTCCCCTATCGTCTTCAAGGACGATCGGGGGATCTTCACCTGGAGGATCTTGTTGGATCATCATTCCCACCATGTCCTGGAACAGGAGGGCCATTCGCTTTATGTTGGCTGCTTGTTCAGCAGCCTCTTTATCCTTCTTCTCCAATATCCGACGAAGGAATTCAGCGTCAGTTTCTTGCTCCCGGCGTTCATCCGAGGACGCTTCAGGGCCTTCTTTTGGCCCAATGAGTGCGGCCATCGCGTTCATCATCTCCTGGAGCTTTTGCTGATGCTCCTGAGATTTGGTCACTGACCGTGTAAGCGGTCTATGGCCTGTAGATGCACGGCTGTCCTCCTTCCCCGACGCCATGTAGACGGTATGGACCACAATGCCCCCGGACTTAGGGCGTTTGGGCTCGCCGCCTTTGACATTTGCTGCAGGCGTGGAAATTTTCTCCGGCCTCCTTCTCTTATGGGCCGTTGAAGTTGAGGGGGCCATTGCAGCAGGCACCCTGGTGGTGGTCGTCCCTTGCTGTTTATCCGGACGGTTCTTTTCTTCTTGCACTTTCGCCCTTTTCTGCTGACGAGAGTGACCTTGGTCAATTACGGAGTCTTGAACCCTCCGCCATACTTTATAAATTTTGAAGGATAGCCGCTGAAGGGGCTGCTCCAGCTTCGTTTCTGGGACCCTCTCCGCAGGTGGAGGAGATCTTTTCAGTGTGGCAGTGGGAGAGTTCTTGCGTACCCTCTTTAGTAGTTCAAAGCTGTTCTCAGTTGGAACAGCAGCAATAACTTCCACCACTGGAGCAGGTGGAGTTAGCCCTGAGGGGGAGTTGCCCCCGGCATTCCTTACTCGGCGCCAGTGGCGACGTCGAGCATGACGAGCCGTCGGAGCTGGCTCGACGACAGAGACAGCTTCTTCTTGTTGGAGATAATGCCCTCAGAGTCAATTATTGGATCACAGGCACGTGATTGCAATGATTGAGGGAGGACCTATCCCGGTAGAACAGTCTTACTCGAGATGATAGTATGCTATCTGGTTTACCTTTATCATCGTGTACTGCTTTAGGTGACCTGACATGTCACTATTGCACGTTGATAGAGCCCCTAGGATTCTTGCTTGACTGCCGGCAGTATGAGGGCGATCATATAAGTGAGAGCTGGAGTCTACAAGCATATCCTTAAAAGGTCCCTAGTCGTAGGAGTTTCGAGACAGGGCATCGATTCTCCAGAGTAGACTAGTGTATACAGTCGAGACCCCGACGAGGGGCGGTGGCCGGTCTCACAGGCCACTGGTGTCAGTTGGTTCACCTAAGATGTATACAGGTGCTCATTGGGTTATGAGTACACCGGACAGGACTCGCTGGGAACATGCTAGTTGGTCTTATACCTGACGTCAGATAGCAGTTCCCAGGTGACATGTGTACAGGTTAGTTCATCGACCTGGGGATCGTCATTTGTCTCGTGTGAGTTCCCACTGTGCTTTGATTACTACCCTACCACGGCTCAAAGGAGTCGTGCAAACAGGTTTTAGTTGGGTACAGTCCCGAGCCACATGGTGGCAGTGAGCGGATCTTCGGGGGTTTCGTCTCTCCCGGTATTGGGGGTGAGGTCGCGCTGTGTCTAGGAGAGCCATTACACGAAGTCCTTGGCCAAGGCAGGAGATTTACTGGTAGGTATTCCAGTAGTATCTCAGGGTGTTCTGGGCTACACTCCGACACGACTTGTACCGCTTTTGGGGGTCTGACTTTTACCCACCCCCTAGGCCCGACATGCGATGCTCATAGACGAACGGACCGGACTGTACGGATATTGTCACTGACAGGCTCAGTAGGGTGTCAGGATGAGTTCGCTCATCGACGTCCCTTTTGGTCAATAGCTGGTGGCCCGTTACGTATTGGCTTATACCTCTGACGTGCTAGTGGTTGAATCCACAGCCATAGTATTGACGAGTCTTTAGAGTCCACCACACTTTCAGTTACTCAGCTTTCGGGCGAAACGCTGTAGAGGCCGTATGGAGATATGGCAGGGTTCGATCAGATACGTGCGGTATTGCATGGATCGTGATCGGACGGTTTTTACTAGCCGGCTTTGGCTTAAGCCGGATCTTAGTATTTGATAGTGTAGTTTTGTCTCTTTACATTTGTATTTCGGTCGAAATACAAATGCGGGTGTGTATGCACAGTATCGGGGTTTTCCTGTAATTTATTATGGGACCAGTTTTCTGGGGTTGCCAGTTTGCATTCCGTTCCGGCCGGTTTTCTCTTTTTCCTTCCCGGTCGGACTTTTCGTTGGAGGGTGTTAATTGCAAGTTTGCAATTAACATTTTGTTGAGGGGGTTTCTTGCAAAAGGATTGATTTTGATATCTTCCCTCCATCTCTTCCATTAATTAAGGTAAGGATGGGTATGGGTTTTGGTTGTACTTTTGTGTTGGAAATTGGTGTGACCTTATCTTAATTAATTCCATTCTTTTTCCCACTTGGTTCTTGGAATTTGGGGCCGGCCACTGTGTAAGTTTTGGAGTGGGGTTTTGATTTATGTGAGTGTGGATTAATTTAGTAAGTGAGGAATGAGCCTACAATGAGTGTGCTGGAGGTTGATGATTAATTAATATAAAAGTTTTTATAAGGTGCAACATGTGTGTGCAGGGAAAAAAAAATGTTGATGCATTATTTAATTGATTGGGCTCATGGGGCTGTTGGGTTTTTAAGAGCTTGCTTCATTCTTTTATTTCCAGAGAGCACACAGAGGTTGTGGCCGAGCTCAATCTTTGATGGCAAGCTCCATTTTTCATCAAAAGTATTCATGAAAAATCCTAGTGCAAAATTCCTCCATAAATGGCAATCTCCTAAACCCCAAAGAGACAACTATTCTACACTATTCTATAGCAAATCTTGGACGCGTCGGTTAGCCAACTTCGCGCCCGAGTTGCCTCGGTATTGAGGTGGGAGCCCGTAAAAGATGCAGGCGACGTGGTGCCCTTCCGGGGAAGAGGCGACGGACAGAGATCCCGCGAGGAGATCGGAGTGGAGATGAAAACCGGAGGACTCGGATCAGTCGGTACATCTCTTCCCTTTCTTGTTAGTAGCTTAGACTTGTTAATGGTTATGATCCGGGTGTTTAGTGCGCGGTGGTGCCGGTTTGCTAAGTCCGCAAAAATTAAAGTTTATCACCGCTTCCGCATTCCGGCGTCGGATTGACGGCCGGGGCGCCGCCGTGCACTTACAGTGGTATCAGAGCCTCGCCATTAACTTAGTCTAGCTTTGTGTAATGTGTTTGCATTTCCGATCGATCAAAAAGTCCAAAAACCCGTATTTTTGGCACATCAGTTTCTGTCGAATTTTTTTTGAGTCCAAAAATTTTTCAGGTTGTCTCAGAGTGATGTGCAGGGAATTTTAAGGTCACTGTAAAAATTTGGTTCAACGAGCTCATCATACCGCCGCAGAAGGGCGGCCAAACCCCTGTTTTGGCCGCGCTTCCGCTGCGGATGTAACTGTTCACCCCCCCCAAATTTTTGCAGTGTGTTCCTGAGTGATAAATGTGGTTTTTGGAATATTAAAATTGGGCCCAGGTTTTCTGTGGTTGCTACAGTTTTGTTTGGGGGCCCACTTGTTAATATTTAATCAATCGGAAAATTTTAAACACATTTTTCACAGTATTTACATTATATCTGCGACCGTGAATGTCACTCGATCGGTAAATCCGGTCTAACTGCTATAGCCCGGTTAGACGGATTTGCGAACGTGACTTTCACGTTGATGTTCTATGTATTTGCTGTGATGTTGCGGATCGGTCGTGGGGGATAGCCTGGATGCAATGCTAGTACAGTGTTGGTGTATTATGTACATTTGATATTGCGGGGCGAGCGTCCGACATGTGGACTGCCGTCACTGCCTGTTTGTATTATTATTTTGGGGCACGACCTGGTTGCGGTCGATGTACCCGGTGTATGTATATTTTACTTTCTGTACTAGGATTACCCCACGGTGGGGTGCACGGATGGCCGGGTTCTAGAGGGCAACAAGCCTGCATCTCATGGCATTGAGACGGAGGGGGCTTCACTCTGGGATTGGCGGGCTATTCGCCGCACTCGTAGGAGGTACAGGTTGACCCAGGAGGGGTGTCCAAGTGACCGGATTCCGTGAAGTGCTGGGTGGTCCATTCACGGTGCTGAAGGGGGGCTGCCTCGCTTCAGGTTTTGGCGGGTGACTTGCCGCGCCCGTAGGGGTCTAGGTTTTCATTGCACAGGCTATCCACACGACCAGGGGAACGTCGGGTTTCAGTAGTGGCTCTGTGAAACCCGGGGATCCCAGATATCTGTATTGTTCTGTGATGCTGTACATTTCTGTGATGTTGCATTTTATTCACGCCTTGAGCGAAATACTATATATTGGTATATATATTAGTAGATGTTGTATATGTTTTTCATCCGCGCTAGTCCAGTCCCCGCTCTGCCGTTAGTTAGCTAACCTAACGGGTGATGACGGGTCCCAGTGGCGAATGCGGATGGCATATATGTACGTCAGTATATTTTCGTTCTTTGTGGTGTGATTAATTGATGGGACTGCATTGATTCGGATCAATGCAAGTTTAAACAAACCTAATCTGATGTTGTTGGAACACTTTTCAAAAAGCTGTTATTGCAAGGACGTTCACTTTTGTTTTGCATCGTGGTATTCATTTGGAATATCCTGCTCCTCAGTCGACGAGGCAAGGGTCGAGATCCCTTCACCGGGAGTGACCCCTTGGACAGAAGTTTGCGTCAGGGCATTAACTTCACTATAGCCGATTACTTTTGCTTTGCATCGTGGTATTCAGTTGGAATATCCTGCACCTCATTCTACGGGGAAAGAGCCGAGATCCCTTCACCGGGAGTGACCTCTTTAGTAAAGGTTTTCGTCACTATATTTTCTAAAAAGCTATCCGTTCCTTCAACGATATCAAGTTCATTACGTTAAAGGTTTTCGCCAGAAACCATTCGTAGCCCTCCGTCGTTTCATATGGGTAGTCAATAGTATTCAAGCTGTGTATGTTGGCCAAAGTCAAGGCACAGTGATTGGTAGCTATTGGGGTATTCATATGCAGCATAGATAGATGCGTTGGTTTGGGACAGTCGTACTGCCATTTTGGCCAAAGTCAAGGGTATGTACGGGTGGATTCAAATTAACCTGGAGAATGACGGGTTGAACTTGACATGTGACTTATGATATGTTGGCCAAAGTCAAGGTCATAAGAGCATGGGGTAAAAATCACATCGGGAGTTTCAAAAGAACTGAAACTTGCCAGATATGCGCATACCTTCTGGAGTGTGATACCGTGAGCGGATTCCGTCACGTTATCATGCGATGAGTGTTGGATCCCGATTCCCACTGATGAGTTGGTTTACTCCTCGGGTGACCCCGACTAATTCTTCTTTCAGGTTTGGAGGAGAGTTTGAGGTACAGTGGGAGGTTTCCAGATTAGATAAATTGGTAACCATTCTGATCTTGGTTAGAGTGCACGCTGAGTGTTTCTTTTCTCTCTCTCTGGCAGCGACCATTGACCCGACCCTAAGACTATGACTCAGTGACCAAGTTGACCGAACCTTCTTAACACTGGCTTTTGGATTATTAGAGTTGCAGACCTCATTGCCACTCTTACTTTTACCCTTTTCTCCAGGACACCCCGTATTACTACGAACGTCCACTTCCATTGGACAAAACCATCGTATGGTTAGATACGAACTCGAAGGAATTCGAGGATGGTTTCCGGTTCTGGAGAAAACGGATAGGATTATTCAGTTGTCTTTTCCCTTTTACCTTCTCTCAAGTTGCGAGTACTCCTTAGTTTAGGAGGTAGTACACCTATTAAGCAAATTGGATAGTCTTCTTCCAAACCTTAGGCTGGTGCCGACCGGTAGGGAATGAGGAAAACCAATTAGCATAACGATGGTGTGCAGAAGGTATTAAGATTAAGACAAAGCAAGGGATTAGTAAGAGGGCAAAGTAAATTGCGACTGATATTCACGACCAAACCAAGTATTTCTTCGCCAATCCTAAATCACCTTTGTATTTCTCCAGGACACTCCGTATCACTACGAAGATCCACAGTTTATTGGATACTCCATCGTATGGTTATATACGAACTCGAAAGGAACTTATTCCAGTTCGGGGATGGCTTCTGGTCCAGGAGAAATAGGAATAAGGTTTATTCAGGTGTCTTTTATCCTCACCTTCTCTCGCATTGCGAGTGCTCCTAGGACTAGGACAGTACACCCATTATGCTTATTGGATAGTCTTCTTCCAAACCATAGGCTGGTGCCGAACGGTAGGGAAGGAAGAAAACCAATTGGCCTAAAGGGGTGTGCAGAAGGTAATGACTAAAGACATATAAAGGGATTTGGAGAGGTGGCAAAGAATTATACGGTTATAATTGTGAATCTGGATAACGGTAGAGGCATTACTAAGAATACCAGGATACCCCATCGAAACATTTCAATGTTTCAGAACTGTGTACTGTTAAAAGAAAACTGTTTTTCCCATTGGACACTTGCTCCAGGGTATGTATTTACCAGGTTTGATTCTCACATCTGTATGGTTTTACAGATGATGAGTGGGAGTAAGTTATTGGGAATTGGGTGATCATCCTCATTATATCGGGATTCGTTGTAATTGGTGATATTTGAGGAGATCACCTGGGCTGTTTGCCGGTCGGCAAATATTTGGTTTTGAATATCCGCTGTTGTGCACCAATTTCAAATTGATATATCTGTACGTCTATTTTCATAGAGTGAGATATACCTTTTGATATTATGTCGATGACATTTACCTATATCAGTGGATGGTTAGGTAAGGAGCATTAAACAGCGGTGTAATTCTTCTTGACCATAAGTACAGTTTTCAACTTACGACACACAGTGAAAGAGTTGTTAGACTCGGCGGACTTATACAGAGTATTGTATGTTGTCCAGTGTCCATTAGGACAGAGGGGTTGGTCCTTATACTATATTCTGTTTACTTTTAACTTCTCTAGTTCTTAGACATGTGTTTCGTAGAAACACAGGGTCTAAGTTTTGAGGAGTTATAGGTATTTGAATAGAGTAGAGAACCAGGTGTAGCAAGTATCGGGATTCTTCAAGGTGATCGAAGATGTAGATACTTGTGTATGGTATTCAGTTGATAGTAATGATAAAGAGAAATTGCTTCTCTTACAGGTTACTCATAATTGGAAGTATTCCTAAGTTGAGTAACGCTGATCGGCCTCTCTCCATTTAGTTGACATGCACTGGAGACAGCTGCATGATTTGAATCTGGTTCAATTAAATCAGTGCCTCTGGTTCTATATTGGATATAGTACAGTTCATATCTTAACATTGTTAAGGTACGGGGAGTTGTCCGGCTTATGATTAAAACCAGACTCTAGATAACTCAAGGCACGTTTCTGTAATGGCTGTTTGTGGGTTGACCCAGGCTATGACGAGGGTTGACTTTCTACCATCTGGCAGATCAATAGAAATATTGTTCTAGACTCGCCACAATTTTATAAAAAATGGATTTTTTCAAAAACAGTAGTGGGAGTATGGTAGAAATGGAAGTGATTCCAGAACCGCAAACGATTACTGAAGATTTGATAAGGAACCTAAAGATTCAATCTGATTTGACATTCCATTGGCCACTCCGCAGATATGGTGGGTAACTTCAGGCACCCAAGAGGTACTCCGGTAGCCTCAAGGACGGTGACAGGGAAGTTCTTGTTTACCCACACTTGCCATTGCTGTTGTTCCAGGCTGCGAGACCCGGTGGGAGGATGAGTATAGCGTCGTTCTAAACTAGCTTTAGAAGTGTACGTCTATATGACTCTGCCAGAGGGTTGTCGTAGTCAGTGGGAGCAGCGGAAGCATTGGTGGACACCAGGCTTATGTCTATTTATAGACTAAAGCAGATATAGCGGAGATAGATCATCTATTTCTGAGGTGACAGTCATGGGTTTGACGTCATCAGAATAAGGGATGGATCTGTTGAGAAGGTAATAGGAAGTGATATTCCTATACTACGATCGGTTATACTTTGGTCGTCACACAGTGGTTTCTCCACACAGGACTTGGATATTGTATCAGACATTCTGGTTACTAGATCTATGGTTTTAGATCTAGATTTGGGTGGTTTCTCAATCAGGATACTTTGACAGCATTCTAAGAGTATTTAGAATGGACGACTCCTGGCACGGTAATGTACCTGCAGGTGATGGAGTCACCCTCTCTAAAGGTGTCTTATAGACTAAAGTAGAGAGGGATGTGCATGATTGGCAGATCACTTGCTTTGGCAATTGAGTCAATTATGAGATGTCAAGTACCACACCAGATGTTGTTCTTGCACTAGATGCAATAAGATGATATTGATCCAATCCTGGAGGAACAATCGGAAGCAGTTTTAGAACATAAGTGGATGTTCTAGGGATATGATAACGGCTGCCTCCTTTAGGAGACGGTTATCACTCCAGGTTTCCAAGGTGACATGGACGACAAGGAGGTTGTCAGAGTTATAGTTTTCCCTCTGACGAGGGACAGTATTCTGGACAGGTGATCCAGGCAGATACTGAGGGAGGCATGGCGCAGGATACTGATTAAGTTCAGTTGACGATACAGTCTAAGAAGTTTGGATTTGGAGTTCACTTATGAGCTCGGTCCCATCAGACATCCAGACATTCTAAGACAGGTATTGCTCATTTCGGGAGATGGCTTTCTCCGCGAACATGAGATATAGAGAGACATAGAAAGAAACATCAGAGCGGATCCACTCGCTGAGGCTATTCCTCGAACACAAGAGTTTCGCAAACATGCTTTGTGAGACTGACTAGTAGAGGAGTTGGGTGTTCGGTATCACACGGGCTGTGAGTATGCGACATCGCAATAATTAGCCTTGAGTGCAAGTGGGAGATTGTTGGAGATAATGCCCTCAGAGTCAATTATTGGATCACAGGCACGTGATTGCAATGATTGAGGGAGGACCTATCCCGGTAGAACAGTCTTACTCGAGATGATAGTATGCTATCTGGTTTACCTTTATCATCGTGTACTGCTTTAGGTGACCTGACATGTCACTATTGCACGTTGATAGAGCCCCTAGGATTCTTGCTTGACTGCCGGCAGTATGAGGGCGATCATATAAGTGAGAGCTGGAGTCTACAAGCATATCCTTAAAAGGTCCCTAGTCGTAGGAGTTTCGAGACAGGGCATCGATTCTCCAGAGTAGACTAGTGTATACAGTCGAGACCCCGACGAGGGGCGGTGGCCGGTCTCACAGGCCACTGGTGTCAGTTGGTTCACCTAAGATGTATACAGGTGCTCATTGGGTTATGAGTACACCGGACAGGACTCGCCGGGAACATGCTAGTTGGTCTTATACCTGACGTCAGATAGCAGTTCCCAGGTGACATGTGTACAGGTTAGTTCATCGACCTGGGGATCGTCATTTGTCTCGTGTGAGTTCCCACTGTGCTTTGATTACTATCCTACCACGGCTCAAAGGAGTCGTGCAAACAGGTTTTAGTTGGGTACAGTCCCGAGCCACATGGAGGCAGTGAGCGGATCTTCGGGGGTTTCGTCTCTCCCGGTATTGGGGGTGAGGTCGCGCTGTGTCTAGGAGAGCCATTACACGAAGTCCTTGGCCAAGGCAGGAGATTTACTGGTAGGTATTCCAGTAGTATCTCAGGGTGTTCTGGGCTACACTCCGACACGACTTGTACCGCTTTTGGGGGTCTGACTTTTACCCACCCCCTAGGCCCGACATGCGATGCTCATAGACGAACGGACCGGACTGTACGGATATTGTCACTGACAGGCTCAGTAGGGTGTCAGGATGAGTTCGCTCATCGACGTCCCTTTTGGTCAATAGTTGGTGGCCCGTTACGTATTGGCTTATACCTCTGACGTGCTAGTGGTTGAATCCACAGCCATAGTATTGACGAGTCTTTAGAGTCCACCACACTTTCAGTTACTCAGCTTTCGGGCGAAACGCTGTAGAGGCCGTATGGAGATATGGCAGGGTTCGATCAGATACGTGCGGTATTGCACGGATCGTGATCGGACGGTTTTTACTAGCCGGCTTTGGCTTAAGCCGGATCTTAGTATTTGATAGTGTAGTTTTGTCTCTTTACATTTGTATTTCGGTCGAAATACAAATGCGGGTGTGTATGCACAGTATCGGGGTTTTCCTGTAATTTATTATGGGACCAGTTTTCTGGGGTTGCCAGTTTGCATTCCGTTCCGGCCGGTTTTCTCTTTTTCCTTCCCGGTCGGACTTTTCGTTGGAGGGTGTTAATTGCAAGTTTGCAATTAACATTTTGTTGAGGGGGTTTCTTGCAAAAGGATTGATTTTGATATCTTCCCTCCATCTCTTGCATTAATTAAGGTAAGGATGGGTATGGGTTTTGGTTGTACTTTTGTGTTGGAAATTGGTGTGACCTTATCTTAATTAATTCCATTCTTTTTCCCACTTGGTTCTTGGAATTTGGGGCCGGCCACTGTGTAAGTTTTGGAGTGGGGTTTTGATTTATGTGAGTGTGGATTAATTTAGTAAGTGAGGAATGAGCCTACAATGAGTGTGCTGGAGGTTGATGATTAATTAATATAAAAGTTTTTATAAGGTGCAACATGTGTGTGCAGGGAAAAAAAAATGTTGATGCATTATTTAATTGATTGGGCTCATGGGGCTGTTGGGTTTTTAAGAGCTTTCTTCATTCTTTTATTTCCAGAGAGCACACAGAGGTTGTGGCCGAGCTCAATCTTTGATGGCAAGCTCCATTTTTCATCAAAAGTATTCATGAAAAATCCTAGTGCAAAATTCCTCCATAAATGGCAATCTCCTAAACCCCAAAGAGACAACTATTCTACACTATTCTATAGCAAATCTTGGGCGCGTCGGTTAGCCAACTTCGCGCCCGAGTTGCCTCGGTATTGAGGTGGGAGCCCGTAAAAGATGCAGGCGACGTGGTGCCCTTCCGGTGAAGAGGCGACGGACGGAGATCCCGCGAGGAGATCGGAGTGGAGATGAAAACCGGAGGACTCGGATCAGTCGGTACATCTCTTCCCTTTCTTGTTAGTAGCTTAGACTTGTTAATGGTTACTATCCGGGTGTTTAGTGCGCGGTGGTGCCGGTTTGCTAAGTCCGCAAAAATTAAAGTTTATCACCGCTTCCGCATTCCGGCGTCGGATTGACGGCCGGGGCGCCGCCGTGCACTTACACTTCTTGCCCCCTGTCTGAATGAGGTGTCGCTGGTGTCAGCCTCTTAAAGACTGATGTTATCCTTTGGGTAGCGATATTCAATTTGTCAAAGACATATCTTCGAGCAGGGGCAGGAGTCGGAATAGTCAGCCTTGAAAACACTGACTCTTTAACAGGAGAAGCCGCCTTGATGACTTCAGGAGTAGGGGTTACTGCCTTCCTTAGGACAGCCACTTTAGGGTTCATAGGCTTCTTGGCGGGCCCATCAGAGCTCTGGCTCAGCCAGGCAAAGACAGAGGCTGCCGGTTTGATATTGGACGACCCGTTGAAAGGGGCCGTTGTAGCAGTAAGCCGATCAAAAACCGACTTCTTGTTCGCTTCTGGTGTGGGCACTGGCATGGTCAAGCTTGCAGGCGGGAGCATGGTCCCGAAAAATAGACCGGTGGTGGCCTGGGTCACCTGTTCTACCGGCATGGCAAGGATGGAGGCTGCTTGAGGTCCATAGGCTACACTCCAGGTGAGACGGAGCGTCGGTTGCATTGGCACTTGGAAAAGATTGAGCAGTTGAAGGCCATTGATGCTTGTTTTCTGCGCAAGGCAAAAGACCAAATCATAGTAACTTGCAACCCAAAGGCAACCATTAACAAATTGTGATTCGTTCGTGAAGACGACACACGAAGTGTGGAGTGGAAAGAGGAAAAGGTCCCACCGGGCGTGCCAGTATCTATTCCCCTCCGAATGACGGCGCGACGTAAAGACGCCTTGCCTGAGATTCGGGGCAGATGCTATTTGGTTTTATCCGTCCACCTCTCCGAAGATGCCAAGTTGATTTACGGCACCGTGTATCGGAGGTTTAGACGGATGCGGCCGATGTAGCTGTTAGTGCATATGCCCTAGAGGCCATTACTGTATCATACTAGTTTGTATATTACTTAATGGAAGCTTGGGATATTCACCTTGTATAGACAATCTTGCTCAATATAGTAGTATGCTACTTGGTTTGTTTCTAATTCAATGTGTACATGTGTTTATTTTAGTTTATCACTTATACACATTAGTGGAGCCCTTAAGATCTTTGCTTGATTACCAGCGTTGTGATGGCAGTCACACTAGTTGGGGCTGGGTAATCTATAAGCACATCCTTATGCAGGTCCCTAGTCGCAGGACTATCGAGATAGGGCATCGATACTCCGGAGTAGACTAGCGTATGCGCTTCTCATCCCAGTGTGGGAGACGGTCTGTCCCACAGCCGTCAGTACGTCGTACTTGAGATAGTATGCGGGTGCTCGTTGGGTTACGAGTACACTGGACAGGACTCGTCGGGAACTGCTGGTTGGTACTATACCTATCATCAGTTATCAGTTCCCAGGTGACATGAGTACAGCTTAGTCCGCTGACTTGACACTGTCACTTCGCCTCGAGTGTGTTCCCACTGCACTTAGATTACTACCCTACCATGGCTCAGAGGAGTCGTGCAAACAGGTAGTAGTTGGGTGCAGTCCCGAAGCACTTGGAGGCAGTGACGGTTAGACAGGATTCGTCTCTCCCGGTATTGGGGGTTGACATCGCGCTGTGTCTAGGAGAGCCATTACACGAGTAGTCCCGGGCCAGGGCAAGCGAGATATACTGGTAGGTTTCCAGTGTTATCTCAGGGTGTTCTGGGCTTCACTCCGACATGACTTGTACCGCTATTAGGGGACTGACGTTTACCGCCCCCTAAGCCCGCCATGCGATGTATCAGACGAACAGACCGGACTGTATAGAGATTGTCACATTCAGACTCAGTAGGAGTTCAGATGGGTTTCACCTCGTCAGTCTTCTTGTCGGCATCTACCTGGGGACCGTTACGCACAGCTAGTGCTGCTTGCAGTCTGTGGTTAAACCTACTGCCAGCGTAGTGTCGAGTCTTTAGAGTCCCACACAGAAAGCTATTCGCCTTTAGGCAAAAGAGTAGAGGTCGCATGGTTTTGCGACAGGTCGCATGGTATTGTGATAGGGTTCGGTCACATCTGTGCACTTGTGCACGTACAGTGTCCGGACAGTTAACACTAGCGGGCTTTGGTTTAAGCCAGATCCTAGTGTACGTTTTGGGATTGGTTTTATCTCGTTTGTATTCGTGTTCCTCGGAACGCGGATGCGGGTGTGTATGCACAGTTGACAGAGAGACAGAGGCAGAGGATTCTCATTGGGGTTGTTGACTGTTGACTTTTGGCTAAACCCTAATGAGAATAAGAAATATGATTAATGATAATATTAATTAAGTATTATTGTGTCATGGTTGAGATGAGGGGTTGACTTTGTTGACTTGTTGACTTTGTTGACCGGTAGACTAGGTTGGACTAGTTGACCATCATCATTGCATTGGCTATTATTTCATGGCAAAGACTTTTACTTGCTTGTTTTGCTTTGTAATATGAGTGCATGAAATGATAATGCCACTTGATATGATATGAACCATCACATAATACTCAATTATTATTATTATTATTATTATTATTATTATTATTATTCTTTTTGGATTATGGGAGAGAGGTTGACAAAAGGTTTTCTCATTTTTCTTTCATTTGCTTTCTCTCTCTTAAGCTCTCTCATTCTCAAGCTCTCCCTCTTCCTTGTAGGGTTCCTAGGCACACTAAGGAGGCTCCACAAGGCATCGACCATGCCGGATTAAAAAATTTAGGTGCCTAACAACCCGAAGCAAGATCGTTAACTAGATATTAGGCGAATCAAAAAGCTAGTAAATCACATTTACACTAAAGTGAATGGAAATACAACCTTTGTAGATCCGCTCGACCATTTCTTTGGCTCCGTGTTGACGTCCCTCCACTGCAGTCATCGGGATCCCGGACTCTAGCGATGGTTTCGTCGGAGAAATGATCGGGCTAGGTCATTGATTTCGAGGCCGAAGATGATCTACGTCGAGGCGACTCAAACTCAAGCTCCATCTTCACTATGTTAAGGAACTTGTGCAGAAAACATCTTCTACTACATGGCAAGTGATAGAGGATGAAGAAATAGGAAGTGGGTTCACTTTGGATTTGAATTTCTCACTTGGAATCATCACTTGGAAAAATCTAGCAATGGTTTCTTCTCTTCATGAAGAAGATGAAGAAGAAGAAAGAAAAAGAATTTTGAATTATTTTCAAAAAGAAAATCAAGTGATGGTTATCATAATGCAACCATGGGTGAGATTAACTAGTGTAGAGACTAAACTAGGGTTTAGGTGAATGGTTAGGTTTAGGAAAGAAACAAAATGGTTAAAGCTTCAAAGTTTCATGAAGCTTCAAAGAAAATCCAAAGAAAGCCACCATTTTATTTCTTGCCAAAATGAATAAATAAATAAATAAATGAATAAATAAATCATTACCCTAACCATTTACCTAAACACGGTTTAAAGTAAACACACACCCAAGTTTGCATGGATCATCAAACATGATACAAACTAGTGCACAAACATATATCATATATATATATACAATTACACAATCAAGTGAGATAATCAATCTTAAGTGAACCAATACTAGTTAATGTAAAGTAATATATCAAATATATAATTATACATTAAATCATTAAATCAACACTTGATTTAATGATCCGGTCATACTGCATATAACCGACTATTATCAAGTGTATCAATATATCGAATAAACACTTGATTCGGTAACCCGGCTATATCTCATATAACCGTCCAATGATACAAATCGCGAGAATAGAATACAGTATCACATACTGGTATTATTCTAGGTCCCGCACATATCTCATATGCGCTCCTATTTCGTTTCGCTTGAGCCAGAAAACCTCTGTGTAGGACTCTAAAGACTCGTCAATACGCCGGCAGCAGGTGATGATCATATCAAACACCCACAAGCCGCAAGCGGTCTGCTAAACGTAACGGCCACCCGGGTATTGAGCGATCAGAAGATCAACGAGCTAGCCTGCTCAGACTCCTATGAATCCAACCAGTAACACTTACCGTACAGTCCGGTCTGTTCGTCTGATATGTCGCATATCTCGCCTAGGGGTAGTAAACGTCAGACCCCAGTAGCTCGATAAGTCGTGTCGATATGAGGTCTATAACAGTTTGAGAAACTACTGATAACACTTACCAGTAAATCTCAGCAACCCTGGCCAGGGATTTCCGGTTGTAGCCAATCGAACACAGCGCAACATCAGCTCCCTATACCGGAAGAGACGAATCCCCTCCTATCGCTCATTGCCTCCATGTGATTCGGGACTGTACCCAAAAACCACCGTTTTGCACGCCCTCTTGGACGTGGTAAGGTGGAAATCAAAGCACAGTGGGAATCACACAAGGGTCTATGACGATCTCGGGTCTACAGACTAACCTGTACCAATGTCACCAGAGAACTGCCATCTGACGTAAGGTATAATACCATCTTGGAGTTCTCGGCGAGTCCGTCCAGTGTACTTAGTCTCCACTAAGCACCCGTATATCATCTCTAATGTCAAACACCAATGGATATAGGATCATCCATCGCCCATCTATATGGGTCGAGAAGGTATACGCTAGTCTACTCTGGTATATCGATGTCCTGTCTCGATACACCCACGACTAGGGACCTTGAAGGTTGTACTTATGGACTACCATGTCCCCACTAGTATGATCCGCATCATAGTCCAGGTAGTCAAGTACACATCCTAAGGGCTTTACCAACATGTAACAGAGAGACAGTCAGGGTACACGTTAAGGTAAAGAGTAACCAGATAGCATACTATCATGTCGAGCAAGAAAGTCCTCCATATATATGTCCAAGCATCCACTACAATATACATCATATGTATAGCAATGGCCTCTAGGGCATACTTATAACTAACAATCTCCCACTTGCACTAGGGCCATCTAGTAGCAGTGGTTGTAGTATCTCATACTCAACCATCCCATAAAAGTCTCTCTCTGGGAAATAGACTTTGTGAGTGGATCCGCCGTGTTGTCCTCTAAGTCTACTCTCATAACCTCGATCACCCTGGAGATCAACCATCTCCATGATCAGGTGACACTGCCTAAGAATTATGTCTGGATCACTGACGGGACGGGCGTTCCTTGGCATAAGCCACAACTCCATTGTCACACAATGGGAGGAACGAAGTTCATCTCATGAACTAATAATATACACCCAGACATCCTCTTTGGTAGCATCTTAAGTAGCGATGTATCCAGCCTTTATCGTCTAGTTTGCCACGGTATCTAGCTTGGAACTCTTCCAACATACTGTCCCTTTACTGAGGGTAAAGACAATGCCTGCGACTGACATTCAGTCGTCCTTATCACCCTGGAACCTTTCCAGTGATTCTCCTCAGGATCAATTGATACCATCTCACTACAACTAGTGAGAATCCTAACATCCAATTACTTCTATCTCATAGATCAAAACTCAGGATTTAGGAGGTATCACTTTAATCCTTTATGTAAAATCTTTGTGATAAGTGGAGATTGACCGAGCGTAGCATAGGAAACTCTTTCCCCATTAAGAGTATGTCATCCATGTACTCTACGAGGATCACCACCATACTCCCTACTACCTTTTTGTATATACAAGGTTCATCTACCATTTTGATGATATCAAACTTTTTGACTAACACATCAAAACAGACGTTCCAACTCCGCGATGCCTGCTTTATCACATAAAACATCTTGCATACGTTTCCGCTGCTCCCACTGTCTACGAAGCCCTCTGGCTGTGTACTTATAGACGCTTTCTTCCAAATCATCATTTAGAAAAGCAGTCAAGACACCCAACCGCCAGATATCGTAGTCATGGTATGTAGCCGTAGCAAGTAGGATCTGGATGGACTTAAGCATAGCTACTTAGAAAAGGTTTCATTATAAGCCATAACTGGTCTATAATGCAAACCTTTAACAAGTCTAGCTTTGAAAGTCTCAACTTTTCCATGTACACCAAGTAATCTTCTCAAGATATACTTGCTCCTGATGGGGATTTAACCCTTCAGATAAAGCAACCAAAGTCCATACTTTGTTGGTGTAAAAGGATTCCATCTCAGATCGATAAACATCCAGCCATTCTTACAGAGTCCCACTCCTGATGGCCAGCTCGAAACTAGTTAGGTCATCATCCCATGATGCAATTCTCGCTCCCACTGTCATAGAGAAACCGGAGTATCTCTCAGGTGGGTGAGGAAACATACTAGATCGGCGGAGAGGCTGAGGTTCGTTGGTTGCTATTGAATCCTTTAGATCTACCAAATCATCAGCTGCAGTTAGTATAGCTGGAACTGTTTCCAGTTCTACCTCATGACCAATAATTTCTTCACAAGAAATTCCCTTTCACAAAGGTGGCATGCTGAGAAACAAAACATTTTTCTTCCTCGGTTAGGTAGAAGATATTCCCTTGCGTATGCTTGGGATATCCAACAAACTTCCACAGATCTGACTTTGCCTCGAGCTTGTCCGGATTTTTCTTTTAGACATAGGCCGGACAACCCCAAATCTTAACTGACTTAAGAGATGGGCTCTTCCCTTTCCATATCTCATATGAAATAGTAGGTATCTGATATGATCGGAACCCTATTCAATAGGTATGCTACTTCATAAGTGCATAACTCCCTAAAACAAAATAGGAAACTCAGCAGTACTCATCATAGAGCACAACATATCACATAGGGTGTTATTGCTCCGCCCCGATATACCATCGTGTTATGGTGTATACGGAGGAGTAATGCTGAGAGAGAATCTCATTCACCTTTAGAATAATCCAGGAATTCCGTGCTCAAGTATTCTCCTCCTTGATCACATCAAAGGACATAATACTTTTACCCGTATTTTGGTTCTCTACTTCTAACCTATATTCTGTGAATGTCTCAAAAGGTTCGGACTTGTGTTTCAACAGGAACATATGTCTGAATCTTGAGAGATTATCAGAGAATGTAATGAAATACAAAGAACTGGTCCTGGCATGTGTAGACAGGGGACCTACATACATCAACATGTATCATCCCAAGAGTTCACTAACTCTTTCTCTGCTTCCAATAAACAGAGCTGTGGTCATCTTATCTTTGTGACATGACCGGCAAGTTTTCACAAGATGTAAATTCAAACAGATTTAAATATGCATCTATGTGCAACTTAGCTAGTCGGGTCGCATTGATATGACCTAGTCTACAATACCTCAAGAAGGATTCGTTCATATCTGAACTCTTCTTTTTGTGTGTATTCTATATACTAAGAACTGTAGTTTGATTTATAACGTTAATGCTTTTAGATAACGTGCCTGAACTGATCAACTATTGATATAGGAAATGTTCAAAACATTATCCAACAATACAAAATTGTATCCTTCTTTAATGAATAAAGTGATTGATATGATTTTGTATATCAGGTTCGGTATCTAATAGCATTTGTTCAGAATCATTGTATTGGTAATACAGGGTGACAGTGACCTGTAAGTCCACGTTGCGACCCCCGGTTCTTACGGGGAGGCGGAAACGGTATAAAATCAAAATTTTAACGCAAGAGGCAACATGGACTAAGCTAGGTCGGGATCTTTACCTAAACTAAAACTAGAATACTAAGCTAAAGATATTTAGCTACTCGGATAGAGATGGTTATACCTAAACTTGAACTCCTTCTCTTCAAGCTCCGATGGTGGTCCGATGGCTCCTTCTCGTCGTCTCCGTACGCCGAAGATAGATCCACTTGAAAGCTCCAACCTTTAGCTCCTTCTTCGTTCTTTGAAGAAACTAGTTCACTTGGTTTGCTAAACCTAGTGAACTAGAATGAGTAGAGAGGAAATAGAATGGGATTTTATCTATGGTTCTTGATTCTCAACTCATGAGACAAGAGAACCATAGATCAAGAGAGGGAGCAAGAGGTTGAGGGTGAGAGCAAGAGGAGAGCTCAAGAACAAGAGAGAGAATGAGCAAGAAAGAATGAGCAACTCTTTTGTCTTTCACCCTCTCATAATCCAAAGTGATCATAACTCATCATATCAAAAAAGTCTTATGTGATGGTTAGAAGCAACCATAAGCTTATCATGTCATGCACTCATTTTACTCAAATGAGCAAGCAAGAAAAAGTCTTTGGCATGAAATGATAACCATGGTTATCA
This sequence comes from Agapanthus africanus, assembly GCA_030015575.1. Classification (NCBI taxonomy): domain Eukaryota; kingdom Viridiplantae; phylum Streptophyta; class Magnoliopsida; order Asparagales; family Amaryllidaceae; genus Agapanthus; species Agapanthus africanus. The sequence continues at coordinate 291,668,287 of CM057340.1, forward strand.
TGATGGTCAACTAGTCAAACCTAGTCAACCGGTCAACAAGTCAACAAAAGTCAACAAGTCACCAAAGTCAACAAGTCAACAAAAGTCAACAAGTCAACAACCATATCACCATAAAACTTAATTAATATAATAGTTAATCACATATCATATTCTCATTAGGGTTGAGCAAAAAGTCAAAAAGTCAACGGTCAACTGTCAACAACCCTAATGAGAATCCGCTGTCTGTGCCTCCCTGTCAACTGTGCATACACACCCGCATCCGCGTTCCGAGGAACACGAATGCAAACTGGATAAATCCAATCCCATAAGATACACTAGGATCTGGCTTAAACCAAAGCCCGCTAGTGTAAACTGTCCGGACACTGTACGTGCACAAGTGCACGGATGTGACCGAACCCTGTCGCAAAACCATGCGACCTGTCGCAATACCATGCGACCTCTACTCTTTTGCCTAAAGGCGAAAAGCTTTCTGTGTGGGACTCTAAAGACTCGACACTACGCTGGCAGTGGGTTTAACCACAGACCGCAAGCGGCACTAGCTGTGCGTAACGGTCCCCAGGTAATGCCGACAAGAAGACCGACGAGGCGAAACCCATCTGAACTCCTACTGAGCCTGAGTGTGACATTCTCCGTACAGTCCGGTCTGTTCGTCTGATACAATGCATGGCGGGCCTAGGGGGCGGTAAACGTCAGTCCCCCAATAGCGGTACAAGTCGTGCCGGAGTGAAGCCCAAAACACCCTGAGATAACACTGGAAACCTACCAGTATATCTCGTTTGCCCTGGCCAGGGACTACTCGTGTAATGGCTCTCCTAGACACAGCGCGATGTCAACCCCCAATACCGGGAGAGACGAATCCTGTCTAACCGTCACTGCCTCCAAGTGCTTCGGGACTGCACCCAACCACCACCTGTTTGCACGACTCCTTTGAGCCGTGGTAGGGTAGTGATCAAAGTACAGTGGGAACACACCCGAGGCGAAGTGACAGTGTCAAGTCAGCGGACTAAGCTGTACTCATGTCACCTGGGAACTGATAACTGACGATAGGTATAATACCAACTAGTCAGTTCCCGACGAGTCCTGTCCAGTGTACCCGTAACCTAACGAGCACCCGCATACTATCTCAAGTACGACGTACTGACGGCTGTGGGACAGACCGTCTCCCACACTGGGATGAGAAGCGCATGCGCTGGTCTACTCCGGAGTATCGATGCCCTGTCTCGATAGTCCTGCGACCAGGGACCTGCATAAGGATGTGCTTATAGATTACCCAGCCCCACTAGTGTGACGGCCATCACATCGCTGGTAATCAAGCAAAGATCCTAAGGGCTCTACTAATGTGTATAGGCGATATACAAAAATAAACACATGTACACATTGAAGTAGAAACAAACCAAGTAGCATACTACTATTTTGAGCAAGATTGTATATACAAGGTGAATATCCCAAGCTTCCATTAAGTAATATACATACTAGTATGATACAGTAATGGCCTCTAGGGCATATACACTAACAATCTCCCACTTGCACTAAGGCCATGTACTGGCGTATCGAAGACCTATCATCTCGATCAGCCGCTCGAACTGAGTCTGGGGCAAGGCCTTGGTGAATGGATCTGCAGTGTTATCTTCTGATTTTACTCTCTTTACCTCGATCTCCTGGCGATCAATGATCTCCCTGATCAGGTGGAACCGCCTCAAAATGTGCCTGGACTTCTGATGGGACCTTGGTTCCTTCGCTAAAGCTATAGCGCCGTTGTTGTCACAATACAGCGGTATTGGATCAACACTGGTAGGAACCACCTGAAGTTCCGTGAGGAACTTCTTCATCCAGACAGCTTCCTTTGCGGCATCGCAAGCAGCTATGTACTCCGCTTCCATGGTTGAGTCAGCTACGGTTTCCTGCTTGGAACTCTTCCAGCAAACCGCCCCTCCATTGAGGGTAAAGACATAACCCGACATGGACTTGGAGTCATCCTTGTCACTCTGGAAGCTGGAGTCAGCAAAGGCCTCAATCTGGAGGTCTTTTCCGCCATACACGAAGAACATCTCCTTAGTCCTTCTCAGGTACTTGAGAATGTTCTTTACTGCTATCCAGTGTTTCTCCCCTGGGTCCGACTGATACCGGCTTACAACGCTCAATGCGTATGCTACATCTGGTCTGGTACATAACATCGCATACATAATAGAGCCTACCGCAGATGCGTAGGGTATTGATGACATGCGAGCCCTTTCCAAATCAGTCTTGGGAGACATCTCTTTGGAGAGGGTGATTCCGTGACAAGCCGGTAGATTACCGCGCTTGGAATCTTCCATACTGAATCGTTTCAGTATGGTGTCGATGTACCTTAACTGTGAAAGTCCCAACATCCTTTTAGATCTATCACGATAGATCTGGATCCCCAGAATGTAGTTGGCATCGCCCAGGTCCTTCATGGAGAACCTCTGTGACAAGAATCCTTTGACTGACTGTAGCATAGGAATATCATTTCCTATTAGGAGAATGTCATCGACGTACAAGACGAGGAATACCACATTTCTCCCTACAATCTTACTGTAAATGCATGGTTCATCTGGGTTTTTGACAAAGTCGAATTCTTTGACAGTATCATCAAAGCAGATGTTCCAACTCCGCGATGCCTGCTTAAGTCCATAGATGGACTTGAGCAACTTGCACACTTTACCGCTGCTCCCACTCTGATTGAATCCCTCTGGCTGATCCATAAAGACGCACTCTTCTAAATTTCCATTTAGGAAAGCCGTCTTAACGTCCATCTGCCAGATCTCATAATCGTGGAAGGCAGCAATGGCAAGAAGGATCCGAATGGATTTAAGCATGGCTACCGGAGAAAAAGTCTCGTCATAGTCCAAACCAGGTCTTTGACGAAAACCCTTTGCAACGAGCCTAGCTTTATAGGTTTCAACCTGCCCATCTACACCAATCTTCTTTCTGAAGATCCATTTGCAGCCTACGGGTTTTACCCCTTCTGGAGCAAAGTCCAAAGTCCAAACTTTGTTGGTGTACATGGACTCCATCTCGGTCCGCATTGCATCCAGCCATTTTACCGAGTCACCGCTCTGAATGGCTTGCTGGAAGCTAGTAGGCTCATCATAATCTATGATGCAATCCTCTCTATCCCCGTCTATGAGAAAACCGTAGTATCTCTCGGGCGGATGAGACTGCCTACTACTCCTGCGGAGTGGCGTAGGAATGTCCGGTTCCCCTGAACCTTCTGGTTCTACTAAGGTTTCAGTAATAGCTTTTGGTTCTGGAATTTCTTCCAGTTCTATTGCGCTCCCACTTATCTGATTTTCTAAAAACTCAGTTTCCAAGAAGCGGGCATGACGTGAAACAAGGACTTTTTGCTCCTCTGCGTAATAGAAAAGATACCCCTTGGAGTTCTTTGGGTATCCCACAAACTTGCACTGTACTGAGCGTGCCTCGAGCTTGTCCGCATGCTGCTTTTTTACAAAAGCCGGACATCCCCATGTCTTAAAGGATTTAAGACAGGGTTTCTTCCCACTCCACATCTGGTATGGTGTGGTAGGCACTGTCTTAGTAGGAACTTGGTTCAAGAGATGTGCAGCTGTTTCCAGTGCATAACCCCAGAAAGATCGCGGTAACTCAGCCTTACTCATCATGGAACGAACCATATCTAATAGGGTTCGATTCCTTCTTTCCGATACACCGTTGTGTTGTGGTGTGTATAGAGGAGTACGCTGAGAGAGAATTCCATTCTCTTTTAAGTAGTCCAGAAACTCGGCACTCAAGTATTCACCACCTCGATCCGATCTTAGGATCTTGATACTTTTGCCTGTTTGTTTTTCTACTTCATTCTTATATTCTCGAAATTTCTCAAAGGCCTCGGATTTGTGCTTCATTAAGAAGACATGTCCAAACCTAGAGAAATCATCTGTGAAAGTAATGAAGTATGAATAACCGCTTCGCGCATGTGTAGACATTGGACCACACACGTCACTGTGTATAAGTCCCAAGAGCTCGCTCGCTCTTACTCCGTGTCCAGTGAACGGAGTCTTTGTCATCTTTCCCAAGAGACAAGATTCACAAGTGGCATAAGACTGGTACTCGAACGGATCCAAGTATCCTTCTTTATGCAACTTAGTCAACCGTGTCTCATTGATGTGACCCAGTCTACAATGCCATAAGAAAGCCTGATTTAATTCTGGAGACTTTCTTTTAAGTGTGTTCTGGACACTGAATATCTGAGCTTGATTCAATACGTATATACCATTATTTAATGTACCTGACCCAATCAGTGCTTGATTTAGGTGGATGTTTACTACATCGCTTACAAAAGCAAAATCATATCCTTCCTTAGAAAGTAAGGATACAGATATGATGTTACAAGTCGCACCTGGTACATACAAACAGTCACGCAGAATCAATATCTGCCCAGTTGTCAGTCCTAGGTGATATTCCCCTACGGATACAACATCCATGCTCATTCCGTTAGCAACCCTGAGAGTCATATCACCTTTCCTGATAACCCCACGGTTTCTCAGACCCTGTAATGAATTACAGATATGAGATCCTGATCCGGTATCCAATACCCAGGAAGTAGGGTTAACTGACAAACAGTTCTCAATTACAAACACACTCGAAGCCGAAGCCACAACATGCTTCGAATTCTGGCTACAGGCTTTACAAGCCCTGCAATCTTTCTGCCATAGTTCATTCCCGTTACAACAGGAACATCCCTCTTTTACTATATCCAGTCCTGAAACTTTTGCCCTTGTTTTTCCTTTTTCTTCCCTGGTTTCTTTCAGGGTATAAGCAGAGGGCAGGGACTGTAGAATTAGGTCAGTACTTGACCCATTCTCCAACGTGGTCTCCAGGTCCGTGAGCTCAATATAGCTGGTCTCTGTAAGGACGTTGCCCCTTACAGATGACCCGACAGCCAACCTCGCTTGAAGCAATTCGTTCGAGGTCTCATATCTTGCGATACGAGATTGCTCTCCATATAAAACTTTGTTATGGAGGAAGACAGAAACTGAGTCCATCTTCTCGTGCTGCCTCTGGTTTGCACCATCAACCGAGGCTAACACGAGGCACTTGGCTTTCGCACAATCCTTTTCCGATGTCCTGCGGATGTGAACATCCGTGACAGGGGAAACTGAACCTGAGACAGCAGGGTTTTGATTAGTTAAGAGGCGTTCCAGCTTGTCATGGGCAATGGACATCTGGACAGACCTTTGCCAGTCATAACAGTCAGGTTCAGTCATATTTTTATCTAGATGTAACCTAGGCGTGGTCACAGGGTCGCTGCAATTAAGAGAGAGAAGAAGAAACACTCAGCATGATGCTCTTGCAAGTTTAGAGTGGTTTTTAGTTTGTCTAAACAGGATGGCTCCCACTGTTTCTCGAATCCCTCCTCAAACCATAAAGGAAGAATTAGTCAGGATCAATCCCACTGTACAATACTTGCTTAATCGTTCAGCCAGGCCGGTGTCGGTACTTCGAGGGAGGTTTTCCAACGCTTTCGCGAAGTTCCTTAATTAAAGAACCTCTTTTCCCTGGGGGTGTAGCCCCGCTAACACCTTTCTAGGCACCTACTAGGTTTATAGCATTGATCGTTAAGTGAGAAATTTCCCGAGGAGTAGCATATACTCACAGTAGGATCGGGATCCAAATATCATCGCGCGACGAAACTGAAGGAATCCTACCAGAATCATCACACTCCAAATGGTATGCAAATCTAGCAAGTTTCAGTACTTTTGAAACTCCCGATGTGGATTTTTGCCCCATGCTCTTATGACCTTGACTAAGGCCAACAAATCATAAGTCACATGTCAAGTTCTACCCGTCGTTGTCCAAGTTAATTTGAATCCATCCGTATATACCCTTGACTAAGGCCAACAAAGTAATACGACTGTCCCAAACCAACGCATCTATCTATGCAACATATGAATGTCCACCAGCTACCAATCACTGTGCCTTGACTAAGGCCAACAAACACAGCTTGAATACCGTTGAATATTCATATGAAACGACGGAGGGCTACGAATGGTTTTGGCGAAACCGTGAACGTAGTGAACTTGATTTAGTCGATGGAACGAGATAGCTTTTAAATGGAGTGGCTCAAACTCCGCATTTTTAAAAGTTTGTTTTTGAAAAGAACCAAGTGGTTTTTCGAAAGTGTTCCAACGACTTGTACTTGGTTTATTTTCTTGCATTAGTTCTTTTAATGCATGTTTTGCTTGCATTAGTTCTTTTAATGCGTGATATTCTTGCATCAGTTCTTTTAATGCGTCCCATCATTTAATCCTACCATTGCAGAAAACAACCAAAATATGACGTACGCTTATGCCATTCGCATTCGCCACGGGGCCCCGTCATTACCCGTTAGGTTACTTAACTAACGACAGAGCGGGGGCTGGGCTAGCGCGTCTGTAAAACATAAGCAACGCCTAAATAATATCATATATAGATATACTGCAATGATAAACATTTCAGATCACAGATAAATACATTGGATATACTAGCAATCTGTAATTTGTACGAGCCTGTAACAAAAACAGATAACACGGTCGCGGTGAATAGCCAAAACCCCACCCAAGACCCCTACGGTTGCGGCAAACTACCCGCCAAGTACCCGAAGCGTAGCAACCTCCCTCATCTCCATGAGTAGGCCACTCGACACTTCGGCATACCCGATAGTTTGTGCACCCCTCCATGGGTCTATCCTAGGAGCAAAAACAGTAAAAAGAAATTATACAATGACGGCTACAACCCCGACCCGGTTGTGCGGCCATACAAATAATTATTACATCAATTTACAAATTTACATGAATTGCAAGAAAAGAAAACTCTCGTCTCACAACCCCCGGCTATTCACCCGCGACAATCCAACATATTTATATACACATTCCAGCACATTACAGATCATGTATAACCCCGACCAATCGACTTATAGCGATTGGCCGACGTTCAATACATGCAAACATCACAGATATAACCATCATAGTCAAAGTGCAGTGAAGTTCGGAAAAAAATAGGGAATTATAGGACCCCAAAAGGAAATTTCTTTTCTGGAAAATCTGGGCACATATAATATATATCAAAAATCCCAAAACCAACACAGACACACACTGCACGAAAAACGATGCACAGAAGACGACAAAGCGCGGCGCTTCCGCGGCGGATCCCTAGCTCGCGCGGCGGAAGGGCGGCGGTTTGGACGAATTACTGTATCGTTTTTCTTGGGTGTTCACACAAAACCCTGAGCCAAATTTACAAGTGTAAAGTTTTTCATTTTGACCAGAAAAAATTTCAACAGAAACTCAGATTTTGTAAAAGTTTGGTTTTTGGATTTTTCCGGTTCCGAACTTCGTTACACTTCACTACCAAGCTAGTTTAAGTTTAGTTAGGCTCTGATACCACTGTAAGTCCACGTTGCGACCCCCGGTTCTTACGGGGAGGCGGAAACGGTATAAAATCAAAATTTTAACGCAAGAGGCAACATGGACTAAGCTAGGTCGGGATCTTTACCTAAACTAAAACTAGCATACTAAGCTAAAGATATTTAGCTACTCGGATAGAGATGGTTATACCTAAACTTGAACTCCTTCTCTTCAAGCTCCGATGGTGGTCCGATGGCTCCTTCTCGTCGTCTCCGTACGCCGAAGATAGATCCACTTGAAAGCTCCAACCTTTAGCTCCTTCTTCGTTCTTTGAAGAAACTAGTTCATTTGGTTTGCTAAACCTAGTGAACTAGAATGAGTAGAGAGGAAATAGAATGGGATTTTATCTATGGTTCTTGATTCTCAACTCATGAGACAAGAGAACCATAGATCAAGAGAGGGAGCAAGAGGTTGAGGGTGAGAGCAAGAGGAGAGCTCAAGAACAAGAGAGAGAATGAGCAAGAAAGAATGAGCAACTCTTTTGTCTTTCACCCTCTCATAATCCAAAGTGATCATAACTCATCATATCAAAAAAGTCTTATGTGATGGTTAGAAGCAACCATAAGCTTATCATGTCATGCACTCATTTTACTCAAATGAGCAAGCAAGAAAAAGTCTTTGGCATGAAATGATAACCATGGTTATCATGATGGTCAACTAGTCAAACCTAGTCAACCGGTCAACAAGTCAACAAAAGTCAACAAGTCACCAAAGTCAACAAGTCAACAAAAGTCAACAAGTCAACAACCATATCACCATAATACTTAATTAATATAATAGTTAATCACATATCATATTCTCATTAGGGTTGAGCAAAAAGTCAAAAAGTCAACGGTCAACTGTCAACAACCCTAATGAGAATCCGCTGTCTGTGCCTCCCTGTCAACTGTGCATACACACCCGCATCCGCGTTCCGAGGAACACGAATGCAAACTGGATAAATCCAATCCCATAAGATACACTAGGATCTGGCTTAAACCAAAGCCCGCTAGTGTAAACTGTCCGGACACTGTACGTGCACAAGTGCACGGATGTGACCGAACCCTGTCGCAAAACCATGCGACCTGTCGCAATACCATGCGACCTCTACTCTTTTGCCTAAAGGAGAAAAGATTTCTGTGTGGGACTCTAAAGACTCGACACTACGCTGGCAGTGGGTTTAACCACAGACCGCAAGCGGCACTAGCTGTGCGTAACGGTCCCCAGGTAATGCCGACAAGAAGACCGACGAGGCGAAACCCATCTGAACTCCTACTGAGCCTGAGTGTGACATTCTCCGTACAGTCCAGTCTGTTCGTCTGATACAACGCATGGCGGGCCTAGGGGGCGGTAAACGTCAGTCCCCCAATAGCGGTACAAGTCGTGCCGGAGTGAAGCCCAAAACACCCTGAGATAACACTGGAAACCTACCAGTATATCTCGTTTGCCCTGGCCAGGGACTACTCGTGTAATGGCTCTCCTAGACACAGCGCGATGTCAACCCCCAATACCGGGAGAGACGAATCCTGTCTAACCGTCACTGCCTCCAAGTGCTTCGGGACTGCACCCAACCACCACCTGTTTGCACGACTCCTTTGAGCCGTGGTAGGGTAGTGATCAAAGTACAGTGGGAACACACCCGAGGCGAAGTGACAGTGTCAAGTCAGCGGACTAAGCTGTACTCATGTCACCTGGGAACTGATAACTGACGATAGGTATAATACCAACTAGTCAGTTCCCGACGAGTCCTGTCCAGTGTACCCGTAACCTAACGAGCACCCGCATACTATCTCAAGTACGACGTACTGACGGCTGTGGGACAGACCGTCTCCCACACTGGGATGAGAAGCGCATGCGCTGGTCTACTCCGGAGTATCGATGCCCTGTCTCGATAGTCCTGCGACCAGGGACCTGCATAAGGATGTGCTTATAGATTACCCAGCCCCACTAGTGTGACGGCCATCACATCGCTGGTAATCAAGCAAAGATCCTAAGGGCTCTACTAATGTGTATAGGCGATATACAAAAATAAACACATGTACACATTGAAGTAGAAACAAACCAAGTAGCATACTACTATTTTGAGCAAGATTGTATATACAAGGTGAATAGCCCAAGCTTCCATTAAGTAATATACATACTAGTATGATACAGTAATGGCCTCTAGGGCATATACACTAACATGACCAACAGACCTGGCTGCAACACTTGCACCATTTTCTGCCTCATGAAACTTATCACCCTTTCTCAGTTATCTACCTTTCTGTAGCCAATGTAACAAATTACATATGCGGGATCCTGATCTGGTATCACATACCCAGGACGTAAAGGATACTGAGAAACAGTTCTTTGTAATGAACACACCCGAAGATGATGCATCAACATGCACTTTCTTCGTTTGGGCGGCACGGGAATTCTGGTATTCCCCAATTTCCTGCTCTGTCTTATAACAATTATAAGTTGGAGCGGGACCAACGTTCCCCAGCTCAGTGCAACAAGCGGGTTCGGTCAATATATCCGTTTTATTATCTTGATTAAGGCGTGACATGGTCGCTACCTGGAGAGAGAGAGAGAGAAGAAAACACTCTGCGTGCACTCTTGCAAGATTAGATTGGTTATATATTTCATCTAATCAGGATGGCTCCCACAGTTTTTATCAAATCTTCCTTCAAACTTTAAAACGAAAGACTAGCCGGGATTAATTACACGCTACAAGTTCGCCAATCTTTCAGCCAGGCCAGTGTCGGTACTTTGAGGGAGGTCCCCCATGCTTTCGTACGAACCTAATTAATGTAAACCTCGTTTTCCCAGAGGCGTAACCCCGTTGACACCTTTCTAGACACCTACTTGATCGGCTAATTGTAATGTATAAAACTCCCCCAGGAGTAACAATTACTCGCAGTAGGTATCGGGATCCAACTCTCTCATAGAAGGTATGCAATCTCATTGCAAATTTCAACACTTGAAATTCCCGATAATTTTGCCCCTAGCACCCTATGACCTTGACGGAGGTCAACAAACCATAGGCTACTAGTCAAGTTCAACCCGTCATTTCTTGATTGAATCAAACCCACCCGCACGACCCTTGACGGAGGTCAACAAGGCCGTACGACTACCCTAACCCAATCTGCATCATATGCATAAGCAGATAAATACTAGTTAGCTACCGCACACTACGCCTTGACGGAGGTCAACAAACGTAGCACGAATACTAAGTAGGACTTATCTGAAATGACGGAGGGCTACGACAGTTTTTCTGAAAACCTATTGCGTAATGAACTTGATATCGTTGTAGAATCAAATGATTTTAAAATGGAGTGTTTTTTAGGCTTTTCTAGTTTTGCTAAAGGGGTCACTCCCGGTGAAGGGATCGTCGGCCCTTTCCTCATCGAATAAGGTGCAGGATATATCATATATACCGCTGTGCAAATCAAGAACTATAGGAGCAATCAAAAGACAAACCGAGGGTTGTAGCATCTGCCAGTTATCGCTAAAGGAGTCACTCCCGGTGAAGGGATCTCAGTCCTTTCCTTATCGAATAAGGTGCATGATGTTCTACAAAGAACATCGCGATGCAAAGCAAGAACTGTAGCTACCTGTTTTTGAAAATTCGATTCCACAACATCTTTTAGGTTTCTTTTCTTTCATTAATCATATTAATGAAGTCCCATCATTTAAATCACCTAAACATCACAGATAAATACGACGTACATTTATGCCATCCGCATTCGCCTCGATGTCCCCTCGTGCACCGTTAGGTTAGGTTACTAACGACAGAGCGGGGCAGGGCTAGTGCGGGTGTAAAACATAAGTAACGTCTATATAATATATCATATATACTAGATACAGTATTTATCACAGAACATCAAATGATCACATCACAGATATCGCAGCAGAAGAATCATAAGAAATATTGGATATACTAGGACGTCCTTGTTTTCAATACGAGCCTGTATAAAACACGGATTCCACGGTCGCGATGAATAGCCAAACCCACACCCCTGGACCCTTACGAGAGCGGCAAGCAACCCTACCAATTCTAGAGTTAGGAGACCCGGACTCGACTCCTCGAGTTGGTCTCCCACTGGACTCTAGAACCCGGTTACTTGTGCCCTCCTCCTTGGGTCTATCCTAGTGCGGAAAAGTAAATAATATACAAAAGGTGACATCTTCCGCAACCTGGAAGTGCCCAATAAAAGAATATTACATACAATTAATTTTACATGAATGAAAATAAAAACTCTCATCTCATATAAAAAAAAACCCGGCTATTCAAAACGCGACGATCCAATATAACATATCCAGCAACACATAACATCATATGTCATCAACGTAAGTAAATATGCGCATACCAATTGTCGTTGACATATAGCAACGAAACCGGCGATATCACATATTACACTTACGGTCACAGAAATGAAAGTGAAAAACTACAACAGTTGGAATCCGCAATATCCTCAGACATCGCATGCTTGACCAAATGAATTCCTTAGACATCACATGCCTAATAATTATAAACCCCGCATTTTAGTCTCTATATCGAAAACACTTTTCAATATCAAGTCGGGCAATTCAACAAGATTCCCGATAAACTGATCGAATGCTCGTCGCAAAGTTTAGTAGACGGCCGCACCCTCAGATGCCGTCGACGAAGTGCACTAAGGCGGAACTCCGCTTCCTCGAGCACCCAAACGGATGCTTTGGCTACGGGGTTCTCCTACAGTCACTTGGCCGGGGCTATGGGGCATGGCTGTCTATTAAGTTTACCCGGCGAGTATCCGCGTACGCTACATGATTGCGACGGACTTTTGATCACATCAAAATTCCGTGGCAACCGATCAAGTGAGACTAAAGTGCTATGTTTATAACATCCAAATCAGTTATCTCATAACTACTTGTGAATTCCAAATATTGTATCACATTCCAGATAAATAGAAAATGTTAAACTTTCCGATCTGACAATCAAACACCCAATTTTTCCCGAAACAACTCAACACATGAAATAAGTTTAAAAACACTTCATGCCACAGTACCAACGGTCCAGCCATAGAAGGGTCAAGCCAATGCCTCACATGTGGCACGCCGTACTGCCCCAAACCCTAAGGTTCAAAGGGCAGTTCAAGACGGTCACATAATCGAGTTAAAATTTGTTGTCTTCTAGAGGGTCCATCGTGTTACTTGCACTACTTAGAACGTTCTTAAACCACGGAAAAATCCAACAATTGAAAATTTCCCGGCAGAGGAAAAAGTGGGTATTTGTATCCTGTCGAACTTTTCAACATCTTCTAAAATATCCGGAAAAACATAAACAAAATTAAACAATCCGATCGAAACATCGAGTCCCCAAAACAACCCTAGAAAACTCAACACTTGAGTGGAATTAAAAAGTTCCCAGAAAAAATAACAAGAAAGGACCTAAGAATAATTACATGAAATTTCAGGGACTAAGTCACAATTTTGGCCGCGGAACCGTCGCCAAACCCTTGGTTTGGCCGCGGTTCCGCGGTCGAATTTTTGAGTTAGAGGTCCGTACTTCACAGTAATTCTTAATTTTTCCTGCTTAATTCACTGAGCATTTTTAATTCACAAAAAACCACAGTTTGGAATAATGTACAGAGAAGGATTTGGGATTAGGGTTTCGGGTTCGATCGGGTTTCTAACTACGTCTATTCATCGCCTAAGGCTCTAGCTAGGCTCTGATACCACTGTAGGGTTCCTAGGCACACTAACGAGGCTCCACAAGGCATCGACCATGCCGGATTAAAAAATTTAGGTGCCTAACAACCCGAAGCAAGATCGTTAACTAGATATTAGGCGAATCAAAAAGCTAGTAAATCACATTTACACGAAAGTGAATGGAAATACAACTTTTGTAGATCCGCTCCACCATTTCTTTAGCTCCGTGTTGACGTCACTCCGCTGCGATCATCGGGATCCCGGACCCTAGCGATGGTTTCATCGGAGAAATGATCCGGCTAGGTCATTGACTTCGAGGCCGAAGATGATTTACGTCGAGGCGACTCAAACTCAAGCTCCATCTTCACTAGGTCAAGGAACTTGTGAAGAAAACACCACAAGTGATAGAGGATGAAGAAATAGGAAGTGGGTTCACTTTGGATTTGGATTTCTCACTTGGAATCATCACTTGGAAAAATCTAGCAATGCTTTCTTCTCTTCATGAAGAAGATGAAGAAGAAGAAAGAAAAAGAATTATGAATTATTTTCAAAAAGAAAATCTAGTGATGGTTATCATAATGCAACCATTTTAAGAAGCTACAAAGAAAATCCATGGGTGAGATTAACTAGTGTAGAGACTAAACTAGGGTTTAGGTGAATGGTTAGGTTTAGGAAAGAAACAAAATGGTCAAAGCTTCAAAGCTTCAAAACTTCAAGAAGCTACAAAGAAAATCCAAAGAAAGCCACCATTTTATTTCTTGCCAAAATGAATAAATAAATGAATAAATAAATCATTACCCTAACCATTTACCTAAACATGGTTTAAAGTAAACACACACCCAAGTTTGCATGTATCATCAAACATGATACAAACTAGTGCACAAACATATATCATATATATATACAATGTGCACAATCAAGTGAGATAATCAATCTTAAGTGAACCAATACTAGTTAATGTAAAGTAATATATCAAATATATAATTATATATTAAATCATTTAATCAACACTTGATTTAATGATCCGGTCATACTGCATAAAACCGACTAATATCAAGTGTATCAATGTATCGAATCAACAATTGATTCGGTAACCCGGCTATATCTCATATAACCATCCAATGATACAAATCGCGAGAATAGAATACAGTATCACATACTGGTATTATTCTCGGTCCCGCACATATCTTATATGCGCTCCTATTTCGTTTCTCTTGAGCAGGGAAACCTCTGTGTAGGACTCTAAAGACTCGTCAATACGCCGGCAGCAGGTGATGATCATATCAAACACCCACAAGCCGCAAGCGGTCTGCTAAACGTAACGGCCACCCGGGTATTGAGCGATCAAAAGATCAACGAGCAAGCCCGTTCAGACTCCTATGAATCCAACCAGTAACACTTACCGTACAGTCCGGTCTGTTCGTCTGATATGTTGCATATCTCGCCTAGGGGTGGTAAACGTCAGACCCAAGTAGCTCGATAAGTCGTGTCGATATGAGGTCTATACGAGTTTGAGAAACTACTGATAACACTTACCAGTAAATCTCAGCAACCCTTGCTAGGGATTTCCGGTTATAGCCAATCGAACACAGCGCAACATCAACTCCCTATACCGGGAGAGACGAATCCCCTCCTATCGCTCATTGCCTCCATATGATTCGGGACTGTACCCAAAAACCACCGTTTTGCATGCCCTCTTGGACGTGGTAAGGTGGAAATCAAAGCACAGTGGGAATCACACAAGGCTCTATGACGATCTCGGGTCTACAGACTAACCTGTACCAGTGTCATCAGAGAACTGCCATCTGACGTAAGGTATAATACCATCTGGGAGTTCTCGACGAGTCCGTCCAGTGTACTCAGTCTCCACTGAGCACCCGTATATCATCTCTAATGTCAAACACCAATGGATATGGGATCATCCATTGCCCATCTGTATGGGTCGAGAAGGTATACGCTAGTCTACTCTGGTGTATCGATGCCCTGTCTCGATACACCCACGACTAGGGACCTTGAAGGATGTACTTATGGACTACCATGTCCCCACTAGTATGATCCGCATCATAGTCCAGGTAGTCAAGTACACATCCTAAGGGCTTTACCAACATGTAACAGAGAGACAGTCAGTGTACACGTTAAGGTAAAGAGTAACCAGATAGCATACTATCATGTCGAGCAAGAAAGTCCTCCCTATATATGTCCAAGCATCCACTACAATATACATCCTATGTATAGCAATGGCCTCTAAGGCATACATATAACTAACAATCCTCTTGCTCTCTCTAGCTCAAGGCAAACCATTCTCATGTGTTGAGACTCATTGCCTTAGAGATAAAAAGACACCAAAACATTCCTCTACTCATTCTAGTTCACAAGGCCTAGCAAGCCAAGTGATCGAGTTTCTTCAAAGTTCGAAGAAGATGCCAAAGGTAGAAGCTTTCGGGTGGATCCATCTTCGGCGCAAGGAGACGACGAGGTGAGGCCGATCCGTACACCGGGATGAGTCGAAGACGAAGGAGTTCAAGAAAGGTATAGCCCCATAACCGAGTAGGTAAACTCTTGTTAGGTTGTTAGATAATCGTTTAACAAAGATCTGTATTGGTAGTCCATGTTACCACTCTCTTAAAAATCGTTTTTCACCACTTCCGCAACCCAGTAAGAACCGGGGAAGGGTAGCATGGACTTACAGTGGTATCAGAGCCTAGTTAAACACTATCTAACATGTTAGCAAAGTAAGTAGAAGTTCGATCAAAGAAAAAGTCGCGAAACGAACCCGGAAAATGAAGTTTCTGCCGAATTTTTATTCTGTCCAAAAAATGATAAATCTTATCTTAAAAATCGGCTCAGGCTTTTTGGTAAACACCCAAGAAATTTCGTCCAACGAATCGGTAAAAGCGCCGCGGAAACGCGGCAGGAGCATGCTCCCGCCGCGGTTCCGCGGCCGAGTTGACTCGGTCGAGGAAACTATTTCTTGCACAGTGTTTCTGGGGTTGTTTTGGGATTTTTGGGATATGTCTTTTCAGCCCAGATTTTCCAGAAAGAAAAATTAGTTTTTGGGGCTTGAAAATCCGTATTTTTATCGAACTTCTAAAGACTAAGGCTAACGGGTATATATCTGTGATGTGTTATATGTATTGAACGTCCGCTAATCGCTATACGTCGATTAGTGGGGGTTATACATATCAGTGATCTGTAATGATTGATGGTATGTGTATATGAATTCTTTGGATTGTCTCGGATGAATAGCCGGGGGTTGTGAGATGAGAGTTTTTCCTTTTATCTTTCAATTCATGTAATATGTAAATTGATGTAATATTATTTTGGCTGCACAACCGGGTCGGGGTTGTAGCCGTCATTGTATAATTTCTTTTTACTGTTTTTGCTCCTAGGATAGACCCAAGGTGAGGTGCACAAACTAGCGGGTATCTCGAAGTGCCGAGTAGCCTACTCACGTCGTTGAGGGAGGTTGCTCCACTTCAGATATTTGGCGGGTAGTTTGCCGCACCCGTAGGGGTCTAGGGTGGGGTATTGGCTATTCATCGTGACCGTGTAATCCGCTCTTCGTTACAGGCTCGTACGAATTGCGGATTCCTAGTATATCTAATGCGTTCATCTGTGATCTGAAATGGCTATCATTGCAATGTATCTATATATGATATTATTTAGGCGTTGCTTATGTTTTGCAGCCGCACTAGCCCAGGCCCCGCTCTGTCGTTAGTTAAGTAACCTAACGGGTAATGACGGGGCCCCGTGGCGATTGCGAATGGCATAAGCGTACGTCATATTTTGGTTGTTTTCTGCAACGGTAGGATTAAATGATGGGACGCATTAAAAGAACTAATGCAAGAAAAATACGCATTAAAAGAACTAATGCAAGAAAAAATAAACCAAGTAAAAGTCGTTGGAACACTTTCAAAACCACTCGGTTTCTTTTCAAAATAACTTTTAAACGCGGAGCTTAAGCCACTCCTTTTAAAAGCTATCTCGTTCCATCGATTATATCAAGTTCACTACGTTCACGGTTTCACCAAAACCATTCGTAGCCCTCCGTCGTTTCACATGGATGGTCAATAGTATTCAAGCTATGTTTGTTGGCCAAAGTCAAGGCATGGTGATTGGTAGCTATTGGCTATTCATATGCAGCATAGATAGATGTGTTGGTTTGGGGCAGTCGTTCTACCTTATTGGCCAAAGTCAAGGGTATGTGCGGGGGGGCTCAAATTAACCTGGAGAATGACGGGTAGAACTTGACATGTAACTTATGATTTGCTGGCCAAAGTCAAGGTCATAAGAGCATGGGGCAAAAATCCACATTGGGAGTTTCAAAAGAACTGAAACTTGCTAGTGTTGCATACCATTTGGAGTGTGATGATTCTTGTAGGATTCCTTTAGTTTCGTCACGCGATGATATTTGGATCCCGATCCTACTGTGAGTATATGCTACTCCTCGGGAAATTTCTCACTTAACGATCAATGCTATAAACCTAGTAGGTGTCTAGAAAGGTGTTAGCGGGGCTACGCCCCAAGGGAAAAGAGGTTCTTAAATTAAGGAACTTCGCGAAAGCATTGGAAAACCTCCCTCGAAGTACCGACACCAGCCTGGCCGAACGGTTAAGCAAGTATTGTACGGTAAGATTGATCCTGACTGATTCTTTCTTTTTTGGTTTGAGGAGGGATTCGAGAGACAGTGGGAGCCATCCTGTTTAGACAAATTAAAAACCACTCTAAACTTGCAAGAGCATCATGCTAAAGTGTTTCTTCTCTCTCTCCTAATTGCAGCGACCAATCATCATGATCGGACTTAAGTTATTACTAGATAAAAAAATACTGACAGGGCCAAACTACAAAGATTGGCTCAGGAATGTCAAAATGGCAATAACTTATGACAAGTTGGGGTATCTCCTTACCACCAAAGCTCCCCCTGTCCCAGGACCCACCTCCAGCGTCGCGGATAAGGAAATCCGTAAGACTTGGGAGATCGATAGTGCGAAGGCCAAGTGCCTGGTGCTTGCCTCTATGGACAACGAACATCAGAGGAGGCACGAGAATATGGACCTCGAATCCATATTTCTCCATACAAAAGAACTGTATGGAGAGCAATCTCGTATCGCAAGATACGAAGTGTCGAAGAAGTTATTTTCGGCAAGGTTGGCCATCGGATCATCAGTAGCGGAACACGTGCTTAAGATGATTGGCTTCATTGAGAAGCTCGCGGACCTTGGGACCACGTTAGAGAACGAGCTCTATACGGACTTGATTCTCCAGTCCCTTCCTTCCACATACGCCCAGTTTATCCTAACTTCAACTTACAAGAAAAAGAAGTTGAACTTTCAGAACTCCTCAACATGCTGAGGAGTGCAGAGGGCACCCTACAGAAAGGTAGGGAAACATCCACTTTGTTTGTAGGAGGATCTTCCTCTTCTAGATCCAAGGCGAAAGCGAAGGGAAAGAAGAAGAAAGCCCCCGCCAAACCAAGGTGCGGTGTCAGTAAAGTGGATACGAAGGGAAAAGCAAAAGCAACAAAGGTAGCGGGAAGGTTTGTTGATAAGGAAGAGTGCTTTTTCTGTCATAAGAGTGGGCACTGGAAGAAAGATTGCAGGGCTTGGAAAGCCAGAACACAGGATTTGAAGCAAGTTGCGGCTTCAGCTTCAGGTGTGTATGTTATTGAAAACTGTTTATCGATAAACTCTACTTCCTGGGTATTTGATACCGGATCAGGATCTCATATCTGTAATTCTTTGCAGGCGTTGAGAAACCGTATGGTTTTGAAGGCAGGTGACATGACCCTCAAAGTTGCAAACGGAGCTAGCATGGATGCTAAGGCCGTGGGGGACTATCACCTGGAGATGTCAGATGGACATGTTTTGGTTTTACGTAATTGCTTTTTTGTACCCAACGCAACTTGTAATATCATTTTTGTATCTTTGATTTCTAAAGAAGGTTATGAATTTGCGTTTGTAAGTAATGTTGTAAACATTCACCTTAATCAAGTTCTGATTGGGTCAGGTACATTAAGCAATGGTATATACGTACTAAACCAACCATAGATTTTCAATATCCAGAATACACACAAAAGAAAGTCTCCGGAAATAAATCAGACTTTCTTATGGCATTGTAGACTGGGTCACATCAATGAGAGAAGGTTGACGAAGTTACATACAGAAGGATATTTAAACCCGTTCGAATATCAATCGTATACCACTTGTCAATCCTGTCTCAAAGGAAAGATGGCAAAGACTCCGTTCACTGGACACGGAGTAAGAGCGAGTGAGCTCTTGGGACTCGTACACAGCGACGTGTGCGGTCCAATGTCTACACATGCGCGAAGCGGTTATTCTTACTTCATTACTTTTACGGATGACTTTTCAAGGTACGGTTATGTCTTCTTAATGAAACATAAATCCGAAGCCTTTGGAAAATTCCAGGAATATAAGAATGAAGTAGAAAAACAAACCGGCAAAAGTATCAAGACACTAAGATCGGATCGAGGTGGTGAATACTTGAGTGCCGAGTTCCTGGACTATTTAAAAGAGAATGGAATTCTCTCTCAGCTTACTCCTCCATACACTCCGCAACATAACGGTGTATCGGAGAGACGGAACCGAACCCTATTGGATATGGTATGGTCCATGAATCAGCTGCATACCATTTGAACCGAGTTTCAACTAAGACTGTGCCTACCACACCATATGAGATGTGGTGTGGGAAGAGACCCTATCTTAATCACATTAAGACATGGGGATGTCCAGCTTTTGTCAAAAAGCAGCATGCGGACAAGCTCGAGGCACGCTCAGTACAGTGCAAGTTTGTGGGATATCCAAAGAACTCCAAGGGATATTTCTTCTATTGCGAAGAGGAACAAAAGATTTATGTTTCTCGTCATGCCCACTTCTTGGAAACTGAGTTTTTGGAAAATCAGATAAGTGGGAGCGCAATAGAATTGGAAGAAATTCCCGAACCACGAGCTATTACTGAAAGCTTAGTAGAACCAGAGGGTTCGAAAGATCATGACATTCCTACGCCGCTCCGCAGGAGTAGTAGGCAGTCTCATCCGCCCGAGAGATACTACGGTTTTCTCATAGACAGGGATAGAGAGGATTGCATCATAGATTATGATGAGCCGACTAGCTTCCAGCAAGCCATTCACAGCATTGACTCGGTAAAATGAATGGATGCAATGCGGACCGAAATGGAGTCCATGTACACCAACAAAGTATGGACGTTGGACGTTGCTCCAGATGGGTTAAAACCCGTAGGATGCAAGTGGATCTTCAAAAGGAAGATTGGTGTAGATGGACAGGTTGAGACCTATAAAGCTAGACTGGTTGCAAAGGGTTTTTGTCAAAGACCTGGTTTGGACTATGACGAGACCTTTTCTCCAGTAGCTATGCTGAAATCCATTCGGATCCTTCTTGCCATTGCTGCCTTCCACGATTATGAGATTTGGAAGATGGACGTAAAGACCGCTTTTCTAAATGGAAATTTTGACGAGTTTGTTTATATGGACCAGCCAGAGGGTTTCATTCAGAGTGGGTGCAGCGGAAAGGTGTGCAAGTTGCTTAAGTCCATCTATGGATTGAAGCAGGCATCGCGGAGTTGGAACATCTGTTTTGATGAGACGGTCAAGAAATTTGGCTTTATAAAAAATCCAGATGAACCATGCATCTATAGTAGATTTGTAGCGAGAACTGTAGTATTCCTCGTTTTATACGTGGATGACATTCTCTTAATGGGAAATGACATTCCTATGCTACAATCTGTCAAGGGGTTTTTGTCACACAGGTTCTCCATGAAAGACCTGGGTGATGCCTCATACATTCTGGGGATCCGGATCTATCGTGACAGATCCAAGAGGATACTGGGACTCTCACAGTCCAGGTACATCGACACTATACTGAAAAGATTCAGTATGGAAGAATCCAAGCACGGTAATCTACCGGTTTGTCACGGGATCACCCTCTCCAAAGAGATGTCTCCCAAGACTGATTTGGAAAGGGATCGCATGTCTATTATACCCTACGCTTCTGCGGTAGGCTCTATAATGTATGCGATGTTGTGTACCAGACCAGATGTAGCTTATGCACTGAGTGTGGTAAGCCGGTATCAGTCAAACCCTGGGGAGAAACACTGGATAGCAGTAAAAAACATTCTCAAGTACCTGAGAAGGACTAAGGAGATGTTCTTGGTGTATGGCGGAAAAGACCTCCAGATCGAGGACTTTGCTGACTCCAGCTTCCAGAGTGACAAGGATGATTCCAAGTCCATGTCGGGTTATGTCTTTACCCTCAATGGAGGGGCGGTGTGTTGGAAGAGTTCCAAACAGGAAACCGTTGCTGACTCGACGATGGAAGCGGAATATATCGCTGCTGCAGATGCCGAAAAAGAAGCTGTCTGGATAAGGAAGTTCTTAACTGAACTTCAGGTGGTTCCGTCCATTGTAGATCCAATACCGCTGTATTGCGATAACAAAGGGGCTATAGCTTTAGCGAAGGAACCCAGGTCCTATCAGAAATCCAGACACATCTTAAGGCGGTATCACCTGATCAGGGAGATCGTGGGTCGCCAGGAGATCGAGGTTCGGAGAGTTTCTACGGAGGACGACACTGCTGATCCACTCACAAAGGCCTTACCCCAGACTCAGTTCGAGCGGCTGATCGAGATGATAGGTCTTCGATACGCCAGTACATGGCCTTAGTGCAAGCGGGAGATTGTTAGTGTATATGCCCTAGAGGCCATTACTGTATCATACTAGTTTGTATATTACTTAAAGGAAGCTTGGGATATTCACCTTGTATAGACAATCTTGCTCAATATAGTAGTATGCTACTTGGTTTGTTTCTAGTTCAATGTGTACATGTGTTTATTTTAGTATATCACCTATACACATTAGTGGAGCCCTTAGGATCTTTGCTTGATTACCAGCAATGTGATGGCAGTCACACTAGTGGGGGCTGGGCAATCTATAAGCACATCCTTATGCAGGTCCCTAGTCGCAGGACTATCGAGACAGGGCATCGATACTCCGGAGTAGACTAGCGTATGCGCTTCTCATCCCAGTGTGGGAGACGGTCTGTCCCACAGCCGTCAGTACGTCGTACTTGAGATAGTATGTGGGTGCTCGTTGGGTTACGAGTACACTGGACAGGACTCGTCGGGAACTGCTGTTTGGTACTATACCTATCGTCAGTTATCAGTTCCCAGGTGACATGAGTACAGCTTAGTCCGCTGACTTGACACTGTCACTTCGCCTCGAGTGTATTCCCACTGCACTTAGATTGCTACCCTACCACGGCTCAAAGGAGTCGTGCAAACAGGTAGTAGTTGGGTGCAGTCCCGAAGCACTTGGAGGCAATGACGGTTAGACAGGATCCATCTCTCCCGGTATTAGGGGTTGACATCGCGCTGTGTCTAGGAGAGCCATTACACGAGTAGTCCCTGGCCAGGGCAAGCGAGATATACTGGTAGGTTTCCAGTGTTATCTCAGGGTGTTCTGGGCTTCACTCCGACACGACTTGTACCGCTATTAGGGGACTGACGTTTACCGCTGCCTAGGCCCGCCATGCGATGTATCGGACGAACAGACCGGACTGTATAGAGATTGTCACATTCAGACTCAGTAGGAGTTCAGATGGGTTTCACCTCGTCAGTCTTCTTGTCGGCATCTACCTAGGGACCGTTACGCACAGCTAGTGCCGCTTGCGGTCTGTGGTTAAACCCACTGCAAGCGTAGTGTCAAGTCTTTAGAGTCCCACACAGAAAGCTATTCGCCTTTAGGCAAAAGAGTAAAGGTCACAGGGTATTGCGACAGGTCGCATGGTATTGCGACAGGGTTCGGTCACATCAGTGCACTTGTGCACGTACAGTGTCCGGACAGTTAACACTAGCGGGCTTTGGTTTAAGCCAGATCCTAGTGTACGTTTTGGGATCGGTTTTATCTCGTTTGTATTCGTGTTCCTCGGAACGCGGATGCGGGTGTGTATGCACAGTTGACAGAGAGACTGAGGCAGAGGATTCTCATTGGGGTTGTTGACTGTTGACTTTTGGTTAAACCTTAATGAGAATAAGAAATATGATTAATGATAATATTAATTAAGTATTATTGTGGCATGGTAGAGAAGAGGGGTTAACTTTGTTGACTTGTTGACTTGGTTGACCGGTTGACTAGGTTGGACTAGTTGACCATCATCATTGCGTTGGCTATCATTTCATGACAAAGACTTTTACTTGCTTGTTTTGCTTTGCAATATGAGTGCATGAAATGATAATGCCACTTGTTATGATATGAACCATCACATGATACTCAATTATTATTATTATTATTATTATTATTATTATTATTATTATTATTATTATTATTATTATTATTATTATTATTATTATTATTATTATTCTTTTTGGATTATGGGAGAGAGGTTGACAAAAGGTTTTCTCATTTTTCTTTCATTTTCTTTCTCTCTCTTGAGCTCTCTCATTCTCAAGCTCTCCCTCTTTCTCTTTCTCTCTCTAGCTCAAGGCAAACCATTCTCATGTGTTGAGACTCATTGCCTTAGAGATAAAAAGACACCAAAACATTCCTCTACTCATTCTAGTTCACAAGGCCTAGAAAGCCAAGTGATCTAGTTTCTTCAAAGTTCGAAGAAGAAGCCAAAAGTAGAAGCTTTCGGGTGGATCCATCTTCGGCGCAAGGAGACGACGAGGTGAGGCCGGTCCGTACACCGGGAGGATTCGAAGAAGAAGGAGTTAAAGAAAGGTATAGCCCCCTAACCGAGTAGGTAAACTCTTGTTAGGTTGTTAGTTAGTCGTTTAACAAAGATCCGTATTGGTAGTCCATGTTACCACCCTCTTGAAAATCGTTTTTCACCACTTCCGCAACCCCGTAAGAACCGGGGAAGGGTAGCATGGACTTACAGTAGCAGATTTCGTCAGATTCCCCCTCGCTTGAGGGGTTTTTGATTGTGAGGACGCTCTTCCCTACAGGCGCAAGCCCCTGCAGTTAATTACGCTACCGCATCGCGGTAACAACTATCTCCTTCTCCAGATGTTCACTTCGTGTCGTGTGTGTTTGTTTTGTTTGTGGTTGCCCGTGGATTGTATACGGAAACTAATTTATGTCGTCGCCCGTAGGAAGTGGATTAGTCCAAAACCGTATTTTCTTATATTTGGGTTTGGGATTTTGGTTTAAGGATACGTTAGCCCTATTGAGGCTAAGATCAACATAAATGTTCATTAAGGATACGTTAGCCTAATCTCCAGGCTAAGATCATCTTAACGGGATCGTTTGGATCCGACAAGAGAGCAATTGGCTCCATTGTTTAGTTTAATGACCTTGCGGTCGATTTCCAGTTTAGGGACATGGTGGTCCATGTTCTAGTTTAGGGACGTAGGGGTCCATCATTCCCATTTGGGGACGAGCATTAGTTTAAGGACATTTCGGTCCAACATTCCCATTTCGGGACGAATATTGGTTTAAGGAAGTTTCCGTCCATGAGTTTTGGGACCCCGCAGTCCGTATCGATGTATGGTTGTCGGGACTCGTCACCTCTCTGACGTCGTTGAAGGATTACAACGATAAGTGTCAGAGGAGTTCGGAGATGTACCCTTGAACCAGATGTAAATTGATTTAGGAGAGCATTCTTGCTCAGTCAATTTAATTTGAGGACTTACGTCCAAGATTGGGCTAAGTCCGGTTGAGAAATGTTCAACCTTTTTATTTATCTTTGGTCCAGTTGAGAAATATTCTGGCCTGCTAGGCCTTTTTGATTTGGGCTCAGTCCCTTTATAAGTGATGCAGAGCATCTGTTTTGGTCTGGGCTCTGCCCTTTTTAAAATAATGCATTGCATTTTATTAGTCCTGTTAGGCCTTTTTAATTGGACTTGGCCCTTCTATAAATAATGCAGTGCATTAATTACTAGACAGTGGCTTGTCAGGCGCTTTGCGCCAATTATTGAGCGCAAGAGCTTGTGGTGGTGACACGTGTCACCCAAGCACAGTGCGCTGAGCCAGTGCGCTGCGCTGTTGTGCTGCTGACACGTGGCGTGCTCTGGTAATTTGCGCCAACTTTAAAGAGCAATGCTCTATTTTAAAAGCGCACAGCGCAAGTGGTCTTGGAGCTGACACGTGGCGCTCTCTGGTGGCTTGCGCCAACCCAAGAGCGCAACTGTGCAGATTTGCAAGTGCAAGGCACTGTTTTAATGACTTAATCCAATTTTGGATTTAAGAGAGGAATCTTTAAGATTCCAGAACCAATGGTTCATAAAAAAGTGCAAGGCACTGTTATTATTTAGTTTTTATTGAAGATCCTACAATGTCGAAGAAAAAGTCGGTGCGCCCAAACTGGCAGAGCAAGAACATCAGCTTGCCTCCTGCCCACTGTCTGGCGTCCTCTGTCTCTGGGTCCTCAGAATACACGTAACACATCTGATCCTCGGTGCAAATCTTTTCGCAGCAGTGTCTTGGAAGGAACTGGCTCAAGGTCTCTTCCGATCTCGCCTATACCGAACTATACGGAGGATGGTACACTTACAAATCTTTTCTCGCTTTCTGGACATCTGCGTTCTCAGCACAACATTTTCTCGGGAACTGGTTGTATCCTAATGCCTCTGCATACATATCCGACCTCTAATCTCGACGGGGAGTAACAACAGCTCTTCAGCATCACGCACGAACCTCTTGTTCCACTCGTCTTTATTATCGTCCACTTGACATCATGTCATGCTATCTGCGTACCGCAAATGTTCTCGGCTACAGTCAATCCGGAGTCTTTCACATGGACTCGTACTACGAACACGGTATCTTCATCACTCTATTGAAGATATTTAGCCGAACACGTCCTAGAGAACACGTCCCAACAATCGGAGGAATACTCAATACTCGTCCATTCTCGATCAACTCACAACACACCTGGGTGAGGTCCTCTATCCGAAGATGGTCTTTTTGCTGATCTCCTATCACAGGATATCCGTACGGCGTTAAACTTTTCGATCGAGTCATCAAAAGTCCTAAAATTTTCTAAGAACTCAACAACTAAGCATGGTTTAATAATATTCGGTATATGCCACAGTACCTATGAACTGACCGTAGAAGAGCAGACCCAAGCCTCACTGATGGCACCGCTAAACTGCCGCAAACTCTAAGGTTCAAAAGCGGTTTCATGGTAATCACGTTGAGTTAGGGTTTCATTCTTCTAGAGGGTCCACAGAAGCACTTGCGTGTCCTTCCGAATACTTTAAACTTGGAAAAATGGGTTTTCTGACATTCGTTCGAACCTTTCAACTCCGCCTAGACGACATGTGAACACCCTTCGTCCGCATGCTAAACAATGCCCCCAATCCTCAAGGATAGGCGATACATCAACGGTCATCTCTGGGTCGGTCTACTCTAGACCTGAGTAAGACTCTCCACACTGGCAATCTTCAACTCAACTTGGCCTGCGTCGGCGCATCAATCAGACGAATCACCTTCGTCTCACAACTCAAGATAGACTAGCTATCACCTGTCGCCTATCTGCCTGAAAGATCCAGCGATCTCAGCTCGAAAGCTCTGTAAGCGGCCTCACATCAATCCCAGCAATGGCTGGGTCATCTGTCTGCACGGTAGATGACATCACAATCTCTGTGGTAGGTTGTACATCAATAGTCCTCTCCCAACAGGCAGTCTCTAACAAAGGCCCGATCATCCGGTACACAACCGCACACTCGTCTCACACGAGGGGTCACAACAATACAACACTACATCGATACGTTCCTATGTCACCTGAAATACGATGGTCAGTCCTCGTCCACGACGAGCTCACCCTGACTGCATCACCAACAGCAGCTCAATCTATGCTCAAACCATGGTGACTGGAACCTCAATCAAGTATCGACGAAAAAGATCAAAGGGATGAAAGAGTCAACAGATCCCAAAATGGATACATGATCATAATAAGGAGTCAAATCACTGAGAGTATGATCATGGAAGCGAATAAAATCAAGTATCTCAATGGATGTATAATCAAAATGACGAAGAGAATCACCAGTCTCAAGATATGTACATCCTAAGGTCACTTAAGTGGAGTATCGTATCGTAAATATACCGCGGAACATACATATGGTACGTCACTCTACTCAAGCTACATACTCCATCAATCAGGGTCAGCCTATGAAACGAAAGTTCGGGTCTAACACCCCCTTGTTCAAGTCTAAGTTCCGTAAGGTCAAGCCTAGGTTCCAAAATATATATGCCATAGACCCCACATAATCAAACCTAGACTCGAACTAAGGTTAAACCTAGCGCTCAGATACCAACTTTGTTATGACCCAAAATAGCAACTCGTGACCGGCACTTAAATTACGCAACGTCTACAAGCGTAACGTAACCTAAGTAAGCCGAAACCAAGAAATCTAAACCTTACAACTGAAGTAAGTAAAGAAAATATTTACAACATTTAGAAACATTAAGTAAAGATCCTTAAAACTTATTTTAACTCTTTTCCTTGGTTTTCATAAAAATTTCGGCAGCACCTCCATTGTAAAAACTAGCCCCGAAAACGGGTACAACAAGGAATATATAGAAAGCATCCCAAACGGGAGCAAAACACGCCCAACGGAGGAAACAACACCATAAGTATAAATAACAAGTATATGACGCCCAACGGTGAAGATCCACAATAAGAAATAAAGTAAACCAAGACATCAACACCAAAAGCCAACATAAAAACCTATCGCTCAAGTCTCGCAACTACAAGTCTTCTAAGTCTGCAACATATACAATTACTAGTTTCTGATTTGATGTAGTGACTAGATACAATATGAATAACAAGTACGAGAGGGGCACGATCCAACATATACCACCTACCAAAACAAATCACCCGAAAGCAAGCTGTGTGCCAGCGATGCCGCTACTGATCCAAGCGGACATCCTGCAAGAACTGTGGCACAACAGGGGTGAGTTGCCAACTCGTGAGTAGAAAATATCAATAGGTAGAAACGAAATAAACAACGATTCCTAGGTCAACTATATCATAAAGGTAATACTATGATATCTAGGGTGACCGTATCTGCTTATGTGCAAACACAATATAAATTCCTAACAGCAAGTGTATATCATCCAACAATGAATCAATGGATTTATGCACGTGGATCTCGTCCAACAATAAAATTAATGCATGTATGCAGTGGATCTCGTCCACTTGTCAACCACTGACACAACAACTCCTGCATGAAAATATCATAAAAGCATAAGCAGGTAAATATGAGGATATCAAAGAACGTGTGTCCATCAATACCACATCACAATCATGGAAACCTGGGTGTCTATCACCGACACCCGAAACATCATGAATACCTGTGTCTAGCATCGACACGTAAATCCTCATAACTCAGGCGCTGTCATCATGACTGGCCCTGAAGTTATGTCCGTACATCACTCCGGTCGATATCCCCATGATAACCGCCGAGTCCAAATACTATCACCGGTAGGTAGTGGTCCCTCTGTCAGGCTTATCGTCTGCACCACGAAATCACCACTCGCCCCGGGGTACCATACCGGGTCCACCATGTACCCGCAGACGGTGCCTCCCGCTCCTGGAATCGGGTTTCACATGCCAATCTCAGAACCGAGAAATCACTTGGTGGACGCACTGAAATATCATATCAAGAGAAACCGGGTTTTCAAACAACGCATAATTTCTTGAAATACTCCCACGGTTCTCAAATCCATAAATCACATGAAATCCATATCTCAATGCGTAAATCCATGGAAACTGATATATGCAACATAAAACAACAATATGAGCAAATTAAGGGAAAACCGCTCTTTTAAATGAATCTAGCTTTAAAAAATATCTTGCGGTTCCCAAATCCTCCGAAAACAAGTGCAGCATCATATGAAGTGTACATGTAACTGTAGCAAGGTATAAGTATCTACATGTAATCAAGTATGTATGATGCATCTCACAAGTGCAATGGCGCAATAGTTAACGTCTCAATATCACATGTCAATGCAATACCACTTAGGGGTATATGCAACTATAGCAAGATATGTGGATGTACATGTCAGTATATATGCATGATCTACATGTAGCTGTAGCAAGTATATGGGTGTACATGTCAATATATCATGCAACCTAGCATACTGATGTGAACATGGCAGTATATCATAGCATGATGTAGCAATTCTACTGTGTAAGTGACATAGAAATTATCGATGATGAAGTGTGTGAGCCGGCAATCTGTGTAAGTATAACATACGCATCATCGATAATGGTGTAGGTGTACTAGCACAGGTATAAGAAATGCAATGAGAATAGCATGAATGCAGCACAATGCATATAGTGAATCAAATGCTACATATCAACAAGACCGAGTCGGTGAATCTATCAATCGGCATCCAGCCTCACAACAACACGTACGGTACAATCCATCATACGGCATCCTCTAATCAAGGGTATGGATAAATCAACAGGTAAACGTCATCGCGTACGGTAATCTATCGTACAGCGGCATTAACAAATAGGGATTCTATCAAACTATACAACATCGGGGTACGGATCTAAGTCTCATACGACATATCACTCATTATGCAATCATTATCCATAAAAAATATATATACCTATCTCTCAGGTCACATCTATGTCAATCTTGTATCAGGGGACCTATAAAGGTATCAACAATCACATAACGACTCGAATCCAAATAACGACATATCATACTAGGTCATCATATCACATCGTATACTCGTCCATCACATTAATATCTCGCATCACATTAAATGAACGTCACACTTGTTCTCTTTTAATTCATACCTATCATGATTCACTTATCATTTCATATTCTCCTAAACCAATATGTTCACTGGTGTCCACCTCTATCATATTATCTTGCAATTCCTACAATCATCTCCATCGCATATCATTTATCAGGATATAATAATCAATGATCATTCAATCCAATATTTGCGGGGGTGCTATACGCCATCCACCCGACTTCCCCGTTAGATATAAATTTACTCACCTGCTAAACTCCTCGCTAGTCATAGTCGATGCGCTTCGTCGCCTCGGAATCCACGCGAAGGTACCTACAATCAATACGAATTCGCAAAGCTATTAACATCAAATTCCGAAATCCAAAATACGGCACGCGGTGTACTCATAGGTTAGAACCTATAGCCTACACATGCAAAACAATCAACTACCCTTGTCGTTGACGTACAAACATCCAACGACCAAATACAGCATCCAAAACTAAAAACCAATAATCCAAATATCGGAAAACGTAGCCGAAACCCTAAATAGGGTCGCTATACATGAAAACTGCCACATTAAAACCCAATAATACCAATACGTATTTACAAACACAATAAATATCGTAGTTATTAATATTTACATCATCTCTAATTTCATTTATGTTAGTGTATATGCCCTAGAGGCCATTATTGTATCATACTAGCTTGTATATTACTTAATGGAAGCTTGGGATATTCACAGTTGTATAGACAATCTAGTTCAAAATAGTAGTATGCTACTTGGTTTGTTTCTACTTCAATATGTGCATGTATTTCTTTTAGCATATCGCTTATACATATTAGTAGAGCCCTTAGGATCTTTGCTTGATTACCAGCGTTGTGATGGCAGTCACACTCGTAGGGGCTGGGTAATCTATATGCACATCCTTATATAGGTCCCTAGTCGTAGGACTATCGAGACAGGGCATCGATACTCCGGAGTAGACTAGCGTATGCGCTTCTCATCTCAGCAGGGGAGATGGTCTGTCCCACAGCCATCAGTACGTCGTACTGGAGATAGTATGCGGGTGCTCGTTGGGTTACGAGTTCACTGGACAGGACTCGTCGAGAACTGTTGGTTGGTACTATACCTATTGTCAGTTATCAGTTCCCAGGTGACATGAGTACAGCTTAGTCCGCTGACTTGACGCTGTCACTTCGCCTCGAGTCGTGCAAACAGGTAGTAGTTGGGTGCAGTCCCGAAGCACTTGGAGGCAGTGACGGTTAGACAGGATTCGTCTCTCCTGGTATTGGGGGTTGACATCGCGCTGTGTTTAGGAGATCCATTACACGAGTAGTCCCTGGCCCGGGCAAGCGAGATATACTGGTAGGTTTCTAGTGTTATCTCAGGGTGTTCTGGGCTTCACTCCGACACGACTTGTACCGCTATTAGGGGACTGACGTTTACCGCCCCCTAGGCCCGCCATGTGATGCATCAGACGAACAGACCGGACTGTACGGAGATTGTCACAGCCAGACTCGGTAGGAGTTCAGATAAGTTTCACCTCGTCAGTCTTCTTGTCGGCATCTACCTGGGGACCGTTACGCACAGCTAGTGCCGCTTGCGGTCTGTGGTTAAACCCACTGCCAGCGTAGTGTCGAGTCTTTAGAGTCCCACACAGAAAGCTATTCGCCTTTAGGCAAAAGAGTAGAGGTCGCATGGTTTTGCGACAGGTCGCATGGTTTTGCGACAGGGTTCGGTCACATTCGTGCACTTGTGCACGTACAGTGTCCGGACAGTTAACACTAGCGGGCTTTGGTTTAAGCCAGATCCTAGTGTACGTTTTGGGATTGGTTTTATCTCGTTTGTATTCGTGTTCCTCGGAACGCGGATGCGGGTGTGTATGCACAGTTGACAGAGGCAGAGTATTCTCATTGGGGTTGTTGACTGTTGACTGTTGACTGTGGACCGTTGACTTTTGCTTAATTCTAATGAGAATAAGAATTATGATTAGCAATAATATTAATTAAGTATTATAGTGACATGGTTGTAAAGAGGTTGACTTTGTTGACTTGTTGACTTTGTTGACCGGTTGACTAGGTTGGACTAGTTGACCATCATCATTACAATTGTTGTCATTTTCATGCAAAGACTTTTGCTTGCTTATTGTGGTTTGCAAAATGAGTGCATGAAAATGATATTGCCTTTGACATGATATGAACCATCACATAATACTTGATTATCATTATGGCTCATGATGCTTTCGGATTATGAGAGGGTGAATGAGAAAAGGGAGTCTCATTCTTTGATTGGCTTTTTCTCTCTCTTGAGCTCTTTCATTCTCTTGCTCTCACCCTCTTCCTCTTGCTCTCTCTCTAGTCTATGGTTCACTTGTCTCATGTGTTGAGAAGCAAGAACCATAGAGAAAAATCCCAACACACTCTCCTCTACCCACTCTAGTTCACAAGGTTTAGCAAACCATGTGAACTAGTTTCTTCAAAGTTCGAAGAAGAAGCCAATGGTAGAAGCTTTTGGGTGGATCGATCTTCGGCGCAAGGAGAAGACGGGGTGAAACCGATCCGTACACCATCAAGGGTTGAAGACGAAGGAGTTCAAGAAAGAAAGGTATAACCCCCTAACCGAGTAGTTAACAACTCCTACTTAGGTTGTTAGATAGATAGTTTAACAAAGATCCGTATTTGAGTCCATGTTACCACCCTCTTGAAAATTGTTTTTCACCACTTCCGCAACCCCGTAATTACCGGGGAAGGGTAGCATGGACTTACAGTGGTATCAGAGCCTAGTTAAACACTATCTAACATGTTTGCAAAGTTAGTAGAAATTCGATCGGAGAAAAAGTCGCAAAATTCACCCGAAATTTATACTTTCTGCCGAATTTTTTCAGTTCCAAAAATTAATAAATCATACCTTAAAATTCGGCTCAGGGTTTTTAAAACTCATTGTAGAAAAATCATCCATCGAACCGATCAAAGCGACAAGGAAACGCGGCGGGAGCGTGCTCCCGCCGCGGTTCCGCGGCCGAGTTGACTCGGCTGTGGGTAATTTTCCTCACAGTTTGTTCAGTGGGGTGTTTTGTGATTTTTACAATATGTCTTTTCAGCCCAGATTTTCCAGAAAGCAAAGTTTGTTTTGGGGGTTTGAAAATCCGTATTTTTATCGAACTTCTAAAGACTAATGCTAACGGGTTTATATCTGTGATGTGATATTTGTATTGAACGTCTGCTATTCGCTATAAGTCGATTAGTAGGGGTTATATAAATCTGTGATCTGCAATGTTATTGGTATGTGTATATGAATTCATTGGATTGTCGCGGGTGAATAGCCGGGGGTTGTGAGACGAGTGTTTTCTTTTCTTTCAATTCATGTAAATTTGTAAATTGATGTAATATTATTTATATGGCTGCACGACCGGGTCGGGGTTGTAGCCGCCATTGTATAATTTCTTTTTACTGTTTTTGCTCCTAGGATAGACCCATGGAGCGGGTGCACAAACTACCGGGTATCCTGAAGTGCCGAGTGGCCTACTCACGGTGTTGAGGGAGGTTATTTCGCTTCGGGTACTTAGCGGGTAGTTTGCCGCACCCGTAGGGGTCTTGGGTGGGGTGTTGGCTATTCACCGCGACCGTGTAATCCGCTTTTCGTTACAGGCTCATACGAATTGCGGATTCCTAGTATATCCAATTTGTTCATCTGTGATCTGAAATGGCTATCATTGCAATATATCTATATATGATATTATTTAGGCGTTGCTTATGTTTTGCAGCCGCGCTAGCCCAGCCCCCACTCTGTCGTTAGTTAAGTAACCTAACGGGTAATGACGGGGCCCCGTGGCGAATGCGAATGGCATAAGCGTACGTCATATTATGGTTGTTTTCTGCAATGGTAGGATTAATTGATGGGACGCATTAAAAGAACTAATGCAAGAAAAAGACGCATTAAAAGAACTAATGCAAGAAAAATAAACCATGTAAAAGTCGTTGGAACACATTCAAAAACCCACTCGGTTTCTTTTCAAAAATAACTTTTAAACGCGGAGCTTACGCCACTCCTTTTAAAAGCTATCAAGGTTCTTTCGATTAAATCAAGTTCACTACGTTCAAGGTTTCGCCAAAACCATTCATAGCCCTCCGTCGTTTCATATGAATATTCAATAGTATTCAAGCTATGTTTGTTGACCTTCGTCAAGGCATAGTGATTGGTAGCTGTTGGGTGTTCGTATGTAGCATAGATAGATGCGTTGGTTTGGGACAGTCGTATTACCTTGTTGACCTTCGTCAATGGTATATACGGGTGGGTTCAAATTAACCTGGACAATGACGGGTAGAACTTGACATGTGACTTATGATTTGTTGACCTTCGTCAAGGTCATAAGAGCATGGGGCAAAAATCCACATCGGGAGTTTCAAAAGAACTGAAACTTGCTAGCGTTGCATACCATTTGGAGTGTGATGATTCTGGTAGGATTCCTTCAGTTTTGTCACGCGATGATATTTGGATCCCGATCCTACTGTGAGTATATGCTACTCCTCGGGAAATTTCTCACTTAACGATCAATGCTATAAACCTAGTAGGTGTCTAGAAAGGTGTTAGCGGGCTACGCCCCCAGGGAAAAGTGGTTCTTAAATTAAGGAACTTCGCGAAAGCGTTGGAAAACCTCCCTCGAAGTATCGACACTAGCCTGGCTGAACGGTTAAGAAAGTATTGTACGGTGAGATTGATCTTGACTAATTCTTCCTTTTTGGTTTGAGGAGGGATTCGAGAGACAGTGGGAGCCATCCTGTTTAGACAAATTAAAAACCACTCTAAACTTGCAAGAGCATCATGCTGAGTGTTTTCTTCTCTCTCTCTTAATTGCAGCGACCAAGTGACCGCACCTTGGTTACATTTAGATAATAAAATGACTGAATCTGACTGTTATGACTGGCAAAGGTCTGTCCAGATGTCCATTGCCCATAACAAGCTGGGACACCTTTTAACTAATCCAACCCCTGCCGTCTCAGGTCCAGTTCCCCTGTCATAGATGTTGATATCCATAGGACATCGGGAAAGGACTGTGCGAAAGCCAAGTGCCTCGTGTTAGCCTCAGTTGATGGTGCATACCAGAGGCAGCACGAGAAGATGGACTCAGTTTCTATCTTCCTCCAAAATAAAGATTCATATGGAGAGCAATCTCATATCGCAAGATATGAGACCTCGAACGAATTGCTTCAAGCGAAGTTGGCTGTCGGGTCATCTGTGGGGGACAACGTCCTTACAGAGACCAGCTATTTTAAGCTCCCGGACCTGGAGACCACGTTGAAGAATGGGTCAACTACTGACTTAATTCTACAGTCCCTGCCCTCTGCTTATACCCTGAAGGAAACCAGGGAAGAAGAAGGTAAAGCAAGGGCAAAAGTTTCAAGACTGGATGCAGTAAAAGAGGGACGTTCCTATTGTAACGGGAATGAACATTGGCAGAAAGATTGCAGGGCTAGCAAAGCCAGTAACCAGAATTCGAAGCATGTTGTGGCTTCGGCTTCGGGTGTGTTTGTGATAGAGAACTGTATGTCAGTTAACCCTACTTCCTGGGTATTGGATACCAGATCAGGATCTCACATCTGTAATTCATTACAGGCTTTGAGAAACCGTAGGGTTATCAGGAAAGGTGATATGACTCTCAGGGTTGCTAACGGAATGAGCATAGATGCTGAATCCGTAGGGGAATATCATCTTGGACTGACAACTGGGCAGATATTGATTTTGCGTAACTGTTTGTATGTACCAGGTGCGACTTGTAATATCATATCTGTATCCTTACTTTCTAAGGAAGGATATGAATTTACTTTTGTAAGCGATGTAGTAAACATCCACCTAAATCAAGTTATGATTGGGTCAGGTACATTAAATAACGGGATATACGTATTAAATCAAGCTCAGATATTCAGTGTCCAGAACACACTTAAAAGAAAGTCTCCGGAAACAAATCAGGCTTACTTATGGCATTGTAGACTGGGTCATATCAATGAGACACGATTAACTAAGTTACATAAAGAGGGATACTTGAATCCGTTCGAGTATCTGTCTTATGCCACTTGTGAATCTTGTCTCATAGGAAAGATGACAAAGACTCCGTTCACTGGACACGGAGTAAGAGCGAGCGAGCTCTTGGGACTCATACACAGTGATGTGTGTGGTCTAATGTCTACACATGCGCGAAGTGGTTATTCATACTTCATTGCTTTCACAGATGATTTCTCTAGGTATGGACATGTCTTCTTAATGAAGCACAAATCCGAGGCCTTTGGGAAATTTCGGGAATACAAGAATGAAGTTGAAAAACAAACAGGCAAAAGTATAAAGACACTGAGATCTGATCGAGGTGCTGAATACTTGAGTGCCGAGTTTCTAAACTACTTAAAAGCGAATGGAATTCTCTCTCAGCGTACTCCCCCATACACACCACAACACAACGGTGTATCTGAAAGGCGGAATCAAACCCTATTCGATATGGTTCATTCCATGATGAGTAAGGCTGAGTTACTGCAATCTTTCTGGGGTTATGCACTAGAAACAGCTGCATATCTCTTGAACAAGGCTCCAACCAAGACTGTGCTTACCACCCCATATCAGATGTGGAGTGGGAAGAAACCCTGTCTTAAGTATCTTAAGGTATGGGGATGTCCAGCTTTTGTAAAAAAGCAGCATGCGGACAAGCTCGAGGCACGCTCAGTACTCTGTAAGTTTGTGGGATACCTAAAGAACTCCAGGGGGTATCTTTTCTATTCCGCAGAAGAACAAAAAGTTTTTGTTTCTCCGCATGCCCACTTCTTGGAAACTGAAATTTTGGAAAATCAGATAAGTGGGAGCGCAATAGAACTGGAAGAAATTCCAGAACCACAAGCTGTTACTGAAAGCTTGGATGAACCAGAAGTTTCAGGAGAACCAGACATTCCTGCGCCGCTCCGCAGGAGTAGTAGGCAGTCTCATCCGCCCGAGAGATACTACGGTTTTCTCATAGACGGGGATAGAGAGGATTGCACTATCGATTATGATGAGCCTACTAGCTTCCAGCAAGCCATACAGAGCGGTGACTCGGTAAAATGGCTGGAAGCAATGTGGACCGAAATGGAGTCCATGTACACCAACAAAGTATGGACGTTGGACGTTGCTCCAGACGGGGTAAAACCTGTAGGATGCAAGTGGATCTTCAAAAGGAAGATTGGTGTAGATGGACAGGTTGAGACCTATAAGGCTAGACTCGTTGCAAAGGGTTTTCGTCAAAGACCTGGTTTGGACTATGACGAAACTTTTTCTCCAGTGGCTATGCTGAAATCCATTCGGGTCCTTCTTGCTATTGCTGCCTTCCACGATTATGAAATCTGGCAGATGGACGTAAAGACGGCTTTCCTAAATGGATATTTGGAAGAGTGCATCAATATGGATCAGCCAGAGGGATTCATTCAGAGTGGGAGCAGCGGTAAAGTGTGCAAGTTGCTCAAGTCCATCTATGGACTCAAGCAGGCATCGCGGAGATGGAACATCTGCTTTGATGATACTGTCAAAGAATTCGACTTTGTCAAAAACCCAGATGAACCATGCATTTACAGTAAGATTGTAGGGAGAAGTGTGGTATTCCTCGTCTTGTACGTCGATGATATTTTCCTAATAAGAAATGATATTCCTATGTTACAGTCAGTTAAAGGACTCTTGTCACAGAGGTTCTCCATGAAGGACCTGGGCGATGCCAACTACATTCTGGGGATCCAGATCTATCGTGATAGATCTAAAAGGATGTTGGGACTTTCACAGTCAAGGTACATTGACACCATACTGAAACGATTCAGTATGGAAGATTCCAAGCGCGGTAATCTACCGGCTTGTCACGGAATCACCCTCTCCAAAGAGATGTCTCCCAAGACTGATTTGGAAAGGGCTCGCATGTCATCAATACCCTACGCATCTGCGGTAGGATCTATTATGTATGCGATGTTGTGTACCAGACCAGATGTAGCATACGCATTGAGCGTTGTAAGCCGGTATCAGTCGAACCCAGTGGAGAAACACTGGATAGCAGTAAAGAACATTCTCAAGTACCTGAGAAGGACTAAGGAGATGTTCTTGGTGTATGGCGAAAAAGTCTTCCAGATCGAGGCCTTTGCTGACTCCAGCTTCCAGAGTGACAGGGATGACTCCAAGTCCATGTCGGGTTATGTCTTTACCCTCAATGGAGGGGCGGTTTGCTGGAAGAGTTCCAAGCAGGAAACCGTTGCTGACTCAACAATGGAAGCGGAGTACATAGCTGCTTGCGATGCCGCAAAGGAAGCTGTCTGGATGAAGAAGTTCCTCACGGAGCTTCAGGTGGTTCCTACTAGTGTTGATCCAATACCGCTGTATTGTGACAACAACGGCGCTATAGCTTTAGCGAAGGAACCCAGGTCCCATCAGAAGTCTAGGCATATTTTGAGGCGGTACCACCTGATCAGGGAGATCGTTGATCGTCGGGAGATCGAGGTGAAGAGAGTAAATACAGAATATAACACTGCTGATCCACTCACGAAAGCCTTACCCCAGACTCAGTTCGAGCGGCTGATCGAGATGATAGGTCTTCGATACGCCAGATCATGGCCTAAGTGCAAGTGGGAGATTGTTAGTGTATATGCCATAGAGGCCATTATTGTTTCATACTAGCTTGTATATTACTTAATGGAAGCTTAGGATATTCACAGTTGTATAGACAATCTTGTTCAAAATAGTAGTATGCTACTTGGTTTGTTTCTACTTCAATATGTGCATGTGTTTCTTTTAGCATATCGCTTATACATATTAGTAGAGGCCTTAGGATCTTTGCTTGATTACCAGCGTTGTGATGGCAGTCACACTCGTGGGGGCTGGGTAATCTATAAGCACATCCTTATACAGGTCCCTACTCGTAGGACTATCGAGACAGGGCATCGATACTCCGGAGTAGACTAGCGTATGCGGTTCTCATCCCGGCAGGGGAGATGGTCTGTCCCACAGCCATCAGTACGTCGTACTGCAGATAGTATGCGGGGGCTCGTTGGGTTACGAGTACACTGGACAGGACTCGTCGAGAACTGTTGGTTGGTACTATACCTATCGTCAGTTATCAGTTCCTAGGTGACATGAGTACAGCTTAGTCCGCTGACTTGATACTGTCACTTCGCCTCGAATCGTGCAAACAGGTAGTAGTTGGGTGCAGTCCCGAAGCACTTGGAGGCAGTGACGGTTAGACAGGATTCGTCTCTCCCGGTATTGGGGGTTGACATCGCGCTGTGTCTAGGAGAGCCATTACACCAGTAGTCCCTGGCCAGGGCAAGCGAGATATACCGGTAGGTTTCCAGTATTATCTCAGGGTGTTCTGGGCTTCACTCCAACACGACTTGTACCGCTATTAGGAGACTGACGTTTACCGCCCCCTAGGCCCGCCATGCGATGCATCAGACGAACAGACCGGACTGTACGGAGATTGTCACAGCCAGACTCAGTAGGAGTTCAGATGGGTTTCACCTCGTCAGTCTTCTTGTCGGCATCTACCTGGGGACCGTTACGCACAGCTAGTGCCGCTTGCGTTCTGTGGTTAAACCCACTGCCAGCGTAGTGTCGAGTCTTTAGAGTCCCACATAGAAAGCTATTCTCCTTTAGGAAAAGGAGTAGAGGTCGCATGGTTTTGCGACAGGTCGCATGGTTTTGTGACAGGGTTCGGTCACATCCGTGCACTTGTACACGTACAGTGTCCGGACAGTTAACACTAGCGGGCTTTGGTTTAAGCCAGATCCTAATGTACGTTTTGGGATTGGTTTTATCTCGTTTGTATTCGTGTTCCTCGGAACGCGGATGCGGGTTTGTATGCACAGTTGACAGAGAGACAGAGGCAGAGTATTCTCATTGGGATTGTTGACTGTTGACTGTTGACAGTTGACTGTGGACCGTTGACTTTTGCTTAACCCTAATGAGAATAAGAATTATGATTAACAATAATATTAATTAAGTATTATAGTGACATGGTTGTAAAGAGGTTGACTTTGTTGACCGGTTGACTAGGTTGGACTAGTTGACCATCATCATTACAATGGTTGTCATTTTCATGCAAAGACTTTTGCTTGCTTATTATGGTTTGCAAAATGAGTGTTTGAAAATGATATTGCCTTTGACATGATATGAACCATCACATAATACTTGATTATCATTATGGCTCATGATGCTTTTGGATTATGAGAGGGTGAATGAGAAAAGGGAGTCTCATTCTTTGATTGGCTTTTTCTCTCTCTTGAGCTCTCTCATTCTCTTGCTCTCACCCTCTTCCTCTTGCTCTCTCTCTATTCTATGGTTCACTTGTCTCATGTGTTGAGAAGCAAGAACCATAGAGAAAAATCCCAACACACTCTTCTCTACTCACTCTAGTTCATAAGGTTTAGCAAACCAAGTGAACTAGTTTCTTCAAAGTTCGAAGAAGAAGCCAAAGGTAGAAGCTTTCGGGTGGATCGATCTTCGGCGCAAGGAGACGACGGGGTGAAGCCGATCAGTACACCATCAAGGGTTGAAGACGAAGGAGTTCAAGAAAGAAAGGTATAACCCCCTAACCGAGTAGTTAACAACTCCTAGTTAGGTTGTTAGATAAATAGTTTAACAAAGATCCGTATTTGAGTCCATGTTACCGCCCTCTTGAAAATCGTTTTTCACCACTTCCGCAACCTCGTAAGTACCGGGGAAGGGTAGCATGGACTTACAATTTAAAACCCATGCCAAATTTTACCGAAAAGCTAGTAAGCAGCTTAAATAATTTTCTCTCAATTTAGCACAACTGTAGAAAATTAACAATTCTAACGATCACAATTATCATAAAGCGGCCTAATTAAGTGTTCCAACCAAATTTCATATTTTTATTCTAATCCAAAACATGATTTAGTAAAACCTAGTTTGCTAATTAACTCAATTAGACAAATAGGAATTTAACAAATATCATACTCACAAATTGAATAAAACTTCCAAGTTAACACTTCATGATTAACCACTTAATCACAACAAAACCCTAACTTGATTTCACAATTATTATCATGAATTAATTTAAACATGAACTTTAAAGCTATAATAAACACTTAATTAAGCAAGCTTAAAGAATTAAGCAACAAATTAGTATTAGGGTTAGGATTTATACCTCATAATCAAGATCTCCATTTTATCAAAAATTAACCCTCCAAAATGAAGCTCTTTCTTAAAGATCAAAGCAAGATTTGGCTTAAGGATTAATGGGTATGAATTTAATTTGGAGTTTAAAGGATTATTTGTGGATTTTTGATCATTTTTGGAGCTTGAAATGATGAAGATGAGGCAAGAGAAGAAAGAGGGAAGCAAGGGGAGAAAGGTCTCGGCCATGATGAAATGGGGGGGGGGGTAATTTTGTGGATTTTGTGAAGAAATTTCAAGAAAAAAAAACAATAAATGCTTCAATAAATGCTATTTGCCACCTTTCTTTCTTTTCTTTTCTTTTTTTTTAATTAAATCCTTTTGCCTAAAAGAAAATATAGGTATTTAAAAAGAAGGTTCTAAACTCATTCTTATAATTAGATTAGCAAAGATTCTCATTAGAAGTAATTTCCACAATTTACGTGTATAATTTACCACTTAAAATAATATTTTATTTGGGAAAAAATCTATTTGAACCAAAACTTCCTATATACCCCCAAAGCTCGCGCACTAGCTTTATTTTAGCTAAACTAGGTGCCGGCAAGTTTATACGGAAGTTTGATCAAAATAGGGTTAAAACGGAAAGTACCGACTATTTTACCCTAAAACGGAAAAATTCGCATAACGATTTCTAAAACTTTACAGATACTGGAAACTCCCAAATGACGGTTCAGAAGCAATGTCTAGGGAAGGTGTAAAAGTCGGGTAGAATTGATAAGAATCGAATGGTTGGACAGGAGTAGGATCAACATTTGGATAAGAAGGTGGTTGAAATTGTTGATCAAAAGAATTGGCAGTGGTGAAAGGAGTGAAAGATCGGCTAAGAGATTGTTCGATACGTTCAGCAATAGACATAGGTCTTGGAGTTACAACAGGACTCTCAAAAGGGGTATCAACGTATGAAGGTGGGGGAGGTTGAAACGGTTGATACAAAGTGGATTGCGGAGTCAAATTTTTTGTCCTAGACGCGTCTATTCGATCTTTTAAAGAAATTTTTAACATGGATGGGTCGTTCGAAGTTCGACCAAAGCAAGA
Source organism: Agapanthus africanus (assembly GCA_030015575.1). Taxonomy (NCBI): domain Eukaryota; kingdom Viridiplantae; phylum Streptophyta; class Magnoliopsida; order Asparagales; family Amaryllidaceae; genus Agapanthus; species Agapanthus africanus. The sequence continues at coordinate 291,710,306 of CM057340.1, forward strand.
ACCGTAAGAAGTGATGTCTTGTTGTGGATACCAAAGTTCGGCAAGAGTTTTTCTAGGTGGGGTACCCATGATATGAAGAGAAGAAGAAGAAGTAGAAGAAGAGAAAAGGAGAGGAAAAAGAATGTGATATATATATATATATATATTTATTTATTTTTTATTTAAGTTAGTTATCAACAAAAGAATGAAATATACACATAAAAAGAAAGACAAAAAAAAATCACGACACAAATACCACACACCTAATCGGTTTAGGGGTCACCTAGATTAACTATACCTGCTCAAGAACTTGATTGTCGAAGTAAAACTGTGTCGAGAAACGGGCTCAAGATATACTGATCATGAGGCCAGGTAAGTGCAGAGATAAGGGGAGGTTTTCCAACGCTTTTGCGAAGGTCCTTAATTAGATAACCCTTTCTCTTTTGGCGGTTTCGCCGTGAACACTTTCCTAGACACCCCGTAAATGATATACCGTTAAGCGGTGTTCTAAACATAGTTAACTTCTCCTAATGTGCGTGAAGTCCTTAAAGGTTTAAAGTCTAGTTTCTTTTAAAATTGTGCTGGTAAACGTTATGCTCAATTCGTGATTTGTGGGCCACAGAAAAGGTGATGAAATCATTTACCGTATGTTGTGGGGTTCGCTTGCCCTTAAGTCCGTATTAATGGATGCACTGCGCAAATCAATGGAAAAAAAATTATTCAAAGAATCAAACAATCGTTTTTATGTTAAGCACGGCACTGCAACAAATACGGGTTAGTCACTTTTAGCATTTGAGAGCGCACTTGAAAAGAATCCTGCAAAGATAGTATATTGGATACATCGGATTTGAGAAGAAGAAGGTGTTAGTAAAATACGTACCGATAAGTTTTCGGGTTAAGAAACCCTCATTGAATTGAATCCTGCTAGCTTGAAAAGTTTGCTTGCACGGGTCAAACTACCCGGATCTTTGGCACTGTACCTCGCAATCACCTTGACTTTGAATGTACCCTTTGCTCCACACGACCGCCGTACGCAAATCCGTAAAAATCTGAAAATGTCGAAAAACCGATTTTTAGTGCAAAAAAGCGATATGAATGCCCAAACTCTTGCACACCAAAAATTATAAAAATCAAACAATAAAATTGGGACAAAATTAGAACCCTGGAGCACAGAAAAAATTTTGGAAGCAAAAGGGGAAGCTTGGGTCCGCGGCACCGGGTTTTTGAAGGAAGTCGTCGGGCTCCTTTGTGAATTAGGGCTCCAAATTTCTTCAGTGATCTAACTGTTCTATTAGGGTCTCAATGGTATTGTTTAACTTTTCTATTTATTTCCAGAGTGCTTGCAGGTCAAAAATCCGGAGAGCAAAAAGGTTAAATTTGTTAATTTTTGTTTTGGTTTTGAAATTTTTTTCGATTTTTATTTTGTTTTTATGAAAGGTGTTAGGGATATAAAAGAGATGTACGGAGATTAACCCGAAATAACAAGAATAAAAACGTTACCGTCTCTCCGGCAACGGCGCCATTAGATCGGCATGCGTTTTTTGTGCGCGCCGTGTTTTAAAAGTTTTATTAAGTTTAACCACAATCAAGGACGGCGTCGCGTGTAGCTAGCCGCGGTGAGCACGGGTCGTCCGCAGGGAGACGGTGCGTTTTGCGTTCTTGTTATGACGAGTTAATGCGGGGGTCAAAATGTTTGATTCTAACCTATGTGTGTATATGCAAGTTTAAGTTTGTTAGGAAAAATAGGTTAGTGTAAGTTAGTGGATTCTGTACTCAATCCTTTGTGCCGAACTTGACCATTGAAGCTAGAGCAATCAGCAACAACGTGGATTAGGGTGCTTAAGCGTGGTATTAGTGAAATCCGGCTTATTGACCCTTGTCCGTCCGTTCTTGTCTCTTGACTTTAGCCTCCGGCCAAACCGAACACAACCGGTCGCGGTTAGGGATCACCGATACCTTGGTAGGGTAGGGTGCCTAACGGAGCGCTTGCGTAAGGTTTGGGCGGAGTTCAATTGGAAAATACCGGGCAAAGGAAATAAGAAAAGGAAAAGCTTAACATACAATATCGTTTTCTTTCTTAACAACACCATATTCACAAACCAACAAACAACAAAAAGAAAGAGAAAAGAAAAGATAAAAGAAAAGAGAAAAGAAAAGAAAAGCGATACAAGTAAGTAAATGGCATGGTAATAAAATGCAAGTAAGTAAATGACAAGAATTTAAATTGCAGAAAGTAAAGCAATATAAATAAAATACTAGGAACCCAAAATGAAATTACAAGCCATGGGTTCAATAACCTAAACTTAAACTTGCAAGCTCAATGAAGAAGTTGCAAGATCAAGAGAAGGCAAAGAACTCAGGGTGAAATGAAGGCAAAAATGAAAGCTTTATTAATCTCAAATGATGAAACAAACCTTGAGATCAATAACCAAAACTTAAACTTGCAAGCTCAATGAAGAGTTTGCAAGATCAAGAGAAGGCAAAGTGCTCAAGGGAACTAGCTATGTACAAGAACAAAATGAAAAGAAAAAGAGTTGTGAAACAAAAGTGTGACAAGAATGAGACCCCTTCCCTTGGTCACTGATCTGCCTTTTATAGGCACAAAATAAGATTAAACAAGTAATAAAAATAAGTTGACGTGACAGCAAGGGAGGGGCAGCAGGAAATTGGGGACATTTGGACAATGAAAAACCGGTGCGGCCGGTTTTTAGGGACATGTCGCAGTCTAAATCCGAGCATATGGGCTCATGTTTGTTGTGTGATGTTGTGTACTCTCGACAAGTCCACTGGTGCTGCTTGATTTGTCTATATAAACTTGGTCTGCACTCAAGGATTTGGAGGGAAACTTGTAGCTATACATCACATCACATCTTTTTGCATTTATAACACATCACCTCACTTGCCCTTGGGCAGCCCCCTCCTAGGTCCAAGCATCAAAGAGCTAGTGCACACCTGCTATGTGTTAGACCAAAATGTGTGTACACTTGTTTATTTGCAAAAACTCTTTGAATATCTGTCGGTTTTCAGTTCCGGCTGCAGTGTTGGCTCACAAACGTTATATCCGTGATTTTGAGTGTATTTCCAGTATTTTTCACGGATACCTGTAATCTGTAATTACTGAGCAGACATTGTTAATAGTACCGATATATACAAAAAATAGATAATGAATGGGTGGTATTAAAATGCAGTTTTCTGAGATGAACAGTGATATTTCGGGTTTATGATGTCTAAGGACATTGCGGATTCCAATTGTTGTAGTTTTCACTTTCTTTTCTCCGACCGTAAGTGTAATATATGGTGTATCGTCGGTTTCGTTGCTATACGTCAAGGACAATTGGGATACACATATTTACTTAGGTTGATGACATGTGATGTTATGTGTTGCTGTGATATGTTATATTGGATCGTCGTATTTTCAATAGCCGGGGTTTTTTGCGTGAGATGAGAGTTTTTCATTTTCATTCATATAAAAACTTGTATGTAATATTCTTTTATTAGGACACTTCCGGGTTGAGGATGATGTATATTATTTACTTTTCCGCATTAGGATAGACCCATGGCGGGGAGCACAAGTAACCGGGTTCTAGAGTCCAGTGGGAGACCATCTCGAGGAGTCAAGACCGGGTCTCCTAACTCTAGAATTGGTAGGGTTGCTTGCCGCTCTTGTAGGGGTCTAGGGATACGGGTTTGGCTATTCATCACGACCGTGGAATCCGTGTTTTTTACTTGCTTAATTTAAAACGCGGAACTCCTAGTATATCCAATATTTCATATGTTGACTTCTGCTGCAATGTTCTGTGATGAGATCATATAACTGCGTGAGACGAATGCTTTATATTATATATATGATATATTAAAAACATTGCTTATGTTTTGCATCCGCGCGAGTCCTGCCCCCGCTCTGTCATTTGTTAGCTAACCTAACGGTGAATGAGGGGACCCCGTGACGAATGCGGATTGTATAAGCGTACGTTGTATTTTCGTTTCTTCTGTGATGATTAGGAAGCAAAATTGATGGGATTTCATTAATAAGATTAATGAAAAGGAAAGAAAGCTAAAGATGTTGTGGAATCAAATTTTAAAAAAGGTAGCTGTTGTTTTGCATAGTTGTATTCCTTGTATAATATCCAGCACCTCATTCGATGAGGAAAGAGTCGAGATCCCTTCACAGGGAATGACCTCTTCAGAAAAAGCTAGCAGATTCTACACCCACTTGGTTTATTTTGAAAAACCCGATTTTAAAAGCGGAGCTTAAACCACTCCGTTTCAAATCACTCGATTCTACAACGATATCAAGTTCATTACGCAAAAGGTTTTCTTAAAAGCCTGTCGTAGCCCTCTGTCATTTCAGATAAGGATTATTTAGTATTCGTGCTGCGTTTGTTGACCTTTGTCAAGGCGTAGTGTGCGGTACCTGATTAGTGCTTTTCTGCCGCATATGATGCAATTGGATTAGGGTACTCGTACGACCTTGTTGACCTCTGTCAAGGGTCGTGCGGGTGGGTTTAATTCAATCACGAAATGTACGGGTTGAACTTGACTAGCGGCCTATGGTTTGTTGATCTCCGTCAAGGTCATAAGTTGCTAGGGGCAAAATATTATTGGGAATTTCAAGTGTTGAAATTTGCAATAATATTGCATACCTTCTATGAGAAAGTTGGATCCCGATACCCACTGCGAGTAAGAGTTACTCCTGGGAGAGTTTTGCACTTTAGAATTAGCCGATCAAGTAGGTGATTAGAAAGGTGTCAACGGGGTAATGCCTCTGGTAAAATGAGGTTTATTTTAATTAGGTCTGTGCGAAATCACGGGGAACCTCCCTCAAAGTACCGACACTAGCCTGGCTGAAAGATTGGCGAACTTGTAGGGTGTAATTAATCCCGGCTAGTCTTACCTTTTAGGATTTGAAGGAAGATTTGATTAAAACAGTGGGAGCCATCCTGATTAAATAAAATAATAACCAATCTAATCTTGCAAGAGCATACGCTAAAATATTTTCTTCTCTCTCTCTCCATGTAGCGACCATGACATGCCTTAATCAAGATAATAATATGGATGCATTGACCGAACCCGCTTGTTATACTGGGCTGGGGAATGTTGGTTCCGCTCTATCTTATAATTGTTATAAGTCCGAGCTGGAAATAGGGGAATATCCGGATTCCCACGCCACCCAAACGAGTAATGAGCATATTGATGCATCTTCTTCGGGTGTGTTTGTTACCGAGAACTGTTTCTCAGTACACACTATGTCCTGGGTATTAGATACCGGATCGGGATCCCACATATGTAATATGTTACATGGGCTAAAGAAAGGTAGAGAACAGGAAATAGGTGATCATTCTGTAAGAGTAGGGAATGGTGCAAATGTTGCAGCCAAAGCAGTTGGCGAATATCACCTTGTATTACCAACTGGTAATACATTGATTCTAAACGAATGTTATTACATACCAAACCTGATATGCAATATTATATCAGTTTGTTTATTAAGTAAAGAATGATATAATTTTGTATTGCAGGATAATGTTATGAACATTTTCCTGAATCAAAAGTTGATTGGATCAGGCTCGTTAAGTAATGGCATATACGTTTTAAATCAAACCACAGTTCTTAATGTACAAAACACACACAACTGGAAAAGTTCAGAAATGAATGAGTCCTTCTTGTGGCATTGTCGATTACGTCATATCAATGCGACATGACTAGCTAAGTTACATAAGGATGGATATTTAAACCCGTTTGAATTTACATCTTATGAAACTTGCCAGTCATGTCTCAAAGACAAAATGACCAAAACTCCGTTTACTGGACACGGAGAATGAGCTACTGAACTCTTAGGACTGATACATAGTGATGTATGCGGTCCCATGTCTACACATGCCAGGAATGGTTCCTCATACTTTATTACATTCCCTGACGATCTCTCAAGGTTCGGACATATGTTCCTGCTGAAACACAAGTCTGAAGCTTTTGACAAATTCAAGGAATATAAGTGTGAAGTATAGAACCAAACGGGTAAAAGTATCAAAATCCTTCGATCAGATCGGGGAGGAGAATACTTAAGCATGGAATTCCTGGACTATTTAAAAGAGAATGGGATTCTCTCTCATCTTACTCCTCCGTATACACCACAGCACAATAGTGTATCGGAGCGGAGAAATCGCACCATATTAGATATGGTGCGCTCTATGATGAGTACTGCTGACTTGCCTATTTCCTTTTGGGGTTATGTGCTTGAGACAGCTGCATACCTATTGAATAGAGTTCCAACCAAATTAGTGCCTACCACTCCATATGAGATATGGGAGGGGAAGAGACCATATCTTAATTTCATTTAGATGTGGGGTTGTCCGGCCTATATTAAAAAGAAAAATCCGGACAAGCTCGAGGCAAGGTCAATTATGTGCAAGTTTATAGGATATCCCAAGCATTCTCGAAGGCATAGCTTCTACCACCCTGAGGAACAAAAGGTGTTTGTTGCTCAGCATGCCATCTTTTTAGAAAAGGAATTTCTTGTGAAAGAAATTAGTGGTCATGAGGTAGAACTGGAAGAAGTTCCAGATACACAAACTACAACTGATGATTTGGTGGAGCCGGAGGATTCAATAGTCCGTGACGAACCTCAGCCACTCCGCAGATCTAGTAGGGTTCCTCATCCACCTAAGAGATACTACGGTTTTCTCATTGATGGTGGGAGAGAGGATTGCATCATGGAATATGATGACCCAACTAGTTTTGAGCAGGCCATCACGAATGACGACTCTGTGAAATGGCGGGATGCAATGCGATCTGAGATGGAATCTATGTACACCAACAAAGTATGGACTTTGGAAGTCGCTCTTGAAGGGGTAAAACCCATTGGGAGAAAGTGGATCTTTAAGAAGAAACGTGGTGTAGATGGAAAAGTTGAGACTTTCAAAGCTAAACTTGTAGAAAAAGGTTTTCGTCAACGACCAGGTGTGGATTATGATGAAACATTTTCTCCAGTGGCTATGCTTAAGTTCATCCGTATCCTACTTGCCATCGCTGCATACCATGACTACAAAATCTGGTAGATGAATGTTTAGACCGCTTTTTTAAATGGTGATTTAGAAGAGTGCGTGTACATGACTCAGCCAGAGGGCTTCGTAGATAGTGAGAGCAGCGGAAAGGTGTGCAAGCTACTTAAATCAATCTACGGATTAAAGCAGGCATCGCGGAGTTGGAACATCTGTTTTGATCTGGCGGTCAAAGAGTTTGACCTCATTAAAAACGTAGATGAGCCATGCATATACAAAAAGGTTGAAGATTGTAAGGTTGTCTTCCATGTATTGTACGCGGACGATATTCTCTTGATAGGAAATGATGTTCCTATGCTACACTCGGTCAAGCTCTTCTTATCACAAAGATTCTCCATAAAGGATCTGGGTGATGCCGCTTACATCCTAGGGATTAAGATCTTTAGAGATAGATCTAAACGGATGTTGGTATTGTCCCAATCCAGGTACATTGACACTATACTAAAGAGGTTTATTATGGAAGATTCCAAGCGTGGGAATTTACCCACGATCTCAGGAATCACTCTCTCCAAAGAGATGTCCCCCAAGACTGATTTGGAGAGGGCTCGCATGCAAGGGATACCCTAAGCTTCGGTAGTCGGGTCTATGTATGCGATGTTATGCACCCGACCGGATGTAGCGCACGCACTTAGTGTTGTAAGCAGGTATCAATCGGATCTTAGGGAGAATCACTGGACAGCTGTAAAGAACATTCTTAAGTACTTGAGAAAGACTAAAGAAATGTTCTTGGTGTATGGTAATGGTGAACTCCAAGAAGAGTCCTTTATCGATTGGAGCTTCCAGAGTGATAAGTATGACTCTAAGTCGGTCTTGGGTTTTTTCTTTACCCTCAATAGAGGGGCGGTATGTTGGAAGAGTTCCAATCAATATACCGTGGCAGACTCGACGATGGAGGCTGAATACATCGCTTCCAACAATGTCGCCAAAGAGGCTGTCTGGATGAAGAAGTTCATAACCGAACTTGGTGTGGTTCCGTCCATCGAGAATCCATTGCCTTTGTATTGTGATAATAATAGAGCAGTGGCTTTGGCCAAGGAACCCAGGTCCCATCAGCGGTCCAGACATATTCTTAGACGGTATCACCTGATCCGGGAGATAGTTGATCGCCAGGAGATCAAGGTCAGGAGAGTTGACACGAAGAATAACACCGCGGATCCACTCACGAAGGCCATACGCCAAATATAGTTTGAGAGACTCTTCGGGATGTTGGGTATGAGATACTATGACAACTGGCTATAGTACAAGTGGGAGATTGTTAGTTGTATGTATGCCCTAGATGCCATTATTGTACATGATTGTATATTATAGTGGATGCTTAGACATATATAGAGGGGACTTTCTTGCTCGACATGATAGTATGCTATCTGGTTGCTCTTTATCTTAACATGTATACTTGTATCTCTATACTATCACTCTTACATGTTGATAAAGCCTTTAGGATGTGTACTTGACTACCAGGACTATAATGGAGATCATACTAGTAGGGCCAGTGTCACGACCCGAAAGTATGGAACGCGACTGGCACTTAGATTACGAGACGTCTAAAGGCGTACCGTAACCTAAGTCAGCCAAAGCCCAGAAGAATCTAAACCAAAATCAAAAGAGAGTGAAGGAAAACCTTTAATGAAGACGATTTTCAAATCAATTAAGTTGCAAAGAATCCCTTTTTAAAACATCAAAAATTTCTGAAAATTTCGGCAGAGTCTCCCATGTATTTTCTACCCCCCAAAATGGGTACAACAAGATAATAAACCTGTAATCATAAAATGGCATCTCCAAGTGGGAGCTAGCTCTTCGCCCAAGGCGGATCACAACCACATGCAATATAATAGTAATATCAAAAAAAAAGAGCATAAAAGAAATGCAAAATACCAGAAAACACATGTCGGCTCAAGTGAGCTCGACCCAAAAGAAACCACAAATATACAAACCTCTCAGTCTCGTCACTAGGTCGCATATACAATATAAAGTGGTAGATGGAGAATACTAGATACAATGATAAAGCAAAAAGAAATAAAGTGTGCTCGCAACCCACCTATGGGCGATGTCGCGAGTCTGAGCAAAAGGAGCTGATGATAAGATAGCCGCTGCTACAAGACTGATGAGTCCGACCTGCAAGACACTGTGGCACAACGGGGGGTGAGTTGCCAGCTCGTGAGTAAATATAACATCTAATATGGCAATCGTAAGAATGCACGCAATGCACCACAACATGCATGTCCATATCTGATATAATGCCTCTAGTATGCATGCACAGGTATGCAATGTCATTATTAAGTCTTTAAGTGTTTTAATGCTAAGGGTATTGAATTCTTAACTTTAGAACATGAATATCTGTATAATAACTAAATACCATCAAAAATTATCTGAAAACCCGTGTCAAGCATCGACACCAAATAGGAATCATATCTGTCTCAATATCGGGCTCCGTCAGTCCGGATCGGCCCATATCATAAATCTCACGACAACGGTCGGTATCCTCCGGATATCCGCCGCGCCAGACATCACCGGTAGGTAGTCTTCCCCTGCCAGGCTCATCGTCTACATCTCGATCTTCTTGCCCCGGGGTACCATACCGGGCCCACCATGTACCCGAGACGGTTCATCCACTCCTCGAATCGGGTCTCGAAATCCAACAGAAAACATGAAAACTCATAGTGGACGACACATACATCACGAGAAAACCGCAACTTTGTTTTGAAAATGATAAATATAAGGTTTTGTTAAATTCTTGCGGTTTTCCCCAAAAATCCAGAAATCGCAGCAATACTGAAATCCTCAAGAAAATCATAATGTCCACATGTTATATATGATAAATGTCTATGATATCAATGCATACGATGTGAATTTTGCTAGAAATCTATATAAATATGATGATGATGCGAGGTATACGTATGCTATGCAATTTCATATATCAAGTATGAATGCAAGTGGCGATATTATGATAAACAGGTTCTATAGTGCAAGTGGCATGGCAATTACCAAAGGCGTGTGTGTCACATGAATAGTGCACGTGCAACAGATGCCAATGGTAATGGTATTCGTGTCCTACAAAGTGATATCGCATAAGTATGGATGAATGTCCATGCAATCTAATATACTGTTCACTATAAGGGTATGCAATGTCAATGAAGGGGTAAGCTAGCTAACAATATAAATCTTGCATAAAGTAGGGTAATCCTAACTAGGGGGGCGCCTTGCGCCATTCAGATGATTCCCCCATAGATGAATACATCTACTTACCTGAAATCTCCGCTAATCTGATCCGGCCACCGCCTTGCCTTTTCGCGCCGTGTCCGATGTTTCCCCGATCGATCCTATATTTGCACAATATCAAGCATAAGATTACAAAACCTAACACAATGCTAGTCACAACATACAATTATCCATGCCCTCGCATTAAACATAGCATGCACTCGGTGCGCGGAAAAACGCATGAAAATCGCTAACCTTTAACTAGAATTGTCATTTTGGGAAAATCGACTAAACTACAACCCGACTAGACGAAACCCCGCGTTCGCACACTCTAATAGTCCTATACGAAGCTAATTATATCGCTAACATAACGCATTTTGATCGCATTCTAATTTTCGTAAAAATCTAGCAAGCAATTTCAATACCGATTCGATGCAAACATCGAAATTTAACGATATCGCGATCACAATCCAACTCTAACATCCAATTTAAACTACTAGATGGACACAACACAATTTTAACCCAATTATCATACATCAAACCCTAATCTAGAACTTCATCCCTTTCTTTAAATTTCATAAACAATAATTTATAACTAAAATTCACACTTAAACTTTCTAATCTAGCATAATTAAACTACAATTAAACAACTAGATTAGAATTTTACCTTACAAGTGTTGATTCTCTTGCACTAAACCTCTAAAGTGGCCTCTTTTCTCCTTACTTTAAACCAATTTGGGGTTGAGAAGGGATGGCTTAAGGTTTTGGGTTGAATTAGAGAAGGATTTAGTGAATTTCGGTGGATTTTTGTGGATTTTTCAAGAGTTTTAAGCTAAACAAGAATGGGGAAACTGGGGGGAAAAACCTGAAGCATTTCGGCCAGCAGGTGAGGGAGGATGTTGTGGGGAAATTTTGAGAAGTTTCTAGGTCAATAAACATCATATGTTATCATTTAATGCTTTCATGTCAACCTTTTTACAAAAAAACCCATTTTTACTTCATTTTTTCACAAATTTTCCCACCCTAAAACCAAAAGTTTGCAAGACATGATATAATTTTATTAACACCATATTTTAGCTTATAAAGACTCCTAATTATGAAATTTACCTAATTAAATTTGTATTTATCACTAATTTAATGTATTTAAAAAGGCTTAAAATAATAAAAAAATAATTAATTACGAAATTTTTTTTATTTAACTAGATAATTATAAGTGACATTTTAGTGACAAAATTATGGTAATATCTTATCTAAATTTTGTATAATTAGGTCTACAATGAAAAATACCTATTTTGACTTTTTACGGAAAAAGCCGAAAAATTAGCCGATTACCGAAAAACTGCCTAAACGATTTTCGAAGGGTTACAATCTTCCCCCCTTAAAGAAATTCGGTCCCCGAATTTAAAATTTAACTACGCGTACCTTCAAAAAGATGGGGATATCTCTTCCTCATCTCGACCTCGGTCTCCCAGGTGACCTCCTCGCTGTTCGGGCCACGCCAAAGGACCTTGACGGACGGTATAACCTTCGACCTCAATTTCTTCACCTGCCGATCCAGAATGACCACCGGCTGCTCGGTGAAAGAAAGATCACGCTCTAGCTGGATCGTCTGGTGCTGAATCGCCTGGGAAGGATCATGAAGGTACTTGCGGAGCATCGAGACATGGAATACGGGGTGAACATCGGGGAAGCTGGGCGGAAGAGCTAACCGATAAGCGACTGGACCAACACGCTCTAGGATCTCGAAAGGACCAACATATCTAGGACTCAGCTTTCCTTTCCGCCCAAATCTCATCACACCTTTCATCGGAGAGACCTTCAGGAAAACATGATCGCCAACAGCGAACTCGAGTCGGCGACGGCGCCTGTCAGCATATGATTTCTGCCTGCTCTGTGCCGCTCTCATCCTGTCCCGAATCAACTGTATCTTCTCGGTCATCTCCTGTACGATCTTAGGCCCCAAAATACATCTCTCCCTGAGCTCTGTCCAACATACAGGCGATCGACATCTCCTCCCATATAAAGCCTCAAAAGGTGCCATCTGAATCGTCTCCTGGAAGCTATTATTGTAGGAAAACTCGATCAAAAGCAAATGACGATCCCAGCTACTACCGAAATCTAAAACACAAGCTCTGAGCATGTCCTCAAGAGTCTGAATAGTACGCTCCGACTGACCGTCAGTCTGCGGATGAAAGGCTGTGCTAAAACTCAATCGGGTGCCCAAAGCTTCCTGGAGTTTCTGCCACAATCGGCTGGTAAACTGGGTGCCACGGTCGGACACGATGCAAGTCGGAACGCCATGCAGTCACACTATCTTATTAATATAAACCTGGGCATACTGAGAAAATCCAAAAGTGGTCTTCACTGGCAGGAAGTGAGCTGTTTTCGTCAGTCGATCCACAATCACCCAAATAGAGTCGTACCCTCGACTGGTCCTGGGTAGATCGACAATGAAGTCCATGGAGACCTGCTCCCACTTCCACTCAGGGATGGGCAAAGGCTGTAACTCGCCGGCTGGCCTTTGGTGCTCGGCCTTGACTTGCTGACAAGTCAGGCATCTGGATACAAAGTCTGTAATATCCTTCTTCATCCTGTCCCACCAGTAAACCTCTCTCAAATCACGGTACATCTTGGTGGAACATGGATGCACACTGTATACTGATCTATGTGCCTCTTCGAGAATATCACGCCTCAGTCCCTCTGAATCTGGCACACACAGTCGACTCCCAAATCGATGTATCCCCTGATCATCAATCACGAACTCAGAAACTCTGCCCTGCCGAATCTGCTAAATAATCTCTAAGATACGGGCATCGCCGGACTGTGCCTCGCGGATACGGTCAAGTAACTGTGGGCGTGCTCTGAAATGGGCCAGCTGTCCCCCTGTAGGAGTAAACTCGAACTGCATTCTGCTGTCACATAACACCTGCCAATCCGCCGACGACTGCATCTGTACTGCGCTCAATAAGATAAGCTATCTCCGGGCCTCCTACTCAAAGCATCTGCCACCACATTCGCCTTGCCCGGATGGTATAGAATCTCGCAGTCATAATCCTTCACCAGCTCCATCCAACGGCGCTGTCTCAGGTTCAGATCTCGCTGCTGGAAGATATACTTCAAACTCTTGTGGTCAGTGAATATCTGGCACGACTCACCGTATAGGTAATGTCTCCAGATCTTAAGTGCAAATACCACTGCAGCCATCTCTAATCATGTGTGGGGTAGTTCTGCTCGTGTTTCCTCAGCTGCCGAGAAGCATACGCGATAACTCTGTCGTGCTGCATCAACACACATCCTAGCCCCACTCTAGAAGCATCACAATATACCACGAACCCGCCTGATCCTGAAGGCAATGCTAACACTGGTGCAGTAGTCAGACGAGTCTTCAACTGCTGGAAACTATCCTCACATGCCTGGGTCCAATCAAAAGGAACCCCTTTCCGGGTCAACCCGGTCAAAGGTGCAGCAATGCGGGAGAAATCCTGGACGAAACGTCGATAATAGCCGGCCAGACCTAGAAAGCTGCGAACCTCTGTAACTGATACTGGTCTAGGCCAACGCTGAACTGCCTCGATCTTCTTCGGGTCCACGCAAATACCGTCTCTCGTCACCACATGACCCAAGAAGTCGACACTGTCTAACCAGAATGCGCACTTAGAAAATTTGGCGAACAGCTGATGCTCCCTCAAAGTCTGCAATGTGATACGTAAGTGCTGCTCATGCTCCTCCCGGCTCCGAGAATAAACCAAGATGTCGTCAATGAACACAATGATGAACTGATCGAGATACGGCCTGAATACGCGGTTCATCAAATCCATAAATGCTGCTGGGGCATTGGTGAGCCCGAACGACATCACCAAGAACTCATAATGACCATATCGAGTACGGAAGGTGGTCTTCAGAATATCCTCCTTCCGAACTCGCAACTGGTAATAACCTGACCGTAAATCAACCTTCGAGAAGAACCCTGCACCCTGGAGCTGATCAAATAAGTCATCAATGCGGGGTAGGGGATATCTGTTCCGCACAGTAACCCGGTTCAGCTGACGATAATCAATGCATAAACGCATACTTCCGTCCTTCTTCTTAACAAACAGGACGGGAGCACCCCAAGGTGACACACTCGGTCGGATAAGCCCTTTGTCCAGCAAGTCCTGTAACTGATCCTTTAGCTCTCTCAGCTCCGCCTGGGCCATTCGATAAGGAGGTATAGAAATAGGCCCCGTGCCGGGGATCAAGTCAATACAGAACTCAATCTCGCGCTCTGGTGGCAGACCAGGCAGCTCGTCAGGGAATACATCAAGGAACTCTCTCACAATAGGGACCTGGTCCAAAGGAACCTCTGTGGAGCTAGTATCACAAACATAGGCTAAGAATCCCTGACACCCTTTCCTTAAGAGCTGACCAGCGCGAAGAGAAGAAATCAAGCTGGGAAGGGTAGCACTACGATCTCCCTGAATAATAAGAACCGGCTCACCAGGAAAACTGAATCTGACTGCTTTTTCACGGCATTCCACGGATGCATAACAGGTGGCTTGCCAGTCCATACCAAGAAGAACGTCGAAGTCTAGCATATCGAGGAGAATCAAATCAACTGAAGAATCTCTCTCCCCGATACGAACGGAACACGATCGGTACACAAAACGGGCAACAAAAGACTCGCCTACCGGGGTAATAACGACAAGCGGCTGATCTAACGGAGAAGACTCTCGGCCCAACCTCGGTGCAAAATACGTGGATACATAGGAATGTGTAGAGCCTGGATCAAATAATACCCGTGCATCAAAAGAACATACTGGCAGAGTACCTGTCACGACGGCATTGGATGCCTGTGCATCCTGAGGAGTCAACGCGAACACTCGGGCCTGTCCACCACTAATAGCTGGCTATGCTCTGCCTCTACCTCGGCCTCTGCCTCTGCCTCTGTCGCCTCGTCCTCTCTGAACCGGACCGCCACGCCCACGGCCTCTAGAAGCATCTGGCTGGCGTGAAGCATCATCAGGAGTAAGAAGTAAAGCTCTCTGAGAAGGTGGTGAAGGTGGTAAGGTCACATACGGGACTGTCGCCGCGTCCTGGCGTCCCATGGTACAGTCTCTGAAACGGTGGTACTGACTCCCACACCGAAAACATCCTGGAGACGACTGCTGGGTCTGTGGATATGAACCAAATAACTGACCTCATCTCAATCCTCTGCCTCCACCATCTCCCGGAAATAATCTATCACGATGTCTGCCCATCTGCCACTGAGCTGGCGTATCAGTACGGATCCTCTTCGGCCCAGAAACGACCGGAGTCTCAGAAATACGCTTCTCCAAAAGTAAAGCTGCATCCATCGCGGCAGCGTATGTATCAAAGTGCTGGGTGCCGATGGCAAGGAATAACTGTGTATCAAGCCCTCGCACGAACCTCTTTATTCTCTTCTCTTCTGTGTCGACTAGGTACGGAGCATATCGAGACAACTGGGTAAATTGTATATCATACTCCGATACTGTCATGCCCGGAGTCTTGCGTAAAGACTCAAAACTACGGGCTCGAGCATCTCGGACACTCTCCGGAAGAAAACGGGCAAGAAATGCAGCTGTAAACTCATCCCAGGTCATAGAAGGTAGACCTGCAGCTCGGCCTCTCTCTACTGAATCGTACCATGTCTGGGCAAGACCCTCCAGACGAAAACTCGCAAACTCCACCAATCTATCATCAGAACACCTCAACGAACGGCAAATCCGAGCCATCCTATCAAGAAATGCCTGTGGGTCCTCTGTCGCATCTGTACCGGTAAAAGCTGGAGGTCTCAATCTCATGAACTCCTGTAGTGAAACAGGGATAGTCTCCGTAGTAGCAGCAGGAGTGACCATCTGTGCAGCAGGTACAATCGTGGTCTGTGCGGTGGAAGGAATGTCCTCGGATCTCTGAGCCCGACTGGACTCAACTAAAGAACCCATCATCTGTCGCAACTCTAGCATGCCGGCCTCTAATCTGGCAATACGGTCTGGATAAGGCGGATCAGCATGACCCTGAGGGGTAGGTGTATCATCCCGCTCGATCCTCGCCTCAGACGGGCCCGCCCGAATCTCATCCCTAGCGGCAGCCCGCTGAGCTCTCGTAGTCTTTGGCGGCATCGAAGCTGGAATAAGAAACAGGACTGATAAGGACATTGCAATTGAATCAAGGAATGCAAGGAATCAAGAAAGGAAATACAAGCAATTATGTCCTAAGGTCACTTAGACGGAGTACCGTATCGTAAGTATGCCGCGGATCATACCCACGCTACGCCACTCTGCTTAAGTCACCTACTCCGTCTACCAAGGTCGTCCTACACTCAGAAAGGTAAAACCTATGCTCTGATACCAACTTTGTCACGACCCGAAAGTACGGAACGCGACTGGCACTTAGATTACTAGACGTCTAAAGGCGTACCGTAACCTAAGTCAGCCAAAGCCCAGAAGAATCTAAACCAAAATCAAAAGAGAGTGAAGGAAAACCTTTAATGAAGACGATTTTCAAATCAATTAAGTTGCAAAGAATCCCTTTTTAAAACATCAAAAATTTCTGAAAATTTCGGCAGAGTCTCCCCTGTATTTTCTACCCCCCAAAATGGGTACAACAAGATAATAAACCTGTAATCATAAAATGGCATCCCCAAGCGGGAGCTGGCTCTTCGCCCAAGGCGGATTACAACCACATGCAATATAATAGTAATATCAGAAAAAAAAAGAGCATAAAAGAAATGCAAAATACCAGAAAACACATGTCGGCTCAAGTGAGCTCGACCCAAAAGAAACCACAAATATACAAACCTCTCAGTCTCGTCACTAGGTCGCATATACAATATAAAGTGGTAGATGGAGAATACTAGATACAATGATAAAGCAAAAAGAAATAAAGTGTGCTCGCAACCCACCTATGGGCGATGTCGCGAGTCTGAGCAAAAGGAGCTGATGATAAGATAGCCGCTGCTACAAGACTGATGAGTCTGACCTGCAAGACATTGTGGCACAACGGGGGGTGAGTTGCCAGCTCGTGAGTAAATATAACATCTAATAAGGCAATCGTAAGAATGCACGCAATGCACCACAACATGCATGTCCATATCTGATATAATTCCTCTAGTATGCATGCACAGGTATGCAATGCCATTATTAAGTCTTTAAGTGTTTTAATGCTAAGGGTATTGAATTCTTAACTTTAGAACATGAATATCTGTATAATAGCTAAATACCATCAAGAAATCATCTGAAAACCCGTGTCAAGCATCGACACCAAATAGGAATCATATCTGTCTCAATATCGGGCTCCGTCAGTCCGGATCGGCCCATATCATAAATCTCACGACAACGGTCGGTATCCTCCGGATATCCGCCGCGCCAGACATCACCGGTAAGTAGTCTTCCCCTGCCAGGCTCATCGTCTACATCTTGATCTTCTTGCCCCGGGGTACCATACCGGGCCCACCATATACCTGAGACGGTTCATCCACTCCTCGAATCGGGTCTCGAAATCCAACAGAAAACATGAAAACTCATGGTGGACGACACATACATCACGAGAAAACCGCAACTTTGTTTTGAAAATGATAAATATAAGGTTTTGTTAAATTCTTGCGGTTTTCCCCAAAAATCCAGAAATCGCAGCAATACTGAAATCCTCAAGAAAATCATAATGTCCACATGTTATATATGATAAATGTCTATGATATCAATGCATACGATGTGAATTTTGCTAGAAATCTATATAAATATGATGATGATGCGAGGTATACGTATGCTATGCAATTTCATATATCAAGTATGAATGCAAGTGGCGATATTATGATAAACAGGTTCTATAGTGCACGTGGCATGGCAATTACCAAAGGCGTGTGTGTCACATGAATAGTGCCCGTGCAACAGATGCCAATGGTAATGGTGTTCGTGTCCTACAAAGTTATATCGCATAAGTATGGATGAATGTCCATGCAATCTAATATACTGTTCGCTATAAGGGTATGCAATGTCAATGAAGGGGTAAGCTAGCTAACAATATAAATCTTGCATAAAGTAGGGTAATCCTAACTAGGGGGGGCGCCTCGCGCCATTCAAACGATTCCCCCATAGATGAATACATCTACTCACCTGAAATCTCCGCTAATCTGATCCGGCCACCGCCTTGCCTTTTCGCGCCGTGTCCGATGTTTCCCAGATCGATCCTATATTTGCACAATATCAAGCATAAGATTACAAAACCTAACACAATGCTAGTCACAACATACAATTATCCACGCCCTCGCATTAAACATAGCATGCACTCGGTGCGCGGAAAAACGCACGAAAATCGCTAACCTTTAACTAGAATTGTCATTTTGGGAAAATCGACTAAACTACAACCCGACTAGACGAAACCCCGCGTTCGTGCACTCTAATAGTCCTATACGAAGCTAATTATATCGCTAACATAACGCATTTTGATCGCATTCTAATTTTCGTAAAAATCTAGCAAGCAATTTCAATACCGATTCGATGCAAACATCGAAATTTAACGATATCGCGATCACAATCCAACTCTAACATCCAATTAAACTACTAGATGGCCACAACACAATTTTAACCCAATTATCATACTTCAAACCCTAATCTATAACTTCATCCCTTTCTTGAAATTTCATAAACAATAATTTATAACTAAAATTCACACTTAAACTTTCTAATCTAGCATAATTAAACTACAATTAAACAACTAGATTAGAATTTTACCTTACAAGTGTTGATTCTCTTACACTAAACCTCTAAAGTGGCCTCTTTTCTCCTTACTTTAAACCAATTTGGGGTTGAGAAGGGATGGCTTAAGGTTTTGGGTTGAATTAGAGAAGGATTTAGTGAATTTCGGTGGATTTTTGTGGATTTTTCAAGAGTTTTAAGCTAAACAAAAATGGGGAAAATGGGGGGAAAAACCTGAAGCATTTCGGCCAGCAGGTGAGGGAGGATGTTGTGGGGAAATTTTGAGAAGTTTCTAGGTCAATAAACATCATATGTTATCATTTAATGCTTTCATGTCAACCTTTTTACAAAAAAACCCATTTTTACTTCATTTTTTCACAAATTTTCCCACCCAAAAACCAAAAGTTTGCAAGACATGATATAATTTTATTAACACCATATTTTAGCTTATAAAGACTCCTAATTATGAAATTTACCTAATTAAATTTGTATTTATCACTAATTTAATGTATTTAAAAAGGCTTAAAATAATAAAAAAATAATTAATTACGAAATTTTTTTTATTTAACTAGATAATTATAAGTGACATTTTAGTGACAAAATTATGGTAATATCTTATCTAAATTTTGTATAATTAGGTCTACAATGAAAAATACCTATTTTGACTTTTTACGGAAAAAGCCGAAAAATTAGCCGATTACCGAAAAACTGCCTAAACGATTTTCGAAGGGTTACAGCCAGGGTAGTCCATAAGTCCATCCTTTAATTGTTCTTCGTCGTGGGAGTATCGAGATAGGGCATCGATATTCCAGAGTCGACTTGCGTATACGTTTCTTGACCCATTTGATGGGCGATGGATGATCCCACATCCATTGGTGTTTGACATCAAAGATTGTATATGGGTGCTCAGTGGAGACTGGGTACACCGAACAGGACTCGCCGAGAACTCCTAGATGGTATTATACCTATCGTCAGATAGCAGTTCTCTGGTGACACTGGTACAGGTTAGTCTGTAGACCCGAGATCGTTATAGATTCTTATGTGATTCCCACTGTGCTTTGATTTCCACCCTACCATGTGTTAGTGTAATATGACCTAGAGGCCATTATTGTATAGTACTAGTTTGTATATTACATTTTGGAAGCTTGGGATATATACACGGATTTATGACAGTCTTGCTCAATATAGTAGTATGCTACTTGGTTTGCATCTATCTTAATATATGTATATGTTTCTTTTAAACGTATCGCTAATACATATTGCTAGAGCTCTTAGGATCTTTGCTTGACTACCAGCGTTGTGTTGGCAGTCACACTAGTGGGGGCTGGGTAGTCTAGAAGCACATCCTTATACAGGTCCCTAGTCGCAGGATTATCAATACAGGGCATCGATACTCCAGAGTAGACTAGTGTATACGCTTCTCTTCCCAGGAGGGGAGATGGTCTGTCCCACAGCCATCAGTACGTCGTACTGGAGATAGTATACAGGTGCTCATTAGGTTATGAGTTACACTGGACGGACTCATTGGGAACTGCTGGTTGGTAATATACTTATCGTCAGATAGCAGTTCCCAGGTGACATGAGTACAGCTTAGTCCGTTGATTTGATACTACTGCTTCGCCTCAAGTGTGTTCCCACTGTTCTTAGATTACTACCATACCACGGCTCTGCTGAGTCGTGTAAACAGGTAGTAGTTGGGTGCAGTCCCGAAGCACTTGGAGGCAGTGGCGGTTAGATAGGATTCGTCTCTCCCAGTATTGGGGGTTGATGTCGCGCTGTGTTCGGAACGCCATTACACAAAGTCCTTGGCCAGGGCAAGAGAGATTTATTGGTAGGTGCTCCAGTAGTTTCTCAGGGTGTATTGGACTATACTACGACATGACATATACCACTATTAGGAGTCTGACGTTTACCGCCCCCGTAGCCCCGATATGCGATACTCTTAGACGAACAGACCGGACTGTACGGATATTGTCACATACAGACTCAGTAGGAGTTCAGATGAGTTATGCTCAACGACTTTCTTATCGACAATACCTGGGGACCGTTATGTACATCTAGTACCGCTTGCGGCCTATGGTTAAACCCACTGCCAGCGTGGAGTCGAGTCTTTAGAGTCCCACATAGAGCGTTTCCCTGCATCGGGCAAAACGTGTAGATGTCGTATGGTTTTACGAAAGGGTTCGATCACGTGCGTACACTTGTGCACGCACGATGATTCGGACAGACAATACTAGTGGGCTTTGGTTTAAGCCGGATCCTAGTATTGTACTGATGGATTGTCTTTGTCTACGGTATTCGTATTTTTCGGAATACAAATACATGTATGTATATACAGACGAGGGGAGTTTTTTTAATTTGTACAAAAATAATTTTGTAGATGGCATGACATGTTGGAGATAGGGCCCTCAGAGTCAATTATTGGATCACAAGCATGTGGTTGCAATGATTGAGGGAGGACCTATCCCGGTGGGACAGTCTTACTCAAGATGATAGTATGCTATCTGGTTTATCTTTATCATCGTGTACTGCTTTAGGTGACCTTACGAGTCGCTATTGCACATTGATAGAGCCCCTAGGATTCTTGCTTGACTACCAGCAGTATGAGGGAGATCATATACGTGGGAGCTGGGGTCTATAAGCACATCCTTAAAAGGTCCCTAGTCGTGTGAGTTTCGAGACAGGGCATCGATACTCCAGAGTAGACTAGTGTATACAGTCGAGACCCCGACGAGGGGCGGTGGCCGGTCTTACAAGCCACTGGTGTCAGTTGGTTCACCTAAGATGTATACATGTGCTCATTGGCTTATGAGTACACCGGACAGGACTCGCCGGGAACCTGCTAGTTGGTATTATACCTGACGTCAGATAGCAGTTCCCTGGTGACATGTATACAGGTTAGTTCATCGACCTGAGATCGTTATTTGTCGCGTGTGAGTTCCCACTGTGCTTTGATTACTACCCTACCACGGCTCAAAGGAGTCGTGCAAACAGGTTTTAGTTGGGTACAGTCCCGAGCAACATGGAGGCAGTGAGCGGATCTGCAGGGGTTCGTCTCTCCCGGTATTGGGGGTGAGGTCGCGCTGTGTCTAGGAGAGCCAGTACATGAAAAGTCCTTGGCCAAGGCAGGAGATTTGCTGGTAGGTATTCCAGTAGTATATCAGGGTGTTCTGGGCTACACTCCGACACGACTTGTACCGCTTTTGGGGGTCTGACTTTTACCAACCCCCTAGGCCCGCCATGCGATACTCATAGACGAACGGACCGGACTGTACGGATATTATCACTAACAGGCTCAGTAGGGTGTCAGGATGAGTTCGCTCATCGACGTCCCTTTTGGTCAATAGCTGGTGTCCCGTCACGTATGGCTAATACCTCTTACGTGCTAGTGGTTAAATCCACAGCCATAGTATTGACGAGTCTTTAGAGTCCACCACACACAGTTACTCAAGTTTCAGGCGAAACACTGTAGAGGCCGTATGGAGATATGGCAGGGTTCGATCAGATACGTGCTGTATTGCACGGATCGTGATCGGACGGTTTTTACTAGCCGGCTTTGGCATAAGCCGGATCCTGGTATTAGACAGTGTAGATTTTGTCTCTTTGCATTTGTGTTCGGTGGGAATACAAATGCGGGCATGTATATGCAGTCACGGGGTTTTCCTGTAATTTATTATGGGATCAGTTTTCTGAAGTTGCCAGTTTGGATTCTGTTCCGGCCGGTTTTCTTTTGTTCCTTCGCGGCCGGACTTTCCGATGGAGGGGTTATTTGCAAGAGTGCAAATAACTTATTGTGGAGGGGTTTCTTGCATTTTGAAAGATTATGATAGATATTCATCATGAGATTCTTTTTCCTTCTTATCCTATGCATTTATGAGATTAGAATGAGATGAGAAATGATAGACTTTGAGGTGACCATTTTTCCTTATCTTTATCTTGCATTTTTCTCCTCTTGTTGTTGATTCATTCTTTTTTCCACCCACCACAAAAAAAGAGGCCGGCCATTCTTGGTAGAGAGAATGAGAGGGATTCATTTTTGAGTGGTGGCATTTTTCTTCATCTCATTTCATGCTAGGAAAAATGAAAGCACCATTTTTCCTTATCTTCATTCCTCCACATCCATGGCAACATAAACCTCAAAAGAGACATAGTATTCTTTACTACATTTACAGCAAATCTTGGACGCGTCGGCCAGCCAACTTCGTGTCCGAGTTGCCTCGGTCCAGAGGTGGGAGCCCGTAAAAGAAATCGTCTACGTGGTGCCCTTTCGACGAGGAGGTGACGGACGGAGATTCCGCGGGAGATTGGAGTGGAGACGAAGACCGAAGGACACAGATCGCTTGGTATATCTCTTCACCCATCTTTTAGTCTGCTAGAAGCTAGGTTAATGGCTCGATCCGGGTTAATAGTGCGCAGTGGTGCCGGTTTGCTAGTTTGCAAAGTTTTTCGTTTCCGCGTTTCCGTCGTCGGATCGACGGCTGGGGCGCCGCCGTGCACTTACATGACATAATTGTATTAATCATTTTAGTTTAAATAATTAATACATTTTATGTAAATGGAAATTAGGTGGATAATGCATGAATAAGGACATGGGAGCTTTGGACACATGGTGCTAATTTGACCCATGAGTCACTATATTGTAAATTGAACCTCATATCAATTATGAAAATAAATTATCTATGAAAATAAAGGTGAGAGTTCAGTTTGGAAAATAGAGAGAGAAAACCATTTTTCCTTCTTCATCTTTTATTGCACTAGAATTTCTATTGCCATCTCCTTTCTTCCCTCAAGCTCAAGAACACTCATAAGTTGAGTGACCTTAAGAATTTGTAGACTCCTCAATCCATCTACATCATCTACCCACTCTAGGTCTTCTAGTTTGGCACACTAGTTGATCTAGTTTCTTTGGTATAGAAGAGAAAGCTTGGTGGAAAATCGGGATTCTTCAAGTATAAGATTAGTAGAGAACCAGGTATTGCAAGTATCGGGATTCTTCAAGGTGATCAAAGATGTAGATACTTGTGAATGGTATTCAGTTGATAGTAATGTTTAAGAGAACTTGCTTCTATTTCAGGTTACTCATAATTGGAAGTACTCCTAAGTTGAGTAACGCTGATCGGCCTCCTTCCATTTAGTTGACATGCACTGGAGACAGCTGCATCATTTGAATCTGGTTCAATTAAATCAGTGCCTCTGTTTTTGTATTGGATATAGAACAGTTCATATCTTGACATTGTTAAGATACGGGGAGTTGTCCGGCTTATGCTTAAAACCAGACTCCGGATAACTCAAGGCACGTTTCTGTAATGGCTGTTTGTGGGTTGACCCGGGCTATGACGAGGGTTGATTTTCTACCATGTGGAAGATCAATAGTGATATTGTTCTTAACCCGCCTCAGTTTTAACAAAAATGGATTTTTTCAGAAAACAGTAGTCGGAGTATGGCAGAACTAGAAGTGATTCCAGAACCGCAAACGATTACTAAAGATTTTATATGAACCTAAAGATTCAATCTGGTTTGACATTCCATTAGCCACTCCGCTGATATGGTGGGTAACCTTAGGCACCCGAGAGGTACTTCGGTATGCTCAAGGAAGGTGGCAGGGAGGTTCTTGTTTACCCAGACTTTCCATTGCTGTTGTTCCAGACTGTGAGACCCGGCAGGAGGATGAGTATAGCGTCGTTCTAAACTGGCTTTAGAAGTGTACGTCTATATGACTCTGCCAGAGGGTTGTCGTGGTCAGTGGGAGCAGCGGAAGCATGGTGGACAAGCGGCTTATGTCTATTTATAGAGTAAAGCAGATATAGCGGAGATAAATCATCTATTTCTGATGTGACAGTCATAGGTTTGACTTCATCAGAATATGGGATGGATCTGTTAAGAAGGTAGTAGGGTGTGATGTCCTGGTATTTGACGACATACACAGAGTAGGAAGTGAAATTTCTATACTACGATCGGTTATACTTTGGTCGTCACACAGTGTTTTCTCCACACAGGACTTGGATATTATATCAGACATTCTGGTTACTAGATCTATGCTTTTAGATCTAGATTTGGGTGGTTTCCCAATCTGGGTACTTAGAAAGCATTCTATGAGTAT
This sequence comes from Agapanthus africanus, assembly GCA_030015575.1. Classification (NCBI taxonomy): domain Eukaryota; kingdom Viridiplantae; phylum Streptophyta; class Magnoliopsida; order Asparagales; family Amaryllidaceae; genus Agapanthus; species Agapanthus africanus. The sequence goes on from CM057340.1 coordinate 291,735,328, forward strand.
TTAGAATGGACGACTCCTGGCACGGTAGTATACCTGCAGGTGATGGAGTCACCTTCTCTAAAGGTGTCATACAGACTAAAGCGGAGAGGGATGTGCATGATTGACAGATCACTTGCTTAGGCAATTGAGTCAATCATGAGATGTCAAGTACCACACCAGATATTGTTCTTGCAGTAGGTGCAATAAGTTAATATTAATCCAATCCTGGAGAAACAGTCGGAAGCAGTTTTAGAACATAAGTTGATGTTCTAGGGATATGATAATAGAATTCTCCTTCGGGAGACGGTTATCATTCCAGTCTTCCAAGGTGACCTAGATGGCAGAGTGGCTGTCAGAGTTATAGTTTTCCCTCTGACGAGGGGCAGTATTTTAGACAGATGGTCGTGGTGGATACTGAGGGAAGGCATGGCGCAGGATACTGATTAAGTTCAGTTGACGATACAGTCTAAGAAGTTTGGATTTGGAGTTCATGTATGAGCTAGGTCCCATCAGACATCCAGACACATTCTAAGACAGGTATTGCTCATTTCGGGAGATGGGTTTCTCCGCGAACTTGAGATAAAGAGAGACATAGAAAGAAACATCAGAGCGGATCCACTCACTGAGGCTATTCCTCGAACGCAATAGTTTCGCAAACGATCTTTGTGAGACTGACTAGTAGTGGAGTTGGGTGTTCGGTATCACACGGGCTGTGAGTATGCGACATCGCAATAATTGGCCTTGAGTGCAAGTTGGAGATTGTTGGAGATAGTGCCCTCAGAGTCAATTATTGGATCACAAGCACGTAGTTGCAATGATTGAAGGAGGACCTGTCCCGGTAGGACAGTCTTACTCAAGATGATAGTATGCTATCTGGTTTATCTTTATCATCGTGTACTGCTTTAGGTGATCTTACGAGTCGCTATTGCACGTTGATAGAGCCCCTAGGATTCTTGCTTGACTACCAGCAGTATGAGGGCGATCATATACGTGGGAGCTGGGGTCTATAAGCACATCCTTAAAAGGTCCCTAGTCGTGGGAGTTTCGAGACAGGGCATCGATACTCCAGAGTAGACTAGTGTATACAGTCGAGACCCTGACGAGGGGCGGTGGCCGGTCTCACAAGCCACTGGTGTCAATTGGTTCACCTAAGATGTATACAGGTGCTCATTGGGTTATGAGTACACCGGACAGGACTCGCCGGGAACCTACTAGTTGGTATTATACCTGACGTCAGATAGCAGTTCCCTTGTGACATGTGTACAGGTTAGTTCATCGACCTGAGATCATCATTTTTCTCGTGTGAGTTCCCACTGTGCTTTGATTACTACCCTACCACGGCTCAAAGGAGTCATGCAAATAGGTTTTAGTTGGGTACAGTCCCGAGCCACATGGAGGCAGTGAGCGGATCTGCAGGGGTTCGTCTCTCCCGGTATTGGGGGTGAGGTCGCGCTGTGTCTAGGAGAGCCAGTACATGAAAAGTCCTTAGCCAAGGCAGGAGATTTGCTGGTAGGTATTCCAGTAGTATCTCAGGGTGTTCTGGTTTACACTCCGACACGACTTGTACCGCTTTTGGGGGTCTGACTTTTACCAACCCCCTAGGTCCGCCTTGCGATACTCATAGATGAACGGACCGGACTGTACGGATATTGTCACTGACAGGCTCAGTAGGGTGTCAGGATGAGTTCGCTCATCGACGTCCCTTTTGGTCAATAGCTGGTGGCCCGTCACGTATGGCTAATACCTCTGACGTGGTAGTGGTTAAATCCACTGCCATAGTATTGACGAGTCTTTAGAGTCCACCACACACTGTTACTCAAGTTTCGGGCGAAACGCTGTAGAGGCCGTATGGAGATATGGCAGGGTTCGATCAGATACGTGCGGTATTGCACGGATCGTGATCGGACGGTTTTTACTAGCCGGCTTTGGCATAAGCCGGATCCTGGTATTAGACAGTGTAGATTTTGTCTCTTTGCATTTGTGTTCGGTGGGAATACAAATGCGGGCATGTATATGCAGTCGCGGGGTTTTCCTGTAATTTATTATGGGATCAGTTTTCTGAAGTTGCCAGTTTGCATTCCGTTCCGGCCGGTTTTCTTTTGTTCCTTCACGGCCGGACTTTCCAATGGAGGGGGTTATTTGCAAGAGTGCAAATAACTTATTGTGGAAGGGTTTCTTGCATTTGGAAACATTATGATAGATATTCATCATGAGATTCTTTTTCCTTCTTATCCTATGCATTTATGAGATTAGAATGAGATGAGAAATGATAGACTTTGAGGTGACCATTTTTCCTTATCTTTATCTTGCATTTTTCTCCTCTTGTTGTTGATTCATTCTTTTTACCACCAACCACAAAAAAAGAGGCCGGCCATTCTTGGTAGAGAGAATGAGAGAGATTCACTTTTGAGTGGTGGCATTTTTCTTCATCTCATTTCATGCTAGGAAAAATGAAAGCACCATTTTTCCTTATCTTCATTCCTCCACATCCATGGCAACATAAACCCCAAAAGAGACATAGTATTCTACACTACATCTACAGCAAATCTTGGACGCGTCGGCTAGCCAACTTCGCGCCCGAGTTGCCTCGGTCCAGAGGTGGGAGCCCGTAAAAGAAATCGGCTACGTGGTGCCCTTTCGACGAGGAGGTGACGGACGGAGTTTCCGCGGGAGATTGGAGTGGAGACGAAGACCGAAAGACACGGATCGCTTGGTATATCTCTTCACCCATCTTTTAGTCTGCTAGAAGCTAGGTTAATGGCCCGATCCGGGTTAATAGTGCGCGGTGGTGCCGGTTTGCTAGTTTGCAAAGTTTTTCGTTTCCGCGTTTCCGGCGTCGGATCGACGGCCGGGGCGCCGCCGTGCACTTACATGACATAATTGTAGTAATCATTTTAGTTTAAATAATTAATACAGTTTATGTAAATGGAAATTAGGTGGATAATGCATGAATAAGGACATGGGAGCTTTGGACACATGGTGCTAATTTGACCCATGAGTCACTATATTGTAAATTGAACCTCGTATCAATTATGAAAATAAATTATCTATGAAAATAAAGGTGAGAGTTCAGTTTGCAAAATAGAGAGAGAAAACCATTTCTCCTTCTTCATCTTTTATTGCACTAGAATTTCTATTGCCATCTCCATTCTTCCCTCAAGCTCAAAAACACTCATGAGTTGAGTAACCTTGAGAATTTGTAGACTCCTCAATCCATCTACATCATCTACCCACTCTAGGTCTTCTAGTTTGGCACACTAGTTGATCTAGTTTCTTTGGTATAGAAGAGAAAGCTTGGTGCAAAATCGTTCGAGTGGATCATCTTGGATTAGAGGAAGCCGACGAGGAGGCGACATCCGTATCACTCCGAAGAGTTCGTGCAGGTGAGGAGGACAGCGGGACTGTAAGTCCATGCTACCTCTCCCGGTACTTTCGGGCATGTGGAATTTGTTGAAAAACAATTTTATAGAGGCGGTAACATGGACTCAAAACCGGATCTTTGTTAAACATCTAACTAACAACCTTACTAGGAGTTGTTAACTACTCGGTTAGGGGGTTATACCTTTCTTTCTTGAACTCCTTCGTCTTCAAGCCTCGATGGTTGTCCGGATCGGCTTCACCCCGTCGTCTCCTTGCACCGAAGATCGATCCACCTGAAAGCTTCTACCTTTGGCTTCTTCTTCGAACTTTGAAGAAACTAGTTCACTCGGTTTGCTAAACCTTATGAACTAGAGTGAGTAGAGGAATGTTTTGGTGTCATTTTATCTCTAAGGCAATGAGTCTCAACACATGAGAATGGTTTGCCTTGAGGTAGAGAGAGCAAGAGAAAGAGGGAGAGCTTGAGAATGAGAGAACTCAAGAGAGAGAAAGCAAATGATAGAATGAACCATACTCTTCTCATTCTCACCTCTCATAATCCAAAAGCCATCATAACAAAAATAGTAATCAAGTATTGTGTAAATGGTTTAAGTCAAAATGGCTATATCATTTCATGCACTCATTTTGCATAAATAAACAAGCAAGCAAATGTCTTTGCCATGGAATGATAGCCATTGTCATGATGATGGTCAACTAGTCCAACCTAGTCAACCGGTCAACAAAGTCAACAAGTCAACAAAGTCAACCCCTCAACAACCATGTCACTATAATACTTAATTAATATTAATGTTAATCATATATCTTATTCTCATTAGGGTTAAGCAAAAGTCAATGGTCAACAGTCAACTGTCAACAGTCAACAGTCAACAACCCCAATGAGAATACTCTGCCTCTGTCTGTCTGTCAACTGTGCATACACACCCGCATCCGCGTTCCGAGGAACACGAATACAAACGAGATAAAACCAATCCCAAAACGTACACTAGGATCTGGCTTAAACCAAAGCCCGCTAGTGTTAACTGTCCGGACACTGTACGTGCACAAGTGCACAGATGTGACCGAACCCTGTCGCAAAACCATGCGACCTGTCGCAAAACAATGCGACTTCTACTCTTTTGCCTAAAGGCGAATAGCTTTCTGTGTGGGACTCTAAAGACTCGACACTACGCTGGCAGTGGGTTTAACCACAGACCGCAAGCGGCACTAGCTGTGCGTAACGGTCCCCAGGTAGATGCCGACAAGAAGACTGACGAGGTGAAACCCATCTGAACTCCAACTGAGTCTGACTGTGACAGTCTCCGTATAGTCCGGTCTGTTCGTCTGATACATCGCATGGCGGGCCTAGGGGGCGGTAAACGTCAGTCCCCTAATAGCGGTACAAGTCATGTCGAAGTGAAGCCCAATACACCCTGAGATAACACTGGAAGCCTACCAGTATATCTCGCTTGCTCTGGCCAGGGACTATTCGTGTAATAGCTCTTCTAGACACAGCGCGATGTCAACCCCCAATACCGGGAGAGACGAATCCTGTCTAACCGTCACTGCCTCCAAGTGCTTCAGGACTGCACCCAACCACTACCTGTTTGCACGACTCCTTTGAGCCGTGGTAGGGTAGTAATCAAAGTACAGTGGGAACACACTCGAGGCGAAGTGACAGTGTCATGTCAGCGGACTAAGCTGTGCTCATGTCACCTGGGAACTGATAACTGACGATAGGTATAATACCAACCGGTCAGTTCCCGACGAGTCCTGTCCAGTGTACTCGTAACCTAACGAGCACCAGCATACTATCTCCAGTACGACGTACTAACGGCTGTGGGACAGACCGTCTCCCACACTGGGATGAGAAGCGCATGTGCTAGTCTACTCCGGAGTATCGATGCCCTGTCTCGATAGTCCAGCCACTAGGGACCTGCATAAGGATGTGCTTATAGATTACCCAGCCCCCACTAGTGTGACTGCCATCACAACGCTGGTAATCAAGCAAAGATCCTAAGGGCTCCACTAATGTGTATAGGTGATATACTAAAATAAACACAAGTACACATTGAAGTAGAAACAAACCAAGTAGCATACTTCTATTTTGAGCAAGATTGTATATACAAGGTGAATATCCCAAGCTTCCATTAAGTAATATACAAACTAGTATGATACAGTAATGGCCTCTAGGGCATATAGACTAACAATCTCCTACTTGCACTAAGGCCATATACTGGCGTATCGAAGACCTATCATCTCGATCAGCCGCTCGAACTGAGTCTGGGGCAAGGCCTTGGTGAATGGATCTGCAGTGTTATCTTCTGAAGCTACCCTCCGAACCTCGATCTCGTGGCAATCCACGATCTCCCTGATCATGTGATACCGCCTCAAGATGTGTCTGGATCTCTGATGGGACCTGGGTTCCTTCGCTAAAGCTATAGCCCCGTTGTTGTCGCAATACAGAGGTATTGGATCAACAATGGACGGAACCACCTGAAGTTCTTTCAAGAACATCCTCATCCAGACAGCTTCTTTTGCGGCATCTGATGCAGCGATGTATTCCGCTTCCATCGTCGAGTCTGCAACGGTTTCCTGTTTGGAACTCTTCCAACACACCGCCCCTTCATTGAGGGTAAAGACAAAACCCGACATGGACTTGGAATCATCCTTGTCACTCTGGAAGCTGGAGTCAGCAAAGGCCTCGATCTGGAGGTCTTTTCCGCCATACACCAAGAACATCTCCTTAGTCCTTCTCAGGTACTTGAGAATGTTCTTTACCGCTATCCAGTGTTTCTCCCCAGGGTTTGACTGATACCGACTTACCACACTCAGTGCATAAGCTACATCCGGTCTGGTACAGAACATCGCATACATTATAGAGCCTACCGCAGAAGCGTAGGGTATAATAGACATGCGATCCCTCTCCAAATCAGTCTTGGGAGACATCTCTTTAGAGAGGGTGATCCCGTGACAAGCCGGTAGGTTACCGCGCTTGGAATCTTCCATACTGAATCTTTTCAGTATAGTGTCGATGTACCTGGACTGTGAAAGTCCTAATATCCTCTTGGATCTATCACGATGGATCCGGATCCCCAGGATGTATGAGGCATCACCCAGGTCTTTCATGGAGAAGCTGTGTGACAAGAACCCCTTGACAGATTGTAGCATAGGAATGTCATTTCCTATTAAGAGAATGTCATCCACATATAAAACGAGGAATACTGCAGTTCTCGCTACAAATCTACTATAGATACATGGTTCATCTGGATTTTTGATAAAGCCAAATTTCTTGACCGTCTCATCAAAACAGATGTTCCAACTCCGCGATACCTGCTTTAGTCCATAGATGGACTTAAGCAACTTGCACACCTTTCCGCTGCTCCCACTCTGAATGAAACCCTCTGGCTGGTCCATATAGACACACTCCTCTAAATTTCCATTTAGAAAAGCGGTCTTTACGTCCATCTGCCAGATCTCATAATCGTGGAAGGCAGCAATGGCAAGAAGGATCCGAATGGATTTCAGCATAGCCACTGGAGAAAAGGTTTCGTTATAGTCCAAGCCAGGTCTTTGACGGAAACCCTTTGCAACAAGTTTAGCTTTATAGGTCTCAACCTGTCCATCTACACCAATCTTCCTTTTGAAGATCCACTTGCATCCTACGGGTTTTACCCCGTCTGGAACAATGTCCAACGTCCATACTTTGTTGGTGTACATGGACTCCATTTCGGTCCGCATTGCATCCAGCCATTTTACCGAGTCAACGCTCTGAAAGGCCTGCTGGAAGGTAGTAGGCTCATCATAATCTATGATGCAATCCTCTCTATCCCCGTCTATGAGAAAACCGTAGTATCTCTCGGGCGGATGAGACTGCCTACTACTCCTGCGAAGCGGCGTCGGAATGTCCTGTTCTTTTGAACCCTCTGGTTCCACTAAGCTTTCAGTAATAGCTCATGGTTCTGGAATTTCTTCCAGTTCTACTGTACTCCCTCTTATCTGGGTTTCCAAAAACTCAGTTTTTAAGAAGTAGGCATGACGAGAAACAAAAACCTTTTGTTCCTCTTCTCAGTAGAAGAAATATCCCTTGGATTTCTTTGGATAGCCCACGAACTTGCACTGTACTGAGCATGCCTCGAGCTTGTCCGCATACTGCTTTTTAACAAAAGCTGGACATCCCCATGTCTTAATGTGCTTAAGATTGGGTTTCTTCCCACACCACATCTCATATGGTGTGGTAGGCACAGTCTTAGTGGGAACTCGGTTCAAAAGGTATGCAGCTGATTCTAGCGCATACCCCCAGAATGATCGCGGCAACTCAGCGTTACTCATCATGGACCGTACCATATCCAATAAGGTCCGGTTCCGTCTCTCCGATACACCGTTATGTTGCGGAGTGTATGGAGGAGTAAGCTGAGAGAGAATTCCGTTCTCTTTTAAATAGTCCAGGAACTCGGCACTTAAGTATTCTCCACCTCGATCCGATCTTAGAATTTTGATACTTTTGCCGGTTTGTTTTTCTACTTCATTCTTATATTCCTGGAATTTTCCAAAGGCTTCGGACTTATGTTTCATTAAGAAGACATAACCGTACCTTGAAAAGTCATCCGTAAAAGTAATGAAGTAAGAATAACCGCTTCACGCATGTGTAGACATTGGACCGCACACGTTGTTGAGTACGAGTCCCAAGAGCTCGCTCGCCCTTACTCCGTGTCCAGTGAACGGAGTCTTTGTCATCTTTCCTTTGAGACAGGATTGACAAGTGGCATACGATTGATATTCGAACGGATTCAAATATCCTTCTGTATGTAACTTCATCAACCTTCTCTCATTGATGTGACCCAGTCTACAATGCCATAAGAAAGTCTGATTGATTTCCGGAGACTTTCTTTTGTGTGTATTCTGGACATTGAAAATCTGCGGTTGGTTTAATACGTATATACCATTGCTTAATGTACCTGACCCAATCAGAACTTGATTAAGGTGAATGTTTACAACATTACTTACAAACGCAAATTCATAACCTTCTTTAGAAGTCAAAGATACAGAAATGATATTACAAGTTGCGTTGGGTACAAAATAGCAATTACGCAAAACCAAAACGTGTCCATCTGACAACCCCAGGTGATAGTCCCCAACGGCCTTAGCATCCAAGCTAGCTCCGTTTGCAACTTTGAGGGTCATGTCACCTGCCTTCAAAACCCTACGGTTTCTCAACGCCTGCAAAGAATTACAGATATGAGATCCTGATCCGGTATCCAATACCCAGGAAGTAGAGTTTATTGAAAGACACTTTTCAATAACATACACACCTGAAGCTGAAGCCGCAACCTGCTTCAGATCTTGTGTTCTGGCCTTCCACGCCCTGCAATCATTTTTCCAGTGTCCCTTCTTATGACAATAGAAGCATTCTTCCTTATCCACAAGCTTTCCCACTTTCTTTGTTGATTTTGCCTTTCCCTTCGTATCCACTTTACTAACACCGCCCCTTGGTTTGGCGGGGGCTTTCTTCTTCTTTCCCTTGGCTTTCGTCTTGGACATAGAAGAGGAAGATCCTCCTATAAACAAAGTGGATGTTTCCTTACCTTTCTGTAGGGTGCCCTCTGTGCTCCTCAGCATGTTGAGGAGTTCTGAAAGTTCAACTTCCTTTTCTTGTAAGTTGAAGTTCAGGATAAACTGGGCGTAAGTGGAAGGAAGGGACTAAAGAATCAAGTCCGTATAGAGCTCATTCGCCAACGTGATCCCAAGGTCCGCGAGCTCTTCTATGTAGCCAATCATCTTAAGCACGTGTTCCGCTACCGATGATCCGACGGCCAACCTTGCCGAAAATAACTTCTTCGACACTTCGTATCTTGCGATACGAGACTGCTCTCCATACAGTTCTTTTGTATGGAGAAATATGGATTCGAGGTCCATATTCTCGTGCCTCCTCTGATGTTCGTTGTCCATAGAGGCAAGCACGAGGCACTTGGCCTTCGCGCAATCGATTTCCCAGGTCTTACGGATTTCCTTATCCGCGACGCTGGTTTTGGGACCTTGGACAGGGGGAGCTTTGGTGGTAAGAAGATACCCCAGCTTGTCGTAAGTGATTTCCATCTTGACATTCCTGAGCCAATCTTTGTAGTTTGGCCCTGTCAGTATGTTTTTATCTAGGAGTAACTTAAGTCCAGTCATGTCGATTGGTCGCTGCAATTAGGAGAGAGAAGAAACACTCAGCATGATGCTCTTGTAAGTTTAGAATGGTTTTTAGTTTGTCTAAACAGGATGGCTCCCACTGTTTCTCGAATCCCTCTTCAAACCAAAAAGGAAGAATTAGTCAGGAACAATCTCACCGTACAATTCTTGCTTAACCGTTCAGCCAGGCCAGTGTCGGTACTTCGAGGGAGGTTTTCCAACGCTTTCGCGAAATTCCTTAATTAAATAACCTCTTTTCCCTGTGGGTGTAGCCCCGCTAACACCTTTCTAGACACCTACTTGGTTTATAGCATTAATCGTTAAGTAAGAAATTTCCCGAGGAGTAGCATATACTCACAGTAGGATCGGGATCCAAATATCATCGCGTGACGAAACTGAAGGAATCCTACCAGAATCATCACACTCCAAATGGTATGCAACACTAGCAAGTTTCAGTTCTTTTGAAACTCCCGATGTGGATTTTTTGCCCCATGCTCTTATGACCTTGACTTTGGCCAAAAAATCCTAAGTCACATGTCAAGTTCTACCCGTCGTTCTCCAGGTTAATTTGGATCCACCCGCACCTACCCTTGACTTTGGCCAACAAGGCAGTACGACTGTTCCAAACCATCGCATCTATCTATGCTGCACATGAATACCCAATAGCTACCAATCACTATGCCTTGACTTTGGCCAACAAACATAACTTGAATACTATTGACTATTCATGTGAAACGACGGAGGGCTACGAATGGTTTTGGCGAAACCGTGAACGTAGTGAACTTGATATAATCGATGGAACGAGATAGCTTTTAAAAGGAGTGGCTCAAGTTCCGCATTTAAAAGTTGGTTTTGAAAAGAACCGAGTGGTTTTTCGAAAGTGTTCCAACGACTTTTGGTTTATTTTTCTTGCATTAGTTCTTTTAATGCGTGATATTCTTGCATTAGTTCTTTTAATGCGTCCCATCATTTAATCCTACCATTGCAGAAAACAACCAAAATATGACGTACGCTTATGCCATTCGCATTCGCCACGGGGCCCCGTCATTACCCGTTAGGTTACTTAACTAACGACAGAGCGGGGGCTGGGCTAGCGCGGCTGTAAAACATAAGCAACACCTAAATAATATCATATATAGATATATTGCAATGATAGCCATTTCAGATCACAGATGAACACATTGGATATACTAGGAACCAGCAATTCGTACGAGCCTGTAACGAAAAGCAGATTACACAGTCGCGGTGAATAGCCAATACCCCACCCAAGACCCCTACGGGTGCGGCAAACTACCCGCCAAGTACCCTAAGCGAAGCAACCTCCCTCAACTCCGTGAGTAGGCCACTCGGCACTTCGGCATACCCGGTAGTTTGTGCACCCCCTCCATGGGTCTATCCTAGGAGCAAAAATAGTAAAAAGAAATTATACAATGACGGCTACAACCCCGACCCGGTTGTGCGGCCATACAAATAATTATTACATCAATTTACAAATTTACATGAATTGAAAGAAAAGAAAACTCTCGTCTCACAACCCCCGGCTATTCACCCGCGACAATCCAATGAATTCATATACACATTCCAGCAACATTACAGATCACAGATTTGTATAACCCCTACTAATCGACATATAGCGATTAGCAGACGTTCAATACAAATATAACATCACAGATAAAAAACCCGTCAGCTTAAGTCTTTAGAAGTTCGATCAAAAATACGGATTTTTAGGCCCCAAACACAAAATTTTCGTTCTGGAAAATCTGGGCTGAAAAGACATATTTCAAAAATCCCAAAATACCCCACTGAATATGCTGTAGCAAAGAAGATCCAGAGAGGAGCCAATACGGCCGCGGAACCGCGGCAATAGCAAGCTATTGCCGCGTTTCCGCGGCGCTTTGATGAGATCAGAGGACCGTCTTTCTACAGTATACTCTAAAAACCCTGAGTCGATTTTTGAAGCATGATTTATTACTTTTACAGTACTTTGAAAATCGACAGCAAGCATGAATTTTTGGTGTATTTCGTGACTTTTTCTTTCATCGATCTTCTAGTTACTTTGCTAACATGTTAGATAGAGTTTAACTAGGCTCTGATACCACTGTAAGTCCATGCTACCTCTCCCGGTACTTTCGGGCATGCGGAATTTGATGAAAAACAATTTTCTAGAGGCGGTAACATAGACTATAAACCGGATTTTTGTTAAACATCTAACTAACAACCTAACTAGGAGTTGTTAACTACTCGGTTAGGGGGTTATACCTTTCTTTCTTGAACTCCTTCGACTTCAAGCCTCGATAGTTGTCCGGATCGGCTTCACCCCGTCGTCTCCTTGCGCCGAAGATCGATCCACCTGAAAGCTTCTACCTTTGGCTTTTTCTTCGAACTTTGAAGAAACTAGTTCACTCGGTTCGCTAAACCTTGTGAACTAGAGTGAGTAGAGGAATGTTTTGGTGTCTTTTTATCTCTAAGACAATGAGTCTCAACACATGAGAATGGTTTGCCTTGAGGTAGAGAGAGCAAGATCAAGAGGGAGAGCTTGAGAATGAGAGAGCTCAAGAGAGAGAAAGCAAATGATAGAATGAACCATACTCTTCTCATTCTCACCTCTCATAATCCAAAAGCCATCATAACAAAAATAGTAATCAAGTATTGTGTAAATGGTTTAAGTCAAAATGGCTATATCATTTCATGCACTCATTTTGCATAAATAAACAAGCAAGCAAAAGTCTTTTCCATGGAATGATAGCTATTATCATGATGATGGTCAACTAGTCCAACCTAGTCAACCGGTCAACAAAGTCAACAAATCAACAAAGTCAACCCTCAACAACCATGTCACTATAATACTTAATTAATATTAATGTTAATCATATATCTTATTCTCATTAGGGTTAAGCAAAAGTCAATGGTCAACAGTCAACTGTCAACAGTCAACAGTCAACAACCCCAATAAGAATACTCTGCCTCTGTCTCTCTGTCAACTGTGCATACACACCCGCATCCGCGTTCCGAGGAACACGAATACAAACGAGATAAAACCAATCCCAAAACGTACACTAGGATCTGGCTTAAACCAAAGCCCGCTAGTGTTAACTGTCCGGACACTGTACGTGCACAAGTGCACGGATGTGACCGAACCCTGTCGCAAAACCATGCGACCTGTCGCAAAACCATGCGACTTCTACTCTTTTGCCTAAAGGCGAATAGCTTTCTGTGTGGGACTCTAAAGACTCGACACTACGCTGGCAGTGGGTTTAACCATAGACCGCAAGCGGCACTAGCTGTGCGTAACGGTCCCCAGGTAGATGCCGACAAGAAGACTGACGAGGTGAAACCCATCTGAACTCCTACCGAGTCTGACTATGACAGTCTCCGTACAGTCCGGTCTGTTCGTCTGATACATCGTATGACGGGCCTAGGGGGTGGTAAACGTCAGTCCCCTAATAGCGGTACAAGTCGTGTCGGAGTGAAGCCCAATACACCCTGAGATAACACTGGAAGCCTACCAGTATATCTCGCTTGCCCTGGCAAGGGACTACTCGTGTAATGGCTCTCCTAGACACAGCGCGATGTCAACCCCCAATACCGGGAGAGACGAATCCTGTCTAACCGTCACTGCCTCCAAGTGCTTCGGGACTGCACCCAACTACTACCTGTTTACAGGACTCCTTTGAGCCGTGGTAGGGTAGTAATCAAAGTACAGTGGGAACACACTCGAGACGAAGTGACAGTGTCAAGTCAGCGGACTAAGCTGTACTCATGTCACCTGGGAACTGATAACTGACGATAGGTATAATACCAACCGGTCAGTTCCCGACGAGTCCTGTCCAGTGTACTCGTAACCTAACGAGCACCCGCATACTATCTCCAGTACGACGTACTAACGGCTGTGGGACAGACCGTCTCCCACACTGGGATGAGAAGCGTATGCGCTAGTCTACTCCGGAGTATCGATGCCCTGTCTCGATAGTCCTGCGACTAGGGACCTGCATAAGGATGTGCTTATAGATTACCCAGCCCCCACTAGTGTGACTGCCATCACAACGCTGGTAATCAAGCAAAGATCCTAAGGGCTCCACTAATGTGTATAGGTGATATACTAAAATAAACACAAGTACACATTGAAGTAGAAACAAACCAAGTAGCAAACTACTATTTTGAGCAAGATTGTATATACAAGGTCAATATCCCAAGCTTCCATTAAGTAATATACAAACAGTATGATACAGTAATGGTCTCTAGGGCATATACACTAACAGGGACAAGGAAAAGAAGGACTGGATTCTTGAGGTATAATTTCTGTACTCCACTTTATACTTCACATGTTTGTTGCTAGATACGGTTTAGATTACGATCTTGGCTATTAGTCAATGTTATGATGCTAAAATTATCGTTTTTCCACTTTCCGCCTCCCCGCTTTCCCGTGGGGTGTATTGCATCGACTTACAGTGGTATCAGAGCCAACTAAACCTAATCTAGCATATTAGCAAACAGTAGAATTTCGATCGTTGAAAAAACTCGGAAAACTAAATACCGAAAACCCTACATCTGTCGATTTTCAAAACTTTCTATAAAATTATTTCAGTACCATGAAAAATACGTGCAGGGTTTTCTAAGATGACACAAGAAATTTGAGCCACTGAATCGCCAAGACAACCGCGGATCCGCTGCTGAGTCGTCATTCTGCAGCGGAACCGCGGCCGAGTCAAGGCCGATTTAACTTTTATTTCTTCTGTTATTTCTTAATTTTGGTATTTTTGTTTCTGGAATATTTGGTTTCTACCCAGTAAGTTTCTGAGTGCTGGTTTGCATTTGGGGTAGATACAGAAAATATGTTTCGATCGAATTTCTATTGTATTTAGCTAATTGGTTCTTCTGTATTGTTATATGTGTTTGGAAATGTCGACTAATTGCTATATGTCGATTAGTCGGGATTGCACATATCTGAATGGTTTGTGTATATGAATATTGTTGGATCGTCGATGATGAATATCCGGGAATGTGAGATGAGTGTTTTTATCTTTCATTCGATGTAAATTATAATTTGATGTAATATTATTTTGCGGGGCACATCCGGGTTGAGGTTGTAGCCACCGTTGTATTATTTCTTTTTACTGTTTTCTGCTCCTAGGATAAGACCCAAAGTGGGGTGCACAAACTACCGGGTTCTTTGAAGAGCTGAGTAGCCTACTCACTTTGTTGAGGGAGGTTGCTTTACTTCTGGAATTTGGTGGGTAGTTTGCCGCACCCGTAGGGGTCTGGGGTGGGGTTTTGTTATTCATCACGACCGTGGAATCCGTCTTTCGTTACAGGCTTAAACGAAACGCGGAATTCTTAGTATATCCAATGTGTTCATCTGTGATCTGGAATGCCTATTATTGCGTCTGACGAATGCTATTATTATATATGTTATATAATAGACGCTACTTATGTTTTAAATTCACGCTAGTCCAGCCCCCGCTCTGGCGTTAGTTAAGTAACCTAACGGTGTTAGACTGGGTCTAGTGGCGAATGCGGATGGCATAAGTAGACGTTGTATTTTCGTCTTTTTCTGTGATGATAGGTGTAAATATTGGGACTGCATTATATTAATGCAAAGAAAATAAACCAAAGCCGAATCATTGGAACAAAATATAAAACTACTCGGTTTTTTCAAAACAGCAAACTTTTTAAATGCGGAGCTTAAACCACTCCTTTTAAAAAGCTATCAAGTTCCTTCGATTATATCAAGTTCGCTACGTTCACGGTTTTACCAAAACCATTCGTAGCCCACTGTCATTTCATATGAATAGTCAATATTATTCAAGCTATGTTTGTTAGACTTAGTCAAGGCATAGTGATTGGTAGCTGCTGGATATTCATATGAAGCATAGATAGATACGTTAGTTTGGGATAGTCGTACTACTTTGTTGGCCATAGTCAAGGGTATGTACGGATGGGTTCAAATTAACCTGGAGAATGACGGGTAGAACTTGACATGTGACTTATGATTTGTTGGCCATAGTCAAGGTCATAAGAGCATGGGGAAAAAATCCACATCGGGAGTATCTAAAGAAACCGAAACTTGCTAGTGTTGCATACCATTTGGAGTGTGATAATTTTGGTCGGATTCCTTCAGCTTTATCACAAGATGATGTTTGGATCCTGATCCTACTGTGAGTATATGCTACTCCTCAGAAGATTTTTTTCACTAAACGATCAATGCTATAAACCTAGTAGGTGTCTAGAACGGTGTTAGAGAGGTTATGCCTCCAGGGAAAAGAGCTTATATAATTAAGGAACTTCGCAAAAGCGTTGGAAAACCTCCCTTGAAGTAGCAACACTAGCCTGGCTGAACGGTTAAGCAAGAATTGTACGGTGAGATTAATCCTGACTAATTCCTCTTTTGTAGTTTGAGGAGGGATTCGAGAAACAGTGGGAGCCATCCTGTTTAGATAAATTAAAAACCATTCTAATCTTGCAAGAGCAACATGCTAAAATGTTTCTTCTCTCTCTCTTAATTGCAGCGACCAAACATGTCAGGCCTTAAGTTGCTATTAGATAAAAATATATTGACAAGGCCAAACTATAGAGATTGGTTCAGGAATTTCAAGATGGTAATCACTTATAACAAATTGGTCTATCTTCTCACCACTAAAGCCCCTGCCGTCCCAGGTCCAGAATCCAGTGTCGCGGATAAGGAAATCCGTAAGACCTGGGAGATTGACTGCGCGAAAGCCAAGTGCCTCGTGCTAGCCTCGATGGACAATGAACATCAAAGGCGGCACGAGAATATGGATCTAGAATCCATATTCCTCTATACCAAGGAATTATATGGGGAGCAATCTCGTATCGCAAGATACGAGACCTCAAAGAAACCTTTTCAAGCGAAGTTGGCCATCGGATCATCTGTAGGGGAACACGTCTTTAAGATGATTAGCTACATTAAGGAGCTCGCGGACCTCGGGACCACGTTAGAGAATGAGCTGTATACAGAATTGATTCTCCAGTCTCTTCCTTCCACCTACGCCCAGTTTATCTTGAATTTTAATATTCAAGGTAAAGAAATTGAACTTCCGGAACTTCTCACCATGTTGAGGAGTGCTGAGGGCACCCTGCAGAAAGTCAGGGAAACACCCGCTCTGTTTGTTGGTGGAGCTTACTCTTCTAGATTCAAGACGAAAGCCAAAGGAAAGAAGAAGAAGGCCCCTACCAAATCGAGAGGCAGTGTTAGTAAGGTGGAAGCAAAGGGAAAAGAAAACGTTGGGGGGCAAACGGTAGGGAAGGAAGAATGCTTTTATTGTCACAAGAAGGGCCATTGGAAGAAGGATTGCAGGGCCTGGAAAGCCCAAAACAAAGGAGCGAAGCAGGTTGTGGCTTCGGCTTCAGGTGTGTATGTTATTGAAAATTGTTTGTCAATCAACTCTACTTCCTGGGTATTGGATACCGGATCAGGATCTCATATCTGTAATTCTTTGCAGGCACTGAGAAGACGTAGAGTTTTGATGGCGGGTGATATGACCCTCAGAGTTGCAAACGGAGCAAGCATGGATGTTGTGTCCGTGGGGGAATATCACTTAGGATTGACTAGTGGACATGTTTTGGTTTTGCGCAACTTTTATTATATACCTAGTTTGACTTGTAATATCATATCTGTATCTTTAATATCTAAAGAAGGTTATGATTTTACATTTGTAAGCGATGTCGTTAACAACCACCTTAATCTTAGTTTGATTGGGTCGGGTATATTAAGCAACGTTAATACGTATTAAACCAACTGCAGATTTTCAATGTCCAGAATACACACAAAAGAAAGTCTCCAGAATTAAATCATGCTTTCTTATTGCATTATAGACCGGGTCACATCAACGAAACAAGGTTGACTAAGTTACATAAAGAAGGATATTTCGATCCGTTCGAATATCAATCCTATGCAACTTGTCAATCATGTCTCAAGGGAAAGATGACAAAAGCTCCGTTTACTGGACACGGAGAAAGAGCGAGCGAGCTCTTCGGAGTCATACACAGCGACGTATGTGGTCCAATGTCTACAACTGCAAAAATTGGTTATTCCTATTTCATTACTTTTACGGATGATTTCTCAAGGTATGGACATGTCTTCTTGATGAAACATAAATCCGAGGCCTTTTGGAATTTCCGAGAATATAAGAATCAAGTGGAAAACCAAACCCGCAAAAGTATCAAGACACTAAGATCTGATCAAGGTGGTGAATACTTGAGTGCCGAGCTCCTGAATTACCTAAAATAGAAAGGAATTATCTCTCAGCTTACTCCTCTAAACACACCACAACACAATGGTGTATCGGAAAGGAGGAATAGAACCCTATTGGATATGGTTCGTTCCATGATGAGTAAAGCCGAGTTACCGCGATCTTTCTGGGGTTATGCACTCGAATCAGCTGCATATCTTTTGAACCAGGTTCCTACTAAGTCAGTGCCTACCACACCATATCAGATGTGGAGTGGGAAGAAACCCTGTCTTAAACACCTTAAGACATGGGGATGTCCAGCTTTTGTTAAAAAGCAGCATGCGGACAAACTCGAGGCACGCTCAGTACAGTGCATGTTTGTGGGATACCCAAAAAACTCTAAGGGGTATCTTTTCTATTACGCAGAGGAACAAAAGGTGTTTGTTTCTCATCATGCCTGCTTCTTGGAAACTGAATTTTTAGAAAATCAGATAAGTGGGAGCGCAATAGAACTGGAAGAAATTCCAGAACCACAAGCTATTACTGAAAGCGTAGTCGAACCAGAAAATTCAAAAGAACGGGACATTCCCGAGCCACTCCGCAGGAGTAGTAGGCTATCTCATCCGCCCGAGAGATACTATGATTTTCTCATAAACGGGGATAGAGAAGATTGCATCATTGACGATGATGATCCAACTAGCTTCCAGCAAGCCATTCAGAGAGGCGACTCGGTAAAATGGATGGATGCAATGCAGACCGAAATGGAGTCCATGTACACCAACAAAGTATGGACTTTGGACTTTGCTCCAAAATGGGTAAAACTCGTTGGCTGCAAATGGATCATCAAAAGAAGATTGGTGTAGATGGACAGGTTGAAACCTATAAGGCTAGACTTGTTGCAAAAGGTTTTCGTCAAAGACCTGGTTTGGACTATGATGAAACCTTTTCTCCAGTAGCTATGCTCAAATCCATTCGGATTATTCTTGCCATTGCTGGCTTCTACGATTATGAAATATGGCAGATGGACGTAAAGATAGCTTTCCTAAATGGACATTTAGAAAAGTGCATCTATATGGATCAGCCAGAAGGTTTTAATCAGGGTGGGAGCAGCGAAAAAGTGTGCAAGCTGCTTAAGTTCATTTATGGACTAAAGTAGGCATCGTGGAGTTGGAACATCTGTTTCGATGAGACAGTCAAAGATTTTGACTTTATCAAAAATCCAGATGTACCATGCTTATATAGTAAGATTATAGGGAGAACTGTAGTGTTCCTCTTATTATACGTGGATGACATTCTCTTGATAGGAAATGACATTCCTACACTACAATCTGTCAAAAGATTATCGCAAAGGTTCTCCATGAAAGACCTGGGTGATGACTCTTACATTCTTGGGATCTGGATCTATCGTGATAGATCAAAGAGGATGTTGGGACTTTCACAGTCCAGGTATATTGACACCATACTGAAAAGATTCAGTATGGAAGATTCCAAATGCGGTAACCTACCGGTTTGTCACGCAGTCACCGTATCCAAAGAGATGTCTCCCAAGACTGATTTGGAAAGGGATCACATGTATATTATACCCTACGCTTCAGCAGTAGACTCAATAATGTATGCGATGTTATGTACCAGACCAGATGTAGCTTACGCACTAAGCGTGGTAAGCCGGTATCAGTCAGACCTAGGAGAGAACCACTGGGTAGCGGTAAAGAACATTCTCAAGTACCTGAGAAGGACTAAGGAGATATTCTTGGTGTATGGTGGAAAAGACCTCCAGATCGAGGCTTTTGCTGACTCCAGCTTCCAGAGTGATAAGGATGACTCAAAGTCCATGTCGGGTTATGTATTTACCCATAATGGAGAGGCGGTGTGTTGGAAGAGTTCCAAGCAGGATACCGTGACAACAACGGGGCTATAGCTTTAGCAAAGGAACCCAGGTCCCATAAGAAGTCCAGACACATCTTGAGACGGTATCACCTGATCAGGGAGATCGTGGATCGCCGGGAGATCGAGGTTCGGAGAGTTTCTATAGAGGACAACACTGCAGATCCATTCACAAAGGCCATCTCTCAGATGCAGTTCGAAAGGCTAATCGAGATGATAGGTCTGCGATATGCCAGCACATGGCCCTAGTGCAAGTGGGAGATTGATAGTGTAATATGCCCTAGAGTCCATTATCGTATAGTACTAGTTTGTATATTACATTTTGGAAGCTTGGGATATATACACGGATTTATGACAGTCTTACTCAATATAGTAGTATGCTACTTGGTTTGTATCTATCTTAAATTTGTATATGTTTCTTTTAAACGTATCGCTCATACATATTGATAGAGCCCTTAGGATTTTTTCTTGACTACCAGCGTTGTGATGGCAGTCACACTAGTGGGGGTGGGTAGTCTATAAGAATATCCTTATACAGGTCCCTAGTCTCAGGATTATCGATACAGGGAATCGATACTCCAGAGTAGACTAGTGTATACGCTTCTCTTCCCAGGAGTGGAGATGGTCTGTCCCACAGCCATCAGTACGTCGTACTGGAGATAATATACAGGTGCTCATTAGGTTATGAGTTACACTGGACGACCTCATTGGGAACTGCTGGTTGGTAATATACCTATCGTCAGATAGCAATTCCCAGGTGACATGAGTACAGCTTAGTTCGTTGACTTGACACTGCTTCTTCGCCTCAAGTGTGTTCCCACTGTTCTTAGATTACTACCCTACCACGGCTCTGCTGAGTCGTGCAAACAGGTAGTAGTTGGGTGCAGTCCTGAAGCACTTGGAGGCAGTGGCGGTAAGATAGGATTCTTCTCTCCCGGTATTGGAGGTTGATGTTGCGCTGTGTTCGGAACGCCATTACACAAAGTCCCTGGCCAGGGAGATGCTCCAGAAGTTTCTCAGAGTGTATTGAACTGTACTCTGACATGACTTATACCACTTGTTGGAGATAGTGCCCTCAGAGTCAATTATTGGATCACAGGCACGTGATTGCAATGATTAAGGGAGGACCTATCCCGGTAGGACAGTCTTACTCGAGATGATAGTATGCTATCTGGTTTATCTTTATCATCGTGTACTGCTTTAGGTGACCTGATATGTCGCTATTACACGTTGATAGAGCCCCTAGGATTCTTGCTTGACGACCAGCAGTATGATGGCGATCATATACGTGGGAGCTGGTAGTCTATAAGCACATCCTTAAAAGGTCCCTAGTCGTAGGAGTTTCGAGACAGGGTATCGATACTCCATTAGTAGACTAGTGTATACAGTCGAGACCCCGACGAGGGGCGGTGGCCGGTCTCACAAGCCATTGGTGTCCGTTGGTTCACCTAAGATGTATACAGGTGCTCATTGGGTTATGAGTACACCGGACAGGACTCGCAGGGAACCTGCTAGTTGGTCTTATACCAGACGTCAGATAGCAGTTCCCAGGTGACATGTGTACAGGTTAGTTCATCGACCTGAGATCGTCATTTGTCTCGTGTGAGTTCCCACTGTGCTTTGATTACTACCCTACCACGGCTCAAAGGAGTCGTGCAAACAGGTTTTAGTTGGGTACAGTCCCGAGCCACATGGAGGCAGTGAGCGGATCTTCAGGGGTTCGTCTCTCCCGGTATTGGGAGTGAGGTCGCGCTGTGTCTAGGAGAGCCATTACGCAAAGCCCTCGGCCGAGGCAGGAGATTTACTGGTAGGTATTCCAGTAGTATCTCAGGGCGATCTGGGCTACGCTCCGACACGACTTGTACCGCTTTTGGGGGTCTGACTTTCACCAACCCCCTAGGCCCGCCATGCGATACTCATAGACGAACGGACCGGACTGTACGGATATTGTCACTGACAGGCTCAGTTGGGTGTCGGGGTGAGCTTCCTCATCGACGTCCCTTTTGGTCAATAGCTGGTGGCCCGTCACGTATTGGCTTATACCTCTGACGTGCCAGTGGTTAAATCCACAGCCATAGTATTGACGAGTCTTTAGAGTCCACCACACTTTCAGTTACTCAGCTTTCGGGCGAAACGCTGTAGAGGCCGTATGGAGATATGGCAGGGTCCGATCAGATACGTGCGGTATTGCACGGATCAGGATCGGACAGTTTTGTACTAGTGGCCGTATAGTTATATGGCAGGGTTCGATCAGATACGTGCGGTATTGCACGGATCAGGATCGAACGGTTTTTACTAGCCGGCTTTGGTTTAAGCCGGTACTAGTTTAGTACAGTGTAGATTTTGTCTCATTGCATTTGTATCCGGTCGGAATACAGATGCAGGTGTGTATGCACAGTGTCGGGGTTTTCCTGTAATTTATTACGGGACCAGTTTTCTGGAGTTGCCAGTTTGCATTCCGTTCCGGCCGGTTTTCCTTTGTTCTTTCCCGGCCGGACTTTTCCGATGGAGGGGGTTATTTGCAGTTTTGCAAATAACACTTTGTGGAGGGGTTTTCTTGCATATATATTGATTATGACACCTTTCATTTCTTTTGCTCCATGCTTTTGAATTGAGAGATATGAAAGGTTATGGGTTGAATAGTGTGAAGCATGGTTGATGTTTTGTTGACCTTGGATGTGGTCACCTTTTCTTAGCTCCTACACTCACCTCCCTTTGTGTGATGATATTCATTCCTCCACCATTCTCTTTCTCACTTAAAAAAAAAAAGTCTTTCATGGTTATGAAAAAAAAGAGAGAGGAAGAAAAAGAGAGAGAGGAAGAAAAAGAAAGAGAGAAAGAAAAAGAATGAGAGAGTTCATCTTGATTATGTGAGGAATTCTTCATCTCCTTCTTCTTCTTGTTTTAGAAAAATGAAAGCACCATTTTTCTTAACCCCAATCCTCCATCATGGCAACTACAAACCCCAAATGAGATTAGCATTATCTACTACACTTCCTACAGCACATCTTGAGCATGTCGAGTTGCCGGCTTCATGCTCGAGTTGCCTCGGTATTGAGGCGGGAGCCCGTAAAAGACGAAGGCGATGTGGTGCCCTTTCCGGCGAGGAGGCGACGATATGGAGACTACACTTTCCGCGGGAGATCGGGGCGATGATGAGAAGACCGGAGGACTCGGATCTCTTGGTATACTTCTCACCCTATCTCTTGATTGCTAGCGTAGGTTAATGGTTAACGATCCGGGTTTTCTTTGTCCGCGGTAGCGCCGGTTTCCGAGTAAGGAAAAATTTTTGATTCCGCAATTTGGCCTCGAGTAAGACGGCCGGGGCGCTGCCGTGGCGCAACATGGTATCAGAGCCACGCCATTAACCTTACCTAGCTTCGTTTGATGTGTTTGCGTTTCCGATCGACCGAAATTTCCAAAAACCGTATTTTAGTGTACATCAGTTTTCTGTCGATTTTTTCCGGGCTCGAAAAATTTTTCAGGTGATTGCAGAATGATGTACAGGGAATTATAAGACATCTGGGAAATTTTGGTCACGAGTTACTGTATATCCGCCGCGGAAGCGCGGCGCAACCCTCCTTCGCGCCGCTCTTCCGCGGCGGTTTAGTTTGGTCTCTGAACCAGAATTTTCCAGTGAGGTTTTTACATTAAAATAGGGTATTTGGAATATTAAAATTGGGCCCAAGTTTTCTGTGAGTGCTACAGTTTTGGTTGGGGGCCGACTTGTTAATTTTTGGTCAATCGGAAAATTTTAAACACATTTTTTTCACAGTATTTACATTATATCTGCGACCGTGAATGTCACTCGATCGGTAAATCCGGTCTAACTGCTATAGCCCGGTTAGACGGATTTGCGAACGTGACTTTCACGTTGATGTTCTATGTTTATGCTGTGATGTTGCGGATCGGTCGTGGGGATAGCCTGGATGCAATGCTAGTACAGTTTTGTTGTATTATGTACATTTGATATTGCGGGGCGAGCGTCCGACATGTGGACTGCCGTCACTGCCAGTTTGTATTATTCTTTTGGGGCACGACCTGGTTGCGGTCGATGTACCCGGTGTATGTATATTTTACTTTCTGTACTAGGATTGCCCCGCGGTGGGGTGCGCGGATAGCCGGGTTCTGGAGGGCAGCAAGCCCGCATCTCATGGCATTGGGACGGAGGGGGCTTCAGTCCAGGATTGGCGGGCTATTCGCCGCACTCGTAGGGGGTACAGGTTGACCCAGGAGGGGTGCCCAAGTAACCGGATTCCGTGAAGTGCTGGGTGGTCCATTCACGGTACTGAAGGGGGCTGCCTCGCTTCAGGTTTTGGCGGGTGACTTGCCGCGCCCGTAGGGGTCTAGGATTTCATTGCACAGGCTATCCACACGACCAGGGGAACGTCGGGTTTCAGCAGCGGCTCTGTGAAACCCGGGGCTTCCAGATATCTGTATTGTTCTGTGATGCTGTACATTTCTGTGATGTTGCATTTTATTCACGCCTTGAGCGAAATACTATATATTGGTATATATATTAGTAGATGTTGTATATGTTTTTCATCCGCGCTAGTCCAGTCCCCGCTCTGCCGTTAGTAAGCTAACCTAACGGGTGATGACGGGACCCAGTGGCGAATGCGGATGGCATATACGTACGTCAGTATATTTTCGTTCTTTGTGGTGTGATCAATTGATGGGACTGCATTGATTCGGATCAATGCAAGTTTAAACAAACCTAATCTGATGTTGTTGGAACATTTTTCAAAAAGCTGTTATTGCAAGGACGTTCGCTTTTGTTTTGCATCGTGGTATTCATTTGGAATATCCTGCTCCTCAGTCGACGAGGCAAGGGCCGAGACCCCTTCACCGGGAGTGACCCCTTGGACAGAAGTTTGCGTCAAGGCATTAACTTCACTATAGCCGATTACTTTTGCTTTGCATCGTGGTATTCAGTTGGAATATCCTGCACCTCATTCTACGGGGAAAGAGCCGAGATCCCTTCACCGGGAGTGACCTCTTTAGTAAAGGTTTTCGTCACTATATTTTCTAAAAAGGCTATGCAGTTCCTTCAACGATATCAAGTTCATTACGTTAAAGGTTTTTCGCCAAAAACCATTCGTAGCCCTCCGTCATTTCTTATGGGTATTATTTAGTATTCGTGCTGCGTTTGTTGACTCCGTCAAGGCGTAGTGTACGGTAGCTAAGTGGTGCTTGTTTGTTGCATAAGTGGGATTGGTTAGGACAGTCGTGCGGCCTTGTTGACTCCGTCAAGGGCACGTACGGGTGGGTTTAATGCAATCCAGATAATGACGGGTTGAACTTGACTAGGACTCTTTGATTTGTTGACTCCGTCAAGGTCACTTGAGTCCTAGGGGTAAAAATCACATCGGGAGTTTCAAAAGAACTGAAACCTGCCAGGTATGCGCATACCTTCTGGAGTGTGGTGACGTGAGTGGATTCCGTCACGTTATCATGCGATGATAGTTGGATCCCGATTCCCACTGATGAGTTGGTTTACTCCTCGGGTGATCCCGACTAATTCTTCTTTCAGGTTTGGAGGAGAATTTGAGGTACAGTGGGAGGTTTCCAGATTAGATAAAGTGGTAACCATTCTGATCTAGGATAGAGTGCACGCTGAGTGTTTCTTTTCTCTCTCTCTGGCAGCGACCATTGACCTGACCCTGGACTATGACTCAGTGACCAAGTTGACCGAACCTTCTTAACACTGGCTTTTGGATTGTCAGAGTTGCAGACCTCATTGCCACTCCTACTTTTACCCTTTTCTCCAGGACACCCCGTATTACTACGAACGTCCACTTCCATTGGACAAAACCATCGTATGGTTATATACGAACTCGAAGGACTTCGAGGATGGTTTCTGGTTCTGGAGAAAACGGATAGGATTATTCAGTTGTCTTTTCTTTTCACCTTCTCTCAGGATGTGAGTACTCCTTGGTTTAGGAGTAGTACACCTATTACGCAAATTGGATAGTCTTCTTCCAAACCATAGGCTGGTGCCGACCGGTAGGGAATGAAGAAAACCAGTTAGCCTAAAACGGTGTACAGAAGGTATTAAGTTCAGACAAAGCAAGGGATTAGTAAGAGGGCAAAGTAAATTGCGACTGATATTCACGACCAAACCAAGTATTTCTTCGCCAATCCTAAATCACCTTTGTATTTCTCCAGGACACTCCGTATCACTACGAAGATCCCATTTTATTGGATACTCCATCGTATGGTTATATACGAACTCGAAAGGAACTAGTTCCAGTTCGGGGATGGATTCTGGTTCAGGAGAAATAGGAATAAAGTACATTCAGGTGTCTTTTATCTTCACCTTCTCTCGCATTGCGAGTGTTCCTAGGATTAGGACAGTACACCCTTTATGCTTTTTGGATAGTCTTCTTCCAAACCACAGGCTGGTGCCGAACGGTAGGGAAGGAAGAAAACCATTTGGCTTAAAGGGGTGTACAGAAGGTAATGACTAAAGACAAATAAAGGGATTTGGAGAGGTGGCAAAGAATTATACGGTTATAGTTGTGAATCTGGATAATGGTAGAGGCATTACTAGGAATACCAGGATACCCCATCGAAACATTACAATGTTTCAGTTTCAACTGTGTACTGTTAAAAGAAAACTGATTTCCCGATTAGACACTTACTCCAGGGTATGTATTTGCCAGGAATAATTCTCACATCTGTATGGTTTTACAGATGATGAGTGGGAGTAAGTTATTGGGAATTGGGTGATCATCCTCATTATATCGGGATTCGTTGTAATCGGTAATATTTGAGGAAGTCACCTGGGTTGTTTGCCGGTCGGCAAATATTTGGTTTTGAATATCCGCTGTTGTGCACCAATTTCAAATCGATATATCTGTACGTCTATTTTCATAGAGTGAGATATACCTTTTGATATTATGTCGATGACATTTACCTATATCAGTGGATGGTTAGGTAAGGAGCATTAAACAGCGGTGTAATTCTTCTTAACCATAAGTACAGTTTTCAACCTGCGACGCACAGTGAAAGAGTTGTTAGACTCAGCGGACTTATACAGAGTATTGTATGTTGTCCAGTGTCCATTAGGACAGAGGGGTTGGTCCTCATACTATATTCTGTTTACTTTTAACTTCTCAAGTTCTTAAACATGTGTTTCGTAGAAACACAGGGTCTAAGTTTTGAGGAGTTATAGGTATTTGAATAGAGTAGAGAACCAGGTGTAGCAAGTATCGGGATTCTTCAAAGTGATCGAAGATGTAGATACTTGTGTATGGTGTTCAGTTGATAGTAATGATGAAGACAGATTGCTTCTCTTTCAGGTTACTCATAATTGGAAGCATTCCTAAGTTGAGTAACGCTGATCGACCTCCTTCCATTTAGTTGACATGCACTGGAGATAGATGCATGATTTGAATCTGGTTAAATTAAATCAGTGCCTCTGGTTCTATATTGGATATAGAACAGTTCATATCTTAACGATGTTAAGGTACGGGGAGTTGTCCGGCTTATGCTTAAAACCAGACTCCGGATAACTCAAGGCACGTTTCTGTAATGGCTGTTTGTGGGTTGACCCAGGCTATGACGAGGGTTGACTTTCTACCATCTGGCAGATCAATAGAAATATTGTTCTAGACTCGCCACAGTTTTATTAAAAATGGATTTTTTCAAAAAACAGCAGTGGGAGTATGGTAGAACTGGAAGTGATTCCAGAACCGCAAACGATTACTGAAGATTTAATAAGGAACCTAAAGATTCAATCTGATTTGACATTCCATTGGCCACTCCGCAGATAAGGTGGGTAACTTCAGGCACCCGAGAGGTACTCCGGTAGCCTCAAGGACGGTGACAGGGAAGTTCTTGTTTACCCACACTTGCCATTGTTGTTGTTCCAGGCTGCGAGACCCGGCAGGAGGATGAGTATAGCGTCGTTCTAAACTAGCTTTAGAAGTGCACGTCTATATGACTCTGGCAGAGGGTTGTCGTAGTCAGTGGGAGCAGCGGAAGCATTGGTGGACTTCATGCTTATGTCTATTTATAGACTAAAGCAGATATAGCGGAGATAGATCATCTGTTTCTGATGTGACAGTCATGGGTTTGACGTCATCAGAATAGGGGATGGATCTGTTGAGAAGGTAGTAGGAAGTGATATTCCTATACTACGATCGGTTATACTTTGGTCGTCACACAGTGTTTTCTCCACAAGGGACTTGGACATTATATCAGACATACTGGTTACTAGATCTATGGTTTTAGATCTAGATTTGGGTGGTTTCCCAATCAGGGTACCTTGACAGCATTCTATGAGTGTTTAGAATGGACGACTCCTGGCTGGTAGTGTACCTGCAGGTAATGGAGTCACCCTCTCTAAAGGTGTCTTACAGACTAAAGGGGAGAGGGATACGCATGATTGACAGATCACTTGCTTAGGCAATTGAGTCAATCATGAGATGTCAAGTACCACACCAGATGTTGTTCTTGCACTAGATGCAATAAGTTGATATTAATCCAATCCTGGAAAAACAGTAGGAAGCAGTTTTAGAACATAAGTGAATGTTCTAGGGATATGATAACGGCTGTCTCCTTTAGGAGACGGTTATCACTCCAGGCTTCCAAGGTGACATGGACGACAAGGAGGTTGTCAAAGTTATAGTTCTCCCTCTGACGAGGGGCAGTATTTTGGACAGGTGGTCCAAGGCAATACTGAGGGAGGCATGGCGCAGGATACTGATTAAGTTCAGTTAACGATACAGTCTAAGAAGTTTGGATTTGGAGTTCATTTATGAACTAGGTCCCATCAGACATCCAGACGTTCCAAGACAGGTATTGCTCATTTCGGGAGATGGCTTTCTCCGCGAACTTGAGATATAGAGAGACATAGAAAGGAACATCCTGCGGATCCACTCACTGAGGCTATTCCTCGAACGCAATAGTTTCGCAAACAGGCTTTGTGCGACTGACTAGTAGAGGAGTTGGGTGTTCGGTATCACACGGGCTGTGAGTATGCGACATCGCAATAATTAGCCTTGAGTGCAAGTGGGAGATTGTTGGAGATAGTGCCCTCAGAGTCAATTATTGGATCACAGGCATGTGATTGCAATGATTAAGAGAGGACCTATCCCGGTAGGACAGTCTTACTCGAGATGATAGTATGCTATCTGGTTTATCTTTATCATCGTGTACTGCTTTAGGTGACCTGATATGTCGCTATTACACGTTGATAGAGCCCCTAGGATTCTTGCTTGACGACCAGCAGTATGATGGCGATCATATACGTGGGAGCTGGTAGTCTATAAGCACATCCTTAAAAGGTCCCTAGTCGTAGGAGTTTCGAGACAGGGTATCGATACTCCATTAGTAGACTAGTGTATACAGTCGAGACCCCGACGAGGGGCGGTGGCCGGTCTCACAAGCCACTGGTGTCCGTTGGTTCACCTAAGATGTATACAGGTGCTCATTGGGTTATGAGTACACCGGACAGGACTCGCAGGGAACCGGCTAGTTGGTCTTATACCAGACGTCAGATAGCAGTTCCCAGGTGACATGTGTACAGGTTAGCTCATCGACCTGAGATCGTCATTTGTCTCGTGTGAGTTCCCACTGTGCTTTGATTACTACCCTACCACGGCTCAAAGGAGTCGTGCAAACAGGTTTTAGTTGGGTACAGTCCCGAGCCACATGGAGGCAGTGAGCGGATCTTCAGGGGTTCGTCTCTCCCGGTATTGGGAGTGAGGTCGCGCTGTGTCTAGGAGAGCCATTACGCAAAGCCCTCGGCCGAGGCAGGAGATTTACTGGTAGGTATTCCAGTAGTATCTCAGGGCGTTCTGGGCTACGCTCCGACACGACTTGTACCGCTTTTGGGGGTCTGACTTTCACCAACCCCCTAGGCCCGCCATGCGATACTCATAGACGAACGGACCGGACTGTACGGATATTGTCACTGACAGGCTCAGTTGGGTGTCGGGGTGAGCTTCCTCATCGACGTCCCTTTTGGTCAATAGCTGGTGGCCCGTCACGTATTGGCTTATACCTCTGACGTGCCAGTGGTTAAATCCACAGCCATAGTATTGACGAGTCTTTAGAGTCCACCACACTTTCAGTTACTCAGCTTTCGGGCGAAACGCTGTAGAGGCCGTATGGAGATATGGCAGGGTCCGATCAGATACGTGCGGTATTGCACGGATCAGGATCGGACAGTTTTGTACTAGTGGCCGTATAGTTATATGGCAGGGTTCGATCAGATACGTGCGGTATTGCACGGATCAGGATCGAACGGTTTTTACTAGCCGGCTTTGGTTTAAGCCGGTACTAGTTTAGTACAGTGTAGATTTTGTCTCATTGCATTTGTATCCGGTCGGAATACAGATGCAGGTGTGTATGCACAGTGTCGGGGTTTTCCTGTAATTTATTACGGGACCAGTTTTCTGGAGTTGCCAGTTTGCATTCCGTTCCGGCCGGTTTTCCTTTGTTCTTTCCCGGCCGGACTTTTCCGATGGAGGGGGTTATTTGCAGTTTTGCAAATAACACTTTGTGGAGGGGTTTTCTTGCATATATATTGATTATGACACCTTTCATTTCTTTTGCTCCATGCTTTTGAATTGAGAGATATGAAAGGTTATGGGTTGAATAGTGTGAAGCATGGTTGATGTTTTGTTGACCTTGGATGTGGTCACCTTTTCTTAGCTCCTACACTCACCTCCCTTTGTGTGATGATATTCATTCCTCCACCATTCTCTTTCTCACTTAAAAAAAAAAAGTCTTTCATGGTTATGAAAAAAAAGAGAGAGGAAGAAAAAGAGAGAGAGAAAGAAAAATAATGAGAGAGTTCATCTTGATTATGTGAGGAATTCTTCATCTCCTTCTTCTTCTTGTTTTAGAAAAATGAAAGCACCATTTTTCTTAACCCCAATCCTCCATCATGGCAACTACAAACCCCAAATGAGATTAGCATTATCTACTACACTTCCTACAGCACATCTTGAGCATGTCGAGTTGCCGGCTTCATGCTCGAGTTGCCTCGGTATTGAGGCGGGAGCCCGTAAAAGACGAAGGCGATGTGGTGCCCTTTCCGGCGAGGAGGCGACGATATGGAGACTACACTTTCCGCGGGAGATCGGGGCGATGATGAGAAGACCGGAGGACTCGGATCTCTTGGTATACTTCTCACCCTATCTCTTGATTGCTAGCGTAGGTTAATGGTTAACGATCCGGGTTTTCTTTGTCCGCGGTAGCGCCGGTTTCCGAGTAAGGAAAAATTTTTGATTCCGCAATTTGGCCTCGAGTAAGACGGCCGGGGCGCTGCCGTGGCGCAACACCACTATTAGGGGTCTGACATTTGCTGCCCCTAAGGCCCGATATGCTATACTCTTAGACGAACAGACCGGACTGTACGGAGATTGTCACATACAGACTCAGTAGGAGTTCAGATGAGTTATTCTCATCAGCTTTCTTATCGACAATACCTGGGGACCGTTACGTACAGCTAGTACTGCTTGCGGCCTATGGTTAAACCCACTGCCAGCGTGGAGTAAAGTCTTTAGAGTCCTACACAGAGCGTTTCCCTGTATCGGGCAAAATGTGTAGATGTCGTATGGTTTTACGAAAGGGTTCGATCACGTGCGTACATTTGTGCACACACGATGATTCGGACGGACAATACTAGTGGGCTTTGGTTTAAGCCGGATCCTAGTATTGTACTGATGGATTGTCTTCGTCTTTGGTATTCATATTTTTCCAAATACAAATACAGGTATGTATATACAGACGGGGGCCGTTTTTGTAATTTGTACAAAAATGATTTTGTAGAAGGCATGACATAATTGTATTAATCATTTTATTTTAAATAATTAATACATTTTATGTAAATGGAAATTAGGTGGATAGTGCATGAATAAGGACATGGGAGCTTTGGACACATGGTGCTAATTTGACCCATGAGTCACTATATTGTATATTGAACCTCATATCAATTATGAAAATAGATTATCTATGAAAATAAAGGTGAGAGTTCAGTTTGCAAAATAGAGAGAGCAACCCATTTTTCCTTCTTCATCTTTTATTGCACTAGAATTTCCATTGCCATCTCCATTATTCCCTCAAGCTCAAGAACACTCATGAGTTGAGTAACTTTGAGAATTTGTAGTCTCCTCAATCCATCTACATCATCTACAAACTCTAGGTCTTCTAGTTTGGCACACTAGTTGATCTAGTTTCTTTGGTATAGAAGAGATAGCTTGGTGCACAATCGTTCAGGTGGATCATCTTGGACTAGAGGAAGCCGACGAGGAGGCGACATCCGTATCACTCCGAAAAGTTCGTGCAGGTGAGGAGGACAGCGGGAGAAGGAAAAGAAGGACCGGATTCTTGAGGTATAATTTCTGTACTCAACTTTATACTTCACATGTTTGTTGCTAGATACGGTTTTTCTATCTTGGCTATTAGTCGATGTTATGATGATAAAATTATCGTTTTTCCACTTTCCGCCTCCCCGCTTTCCCGCGGGGTGTATAGCATCGACTTACACCACGTTCAAAAGAGCGTGCAAACAGGTGGTTTTTGGGTACAGTCCCGAGTCACATGGAGCTAATGAACGATAGGAGGGGTTTCGTCTCTCCCGGTATTGGGGGTTGATGTTGCGCTGTGCTCGATTGGCCATAACAGGAAATCCCTGGCAAGGGTTGCTGAGATTTACTGATAAGTGTTATCAGTAGTTTCTCGAACCGTTATGAGCCTCATATCGGCATGACTTATCAAGCTATTGGGGTCTGACGTTTACCACCCCCAGGCTAGATATGCTACATGTCGGACGAAGAGACCGGACTGTACGATAGTGTTACTTATTGGATTCACGGGAGTATGAACAAGCTTGCGTGTTGATCTTCTGATCGCTCAATACCCGGATAGCCGTTACGTTCAGCTAGTACCACTGACGGCTTGTGGGTGACTGATATGATCATCACCTACTGCCGGTGTATTGACGAGTCTTTAGAGTCCTACACAGAGCTTTCCTGGCTCAAGCGAAACGAAGTAGGGCACATATGTGATATGTGCGGGACCGAGATTAATAAGTGTATGTGATACCGTATTCTAATCTCGCGATATAGGTTATATGTGATATAACCGGATTATTGAATTATGTGTTGATTCAATAATTTATTATATGATATTAGTCGGTTGTATGTGATATAGCCGGATTATTAAATCAACTGTTGATTTAATAATTTAATGTATAATTATATATTTGATATATTAATATACATTAACTAATATTAGCTCACTTAAGAAAATGTTTTCTCAAAATACATATATATGTTAATGTATTTATTTTTGTGTCATGCTAGATGATACATTGGACTTGGGTGTATGAGACTCATACCAAAGTAAAGATAATTTGGGTTTTTAAACATTAAGGCAAAAATCAAAATTAGGTGGAAATTAGTATGGTTAAGATGCTTGTGGAAGCATGTATAAGCCTTGACTTTAGTCCACTAATTTTGTTTTACTATAGATATTTATTAACCTAACCATTATCTTTAGCCATGGTTTAGTCTCTACATGAGTTATATGAGATATTTTCTCACCCATAGTTCAACACTTGATCACTTGATATTTTCTTCATCTCCTTGCTTGCTATCTAGCTTTCTTGTTAGAAGAAGAAGAAAAAGAGAAAATTAATTCCAAAGTGAGCAAAATTCCTACTTTATCATTCTATACCAAACTAGCCATTTAGTATAGATTGTTTGCTTCACTAATTCATCAATTAGTGAAGAGGTAGCTTGAGTTAGAGACTCTTCGACGTAGATCATCTTCGGCCTCGAAGATCCTTGAGCAACCTTGTTCCTTCGCCTAGTGGAGCCCAACGAGAGTCCGGGAGACCACTACTTGGAGCTAAAGGATTAGTACACGGAGCTTTAGAAGTGAAGGACCGATCTACATAGGTTGTATTCCTTGTTCACTTACAGTAAAGTTGTTTACTTGCTTAGTTGTACCCTAATTCTCTAGTTAGATCCTTGGTTTGGGTTGCTTTGCTCTATAGATTTTTTAAAATTGCATACCCGATGCCTTATAAAACCTAGTGAGAGTGATAAGGAACCCAACAACTACCTGCCAAATTCCCGAAGTTAAGCAACTTCCCTCAATAAAATGAGTAGGCCACTCGGCACTTCAAGAACCCGGTAGTTTGTGCACTCCACCTTGGGTCTATCCCAGGGGCAAAAACAGTAAAAGAAATAATACAGCGGTGGCTTCAACCTCAACCCAAATGTGCCCCGCAAAATAATATTACATCACCTTTACAAATTATATGAATGAAAGAAAAGAAAACACTCTTCTTACATCCCCCGGCTTTTCATCCACGACGATCCAATACTCCATATACACAAACCACAATAGCATCATAGATATGTGCAACCCTAACTAATCGACGTATAGCAATTAGCAGAGGTTTACTATAACGTCTTAGATTTCGGTTTGTGTTAGTTTAGACGGTAATGCGGGTTTACTGTTAAAAATTTACCAACTCGGGTTCCTCACATTTTATAACATTTAATTATTATTTTAATATTATTTGTTATGGACATGCACGCACTTGTGCACGTTAATGTGAGGCTTTGTTTTGTGTTAATCTAGATTAGTGACCATGACAACTTAACCCTTAACCTAATTCTAAATCCTTGATTTAATCCTATCCTAATCCCTTGCATTGCCCTAACCTTAATCCTTGATATTTTGAGAGAGATATTTGTTTTGGAGAGAAGAGGTGGCAAGATGTTGTGTGAATGCATTAAATTGTGATTTAATGCAAAGGTTACACTCACCTCACTCTCACCCTACACTCACCTCCCTTTCTCATTATCCTCACACTCTCTCATTTTCTCTATCTCCTTTTATTTTCTCTTTCCTCTCACAACTAAACTGAACACTTCATATTCCATCACAAATCCATCTCAAAACTTCATCCAAACTCACAAAAATCACATCTTTTGCTTGGTTTTGCCTCTTCGATGCTTTGGAGCTTGAGAAGCTAGGATCTTTGAGTTCTTTTGGTTAGGTATTGATCTCTATCTCTCAGTTAAGTCTTTTTAGTGTTGTGAAGTCTTGTAGTTTTAGTTTAGATAGCGCAAAGTTAAGTTTTGTGCAAAATATCGTATTTTATGTGTCAATTTGTGATATCTGTGTTCTGCTGTGACCCTGAGAGTATACTAGATAATCAAATAGAGTAGTTGTGTTATACCTAAGACCATAAGCCAGCACGTGGAGCACGAACCCTGTCACGACCCGTGACCGGCACTTAACCACGTAACGTCTACAAGCGTAACGCGACTAAGTAAGCCGAAACCCAGAAATCAAAACCATTAAAATTAGTGAGTGTTGAAAAACATTGGAAAACCTTAAGTAGTTTAGTAATCTTCTTTAAAGTTCAAGTTATTATCTTAAAAATTTTGGCAGCATTTCCTTTGTAAAAACTAACCCCGAAATCGGGTACAAGACAAGATATGAGTAAAATGATATACAATAAGAATAAAGCATCCCAAACGGGAGCAATCACGCCCAACGGCGGAAACAATCACCACAAGAGTAATATACGACGCCGTAGCGAAGAATGAGCAAGAAGTGAAAAACATCGCAAATGATAAAAACTGCATAAGTAAAGTCGGCTCACACGAGCTCGACACCAGAGTACAAATAATATACATCATCGTCCTCACACTGGTCTCTAAGTCAATACATGAAATAGTAGATGGAGAGTACTAGATACAAAAGTGTGTACAAATGGAAAATAACCGGATGCCACAAACCCACCTAGCAACAAACAGTTAACGCACCAACTGCAGTGGTATCCATAGCCAAAAAGATACAAGAAAGCAGCCTGCCGCGACTACTCTGAGGGGCGACCTGCAAACACTGTGGCACAACGGGGGTGATTTACCAACTCGTGAATAGAGATAACATATAAAAGTAATCACGAGTATGCACGTATTGCGCTACACTAACATATGCCAGCAGATATTATCTATATGCGATGAGCAGGATGTGCAATAATCATGCATAAGTACTCTATCAGGTAATACGACTACAGGATAAGATGCATAATAATGAATGCTGAGCATGGGATAAAATAACATCTACACGGAATGTCAACGTGGAAAAATAACCGGAGTCCATCAATGCACCCAAATCCCCAAAAAATGCTCAGGCGCCATTACCCTAATCGGCCCTCAAATCCTGTAAATCTCTGAGAATCGTGAATGCCCAACATCGGCACTCGAAAATATCATGTCCAGCATCGACACGCAAATCCTCATATATCTGGCTATGTCAGTCCGGATCGGCCCACGGGCTCCGTCTGCGGAATCGGCCCTCGGCCCCGGCAGTACGGGTCATCCCGTATCCATCTATCGACTCTGGTCAGTATCCTTCGGATAACCGCCAGTTCCAACCAATCACCGGTAGGTACTAGCCACCCTGCCAGGCTCATCGTCTGCTCCACGAAAACATTTCTCGCCCTAGGGAACCATACCGGGTCCACCCCGAACCCGTAAACGGATCATCCAACTCCTCGAATCGGGTTTCAAGCACACGTCTCAGAACCGAGAAAACGCATGGTGGACGCACAAAAATATCATATCAAGAGGAACCGGGATTTTAAAACCATGTATACTTTCTTGAAATAATACCACGATTCTCAAATCCAGAAATCACATGAAGTTCAAAGCCAATGCGTAAATCCATGCGACGTAATATATGCATCATAAGTCGTACTATGAGAAAAAGGGAGAAACCGCTCTTAAGTAGATTCAGTTTTAAAAGGTATCATGCGGTCCCCAGTTTTACCAAAAATCAGCTTATCTAGGTTGGTATAATTGTATATGCATAAGTATGGATATGCAAATGAGTATGTGCGCAAGTAACATAATCATGTCGAATCATTTATGTGGTGAGCTACAATATATTGTTCATGGCAATTCTATAGTGTGAGTGTCATGGCAATTACTAACGGTGTGTGTGTAACATGCAGATTAGTGCTCGTGCAACATGAACCGTTAGTAACAGTGCGGTGTGTTATTAATTCTAAGTCCATATACATATATATAGAAGGAAATACAGTATGCAATCAATGTATATGAATGCAAATATGCAGCTACTATAGCCTATCAAGCCCTGACGCATAACGCCATACGGGTGATTTCCCCGTAGATGTTAAGTCTACTCAGCGTGGTCTCGTGCTAAGTGTAACCGACGACTTGCTTCCCCTTCTTCGCGGCGTCCGTCGTACTCGCCTGCGAACCTAGAATTACACAAGGAAAAAGCATAAGCTAAAATCCTATAAAACGCGATACTAAGGCAGTACGGAAAAAGTAGCGTCGCAAGCTAAAAGCGTGAACTCAATACACTAAAACGAGCGTGTGCTAATCCCTGAACTACCCTGACACGCTGCGATGCACAGAACCCACCAGACCATGACGAAGCGTACATGTCGCGCTAAACACACAACTCCAAATTCTGATCTGGAAGATAACCCAAAAAGCAAACAAAACCAAACACTGTAAAACCAACACAGACACCACCCTGCAAAACACCAACACCCACTCAACAGGGGGGCCGACGTCGCCGGATTTTCAAGGGAGGTCACCGGTTTTTATGGGGTGGAACAGGCTCGATCATCAACCCAAAACCCTAGCTACCCTGTACACTATTCTGTAATTGTTTGCAACACCAAAAAATAATCGTAGACATAGCAGATCACCGTATCCTATAATCTTGTTTAAAAACGTTTTAAAAACGCCAATTCGGTACTAAAAGGTATTTTAGTGCAAACTGAAGAAAAAACCAGGTTTAAACAACACTAATAGCACTTAAATAACTTAACCGGGCCATAAAATTTCTAACTTATCATAAACATCATTAATTTCCTCTTAGTAGCACTAAAACGCACAAAAAAAATTTATTTTTAGCAAAAAGAAAATACAAGTTACGAGCTAAAGTGCTAAGGGTGAATTTAATACCTCCAAAAGACCTTAGGGAAACCTAAATTCCAGCCCTTGCCTTCAAAGGCACTGATTTGCCACCAAAATCCTCCAAAAAGCCATTTTTCCAAAGGTTTTTGTGAAGGAAAATGAGATTTTTGTGTAGAGTTTGTGTTTGGATCAAAGAGAAGCAAAAGAAGAAGAAAATGGTGATGCTGCTTTGCTTCTGCTGGAAGAGCAGAAATGAGAGGGAGAGAGAGAAATGAGAGAGATAGGGTCAAAGGTCAAGCCTCACCTCTTCACCTAATCCAACCCATACCTCCCATTTCATCATTTTCATTTTAAAATTAATGGTTTGACTTGGATTTATGGGGGGAAATATGAACCACGCAAGAAGAAAGAAAAGAAAATGGTTACACTTAACCTATGTCACAAAAATGTGATAAGTGTGCATGCTTGTCACACTAATCCTTGTTTAGGAAAGTAATTAAGGAAAATTTCTAATTAAAGTAAACACAAGCTAAATTATAATTAATAAAACCCATTTATATATAAAAACACTCCTCATCACAATTAGAACTAGTTTTATTCTAGTTTAAAAAAGGAAATTAAAATTTACGGTTTTTTATGAAAAACACGCATCATTACTAACTAACGCGAAATTAACCTAAATGAATTTCAAAGTGTTACAATCTACCCCCTTAATGAAATTTGGTCCCCGAATTTTAAAAAAATCTAGCTACGCGTACCTTCAAAGAGATGGGGATATTTCTTCCTCATCTCGCTCTCGGTCTCCCAAGTGACCTCCTTGCGGCTCGGGCCACGCCAAAGGACCTTGACGGACGGTATAACCTTCGATCTCAATTTCTTCACCTGTCGATCCAAGATGACCACCGGCTTCCCTGCAAAAGAAAGGTCGCGCTCCAGCTGGATCATCGGGTGCTGAATCGCATGGGAAGGATCATGAAGATACTTGCAGAGCATCGAAACATGACATACGGGGTGAACATTTGGGAAACTGGGCGGAAGGGCTAACCGATACGCAACTGCACCAACACGCTCAAGGATCTCGAAAGGGATCACGTATCTGGGACTAAGCTTCCTCTTCTTCCCAAATCTCATCACACCTTTCATTAGGGAGACCCTTAAGAAAACATGATCGCCAACAGAAAACTCAAGTCTGCACCGACGACGGTGCGCATAAGATCTCTGCCTAGTCTGGGCTGCTCACATCCTATCGCGAATCAACTGGATCTTCGCGGTCATCTTCTCAACAATCTGCGGCCCCAAAATACTGTTCTCGCTGAGCTCTGTCCAACAGACGGGCGATCTCCATCTCTTTCCATATAGAGCCTCGAATGGTGCCATCTGAATGGTCTCCTGGAAACTGTTGTTGTAGGAGAACTCTACTAATGGTAAATGATGATCCTAGCTACCTCCGAAGTCTAGGACGCACGCTCGGAGCATGTCCTCGAGAGTCTGAATAGTCCGCTCTAACTGGCCGTCGGTCGGCGGATGAAAGGCTGTAATGAAACTCAAGCGAGTGCCCAAAGCCTCCTGAAGCCTCTGCCATAGTCGGCTGGTAAACTGGGTGCCTCGGTTGGACACGATACAAATCGGGACTCCATGCAGTCGTAGGATCTCTTCGATGTATCTCTGGGCATATTGAGCAAATTCGAAAGT
The DNA here is from genome assembly GCA_030015575.1 of Agapanthus africanus. NCBI lineage: Eukaryota > Viridiplantae > Streptophyta > Magnoliopsida > Asparagales > Amaryllidaceae > Agapanthus > Agapanthus africanus. The sequence goes on from CM057340.1 coordinate 291,774,539, forward strand.
GGTCTTCATCGGCAGGAAGTGAGCCGCTTTCGTCAATCGGTCCACGATCACCCAAATGGAGTCATACCCTCGACTAGTCCTGGGTAGACCCATAATGAAGTCCATAGAAATCTGCTCCCATTTCCACTCCGGAATGGGTAACGGCTGTAGCTCTCCCGCGGGCCTCTGGTGCTCGGCTTTGACTTGCTGACAAGTCAGGCATCTCGACACGAAGTTTGTGACGTCCTTCTTCATCCCGTCCCACCAGTAAACATCACTCATATCATGGTACATCTTAATGGTGTAAGTGCACGGAGGCGCCCCGGCCGTCAATCCGACGCCGGAATGCGGAAACGAAAACTTTTCTAGAACTTGAACCGGCACCACCGCGCACAAAAATCCCGGATCGGGCCATTAACCTAACACTAGCAAACTAGAATATGAGTAGAGAAACTATACCAAGCGATCCGTGTCCTTCGGACTTCGCCTCCACTCCGATCTCCTCGCGGAATCTCTGGTCGTCGCCTCCTCGTCGAAACGGGCACCACATCGCCGGGTTCTTTTACGGGCTCCCACCTCTGGACCGAGGCAACTCGGGCACGAAGTTGGCGAGCCGACGTGCCCAAGAAATGCTGTAGGCTAGTGTAGAATCACTTTGTCTCAATGGGGTGAAGTTGCCTTTGATGGAGGAATGAAAACCATGAACTTTGGAGAGGTGTTAGGAATTTAGCAAGTAAGCCAATATGAGATGAATCAATTTCCTTCACCAAAATGAAAACCTCTCTTCCTCTCCTCAAAGTGGCGGGCCCCTTATCAAAATGGTGGAGGAAAAAGAATCAAACATGAAAGGAGGTGAGTGTAGGAAAAGCAAAAGGGTGACCACATCCAAAAGTGATGATAACAATATCAAATCATTTTCTAATCCTTTCTCATCTCATTTAATGCAAAAGAAATGATGCATGAAATGAAAAGATGCTATCATAATCTTTCCATATCCAAATAAACCCTCCACAATAGCTAATTTGCAAACTTGCAAATTAGCCCCTCCATCAGAAAAATCCGGCCGTGAAGGAACAAAGGAAAACTGGCCGGAACGGAATGCAAACTGACAACTTCAGAAAACTAATCCCGTAAGAAATTACAGGAAAACCCCGCGACTGTATATACATACCCGCATTTGTATTCCCACTGAACACAAATGCAAAGAGACAAAATCTACACTGTACAATACTAGGATCCAGCTTAAACCAAAGCCCGCTAGTAAAATCCGTCCGATCACGATCCGTGCAATACCGCACGTATCTGATCGAACCCTGCCATATCTCCATACGGCCTCTACAGCGTTCCGCCCGATACTTGAGAAACTGATCTGTGGGGGACTCTAAAGACTCGTCAATACTTTGGTTGTGGATTTAACCACTAGCACGTCAGAGGTATTAGCCATACGTAACGGGCTACTAGGTATTGAATAAAAGGGACGTCGATGAGCGAACTCATCCTGACACCCTACTGAGCCTGTCAGTGACAATATCCGTACAGTCTGGTCCGTTCGTCTATGAGCATCGCATGGCGGGCCTAGGGAGTTGGTAAAAGTCAGACCCCCAAAAGCAGTACAAGTCGTGTCGGAGTGTAGCCCAGAACACCCTGAGATACTACTGGAATACCTACCAGTAAATCTCCTGCCTTGGCCAAGGACTTCATGTAATGGCTCTCCTAGACACAGCGCAACCTCACCCCCAATACCGGGAGAGACGAACCCCTGCAGATCCGCTCACTGCCTCTATGTGGCTCGGGACTGCACCCAACTAAAACCTGTTTGCACGACTCCTTTGAGCCGTGGTAGGGTTGTAATCAAAGCACAGTGGGAACTCACACGAGACAAATGACGATCTTAGGTCGTTGAACTAACCTGTACACATGTCACCAGGGAACTGCTATCTGACGTCAGGTATAATACCAACTAGCATGTTCCCGGCGAGTCCTGTCCGGTGTACTCATAACCGAATGAGCACCTGTATACATCTTAGGTGAACCAACTGACACCAGTAGCTTGTGAGGCCGGCCACCGCCCCTCGTCGGGGTCTCGACTATATACACTAGTCTACTCTGGAGTATCGATGCCCTGTCTCGAAACTCCCACGACTAGGGACCTTTTAAGGATGTGCTTATAGACCCCAGCTCCCACGTATATGATCGCCCTCATACTGCTGGTAGTCAAGCAAGAATCCTAGGGGCTCTATCAACGTGCAATAGTGACCTGAAAGGTCACCTAAAGCAGTACACGATGATAAAGATAAACCAGATAACATACTATCATCTTCAGTAAGACTGTCCTACCGGGATACGTCCTCCCTCAATCATTGCATTCACGTGCCAGTGATCCAATAATTGACTCTGAGGGCACTATCTCCAACAATCTCCCACTTACACTCAAGGCTATTTATTGCGATGTCGCATAGTCACAGGCCGTCTGATACCGAACACCCAACTCCTTTACTAGTCAGTCTCACAAAGCTCGTTTGTGAAACTATTGCGTTCGAGGAATTGCCTCAGTGAGTGGATCCGCTCTGATGTTTCTTTCTATGTCTCTCTTTATCTCAAGTTCGCGGAGAAAGCCATCTCCCGAAATGAGCAATACTTGTCTTAGAATATGTCTGGATGTCTGATGGGACCTAGCTCATAAATGAACTCCAAATCCAAACTTCTTAGACTGTATCATCAAATGAACTTAATCAGTATCCTGCGCCATGCCTCCCTCAGTATCCGCCTGGACCACCTGTCCATAACACTGCCCCTCTTCAGAGGGAAAACTATAACTCCGACAGTCACTCTGTCATCCAGGTCACCTTGAAAGCCTGGAATGATAACCGTCTCCCAAAAGAGGCTGTCGTTATCATATCCCTAAAACATCCACTTATGTTCTAAAACTGCTTCCGAATGTTTCTCAAGGATTGGATTAATATCAAATTGCATCTACTGCAAAAAAAACATCTGGTGTGGTACTTGACATCTCATGATTGACTCAATTGTCTAAGCAAGTGATCTGCCGATCATGCAAATCCCTTTCCCCTTTAGTCTATGAGACACCTTTAGAGAGGGTGACTCCATCACCTGCAGGTACACTACGGTGCCTGGAGTCGTTCATTCTAAATACTCTTAGAATGCTGTCAAAGTACACAGATTGGGAAACCACCCAAATCTAGATCTAAAACCATAGATCTAGTAACCAGAATGTCTGATATAATATCTAATTCCTATGTGGAGAAACCAAAGTGTGACAACCAAAGTATAACCGATCGTAGTATAGGAATACCACTTCCTACTCTGTGTATGTCATCCAAATACCAGGACATCATACCCTACTACCTTCTTAACAGATCCATCCCCTATTCAGATGAAGTCAAACCTATGACAGTCACATCAGAAATATATGATCTATCTCCGCTAAATCTGCTTTAGTCTATAAATAGACATAAGCCACCTGTACACCATGCTTCCGCTGCTCTCACTGACTACGACAACCCTCTGGCAGAGTCATATACACGTACACTTCTGAACCCAGTTCAGAACGACGCTATACTCATCCTCCTGCCGGGTCTCATAGTCTGGAACAACAGCAATGGTAAGTCTGGGTAAACAAGAACCTCCCTGCCACCGTCCTTGAGCATACCGAAGTACCTCTTGAGTGCCTGAGGTTACCCACCTTATCTACGGAGTGGCCAATGGAATGTCAATCCAGATTGAATCTTTAGGTTCTTATCAAATCTTCAGTAATCGTTTGCGGTTCAGGAATCACTTCCAGTTCTACCATACTCACACTACTGTTTTATGAAAAAATCCATTTTTATTAAAACTATGGCGAGTCAAGAACAATATCACTATTGATCTTCCTGATGGTAGAAAGTCAACCCTCGTCCTAGCCTGGGTCAACCCACAAACAGCCATTACAGAAACGTGCCTTGAGTTATCCAGAGTCTGGTTTTAAGCATAAGCCGGACAACTCCCCATACCTTAACATCGTTAAGATATGAACTGTTCTATATCCAATATAGAAACAGAGGCACTGAATTAATTGAACCAGATTCAAATCATGCAGCTGTCTCCAGTGCATGTCAACTAAATGGAAGTAGGCCGATCAGCGTTACTCAACTTAGGAATGCTTCCAATTATGAGTAACCTGAAAGAGAAGCAAGTTCTCTTAATCATTACTATCAACTGAATACCTTTCACAAGTATCTACATCTTCGATCACCTTGAAGAATCCCGATACTTGCAACACCTGGTTCTCTACTCTATTCCTATACCTATAACTTCTCAAAACTTGGACCTTGTGTTTCTACGAAACACTTGTCTAAAAACTAGAGAAGTCATAAGTAAACCGAATATAGTACGAGGACCAACCCCTCTGTCCCAATGGACACTGGACAACATACAATACTCTGTACAATTCCCTTGAGTCTAATAACTCATTCCCTGTGTGTCGTAGGTTTGAAAACTGTACTTATGGCTAAGAAGAATTACACCACTATTTAATGCTCCTTACCTAACCATCCACTGATATAGGTAAATGTCATAGACATAATTTCAAAAAGGTATATCTCACTCTATAAAAATAGACGTGCAGATATATCAATTTGAAATTGGTGCATAACAACGGATATTCAAAACCAAATATTTGCCGTCCGGCAAACTACCCAGGTGATTTCCTAAAATATCACCAATTACAACGAATTCCGATATAATGAGGATAATCACCTAATTCCTAATAACTTACTCCCACCCATCATCTGTAAAACCATACAGATGTGAGAATCATACCTGGTAAATACATACCCTGGAGCAAGGGCTAATTGGGAAATCAGTTTTCTTTTAACAGTACACAGTGAAACTGAAACATTGAAATGTTTCATAGGGGTATCCGGGTATTCCTAGTAATTCCTCTTCCATTATCCAGATTCACAACTGTAACCGTATATTTCTTTGCCATCTTTCCAAATCTCTTTATATGTCTTTAGTCATTACCTTCTGTACACCCCTTTAGGCCAAATGGTTTTCTTCCTTCCCTACCGTTCGGCACCAGCCTATGGTTTGGAAGAAGACTATCCAATAAGCATAATGGGTGTACTTTCCTAATCATAGGAGCACTCGCAACGCGAGAGAAGGTTAAGATAAAAGACACATGAATAAATCATATTCCTATTTCTCCTGAACCAGAATCCATCCTCAAACTGGAACAAGTTCCTTTCGAGTTCGTATATAACCATACGATGGAGTATCCAATAAACTGTGGATCTTCGTAGTGATACGGAGTGTCCTGGAGAAATACAAAGGTGATTTAGGATAGGCGAAGAAATACTTGGTTTGGTCGTGAATAGCAGTCGCAATTTACTTTGCCCTCTTACTAATCCCTTGATAAGTCTTTTCTTAATACCTTCTATACACCATTGTTATGCTAATTAGTTTTCTTCATTCCCCACCGTTCGGCACCAGCCTAAGGTTTGGAAGAAGACTATCCAATTTGCGTAATAGGTGTACTATCTCCTAAACCAAGGAGTACTCCCAACCTGAGAGAAGGTAAAATGAAAAGACAACTGAATAGTCCTATTCGTTTTCTCCAGAACCGGAAACCATCCTCGAATAAATTCCTTCGAGTTCGTATATAACCATACGATGGTTTTATCCAATGGAAGTGGACATTCTTAGTAATACGGGGTGTCCTGGAGAAAAGGGTAAGAGTAGGAGTGGCAATGAGGTATGCAACTCTGACAATCCAAAAACCAGTCTTATAAGAAGGTTCTGTTAATTTTGGTCACTGAGTCATAGTCTAGGGTCGGGTCAACAGTCGCTGCCAAAGAGAGAGCGAAAAGAAACACTCAGCGTGCACTCTAACCTAGATCAGAATGGTTACCAATTTATCTAATCAGGAAACCTCCCACTGTAACGTCAAATTCTCCTCTAAACCTGAAAGAAGAATTAGTCGGGATCACCCGAGGAGTAAACCAACTCATCAGTGAGAATCGGGATCCAACTATCATCGCATGATAACGTGACGGAATCCGCTGACGTTATCACACTCCAGAAGGTATGCGCATATCTGGCATGTTTCAGTTTCTTTAGAAACTCCCGATGTGATTTTTAGCCCATGCTCTTATGACCTTGACGAAGGCCAACATATCATAAGTTACATGTCAAGTTCTACCCGTCATTGTCCAGGTTAATTTGAACCCACCCGTACATACCCTTGACGAAGGCCAAAATAGTAGTACGACTGTCCCAAACCAACGCATCTATCTATGCTGCAGAAAAGTAACAAATAGCTACCATACACTATGCCTTGACGAAGGCCAACATACATAGCATGAATACTAAGTGCTACCTCTGAAATGACGGAGGGCTACGAATGGTTTTTGGCGAAAAACCTTTAACGTAATGAACTTGATATCGTTGAAGGAACCGGATAGCTTTTAAAAATATAGTGGCGAAAACCTTTGCTAAAGAGGTCACTCCCGGTGAAGGGATCTCGGCTCTTTCCCCGTAGAATGAGGTGCAGGATATTCCAACAGAATACCACGATGCAAAGCAAAAGTAAACGGCTATAGTGAAGTTATTGCCCTGACGCAAACATCTGTCCAAGGGGTCACTCCCGGTGAAGGGATCTCGGCCCTTGCCTCGTCGACTTAGGAGCAGGATATTCCAACTGAATACCACTGTGCAAAACAAAAGTGAACGTCCTTGCAATAACAGCTTTTTGAAAAGTGTTCCAACAACATCAGAATAGGTTTGTTTAGCTTGCATTGAACCAAATCAATGCAGTCCCATCAATTGATCACACCAATAATGAACGAAAATAATGATGTACGTATATGCCATCCTCATTCGCCACTGGGTTCCATCATCACCCATTAGGTTACTTAACTAACGACAGAGCGGGGACTGGACTAGCGCTGATGCAAAACATATACAACATCTACTAGTATATATATATATATATATATATATCAATATACAATATTTGCTCAAGGCGTGATAAAATGTAACATTACAGAAATGTAATAAGCATCACAGAACAATACAGATATCTGGGATCCCCGGGTTTCATAGAGCCGCTACTGAAACCCGACGTTCCCCTGGTCATCTGGATAGCCCGTGCAATGAAATCCTAAACCCCTACGGGCGCGGCAAGTTACCCGCCAAAACGTGAATGCACCATCCAGCACTTCACGGAATCCGGTAACTTGGGCACCCCTCCTTGGGTCAACCTTTACCGCCTACGAGTGCGGCGAATAGCCTGCCAATTCTAGACTAAAGCCCCCTCCGTCACAATGCCATGAGACGCGGGCTCGTTGCCCTCTAGAACCCGGCTATCCGTGCACCCCACGACCAATCCGCAACATCACAGCACAACACAGAACATCAATGTGAATGTCACGTTCGCAAATCCGACTAAAAGGGCTATAGCAGTAAGACAGGATTTACCGATCAAATGACATTCACGGTCGCAGATATAATGTAAATACTGTGAACTAACATGTTTAAAATTTTCGATCGACTGAATTTTCCGATGTGTGCCCCAAGCACAACTGTAGCACTCAAAAACATCTGGGCCTAAAAAGAATATACCAGAAACCCTATTTCCATGTCAGTAAACCACTGTAGACATTTGGTACGGTTTGGCCACAAAACGGTGGCGGTTCCGTGGCCAAAACGTGGTTTTGGCCGCTAAACCGCCGCGATACAGTAACATCAGCGTACCAAATTTTCACAGAATTCATAAAAAACCCTGCACGTAATTTTCCAATGTACCAAATAATTTTTAGAGCAAAGAAAAATTCGACAGAAACTACGACATGGAAACGCGGTTTTTGGAAATTCGTTCGATTGAACTTGTAAACACGTTAGAGCAAGCTAGACTAGGTTAATGGCTTGGCTCTGATACCACTGTAAGTGCACGGCGGCGCCCCGGCTGTCAATCCGACGCCGGAATGCGGAAACGAGAACTTTTCTAGAACTTGAACCGGCACCACCGCGGACAAAAATCCCGGATCGGGCCATTAACCTAACTCTAGCAAACTAGAATAAGAGTAGAGAAGCTATACCAAGCGATCCGTGTCCTTCGGTCTTCGCCTCCACTCCGATCTCCTCGTGGAATCTCGGGTCGTCACCTCCTCGTCGAAACGGGCACCACATCGCCGGGTTCTTTTACGGGCTCCCACCTCTGGACCGAGGCAACTAGGGCACGAAGTTGGCGAGCCGATGTGCCCAAGAAATGCTGTAGGCTAGTGTAGAATCACTTTGTCTCAATGGGGTGAAGTTGCCTTTGATGGAGGAATGAAAACCATGAACTTTGGAGAGGTGTTAGGAATTTAGAAAGTAAGCCAATATGAGATGAATCAATTTCCTTCACCAAAATGAAAACCTTTCTACCTCTCCTCAAAGTGGCCGGCCCCTTATCAAAATGGTGGAGGAAAAAGAATCAAACATGAAGGGAGGTGAATGTAGGAAAAGCAAAAGGGTGACCACATCCAAAAGTGATGATAACAATATCAAATCAATTTTTAATCCTTTCTCATCTCATTTAATTCAAAAGAAATGATGTATGAAAAGAAAAGATGCTATCATAATCTTTCCATATCCAAATAAACCCTCCACAATAGCTAATTTGCAAGCTTGCAAATTAGCCCCTCCATCAGAAAAATCCGGCCGTGAAGGAACAAAGGAAAACTGGCCGGAACGGAATGCAAACTGGCAACTTCAGAAAACTAATCCCGTAATAAATTACAAGAAAACCCCGCGACTGTATATACATACCCGCATTTGTATTCCCACTGAACAAAAATGCAAAGAGACAAAATCTACACTGTACAATACTAGGATCTGGCTTAAACCAAAGCCCGCTAGTAAAATCTGTCCGATAACGATCCGTGCAATACCGCACGTATCTGATCGAACCCTGCCATATCTCCATACGGCCTCTACAGCGTTTCACCCGAAACTTGAAAAACTGGTCTGTGGGGGACTCTAAAGACTCGTCAATACTTTGGTTGTGGATTTAACCACTAGCACGTCAGAGGTATTAGCCTATATGTAACGGGCTACCAGGTATTGACCAAAAGGCACGTCGATGAGCGAACTCATCCTGACACCCTACTGAGCCTTTCAGTGACAATATCCATACAGTCCGGTAAGTTCGTCTATGAGCATCGCATGGCGGGCCTAGGGAGTTGGTAAAAGTCAGACCCCCAAAGCGGTACAAGTCGTGTCGGAGTGTAGCCCAGAACACCCTGAGATACTACTGGAATACCTACCAGTTGTTAGTTTATATGCCCTAGAGGCCATTACTGTATCATACTAGTTTGTATATTACTTAATGGAAGCTTGGGATATTCACCTTGTATAAACAATCTTGCTCAATATAGTAGTATGCTACTTGGTTTGTTTCTACTTCAATGTGTACATATGTTTATTTTGCGATATCACCTATACGCATTAGTGGAGCCCTTAGGATCTTTGCTTGATTACCAGCGTTGTGATGGCAGACACACTAGTGGGGGCTGGGTAATCTATAAGCACATCCTTATACAGGTCCCTAGTCGCAGGACTATCGAGACAGGGCATCGATACTCCGGAGTAGACTAGCGTATGCGCTTCTCATCCCAGTATGGGAGATGGTCTGTCCCACAGCCATCAGTACGTCGTACTGGAGATAGTATACGGGTGCTCGTTGGGTTACGAGTACACTGGACAGGACTCGTCGGGAACTGACAGGTTGGTATTATACCTATCGTCAGTTATCAGTTCCCAGGTCACATGAGTACAGCTTAGTCCGCTGACTTGACACTGGCACTTCGCCTCGAGTGTGTTCCCACTGCACTTTGATCACTACCCTACCACGGCTCAAAGGAGTGGTGCAAATGGGTAGTAGTTGGGTACAGTCCCGAAGCACTTGGAGGTAGTGACGGTTATACAGGATTCGTCTCTCCCGGTATTGGGGGTTGACATCGCGCTGTGTCTAGGAGAGCCATTACACGAGTAGTCCCTGGCCAGGGCAAGCGAGATATACTGGTAGGCTTCCAGTGTTATCTCAGGGTGTTTTGGGCTTCACTCCGACACGACTTGTACCGCTATTAGGGGACTGACGTTTTACCGCCCCTAGGCCCGACATGCGATGTATTAGACGAACAGACCGGACTGTACGGAGACTGTCACATTCAGACTCAGTAGGAGTTCAGATGGGGTTTCACCTCGTCAGCCTTCTTGTCGGCATCTACCTGGGGATCGTTACGCACAGCTAGTGCCGCTTGCGGTCTGTGGTTAAACCCACTGCCAGCGTAGTGTCGAGTCTTTAGAGTCCCACACAGAGGTTATTCGTCTCTGGGCAAAACAGAGTAGAGGTCGCATGGTTTTGCGACAGGGTTCGTTCTCATTCGCGCACTTGTGCACGTTTGGAGTCCGGACGGATATTACTGGCTGGCTCTGGTTTGAGTCAGATACTGGTATATGTTTTGGGGTTGATTTTATCTCTTGGTATTCATGTTCCTCGGAACAAGAATGCGGGTGTGTATGCACAGTTGATTGAGGCGGAGGAAGAGGTTTTTCATTAGGGTTTCGGAACGGGTGCGTATGCATAGTTGACAATCGTCTTTTTCCAAACCCTAATGGAATTATGATATATCAATTAATAATATTAATAAAATAAAATTGTGTCATGGTTGGTTTTTGTTGACTTGTTGACCATGGTTGACTTGTTGACCATGGTTGAAGTTTTGACCATCATCATTACAAAAGAAAGATGCTCTTTGATTCTAGCAAAATTCATTTAATGTTTGAAATGATAATGGTCATTCATAAACCTTCCATCAACTATTCCATTTTCATTATTATTATTAATTTGATAATTCTTTTTGCTTTATGTTATGGTTGCAAAAAGAAAAGAGCTCATTCTATCATTTAGCTTGTCTCTCTTCACTTCATCTTCTTCTTCCTCTAGCTCAAGGAGAATCCTTCTCATGTGTTGAGAATCCCTCTCCTTGAAAGATAAACACCCCTTAGACACTCTCTACTCACTCTAGGATCAAAGGTTTAGCAAGCCGAAGATTCTAGTTCTCTCCAAGTTCGAGAAAGAGCCCTAAGGTTGAACCCTCAGGTGGATCCATCTTTGACGGAAGAAGGCAACGAGGAAAGCACCATCAACCTCTACAAAAGTTTGAAGACGAAGGAGTTCAAGTTAGGTATAACCATCTTTCCAAGTAGCTAACTCTCTTTAGCTTGTTTGCTAGTTTAGTTTAGAAAAGATCCCGACTTTGTTAGTCCATGTTGCCCCATGCGCTAAAAATTTGATTTTTATACCGTTTCCGCCTCCCCGTAAGAACCGGGGGTCGCAACGTGGACTTACAGTGGTATCAGAGCCTAACTAAACTTAAACTAGCAAGGTAGTGAAGTGTAACGAAGTTCGGAACCGAAAAATCCAAAAACCAAACTTTTCAAAAAACCCTACTTTCTGTTAAAAATTTTTCTGGTCAAAACAAAATTTGTTATATACCAAAAATTATCTCAGGGTTTTTTAAAGATAACCACCAAAAACGAGCCAGCGATCTGACCAAACGACCGCGTTTCCGCGGCGCCAGTAAGCTATAGCGCCGCTGATCCGCGGCCGTCTTGTCTCCTCTCTGCCTCGATTTTGGTGCAGTGTATCTCTGTATTGGTTTTAGGATTTTTAAGATATATTATATGTGCCCAGATTTTCCAGAATAGAAATTTGTTTTTGGGGGCCTATAATTCCGTATTTTTTCCGAACTTCACTACACTTTGACTATGATGGTTATATCTGTGATGTTTGTATGTATTGAACGTCGGCTAATCGCTATAAGTCGATTAGTCGGGGTTATACATCTCTGTGATCTGTGTTTGATATTGGAATGTGTATATGAATGTGTTGGACTGTAGCGGGTGAATAGCCGGGGTGGATGTGAGATGAGCTTTTGTCTTTCTTTCATTCATTTGTAACATGTAAATTGATGTAATAATATTATTTGTATGGCCGCACAACCGGGTCGGGGTTGTAGCCGTCATTGTATAATTCTTTTTACTGTTTCTGCTCCTAGGATAGACCCATGGAGGGGTGCACAAACTACCGGGAACTTGGCGGGTAGTTTGCCGCACCCGTAGGGGTCTTGGGTGGGGTTTTGGCTATTCACCGCGACCGTGTAATCCGCTTTTCGTTGCAGGCTCGAACGGATTGCGGATTCCTAGTATATCCAATATATTCATCTGTGATCTGTAATGTCTATCATTGCTTTATATTTAGGCGTTGCTTATGTTTTACAGCCGCGCTAGCCCAGCCCCCGCTCTGTCGTTAGTTAAGTAACCTAACGGGTGATGACGGGGCCCCGTGGCGAATGCGAATGGCATAAGCGTACGTCATATTTTGGTTGTTTTCTGCAATGGTAGGATTAAATGATGGGACGCATTAAAAGAACTAATGCAAGAATATCACGCATTAAAAGAACTAATGCAAGATAATAAACCAAGTTAAAATCGTTGGAACACTTTCGAAAAACCACTCGGTTCTTTTCAAAACTAACTTTTAAATGCGGAGCTTGAGCCACTCCTTCTAAAAAGCTATCTCGTTCCATCGATTATATCAAGTTCACTACGTTCACGGTTTCGCCAAAACCATTCGTAGCCCTCCGTCGTTTCACATGAATAGTCAATAGTATTCAAGCTGTGTTTGTTGGCCAAAGTCAAGGCATAGTGATTGGTAGCTATTGGGTATTCATGTGCAGCATAGATAGATGCGTTGGTTTGGAACAGTCGTACTGCCTTGTTGGCCAAAGTCAAGGGTAGGTACGGGTTGATTCAAATTAACCTGGAGAACGACGGGTAGAACTTGACATGTGACTTATTATTTGTTGGCCAAAGTCAAGGTCATAAGAGCATGGGGCAAAAATCCACATCGGGAGTTTCATAAGTACTGAAACTTGCTAGATTTGCATACCATTTGGAGTGTGGTGATTCTGGTAGGATTCCTTCAGTTTCGTCACGCGATGATATTTGGATCCCGATCCTACTGTGAGTATATGCTACTCCTCGGGAAATTTCTCACTAAACGATCAATGCTATAAACCTAGTAGGTGCCTAGAAAGGTGTTAGTGGGGCTACGCCCCCAGAGAAAAGAGGTTATTTAATTAAAGAACTTCGTGAAAGCGTTGGAAAACCTCCCTCGAAGTACCAACACTGGCCTGGCTGAACGGTTAAGCAAGTATTGTGCGGTGGGATTGATCCCGACTAATTCTTCCTTTATGGTTTGAGGAGGGATTCGAGAGACAGTGGGAGCCATCCTGTTTAGACAAATTAAAAACCACACTAAACTTGCAAGAGCATCATGCTAAAGTGTTTCTTCTCTCCCCCCTGCAGCGACCAAATCGAAATGACTAGACTTAAGTTACTTCTAGATAAAAACATACTGACAGGGCCAAACTACAAAGATTGGCTCAGGAATGTCAAAATGGCAATCACTTACGACAAGCTGGGGTATCTTCTTACCACCAAAGCTCCCCCCGTCCCAGGTCCCACCTCCAGCGTCGTGGATAAGGAAATCCGTAAGACTTGGTAGATTGATTGCGCGAAGGCCAGGTGCCTCGTGCTTGCCTCTATGGACAACGAACATCAGAGGAGGCATGAGAATATGGACCTCGAGTCCATATTTCTCCATACAAAAGAACTGTATGGAGAGCAGTCTCGTATCGCAAGATACGAAGTGTCGAAGAAGTTATTTTCGGCAAAGTTGGCCGTCGGATCATCGGTAGCGGACTACGTGCTTAAGATGATTGGCTACATTGAGGAGCTCGCGGAACTTGGGACCACGTTGGAAAGTGAATTCTATACGGATTTAATTCTCCAGTCCCTTCCATCCACTTACGCCCAGTTTATACTGAACTTCAACTTACAAGAAAAGGAAGTTGAACTTTCAGAACTCCTCAACATGCTGAGGAGCGCAGAGGGCACCCTACAGAAAGGTAGGGAAACACCCGCTTTGTTTGTAGGAGGATCTTCTTCCTCTAGGTCCAAGGCGAAAGCCAAGGGAAAGAGGAAGAAAGCCCCCGCCAAACCAAGAGGCGGTGTTAGTAAAGTGGGTACGAAGGGAAAGGAAAAGGCAACAAAGATTGCGGGGAAGCTTGTTGGAAAGGAAGAATGCTTCTATTGTCATAAGAGTGGACACTGGAAGAAAGATTGCAGGGCTTGGAAGGCCAGGACACAGGAACTGAAGCAGGTTGCGGCTTCAGCTTCAGGTGTGTATGTTATTGAAAACTGTCTTTCGATAAACTCTACTTCCTGGGTATTGGATACCGGATCAGGATCTCATATCTGTAATTCTTTGCAGGCGTTGAGAAACCGTAGGGTTTTGAAGGCAGGTGACATGACCCTCAGAGTTGCGAACGGAGCTAGCATGGATGCTAAAGCCGTGGGGGACTATCACCTGGGAATGTCAGATGGACATGTTTTGGTTTTACGTAATTGCTTTTTTGTACCCAACGCAACTTGTAATATCATTTCTGTATCTTTGGTTTCTAAAGAAGGTTATGAATTTGCGTTTGTATGTAATGTTGTAAACATTCACCTTAATCATGTTCTGATTGGGTCAGGTACACTAAGCAATGGTATATACGTGTTAAACCAACCACAGATTTTCAATGTCCAGAATACACACAAAAGAAAGTCTCCAGATATTAATCAGGCTTTCTTATGGCATTGTAGACTGGGTCACATCAATGAGACACGGTTGACTAAGTTACATAAAGAAGGATACTTGGATCCGTTCGAGTATCAGTCTTATGCCACTTGTGAATCTTGTCTCATGGGAAAGATGACAAAGACTCCGTTCACTGGACATGGAGAAAGAGCGAGCGAGCTCTTGGGACTCGTACACAGCGACGTGTGCGGTCCGATGTCTACACATGCGCAAAGCGGTTACTCTTACTTCATTACTTTTACGGATGATTTTTCAAGGTACGGTTATGTCTTCTTAATGAAACATAAGTCCGAAGCCTTTGAAAAGTTCCAGAAATATAAGAATGAAGTAGAGAAACAGACCGGCAAAAGTATCAAGATTCTAAGATCGGATTGAGGTGGAGAATACTTAAGTGCCGAGTTCCTGAATTATTTAAAAGAGAACGGAATTCTCTCTCAGCTTACTCCTCCATACACTCCGCAACACAATGGTGTATCGGAGAGACGGAACCTAACCCTATTGGATATGGTACGGTCCATGATGAGTAACGCTGAGTTACCGCGATCATTCTGGGGGTATGCGCTAGAATCAGCTGCATACCTTTTGAACCGAGTTCCTACTAAGACTGTGCCTACTACACCATATGAGATGTGGAGTGGGAAGAGACCCTATCTTAAGCACATTAAGACATGGGGATGTCCAGCTTTTGTTAAAAAGCAGCATGCGGACAAGCTCGAGGCACGCTCAGTACAGTGCAAGTTCGTGGGATATCCAAAGAACTCCAAGGGATATTTCTTCTACTGCGAAGAGGAACAAAAAGTTCTTGTTTCTCGTCATGCCTACTTCTTGGAAACTGAGTTTTTGGAAACCCAGATAAGTGGGAGCACAGTAGAACTGGAAGAAATTCCAGAAGCACAAACCATTACTGAAAGCTTAGAGGAACCAGAGGGTTCAAAACAACAGGACATTCCTACGCCGCTCCGCAGGAGTAGTAGGCAGTCTCATCCTCCCGAGAGATACTACGGTTTTCTCATAGACGGGGATAGAGAGGATTGTATCATAGATTATGATGAGCCTACTAGCTTCCAGCAGGCCGTTCAGAGCGTTGACTCGGTAAAATGGCTGGATGCAATGCGGACCGAAATGGAGTCCATGTACACCAACAAAGTATGGACGTTGGACATTGCTCCAGACGGGGTAAAACCCGTAGGATGCAAGTGGATCTTCAAAAGGAAGATTGGTGTAGATGGACAGGTTGAGACCTATAAAGCTAGACTTGTAGCAAAGGGTTTCCGTCAAAGACCTGGTTTGGACTATGACGAAACCTTTTCTTCAGTGGCTATGCTGAAATCCATTCGGATCCTTCTTGCCATTGCTGCCTTCCACGATTATGAGATTTGGCAGATGGACGTAAAGACCGCTTTTCTAAATGGAAATTTAGAGGAGTGTGTCTATATGGATCAGCCAGAGGGTTTCATTCAGAGTGGGAGCAGCGGAAAGGTGTGCAAGTTGCTTAAGTCCATTTATGGACTAAAGCAGGCATCGCGGAGTTGGAACATCTGCTTTGATGAGACGGTCAAAGAATTTGGCTTTATCAAAAATCCAGATGAACCATGCATCTATAGTAGATTTGTAGCGAGAACTGTAGTATTCCTCGTTTTATATGTGGATGACATTTTCTTAATAGGAAATGACATTCCTATGCTACAATCTGTCAAGGGTTTCTTGTCACACAGGTTCTCCATGAAAGACCTGGGTGATGCCTCTTACATCCTGGGGATCCGGATCCATCGAGATAGATCCAAGAGGATATTAGGACTTTCACAGTCCAGGTACATCGACACTATACTGAAGAGATTCAGTATGGAAGATTCCAAGCGCGGTAACCTACCGGCTTGTCACGGAATCACCCTCTCTAAAGAGATGTCTCCCATGACTGATTTGGAGAGGGATCGCATGTCTATTATACCCTACGCTTCTGCGGTAGGCTCTATAATGTATGCGATGTTGTGTACCAGACCGGATGTAGCTTATGCACTGAGTGTGGTAAGCCGGTATCAGTCAAACCCTGGGGAGAAACACTGGATAGCGGTAAAGAACATTCTCAAGTACCTGAGAAGGACTAAGGAGATGTTCTTGGTGTATGGCGGAAAAGACCTCCAGATCGAGGCCTTTGCTGACTCCAGCTTCCAGAGTGACAAGGATGATTCCAAGTCCATGTCGGGTTTTGTCTTTACCCTCAATGGAGGGGCGGTGTGTTGGAAGAGCTCCAAACAGGAAACCGTTGCAGACTCGACTATGGAAGAGGAATACATCGCTGCATCTGATGCCGCAAAAGAAGCTGTCTGGATGAGGAAGTTCTTGAAAGAACTTCAGGTGGTTCCGTCCATTGTTGACCCAATACCTCTGTATTGCGACAACAACGGGGCTATAGCTTTAGCGAAGGAACCCAGGTCCCATCAGAGATCCAGGCACATCATGAGGCGGTATCACCTGATCAGGGAGATCGTGGATCGTAAGGAGATCGCGATACGGAGGGTTGCTTCAGAAGAAAACACTGCAGATCCATTCACCAAGGCACTGCCCCAGACTCAGTTCGAGCGGCTGATCGAGATGATAGGTCTTCGATACGCCAGTACATGGCCTTAGTGCAAGTGGGAGATTGTTAGTGTATATGCCCTAGAGGCCATTACTGTATCATACTAGTTTGTATATTACTTAATGGAAGCTTGGGATATTCACCTTGTATAAACAATCTTGCTCAATATAGTAGTATGCTACTTGGTTTGTTTCTACTTCAATGTGTACATGTGTTTATTTTGCGATATCACCTATACGCATTAGTGGAGCCCTTAGGATCTTTGCTTGATTACCAGCATTGTGATGGTAGTCACACTAGTGGGGGCTGGGTAATCTATAAGCACATCCTTATACAGGTCCCTAGTCCCAGGACTATCGAGACAGGGCATCGATACTCCGGAGTAGACTAGCGTATGCGCTTCTCATCCCAGTGTGGGAGATGGTCTGTCCCACAGCCATCAGTACGTCGTACTGGAGATAGTATACGGGTGCTCGTTGGGTTACGAGTACACTGGACAGCACTCGTCGGGAACTGACAGGTTGGTATTATACCTATCGTCAGTTATCAGTTCCCAGGTGACATGAGTACAGCTTAGTCCGCTGACTTGACACTGGCACTTCGCCTCGAGTGTGTTCCCACTGCACTTTGATCACTACCCTACCACGGCTCAAAGGAGTCGTGCAAACGGGTAGTAGTTGGGTACAGTCCCGAAGCACTTGGAGGCAGTGACGGTTAGACAGGATTCGTCTCTCCCGGTATTGGGGGTTGACATCGCGCTGTGTCTAGGAGAGCCATTACACGAGTAGTCCCTGGCCAGGGCAAGCGAGATATACTGGTAGGCTTCCAGTGTTATCTCAGGGTGTTTTGGGCTTCACTCCGACACGACTTGTACCGCTATTAGGGGACTGACGTTTTACCGCCCCCTAGGCCCGACATGCGATGTATTAGACGAACAGACCGGACTGTACGGAGACTGTCACATTCAGACTCAGTAGGAGTTCAGATGGGGTTTCACCTCGTCAGCCTTCTTGTCGGCATCTACCTGGGGACCGTTACGCACAGCTAGTGCCGCTTGCGGTCTGTGGTTAAACCCACTCCCAGCGTAGTGTCGAGTCTTTAGAGTCCCACACAGAGGGTATTCGCCTCTGGGCAAAACAGAGTAGAGGTCGCATGGTTTTGCGACAGGGTTCGTTCTCATTCGCGCACTTGTGCACGTTTGGAGTCCGGACGGATATTACTGGCTGGCTCTGGTTTGAGTCAGATACTGGTATATGTTTTGGGGTTGATTTTATCTCTTGGTATTCATGTTCCTCGGAACAAGAATGCGGGTATGTATGCACAGTTGATTGAGGCGGAGGAAGAGGTTTTTCATCAGGGTTTCGGAACGGGTGCGTTTGCACAGTTGACAGTCGTCTTTTTCCAAACCCTAATGGAATTATGATATATCAATTAATAATATTAATAAAATGAAATTGTGTCATGGTTGGTTTTTGTTGACTTGTTGACCATGGTTGACTTGTTGACCATGGTTGAAGTTTTGACCATCATCATTACAAAAGAAAGATGCTCTTTGATTCTAGCAAAATTCATTTATTGTTTAAAACGATAATGGTCATTCATAAACCTTCCATCAACTATTCCATTTTCATTATTATTATTAATTTGATAATTCTTTTTGCTTTATGTTATGGTTGCAAAAAGAAAAGAGCTCATTCTATCATTTAGCTTCTCTCTCCTCACTTCATCTTCTTCTTCCTCTAGCTCAAGGAGAATCCTTCTCATGTGTTGAGAATCCCTCTCCTTGAAAGATAAACACCCCTTAGACAATCTCTACTCACTCTAGGATCAAAGGTTTAGCAAGCCGAAGATTCTAGTTCTCTCCAAGTTCGAGAAAGAGCCCGAAGGTTGAACCCTCAGGTGGATCCATCTTTGACGGAAGAAGGCAACGAGGAAAGCACCATCAACCTCTACAAAAGTTTGAAGACGAAGGAGTTCAAGTTAGGTATAACCATCTTTCCGAGTAGCTAACTCTCTTTAGCTTGTTTGCTAGTTTAGTTTAGAAAAGATCCCGACTTTGTTAGTCCATGTTGCCCCATGCGCTAAAAATTTGATTTTTATACCGTTTCCGCCTCCCCGTAAGAACCGGGGGTCGCAACGTGGACTTACACCAGTAAATCTCCTGCCTTGGCCAAGGACTTCGTGTAATGGCTCTACTAGACACAGCGCGACCTCACCCCCAATACCGGGAGAGACGCACCCCTATAGATCCGCTCACTGCCTCCATGTGGCTCGGGACTGTACCCAACAAAAACCTATTTGCATGACTCCTTTGAGCCGTGGTAGGGTAGTAATCAAAGCACAGTGGGAACTCACACGAGACAAATGACGATCTCAGGTCGATGAACTAACCTGTACACATGTCACTAGGGAACTGCTATCTGACGTCAGGTATAATACTAACTAGCATGTTCCCGGCGAGTCCTGTCCGGTGTACTCATAACCCAATGAGCACCTGTATACATCTTTGGTGAACCAACTGACACCAGTGGGTTGTGAGACCGGCCACCGCCCCTCGTCGGGATCTCGACTGTATACACTAGTCTACTCTGGAGTATCGATGCCCTATCTCGAAACTGCCACGACTAGGGACCTTTTAAGGATGTGCTTATAGACCCCAGCTCCCACGTATATGATCGCCATCATACTGCTAGTAGTCAAGCAAGAATCCTAGGGGCTCTATCAACGTGCAATAGTGACCTGAAAGGTCACCTAAAGCAGTACACGATGATAAAGATAAACCAGATAGCATACTATCATCTTGAGTAAGACTGTCCTACCGGGATACGTCCTCCCTCAATCATTGCAATCACGTGCCTGTGATCCAATAATTGACTCTGAGGGCACTATCTCCAACAGGTGGAACCCGGATGAACACTGTACACCGATCGATGTGCCTCCTCAAGAATCTCGCGCCGCTGTCCCTCAACATCTGGTACGCACAGTCTAGTCCTAAATCGCAGTATCCCCTGATCATCGATCATGAACTCGAAAAATCCGCCCTGTCCAATCTGTGCCATGATCCCTGAACAACGGTCATCACTGTATTGTGCCTCATGTATACGGTCAAGTAACTGTGGGCGTGCACGAACATGCGCAATCTGTCCCCCGATCGGCGTGAACTCGAACTGCACTCGGCTGTCGCATAAAATATGCCGACGACTGCCTCTGCACTGCGCTCAAACAAGATAGACTACCCCCGGGCCTCCTACTCAAAGCATCCGCCACTACATTTGCCTTGCCCGGGTTATACAAGATCTCGCAATCGTAGTAGTTTACTAGTTCCATCCAACGGCACTGTCTAAGATTTAGGTCTCGCTGCTGAAATATATACTTTAAGCTCTTGTGATCAGTGAAGATCTGGCATGACTCGCCGTACAGGTAATGTCGCCAGATCGTGAGTGCAAAGACCGCTGCAGCCATCTCTAAATCATGAGTGGGGTAGTTCTTTTCATGTTTCTTCAACTGCCGTGAAGCATATGCGATCACCCTGTCATGCTGCATCAATACACACCCTAGTACCACTCGAGAAGCATCACAATAGACCACAAATCCGCTCGATCCTGAAGGCAATGATAACACTGGCGCTGTAGTCAAACAAGTCCGTAGCTGCTGACATCTATGCTCGCACTCCTCCGTCCAATCGAAATGAACTCCCTTCCGGGTCAACCCGGTCAAAGGTGCAGCAATACGGGAGAAATCTTATACATATCGCCTGTAGTAGCCGGCCAGTCCTAAAAAGCTGCGGATCTCCATAACTGATGTGGTTCTGGGCCAACGCTGAACGGCCTCGATCTTCTTCGGGTCCATACATATACCATCTCGTGTAAACACGTGACCCAAGAAGTCTACGCTGTCAAGACGGAATGCGCACATGGAGAATTTTGCGAATAGCTAGTGCTCCCTCAAAGTCTGCAGTGTGATCCGCAGGTGTTGCTCGTGCTCCTCTCGACTCCGGGAATACACCAAAATATCGTCAATGAATACGATGATGAACAAATCAAGATACGGCCTGAATATACGGTTCATCAAGTCCATGAATGCTGCTGGGGCATTGGTGAGTCCGAACGACATCACCAAAAACTCATAATGGCCGTAGCGCGTGCGGAAAGCTGTCCTCGGAATATCCTCATGTCGAACCCGCAACTGATGGTAGCCTGATCGCAAATCGATCAGCGAAAAGTATCGTGCCCCCTGAAGCTGGTCGAACAAGTCGTCGATACGTGGCAAAGGATACCTGTTCCGCACGGTAACCCTGTTCAGCTGGCGGTAGTCGACACACAAACGCAAACTGCCGTCCTTCTTCTTGACAAACAGGACCGGAGCACCCCAAGGAGACACACTGGGTCGAATAAGTCCCTTATCCAGCAAATCTTGCAACTGACCCTTCAACTCTCTAAGCTCCGCCGGGGCCATCCGATAAGGCGGTATGGAAATAGGCCCCGTGCCAGGAATCAAATCAATTCAAAAAGCAATATCGCGCTCAGGCAGTAGCCTAGGAACCTCGTCAGGGAATACATCAGGGAACTTGCTAACAATAGGAACCCGATCCAACAGAACCTCTGTAGCTCTAGTATTACAAACATATGCTAGAAATCCCTGACATCCCTTTCTCAAAAGCTGTCCAGCATGAAAAGAAGAAATCAAACTATGAGGGTCGGCACCACGGTCCCCCTGCACAACAAAAGCCGACTCGCTGGGAAAACAAAACCTAACTGTCTTCTCGCGGCAGTCCACAGACGCATAGCACGTGGCTAGCCAATCCATGCCCAAAATAACGTCGAAGTCCAACATCTCAAGAAGGTTCAAGTCGATAGGCAACTCTCTCTCGCCAATACGGACATCACAGGATCAGAACACGTGCCTAGCAACAAACGACTTACCCACAGGGGTGGTTACAACAAGCGGCTGATCAAGCAAACTGGACTCTCTACCCAAACTCGGCACGAAGTGTGTAGAAACATACGAGTGCGTTGATCCCAGATCAAACAACACGTGTGCATCAACGGAACATACGGAAAGGATACCTGAGACCACTGCATTGGACGCCTGCGCGTCCTGATGCATCAAACCAAAAACCCGTGCCTGTCCTCCACATGCGACTGACTGTCCTCTGCCTCGGTCACCCCGTCCTCTCTGAACGAACCCTCCGCGGCCACGACCTCTCTTTGCGTAAGTCTGACGCGGAGCAACAGTAGGTACAATAGGCAACGCCCTCTGGGGTGGAGTAGGTGGTAATGTGACATGCGGTACTGCTGCCTCCCTCCAGTGTATCTCAGGACAATCTTTAACGAGGTGAAGTAGACTGCCGCACCTAAAGCACCCCTGCGACGACTGCTGACCCTCCCGTGGAAACGAACTAAACATCTGGCCTCATCCCGAATCTCTGCTACTCCTCATGCCTGAGCGAAACCTGTCGCGGCGTCTAAATGTCTGTCTCCGTGCTGATATACCAGTATGAACTCTTTTCGGCTCTGGGACCACCGAAGTCTCAGCAAGACGCTCCTCGACTAATAAGGTTGCATCTACAGCTGCTGCATAGGTCTCGCAATGCTATGCGCTGATCGCCAGAAATAACGGGGTAAGCAAGCCTCGAACAAACCTCTTAACTCGCATCTCCTCAGTGGCTACTAAATATGGGGCATAGAAGAATAACTCGGTGAACAGCACGTCGTACTCTGCCACTGTCATCTCCGGAGTCTGACGTAAAGATTCGAACCTGCGCGCTCTAGAATCTCTGACACTCTGTGGAAGGAAGCGGGCAAGGAACACCGTCATGAACTCTGTCCAGGTCATAGGAGGAAGACCTGCTGCTCTGCCCTTCTCTACCGACTCACACCACTTCTGTGCAAGGCCTTCCAGGCGAAAACTCATGAACTCTACCCATCTCGCATCTGAGCATCTGAGTGAACGACATATCCGGGACATCCTATCAATGAAAGACTGTGGGTCCTCGGCTGCATCGGTGCCTGTGAAGACCAGAGGCTTCAACCTCATAAACTCGGATAGCGATACTGTAATGACCTCTGTAGCTGTAGGGGCAACTGCCTGTACCGTAGGTACTATTGCAGTCCCAGCAACAGGTGGAACTACCTCTGGTCGCTGCGCTCGAAACATCTCAACTAGCGATCCCATCATCTGGCGCATCTCCTGCATACCAGCTCTTAGCATAGCGATCCGGTTTGCTGAAGGAGGAACAGTCTGCTCTGGTACAACGGGTGTACTGCCCGGGTATGTCCTCGTCTCAGACGAATCAACTCTAATCTCGGCTCTCGCGGCCGCTCTCTGCGCCCTCGTAGTCTTTGGCGGCATAATGGCTGAAAAGAAAATAGGATTCGATAAGGATACATAAATCGAATCACAAGAATGTATATAATCATGAAAGAATTTCAATCAATAAGTCCTAAGGTCACTTTGGCGGAGTACCGTGTCGTGAGTATGCCGCGGAACATACACACGCTACGCCACTCTGCTTCAGCTACCTACTCCATCATACCAGGGTCATCCTACACTCCGAAAGGTAAAACCTACGATCTGATACCAACTTTGTGACGACCCGAAGTTCGACCCGTGACCGGCACTTAACCACGTAACGTTTATAGGCGTAACGCGACTAAGTAAGCCGAAACCCAGAAATCAAAACCATTAAAAGTAGTGAGTGTTGAAAACATTTGTTTAAAAACATTGGAAAACCTTAAGTAGTTTAGTAATCTTCTTTAAAGTTCAAGTTATTATCTTAAAAATTTTGGCAGCATTTCCTTTGTAAAAACTAACCCCGAAATCGGGTCGAAGACAAGATATGAGTAAAATGATATACATTAAGAATAAAGCATCCCAAACGTGAGCAATCACGCCCAACGGCGGAAACAATCACCACAAGAGTAATATACGACGCTGTAGCGAAGAATGAGCAATAAGTGAAAACATCACAAAAGATAAAAACTGCATAAGTAAAGTCGGCTCACACGAGCTCGACACCAGAGTACAAATAATATACATCATCGTCCTCACACTAGTCTCTAAGTCAATACATGAAAGAGTAGATGGAGAGTACTAGATACAAAAGTGTGTACAAATGGAAAATAACCGGATACCACAAACCCACCTAGCAGCAAACAGCTCACGCACCAACAGCTGTGGTATCCGTAGCCAAAAAGATACAAGAAAGCAGCCTGCCGCGACTACTCTGAGGGGCAACCTGCAAACATTGTGGCACAACGGGGGTGAGTTTCCAACTCGTGAATAGAGATAACATATAAAGGTAATCACGAGTATGCACATACTGCGCTACTCTAACATATGCCAGCAGATAGTATCTATATGCGATGAGAAGGATGTGCAATAATCTTGCATAAGTACTCTATCAGGTAATACGACTACAGGATGAGATGCATAATAATGAATGCTGAGCATGGGATAAAATAACATCTACATGGAATGTTAACGTGGAAAAATAACCGGTGTCCATCAATGCACCCAAATCCCAAAAATAAGCTTAGGTGCCGTCACCGTCATCGGCCCTCAAATCCTGAAAATCTCTTAGAATCGTGAATGCCCACGATCGGCACTCGAAAATATCATGAAATAATCGTGTCCAGCATCGACACGCAAATCCTCTTATATCGGGCTCCGTCAGTCCGGATCGGCCCACGGGCACCGTCTGCGGAATCGGCCCTCGGCCCCGGCAGTACGGGTCATCCTGTATCCATCTATCGACTCTGGTCAGTATCCTCCGGATAACCGCCAGGTCTAACCAATCACCGGTAGGTACTAGCCACCCTGCCAGGCTCATCGTCTGCTCCACGAAAACATTTCTCGCCCCGAGGAACCATACCGGGTCCACCACGAACCCGCAAACGGATCATCCAACTCCTCGAATCAGGTTTCAAACACATGTCTCACAATCGAGAAAACGCGTGGTGGATGCACCAAAATATCATATCAAGAGGAACATGGTTTTTAAAACCATGTATGCTTTCTTGAAATAATACCATGGTTCTCAAATCCAGAAATCACATAAAGTCCAAAGCCAATGCGTAAATCCACGCGACGAAATATATGCATCATAAGTCGTACTATGAGACAAAAGGAGAAACCGCTCTTAAGTAGATTCAGTTTTAAAAGGTATCATGCGGTCCCAGTTTTACCAAAAATCAGCTTATCTAGGTAGGTATAATTGTATATGCATAAGTATAGATATGCAAATGAGTATGTGCGCAAGTAACATAATCATGTCGAATCATATATGAGGTGAGCTACAATATATTGTTCATGGAAATTCTATAGTGTGAGTGTCATGGCAATTTCTAACGGTGTGTGTGTAACATGCAGATTAGTGCTCGTGCAACATGAACCGTTAGTAACAATGCGGTGTGTTATTATTTCTAAGTCCGTATACAAATATATAGCAGGAAATACAGTATGCAACCAAGGTATATGAATGCAAATATGCAGCTACTATAGCCTATCAAGCCCAGACGCATTACGCCATACGGGTGATTTCCCCGTAGATGTTAAATCTACTCACCGTGGTCTCGTGCTATGTGTAACCGACGACTTGCTTCCCCTTCTTCGCGGCGTCCGTCGTACTCACCTACGAACCTAGAATTACACAAGGAAAAAGCATAAGCTAAAATCCTATAAAACGTGATACTAAGGCAGTACGGAAAAAGTAGCGTCGCAAGCTAAACGCATGAACTCAATACACTAAAACGAGTGTGTGCTATTTCTAGAACTACCCCGACGCGCTGCGATGCACAGAACCCACCAGACCATGACGAAGCGTACATATAGCTAAACACACAACTCCAATTTAGGGGCAACAGGTCCCAGATTCTCATCTGGAAGGAAACCCAAAAATCAAACAAAACCAAACACTGTAAAACCAATACAGACAACTCCCTGCAAAACACCAACACCAACAGAACAGGGGGGCCGGCGTCGCCGGATTTTCAAGGGAGGCCGCCAGTTTTTATGGGGTGGAACGGGCTCGATCATCAACCCAAAACCCTAGCTACCCTGTACACTATTCTGTAATTGTTTGCAACACCAGAAAATAATCGTAGACATAGCAGATCACCGTTTCCTATAATCTTGTTTAAAAACGTTTTAAAAGAACAAATTTGGTACTAAAAGGTTTTTTAGTGCAAACTGAAGAAAAAACCTGGTTTAAACAACACTAATAGCACTTAAATAAGTTAACCAAGCCATAAAATTTCCAACTTATCATTAACTTCACCAATTTCCTCTTAGTAGCACTAAAATGCAAAAAAAAGAAAAACGATTTTTAGCAAAAAGAAAATACAAGTTATGAGCTAAAGTGCTAAGGGTGAATTTAATACCTCCAAAAGATCTTAGGGAAACCTAACTTCCAGCCTTTGCCTTCAAAGGCACTGATTTGCCACCAAAATCCTCCAAAGAGCCATTTTTCCAAAGGTTTTTGTGAAGGAAAATGAGATTTTTGTGTAGGGTTTGTGTTTGGATCAAAGAGAAGCAAAAGAAGAGGAAAATGGTGATGATGTTGCTGCTGCTGCTGCTTTTCTTCTGCTGGAAGAGCAGAAATGAGAGGGAGGGAGAGAAATGAGAGAGATAGGGTCAAAGGTCAAGCCTCACCTCTTCACCTAATCCAACCCATACCTCCCATTTCATCATTTTCATTTTAAAATTAAAGGTTTGACTTGGTTTTATAGGGGAAAATATGAACCATGCAAGAAGAAAGAATAGAAAATGGTTACACTTAACCTATGTCACAAAAATGTGATAAGTGTGCATGCTTGTCACACTAATCCTTGCTTAGGAAAGTAATTAAGGAAAATTTCTAATTAAAGTGAACAAAAGCTAAATTATAATTAATAAAACCCATTTATAAATAAAAACACTCATCATCACAATTAGAACTAGTTTTATTCTAGTTTAAAAAAGGAAATTAAAATTTACGGGTTTTTATGAAAAACATGCATCATTACTAACTAACGCGAAATTAAACCTAAACGAAGTTCAAAGTGTTACAAAACCAAACCGCTCGGATTTGGCCAGCGACGAGACGAAGGGGATCCGGCAACCTCGGCCTTCCTATGGAGTTTTGGATGTGGGTTTTTGTGGGTAGGTGTCTGCTGTGGTTTAGGTGTGTTTGGTCTAGTTTGCTTGTTAGGTTTTCTCTGTATACAAAATCTGGGATCACATAGGTAGTTTCTTGTGTTTCGTTTATGCGCGATACGTTATCCGACACGGCTCGTGTCTTTGTATACCTTTTGCTCTTGAGTGGTTTTCGTAGTGTCGCTACGCGCGTTAGCCACTTGACGAACACTTGAGAGTATGATTGGAGTTGGTGCGTTGGTCAAACGTAGTTGTTACGTGTTATTTGTCGATTGCTAATATATACTTGTTATATTGTTATATGTTTTCAGGATCGCAAGCGGGGACTTCGGGCGCTGCGAACATGGGAAAGCGAGTAGTTGGCTTTACTTAGCCAGGAAGTTGGTGGGTAGATTTAACATCTACAGGGGAATCGCCCGCATGGCGTTATGCGTATGGGCTAGAGATTGTTGGATGTGTATGCCCTAGAGGCCATTATTGTATAGTACTAGTTTGTATAATACATTTTGGAAGCTTGGGATATACACACGGATTTACGACAGTCTTACTCGATATTGTAGTATGTTACTTGGTTTGTATCTATCTTAATATGCGTATATGTTTCTTTTAACATATCTTTAATACATATTGATGGAGCCATTAGGATCTTTGCTTGACTACCGGCGTTGTGATGGCGATCACACTAGTGGGCGCTGGGTAGTCTATAAGCACATCCTTATTCTGGTCCCTAGTCGTAGGATTATTGAGACAGGGCATCGATACTACAGAGTAGACTGGTGCATACACTTCTCGTCCCAGAAAGGGAGACGGTCTGTCCCACAGCCACCAGTATGTCGTACTGGAGATAGTATGCAGGTGCTCGTTAGGTTACGAGTACACTGGAAATGACTCGTCGGGAACTGTTGGTTGGTATTATACCTATCGTCAGTTAACAGTTCCCAGGTGACATGAGTACAGCTTAGTCCGTTGACTTGACACTGCCACTTCGCCTCAAGTGTGTTCCCACTGTTCTTTGATTGCTACCCTACTATGGCTCTATTGAGTCATGCAAACAGGTAGTAGTTGGGTGCAGTCCCAAAGCACTTGGAGGCAGTGACGGTTATACAGGATTCGTCTCTCCCGGTATTGGGTGTTGATATCGCGCTGTGTCTAGGAGAGCCATTACACATAGTCGTCCCTGGCCAGGGCAACCGAGATTTACTTGGTTTCTTTAGGTATAACTTCTATCATAGTTGATAGAACTCTTTTAAGTGCTAACTAGGTTTATGGTAAAGATCCGGTCAGGGTTTATGTTAGCGCCAAGTTCGTTATCGCTACTAAATTATTGTTCCGTATTTGGCCACGGAAGTTGGCCGGGGCGCTAGTGTAACCCTTCATGGTATCAGAGCCAGCCCATGAACCCTAGGTTAGCAAGTTTAAGAAACGTTAAAACAGCGAAATTGAAACAACAACGTGAAACCAAAACCAAGTTCTGCAGTTTCTGTTGTTTTTGAAAAAGTCTCTGAAATTTTTTAAACTTGTGCAGAGTGGTCCTTACCCTATGAGATGCACCCAAACCAAAAACGAAGCAATTCCAACAACCCTTGGCAGGCCACAGAGCCTTAAATTTCGGCCACCCCGGTTTTTTTAGGGGGTGTGTGCATATTTTTTTGGTGCTGGGTGTTTATCTCTCGGAGTTTGGTTTCCTGGTGTTGTTTTTTTTTTGCCAAAATTTGATCGGAGTTTGGTTTCCTGGTGTTGTTTAATTTTTGCCAAAATTTGATTCTCTGTAGATTCAAGTTTGAGGCAACTTGTGGTGTTTCGAATTCATTATATTTAACACTGTTTAACAGTTTACAGTTCATTCACTTTTATCTGCGACCGGGAATGTCACTTGATCGTTAAAACTCGTCTAATTACTATATGTTCCTTTAGACAGGTTTTGCAAACGTGACATTCGCGTTGATGTTGTGTGCTTGTTCTGTGATTGTGGTTGGATATTCGTGATGGATAGCAAGTGTTGCAATGTTTGTAGTACAATTTAAATTCATTTGTACATTTGTTATTGCGGGGAGAGCGTCCGACATGTGGACTGCCGTCTTTGACGGGTTGTATATTATTTTGGGGCACGACCGGGCTGAGGTCGATGTCACTGTTTGTACATATTATTTTATTTTTCTATACTAGGGTTACCCCGCGGTGGAGTGCACGAATAGCCGGGTTCTAGAAAGGCAGCAAGCCCGCATCTCCTGGCGTTGAGACGGAGGGGGCTTCTTTCTCATGGTGTTGAGACGGACGGGGCTTCATTCTAGAATTGGCGGGCTATTCGCCGCACTCGTAGGGGGTATAGGTTTTCATTGCACAGGCTATCCACACGACATGGAACGTCAGGTTTTATTTGTGGCTCAAATGAAACCCGGGGCTCCAAGATTATCCACCATTCTGTATTGTTGGCTATGTTTCTGTGATGTTGTTTACTATCATGCCTGGGACGAATGTTGTATATACTTATATATATATATATATACTAGTAGATGTTGTATATGTTTTGCACCCGCGCTAGTCCAGCCCCCACTCTGTCGTTAGTTAAGTAACCTAACGGGTGATAACGGGGCCCAGTGGCAAATGCAGATGGTATATACTTACATTGTATTTTCGTTCTTTTCTGGTGTGGTAGGTTACATTGATGGGACAACATTAATTTTGATTAATGCAAGTAAAACAAACCAAAAAGATGTTGTTGGAACCAAGTTTTAAAAACAGACATTACAGACGTTCTCTTTTGCTTTGCACAGTGGTATTTAGTTTGGATTATCCAATACCTCATTCGAAGAGGCAAGGGTCGAGATCCCTTCATCGGGAGTGACCCCTTGAATAGAAGTTTGCGTCAACGTAATAATTTCACTATAGTCGATTATTTTTTCTTTGCATCGTGGTATTCAGTTTGGAATATCCTGCACCTCATTCGACGAGGAAAGAGCCGAGATCCCTTCACAGGGAGTGACCTCTTCAGCAAAAGTTTTCGTCACTATATATTTTAAAAGGCAATCAGGTTCCTTCAACGATATCAAGTTCATTACGTTAACGGGTTTTTCGCCAAAAACCCAGCCGTAGCTTTCCGTCACTTCGAATTGGTATTATTTAGTATTCGTGCTGTGTTTGTTGACCTAGTCAAGGCATAGTGAACGGTAGCTAAGTGATATTTTTTCTGTGCATTGCAAATGTGATTCATTATGACAGTCGTGCGGCCTTGTTGACCTAGTCAAGGGCACGTACGGGTGGGTTTAATGCAATCAAGATAATGACGGGTAGAACTTGACTAGCGGTTTATGGTTTGTTGACCTAGTCAAGGTCATAAACCTTTAGGAGTAAAAATCACATCGGGAGTTTCAAACTTACAGGAAACTTGCAGATTTAGCATACCTTTTGGAGTGTGGTGACTAGAGTGGATTCCATCTAGGTCATCATACAATGATAGTTGGATCCCGATCACATTGTTGAGTTGGATTACTCTCGGGAGATTATTTCACTTAACAATCAATGCTATAAACCAAATGGGTGTCTAGAACGGTGTTAGTGGGGCTATGCCTCCAGAGAAAAGAGGTTATGTAATTAAGGAACTTCGCGAAAGAGTTGGAAAACCTCCCTCGAAGTACCAACACTATCCTGGCTGAAAGGTTAAGCAAGTATTGTGACGTGCGATTAATCCTGACTAATTCTTCTTTTTAAGTTTGAAAAAGAATTTGAGGAAACAGTGGGAGCCATCCTGATTAGATAAATTAATAAACCAATCTAATCTTGCAAGAGCGCGCGCTGATTTGTTTCTTTTCTCTCTCTCCAGGTAGCAACCATTTCACGCCCTAATCAAGATAATAAAATGTATCGCTTAACCGATCTGAATTCTTATTCGGGGCTGGGGAACGTCAGTACGGCTCTAACATACAGCAACAGTCATAAGTATGAGCAAGGGAAAAAGGATTGTATGGATTCCAAGGAGACCCAGTTGAAGAAGAAGCATAGTATTGCATCTACTTCAAGTGTTCTTGTAATTAAGAACTGCTTTTCGGTCAGCCCTACCTCCTGGGTACTTGATACCGGATCAGGATCTCATATGTGTAATTTATTGTAGGCACTAAGAAAAAGTAGGAAAGTTGCACCTGGTGATATGTCCCTCATGGTAGGGAACGGAGCACAAGTTAATGCTGCAGCCGACGGTGAATATCACAGAGTGTTTCCAAATGGCAAAACTATGATTTTGAACAATTGCTACTATGTACCTTCCATGGTTTGCAACATAATATCAGTGTCTTTACTTGATAAAGATGGATATAACTTTGTTCTTGATAGAAATATCATGAACATTTACCTTGATAAGGTACTGGTTGCAGAAGGTACACTGTGTAATGGTATCTATATTCTAAATCAGAATACAGTTCTCAATATACAAAACACACGCAAGAGGAAGAGTTCATATACGAACGAATCCTACTTGTGGCATTGTAGACTTGGTCATATCGGAGAGAAAATACTAAGTTGCATAAAGATGGACTCTTGAATACGTTCGAGTTTTCATCATATGAAACTTGTCAGTCTTGTCTCAAAGGAAATATAACCAAATCTCCGTTCACTTGACATGGAGAAAGGGCAGTAGAGCTCTTAGGACTCATACACAGTGATGTATGTGGTCTAATGTCTATACATGCAAGGGGTGGGTTCTCGTACTTAATCACATTCACTGACGATCTCTCTAGGTTCGGATATGTGTATCTAATGAAACACAAATCTGAAGCTTTTGAGAAATTCAGAGAATTCAGAAACGAAGTGGAGAACCAGATAGGCAAAAGTATCAAGATCCTCCGGTCTGATAGAGGAGGGGAGTACTTAAGCACGGAATTCCTAGATTGCTTAAAGGAGAATGGTATTCTTTCTCAGCTTACTCCTCCGTACACACCACAACATAATGGTGTATCGGAGCGGAGGAACCGTACCCTGTTGGATATGGTTCGCTCCATGATGAGTAGTGCTGAGTTACCTCTTTCATTTTGGGACATGCGCTTTTGACAGCGGCATATCTATTGAATAATGTTTCA
Source organism: Agapanthus africanus (assembly GCA_030015575.1). Taxonomy (NCBI): domain Eukaryota; kingdom Viridiplantae; phylum Streptophyta; class Magnoliopsida; order Asparagales; family Amaryllidaceae; genus Agapanthus; species Agapanthus africanus. The sequence goes on from CM057340.1 coordinate 291,807,048, forward strand.
TCTAAATCAGTGCCTAAGACTCCATTCGAGATATGGAATGGAAAAAGGCCATATCTTAAAGATTTAAGATATGGGGTTGTCTGGCTTATGTTAAAAAGCATAAACCAGATAAACTAAAGGCACGGTCAGTTTTATGTAAGTTTGTAGGATATCCAAAGAATGGCTATGGATATCTGTTCTACCACACCGAGGAACAGAAAGTGTGTGTTGCTCAGCATTCCATTTTCTTAGAAACGGAGTTTCTTGCAAAAGAAATTGGTGGGAGCACGGTAGAGCTGGAAGAGATTCAGCGACCACAAACTGAAACTGAAGATTTGACAGAACCTCAGGATTCAATAACCCCAGACGAACCTCAGCCACTCCGTAGATCTGGTAGGATTTCTCATCCGCCCGAGAGATACTACGGTTTTCTTATAGACGGGGATCGAGAGGATTGCATCTTGGAAGAAGATGATCCTACCAGTTTCAGTCAGGACATTATCAATAGGGACTCTGATAAGTGGCTGGATGCTATGCGAACCGAAATGGAGTCCATGTACACCAATAAAGTGTAGACCTTGGATATTGCTCCACCTAGGGTAAAACCCGTTGGATGCAAATGGATCTACAAAAGGAAACTTGGTGTCGATGGGCAGGTGGAAACCTATAAGGCTAGACTCGTTGCAAAAGGTTTTCGTCAAAGACCAGGATTGGACTATGACGAAACTTTTTCTCCAGTTGCTATGCTCAAATCCATTCGGATCCTACTTGCCATTGCTGCCTTCCATAACTATGAAATTTGGCAGATGGACGTAAAAACGGCTTTTTTAAACAGAAGATTGGAAGAGTGCGTTTATATGTATCAGCCAGAAGGTTTTGTAGAAAGTGGGAGCAGCGGGAAGGTATGCAAGTTGCTCAAATCCATTTATGGATTGAAGTAGGCATCGTGGAGCGTTTCGTAGTTTAAGTTCCCCAGAGGCCATTATTGTATAGTACTAGTTTGTATAATACATTTTGGAAGCTTGGGATATATACACGAATTTACGACAGTCTTGCTCGATATTGTAGTATGCTACTTGGTTTGTATCTATCTTAATATGTGTATATGTTTCTTTTAATATATCGCTAATACATATTGATGGTGCCCTTAGGATCTTTGCTTGACAACCGGCGTTGTGATGGCGATCACACTAGTGGTGGCTGGGTAGTCTATAAGCACATCCTTATTCTGGTCCCTAGTCGTAGGATTATCGAGACATGGCATCGATACTCCAGAGTAGACTGGTACATACGCTTCTCGTCCCAGCAGGAGAGATGGTCTGTCCCACAGCCATCAGTACGTCGTATTGTAGATAGTATGCAGGTGCTCGTTAGGTTACGAGTACACTAGACAGGACTCGTTGGGAGCTGTTGGTTGGTATTATACCTATCGTCAGTTAACAGTTCCCAGGTGACATGAGTACAGCTTAGTCCGTTGACTTGACACTGCCACTTCGCCTCAAGTGTGTTCCCACTGTTCTTTGATTGCTACCCTACCACGGCTATATTGAGTCGTCCAAACAGGTAGTAGTTGGATGCAGTCCCTAAGCACTTGGAGACAGTGACGGTTAGACAGGATTCGTCTCTCCCGGTATTGGGGGTTGATATCGCGCTGTGTCTATGAGAGCCATTACACATAGTCGTCCCTGGCCAGGGCAAGCGAGATTTACTGGTAGTGTTTCTAGTAGTTTCTCAGGGTGTTCTGGGCTACACTTCGACATGACTTATACCGCTATTAGGGGTCTGACATTTACCACCCCCTAGGCCCGATATGCGATACTCTTAGACGAACAGACCGGACTGTACGGAGATTGTCACAGATAGGCTCAGTAGGAGTTTGGGTGAGCTTGCTCGTCGACCTTCTTTTCGACATCTACCTGTGGACTGTTACGTACAACTAGTACCGCTTGCGGCCTATGGTTAAACCCACTGCCAGCGTAGTGTCGAGTCTTTAGAGTCCCACATAAAGAGTTTCCCTGCACTGGGCAAAAGATTTAGAGGCCGAATGGTTTTACGGCAGGGGTTCGATCACTTACGTGCACTTATGCACGTATGATGTTCGAGCGGATGATACTGGTGGGCTTTGGTTTAAGTTGGATCCTAGTATTGTATAGATGGATCAGTTTTGTCTCTTGGTATTCGTATTCTTCGGAATACGGATGCGGGTGTGTATGAACGGTTGTGAGGAACGAAGAAGGAGATGCCTCATTAGGGTTTTGACCATTGACTTGATTAGAACCATTATGAGGTGGTGGAAAATGTTTACTAATCCTTTTCAGTGATAATTGTGTCATGGCTAATTAGTGTTTGACCATTTGACTTGTTGACTTATGTTGACCAAGATATTTTTGCTAAGAATAAGATATTTTCTTGCTTATCATTAAATGAGACATGATAGTGGTCAAATCAACTTAGCCATCATAATTATCATAATAAAAGATTGGTTTTTATTTTTCCATGGCTCATAATTGTTGGAGATAGTGCCCTCAGAGTCAATTATTGAGTCACAGGCACGTGATTGCAATGATTGAGGGGAGGACCTATCCCGGTAGGACAGTCTTACTCGAGATGATAGTATGCTATCTGGTTTATCTTTATCATCGTGTACTGCTTTAGGTGACCTTACGAGTCGCTATTACACGTTGGTAAAGCCCCTAGGATTCTTGCTTGACTTCCAGCAGTATGAGGGCGATCATATAAGTGAGAGCTGGGGTCTATAAGCACATCCTTAAATGGTCCCTAGTCGAAGGAGTTTCGAGACAGGGCATCGATTCTCCACAGTAGACTAGTGTATACAGTCGAGACCCCGACGAGGGGCGGTGGCCGGTCTCACAAGCCACTGGTGTCAGTTGGTTCACCTAAGATGTATACAGATGCTCATTGGGTTATGAGTACACCGGACAGGACTCGCCGGGAACCTGCTAGTTGGGATATACCAGACGTCAGATAGCAGTTCCCAGGTGACATGTGTGTAAGTCCATATTGCGACCCCCGGTTCTTACGGGGAGGCGGAAACGGTATAAAAAACGAATTTTTATCGCAAGAGGCAACATGGACTAACTTATGGTCGGGATCGTTACCTAAACTAAAACTAGCAAACTAAGCTAAAGATATTTAGCTACTCGGATGAAGATGGTTATACCTAAACTTGAACTCCTTCTCTTCAAGCTCCGATGGTGGTTCGATGGCTCCTTCTCGTTGTCTCCGTACGCCGAAGATAGATCCACTTGAAAGCTCCAACCTTTAGCTCCTTCTTCGTTCTTTGAAGAAACTAGTTCACTTGGTTTGCCAAACCTAGTGAACTAGAATGAGTAGAGATGAAATAGAATGGGATTTTATCTATGGTTCTTGATTCTCAACTCATGAGACGAGAGAACCATAGATCAAGAGAGGGAGCAAGAGGTTGAGGGTGAGAGCAAGAGGAGAGCTCAAGAACAAGAGAGAGAATGAGCAAGAAAGAATGAGGCTCTCTTTTCTCTCTCACCCTCTCATAATCCAAAGTGATCATAACTCATCATATCAAAAAAGTCTTTTGGTGATGGTTAGAAGCAACCATAAGGTTATCATATCATGCACTCATTTTACTCAAAAAGCAAGCAAGAAAAAAGTCTTTGGCATGAAATGATAACCATGGTTATCATGATGGTCAACTAGTCAAGCCTAGTCAACCGGTCAACAAGTCAACAAAAGTCAACAAGTCACCAAAGTCAACAAGTCAACAAAAGTCAACAAGTCAACAACCATATCACCATAATACTTAATTAATATAATAGTTAATCACATATCATATTCTCATTAGGGTTGAGCAAAAAGTCAAAAGTCAACGGTCAACTGTCAACAACCCTAATGAGAATCCACTGCCTCTGCCTCCCTGTCAACTGTGCATACACACCCGCATCCGCGTTCCGAGGAACACGAATGCAAACTGGATAAATCCAATCCCATAAGGTACACTAGGATCTGGCTTAAACCAAAGCCCGCTAGTGTAAACTGTCCGGACACTGTACGTGCACAAGTGCACGGATGTGACCGAACCCTGTCGCAAAACCATGCGACCTGTCGCAATACCATGCGACATCTACTCTTTTGCCTAAAGGCGAAAAGCTTTCTGTGTGGGACTCTAAAGACTCGACACTACGCTGGCAGTGGGTTTAACCACAGACCGCAAGCGGCACTAGCTGTGCGTAACGGTCCCCAGGTAATGCCGACAAGAAGACCGACGAGGCGAAACCCATCTGAACTCCTACTGAGCCTGAGTGTGACATTCTCCATACAGTCCGGTCTGTTCGTCTGATACATCGCATGGCGGGCCTAGGGGGCGGTAAACGTCAGTCCCCCAATAGCGGTACAAGTCGTGCCGGAGTGAAGCCCAATACACCCTGAGATAACACTGGAAACCTACCAGTATATCTCGTTTGCCCTGGCCAGGGACTACTCGTGTAATGGCTCTCCTAGACACAGCGCGATGTCAACCCCCAATACCGGGAGAGACGAATCCTGTCTAACCGTCACTGCCTCCAAGTGCTTCGGGACTGCACCCAACCACCACCTGTTTGCACGACTCCTTTGAGCCGTGGTAGGGTAGTGATCAAAGTACAGTGGGAACACACCCGAGGCGAAGTGACAGTGTCAAGTCAGCGGACTAAGCTGTACTCATGTCACCTGGGAACTGATAACTGACGATAGGTATAATACCAACTAGTCAGTTCCCGACGAGTCCTGTCCAGTGTACCCGTAACCTAACGAGCACCCGCATACTATCTCAAGTACGATGTACTGACGGCTGTGGGACAGACCGTCTCCCACACTGGGATGAGAAGCGCATGCGCTGGTCTACTCCGGAGTATCGATGCCCTGTCTCGATAGTCCTGCGACCAGGGACCTGAATAAGGATGTGCTTATAGATTACCCAGCCCCCACTAGTGTGACTGCCATCACAACGCTGGTAATCAAGCAAAGATCCTAAGGGCTCCACTAATGCGTATAAGTGATATACTGAAATAAACACAAGTACACATTGAAGTAGAAACAAACCAAGTAGCATACTACTATTTTGAGCAAGATTGTATATACAAGGTGAATATCCCAAGCATCCATTAAGTAATATACAAACTAGTATGATACAGTAATGGCCTCTAGGGCATATACACTAACAATCTCCCACTTGCACTAAGGCCATGTACTGGCGTATCGAAGACCTATCATCTCGATCAGCCGCTCGAACTGAGTCTGGGGCAGGGCCTTGGTGAATGGATCAGCAGTGTTATCTTCTGAAGCGACTCTCCGAACCTCGATCTCCTGGCGATCTACGATCTCCCTGATCAGGTGATACCGCCTTAAGATGTGCCTGGATTTCTGATGGGACCTGGGTTCCTTCGCTAAAGCTATAGCCCCGTTGTTGTCGCAATACAGAGGTATTGGATCAACAATGGACGGAACCACCTGAAGTTCTTTCAAGAACTTCCTCATCCAGACAGCTTCTTTTGCGGCATCAGATGCAGCGATGTATTCCGCTTCCATCGTCGAGTCTGCAACGGTTTCCTGTTTGGAACTCTTCCAACACACCGCCCCTCCATTGAGGGTAAAGACAAAACCCGACATGGACTTGGAATCATCCTTGTCACTCTGGAAGCTGGAGTCAGCAAAGGCCTCGATCTGGAGGTCCTTTCCGCCATACACCAAGAACATCTCCTTAGTCCTTCTCAGGTACTTGAGAATGTTCTTTACCGCTATCCAGTGTTTCTCCCCAGGGTTAGACTGATACCGGCTTACCACACTCAGTGCATAAGCTACATCCGGTCTGGTACACAACATCGCATACATTATAGAGCCTACCGCAGAAGCGTAGGGTATAATAGACATGCGATCCCTCTCCAAATCAGTCTTGGGAGACATCTCTTTAGAGAGGGTGATCCCGTGACAAGCCGGTAGGTTACCGCGCTTGGAATCTTCCATACTGAATCTCTTCAGTATGGTGTCGATGTACCTGGACTGTGAAAGTCCTAATATCCTCTTGGATCTGTCACGGTAGATCCGGATACCCAGAATGTACGAGGCATCACCCAGGTCTTTCATGGAGAACCTGTGTGACAAGAACCCCTTGACAGATTGTAGCATAGGAATGTCATTTCCTATTAAGAGAATGTCATCCACGTATAAAACGAGGAATACTACAGTTCTCGCTACAAATCTACTATAGATGCATGGTTCATCTGGATTTTTGATAAAGCCAAATTCTTTGACCGTCTCATCAAAGCAGATGTTCCAACTCCGCGATGCCTGCTTTAGTCCATAGATGGACTTAAGCAACTTGCACACCTTTCCGCTGCTCCCACTCTGAATGAAACCCTCTGGCTGGTCCATATAGACACACTCCTCTAAATTTCCATTTAGAAAAGCTGTCTTTACGTCCATTTGCCAGATCTCATAATCGTGGAAGGCAGCAATGGCAAGAAGGATCCGAATGGATTTCAGCATGGCTACTGGAGAAAAGGTTTCGTCGTAGTCCAAGCCAGGTCTTTGACGAAAACCCTTTGCTACCAGCCTAGCTTTATAGGTCTCAACCTGTCCATCTACACCAATCTTCCTTTTGAAGATCCACTTGCATCCTACGGGTTTTACCCCGTCTGGAGCAATGTCCAACGTCCATACCTTGTTGGTGTACATGGACTCCATTTCGGTCCGCATTGCATCCAGCCATTTCACTGAGTCAACGCTCTGAACGGCCTGCTGGAAGCTAGTAGGCTCATCATAATCTATGATGCAATCCTCTCTATCCCCGTCTATGAGAAAACCGTAGTATCTCTCGGGCGGATGAGACTGCCTACTACTTCTGCGGAGCGGCGTAGGAATGTCCTGTTCTGTTGAACCCTCTGGTTCCATCAAGCTTTCAGTAACAGTCTGTGGTTCTGGAATTTCTTCCAGTTCTACTGCGCTCCCACTTATTTCTTTTTCTATGAACTGGTGTTCTAGAAAGTGGGCATGTCGAGAAACAAGAACTTTTTGTTCCTCTTCACAGTAGAAGAAATATCCCTTGGAATTCTTTGGATATCCCACAAACTTGCACAGTACTGAGCGTGCCTCGAGCTTGTCCGTATGCTGCTTTTTGACAAAAGCTGGACTTCCCCATATCTTAATGTGATTAAGATGGGGTCTCTTCCCACACCACATCTCAAATGGCGTGGTAGGCACAGTCTTAGTGGGAACTCGGTTCAAAAGGTATGCGGCTGATTCTAGCGCATACCCCCAGAATGATCGCGGTAACTCAGCGTTACTCATCATGGACCGCACCATATCCAATAGGGTGCGGTTCCGTCTCTCCGATACACCGTTATGTTGCGGGGTGTATGGAGGAGTAAGCTGAGAGAGAATTCCGTTCTCTTTTAAATAGTCCAGGAACTCGGCACTTAAGTATTCTCCACCTCGATCCGATCTTAGAATCTTAATACTTTTGCCGGTCTGTTTCTCTACTTCATTCTTATACTCCTGGAATTTTCCAAAGGCCTCGGACTTATGTTTCATTAAGAAGACATAACCGTACCTTGAGAAGTCATCCGTAAAAGTAATGAAGTAAGAATGTCCGCTTCGGGCATGTGTAGACATTGGACCGCACACGTCACTATGTACGAGTCCCAAGAGCTCGCTCGCTCTTACTCCTTGTCCAGTAAACGGAGTCTTTGTCATCTTTCCTTTGAGACAAGATTGACAAGTGGCATACGATTGATATTCGAACGCATTCAAATATCCTTCTGTATGTAACTTAGTCAACCTTCTCTCATTGATGTGACCCAATCTACAATGCCATAAGAAAGTCTGATTTATTTCTGGAGACTTTCTTTTGTGTGTATTCTGGACGTTGAAAATCTGTGGTTGGTTTAACACGTATATACCATTACTCAATGTACCTGACCCAATCAAAACTTGATTAAGGTGAATATTTACAACATTACTTACAAACGCAAATTCATAACCTTCTTTAGAAACTAAAGATACAGAAATGATATTACAAGTTGCGTTGGGTACAAAAAAGCAATTACGCAAAACCAAAACATGTCCATCTGACATTCCCAGGTGATAGTCCCCCACGGCTTTAGCATCCATGCTAGCTCCGTTTGCAACTCTGAGGGTCATGTCACCTGCTTTCAAAACACTACGGTTTCTCAACGCCTGCAAAGAATTACAGATATGAGATCCTGATCCGGTATCCAATACCCAGGAAGTAGAGTTTATTGAAAGACAGTTTTCAATAACATACACACCTGAAGCTGAAGCTGCAACCTGCTTCAATTCCTGTGTTCTGGCCTTCCAGGCCCTGCAATCATTCTTCCAGTGTCCTTTCTTATGACAATAGAAGCATTCTTCCTTATCCACAAGCTTCCCCGCTATCTTTGTTGCTTTGCCTTTTCCCTTCGTATCCACTTTACCAACACCGCCCCTTGGTTTGGCGGGGGCCTTCTTCTTCTTTCCCTTGGCTTTCGCCTTGGACCTAGAAGAAGATGATCCTCCTACAAACAAAGTGGATGTTTCCCTACCTTTCTGTAGGGTGCCCTCTGCGCTCCTCAGCATGTTGAGGAGCTCTGATAGTTCAACCTCTTTTTCTTGTAGGTTGAAGTTCAGTATAAACTGGGCGTAAGTGGAAGGAAGGGACTGGAGAACTATATCCGTATATAGCTCACTCTCCAATGTGATCCCTAGGTCAGCGAGCTCCTCAATGAAGCCGATCATCTTTAGCACATGCTCGGCTACTGATGATCCGACGGCCATTCTTGTCGAAAATAACTTTTTCGACGCTTCGTATCTTGCGATACGTGATTGCTCTCCATACAGTTCTTTTGTATGGAGCAATATGGACTCCATGTCCATATTCTCATGCCTCCTCTGATGTTCGTTGTCCATCGAGGCAAGCAGGAGGCACTTGGCCTTCGCGCTATCAATCTCCCAAGTCTTGCGGATTTCCTTATCCGCGACGCTGGAAGTTGGACCAGGGACAGGGGGAGCTTTGGTGGTAAGAAGATACCCCAGCTTGTCATAAGTGATTGCTATCTTGACATTCCTGAGCCAATCTTTGTAGTTTGGCCCTGTCAGTTTGTTTTTATCTAGGAGTAACTTAAGTCCAGTCATGTTGATTGGTCGCTGCAATTAGGAGAGAGAAGAAGAAACACTCAGCATGATGCTCTTGCAAGTTTAGAGTGGTTTTTAGTTTGTCTAAACAGGATGGCTCCCACTGTTTCTCGAATCCCTCCTCAAACCATAAAGGAAGAATTAGTCAGGATCAATCCCACCGTACAATACTTGCTTAACCGTTCAGCCAGGCCGTTGTCGGTACTTCGAGGGAGGTTTTCCAACGCTTTCGCGAAGTTCCTTAATTAGAGAACCTCTTTTCCCTGGGGGCGTAGCCCCGCTAACACCTTTCTAGGCACCTACTAGGTTTATAGCATTGATCGTTAAGTGAGAAATTTCCCGAGGAGTAGCATATACTCACAGTAGGATCGGGATCCAAATATCATTGCGTGACGAAACTGAAGGAATCCTACCAGAATCATCACACTCCAAATGGTATGCAAATCTAGCAAGTTTCAGTACTTATGAAACTCCCGATGTGGATTTTTGCCCCATGCTCTTATGACCTTGACTTTGGCCAAAATATCATAAGTCACATGTCAAGTTCTACCCGTCATTATCCAGGTTAATTTGGATCCATCCGTACCTACCCTTGACTTTGGCCAAAATGGCAGTACGACTGTCCCAAACCAACGCATCTATCTATGCTACACATGAACACCCAATAGCTACCAATCACTGTGCCTTGACTTTGGCCAACATACACAGCTTGAATACTATTGACTATTCATGTGAAACGACGGAGGGCTACGGATGGTTTTGGCAAAACCGTGAACGTAGTGAACTTGATATGGTCGATGGAACGAGATAGCTTTTAAATGGAGTGGCTCAAACTCCGTATTTTAAAAGTTTGTTTTGAAAAGAACCGAGTGGTTTTTCGAAAGTGTTCCAACGACTTTAACTTGGTTTATTATCTTGCATTAGTTCTTTTAATGCGTGATATTCTTGCATTAGTTCTTTTAATGCGTCCCATCATTTAACCCTACCATTGCAGAAAACAACCAAAATATGACGTACGCTTATGCCATTCGCATTCGCCACTGGGCCCCGTCATTACCCGTTAGGTTACTTAACTAACGACAGAGCGGGGGCTGGGCTAGCGCGTCTGTAAAACATAAGCAACGCCTAAATAATAAGCAATGATAGACATTACAGATCACAGATGAATGCATTGGATATACTAGCAATCCGCAATCCTTTCGAGCCTGAAACGAAAAGCGGATAACACGGTCGCGGTGAATAGCCAAATACCCCACCCAAGACCCCTACGGGTGCGGCAAACTACCCGCCAAGTACTCGGTAGTTTGTGCACCCCTCCATGGGTCTATCCTAGGAGCAAAAACAGTAAAAAGAATTATACAATGACGGCTACAACCCCGACCCGGTTGTGCGGTCAAACAAATAATAATTATTACATCAATTTACATTTACAATGAATGAAAGAAAAACAAAAGCTCATCTCACATCCACCCCGGCTATTCACCCGCGACAGTCCAACACATTCATATACACATTCCAGCACATTACAGATCATGTATAACCCCGACTAATCGACTTATAGCGATTAGCCGACGTTCAATACATGCAAGCATCACAGATATAACCATCATAGTCGAAGTGCAGTGAAGTTCGGAAAAAATACGGAATTATAGGACCCCAAAAGGAAATTTCTTTTCTGGAAAATCTGGGCACATATAATATATTTTAAAAATCCCAAAACCAACACACAAACACACTGCACGAAAAATGATGCAGAGAAGACACCAAGTCGCGGCGGTTCCGCGGCGGCTAAGAAGGATCACGCGGCGGAAGCGCGGCACTTTAGGCGAATCACTGTATCGTTTTTCTTGGGTGTTCACACAAAACCCTGAGCCGAATTTACAAGTATAAAGTTTTTCATTTTGAGCAGAAAAAATTTCAACAGAAACTCAGTTTTTGTGATTATCCGGTTTTGTGATTTTTCCGGTTCCGAACTTCGTTACACTTCACTACCAAGCTAGTTTAAGTTTAGTTAGGCTCTGATACCACTGTAAGTCCATATTGCGACCCCCGGTTCTTACGGGGAGGCGGAAACGGTATAAAAAACGAATTTTTATCGCAAGAGGCAACATGGACTAACTTATGGTCGGGATCGTTACCTAAACTAAAACTAGCAAACTAAGCTAAATATATTTAGCTACTCGGATGAAGATGGTTATACCTAAACTTGAACTCCTTCTCTTCAAGCTCCGATGGTGGTTCGATGGCTCCTTCTCGTTGTCTCCGTACGCCGAAGATAGATCCACTTGAAAGCTCCAACCTTTAGCTCCTTCTTCGTTCTTTGAAGAAACTAGTTCACTTGGTTTGCCAAACCTAGTGAACTAGAATGAGTAGAGATGAAATAGAATGGGATTTTATCTATAGTTCTTGATTCTCAACTCATGAGACAAGAGAACCATAGATCAAGAGAGGGAGCAAGAGGTTGAGGGTGAGAGCAAGAGGAGAGCTCAAGAACAAGAGAGAGAATGAGCAAGAAAGAATGAGGCTCTCTTTTCTCTCTCACCCTCTCATAATCCAAAGTGATCATAACTCATCATATCAAAAAAGTCTTTTGGTGATGGTTAGAAGCAACCATAAGGTTATCATATCATGCACTCATTTTACTCAAAAAGCAAGCAAGAAAAAAGTCTTTGGCATGAAATGATAACCATGGTTATCATGATGGTCAACTAGTCAAGCCTAGTCAACCGGTCAACAAGTCAACAAAAGTCAACAAGTCACCAAAGTCAACAAGTCAACAAAAGTCAACAAGTCAACAACCATATCACCATAATACTTAATTAATATAATAGTTAATCACATATCATATTCTCATTAGGGTTGAGCAAAAAGTCAAAAGTCAACGGTCAACTGTCAACAACCCTAATGAGAATCCACTGCCTCTGCCTCCCTGTCAACTGTGCATACACACCCGCATCCGCGTTCCGAGGAACACGAATGCAAACTGGATAAATCCAATCCCATAAGGTACACTAGGATCTGGCTTAAACCAAAGCCCGCTAGTGTAAACTGTCCGGACACTGTACGTGCACAAGTGCACGGATGTGACCGAACCCTGTCGCAAAACCATGCGACCTGTCGCAATACCATGCGACCTCTACTCTTTTGCCTAAAGGCGAAAAGCTTTCTGTGTGGGACTCTAAAGACTCGACACTACGCTGGCAGTGGGTTTAACCACAGACCGCAAGCGGCACTAGCTGTGAGTAACGGTCCCCAGGTAATGCCGACAAGAAGACCGACGAGGCGAAACCCATCTGAACTCCTACTGAGCCTGAGTGTGACATTCTCCATACAGTCCGGTCTGTTCGTCTGATACATCATATGGCGGGCCTAGGGGGCGGTAAACGTCAGTCCCCCAATAGCGGTACAAGTCGTGCCGGAGTGAAGCCTAATACACCCTGAGATAACACTGGAAACCTACCAGTATATCTCGTTTGCCCTGGCCAGGGACTACTCGTGTAATGGCTCTCCTAGACACAGCGCGATGTCAACCCCCAATACCGGGAGAGACGAATCCTGTCTAACCGTCACTGCCTCCAAGTGCTTCGGGACTGCACCCAACCACCACCTGTTTGCACGACTCCTTTGAGCCGTGGTAGGGTAGTGATCAAAGTACAGTGGGAACACACCCGAGGCGAAGTGACAGTGTCAAGTCAGCGGACTAAGCTGTACTCATGTCACCTGGGAACTGATAACTGACGATAGGTATAATACCAACTAGTCAGTTCCCGACGAGTCCTGTCCAGTGTACCCGTAACCTAACGAGCACCCGCATACTATCTCAAGTACGATGTACTGACGGCTATGGGACAGACCGTCTCCCACACTGGGATGAGAAGCGCATGCGCTGGTCTACTCCGGAGTATCGATGCCCTGTCTCGATAGTCCTGCGACCAGGGACCTGAATAAGGATGTGCTTATAGATTACCCAGCCCCCACTAGTGTGACTGCCATCACAACGCTGGTAATCAAGCAAAGATCCTAAGGGCTCCACTAATGCGTATAAGTGATATACTGAAATAAACACAAGTACACATTGAAGTAGAAACAGACCAAGTAGCATACTACTATTTTGAGCAAGATTGTATATACAAGGTGAATATCCCAAGCATCCATTAAGTAATATACAAACTAGTATGATACAGTAATGGCCTCTAGGGCATATACACTAACAATGTGTACAGGTTAGTTCATCGACCTGGGATCGTCATTTGTCTCGTGTGAGTTCCCACTGTACTTTGATTACTACCCTACCATGGCTCAAAGGAGTCGTGCAAACAGGTTTTAGTTGGGTACAGTCCCGAGCCACATGGAGGCAGTGAGCGGATCTGCAGGGGTTCGTCTCTTCCGGTATTGGGGGTGAGGTCGTGCTGTGTCTAGGAGAGCCAGAACATGAAAAGTCCTTGGCCAAGGCAGGAGATTTGCTGGTAGGTATTCCAGTAGTATCTCAGGGTGTTCTGGGCTACACTCCGACATGACTTGTACCGCTTTTGGGGGTCTGACTTTTACCAACCCCCTAGGCCCGCCATGCGATGCTCATAGACGAACGGACCGGACTGTACGGATATTGTCACTGACAGGCTCAGTAGGGTGTCAGGATGAGTTTCCTCATCGACGTCCCTTTTTGTCAATAGCTGGTGGCCCGTCACGTATTGGCTTATACCTCTGACGTGCTAGTGGTTAAATCCACAGCCATAGTATTGACGAGTCTTTAGAGTCCACCACACATTCAGTTACTCAAGTTTCGGGCGAAACGCTGTAGAGGCCGTATGGAGATATGGCAGGGTTCGATCGGATACGTGCGGTATTGCACGGATCGCGATCGGACAGTTTTTACTAGCCGGCTTTGGCTTAAGCCGGATACTAGTATTAGATAGTGTAGTTTTGTCTTTTTGCATTTGTGTTCAGTGGAAATACAAATGCGGGCATGTATTTGCAGTAGTGGGGTTTTCCTGTAATTTATTATGGGATCGGTTTTCTGGGGTTGCCAGTTTGTATTCCGTTCCGGCCGGTTTTCTTTTATTCCTTCTCGGCCGGACTTTTCGTTGGAAGGGGGTTAATTGCAAGTTTGCAATTAACTTAGTTGTGAGGGGTTTCTTGCATATGTGGCTTCATGATTATCCTCTTCATCATGATATTCTTTTTTGGTCATTTCATTTGCTTATCTTGTGAGTGGACTTTGATGAGAATGAAGTGTGACCCTTTTTACATGCTTATCTCTCATTTTCCTTCTCTCCATTTGTTTTTCCCTTCTCCATTCACTTGAAGGGGCCGGCCACTGTGTGAGTTGTGGGTGGGGCCGGCCACACATTTGTGTGAGAGGGAGTGGTTTTATATGTGTAGAATTTTCCTTCTTGTCATTTTTGGTGGCCCCCTCTTTTGTGTATGCTGTTGGAATGATTAATTCCTTTTATATACATGGTTTTAATTAGTGCCACACTACACACATTTTTTCCAGTGAGTGATTTTCTTTGGCCGAGCTCTTTTAAAAGAGGTGCTCAATTTTCTTTGATTGGATGATCCATTCTTTAGCAAGCTTTGATCCATGAAAATTCTTGTGCAAAAATTCCTCCAACATGGCAACCTCATAACCCCAAAGGAGACAAACTTCTACACTATTCTATAGCAAGTCTTGGACGCGTCGGCTAGCCAACTTCGCGCCCGAGTTGCCTCGGTCAAGAGGCGGGAGCCCGTAAAAGATTCCGGCTATGTGGTGCCCTTTCCGACGAGCGAGGAGGTGACGGAGATTCCGCGGGAGATCGGAGCGGAGACGAAGACCGAAGGACACGGATCGCTTGGTATAGCTTCTCTACTCTTTTCTTTTTGCTAGCTAGCTAGGTTAATGGCCCGATCCGGGTGAAAAGTCCGCGGCGGTGCCGTTTTGCAAAGTTCGCAAAGTTTTGTTTTCCGCGTTTCCGGCGTCGGGTCGACGGCCGGGGCGCCCCCGCGGGCTTACAATGGTATCAGAGCCACGCCGTTAACCTTCCCTAGCTTGCTCTAGCGCGTTTAGAACTCGATCGAACAAAAACCCGAAAACCGTATTTTTATGCACATGTGTTCTCTGTTAAAATTTTTTGAGCTCCTAAAATTTTTCTGGTGATTGCGGAGACATGTACAACAAATTATAAGAATTCTGGAAAAATACGATCCACTGATTCCCTACTTCGACCGCGGAAGCGCGGCCAAACCCCTGGTTTGGCCGCGCTTGCGCGGCGGAAAGGAGGAATCGTGGCACCATATTTTCCCAGTAAGCTTATGAGTTGAAAAAAGGGCTTTTGGGATATTTTCTTTGGGCCCAGATTTTCTATAAGTGCTACAGTACTGCTTGGGGCCCACTTTGATAAATTTGTTCGATCGGATATTTTAAACATGCTAGTTCACAGTTTTTACATTATATCTGCGACCGTGAATGTCATTCGATCGATAAATCCCGTCTAACTGCTATAGCCCGGTTAGACGGATTTGCGAATGTGACTTTCACGTTGATGTTCTGTGATTGTACTGTGTTGTTGCGGATCGGTCGTGGGGGATAGCCTGGTTGCAGTGGTAGTACAGTTCTGTTTTATATGTACATTTGATATTGCGGGGCGAGCGTCCGACATGTGGACTGCCGTCACTGCCTGTTTGTATTATTCTTTTGGGACACGACCTGGTTGCGGTCGATGTACCTATTGTATGTATATTTTACTTTCTGTGCTAGGATTACCCCGCGGAGGGGTGCACGGATAGCCGGATTCTAGAGGGCAACAAGCCCGCATCTCATGGCATTGAGACGGAGGGGGCTTCACTCTAGAATTGGCGGGCTATTCGCCGCACTCGTAGGGTGTATAGGGTTGACCCAGGAGGGGTGCCCAAGTTACTGGATTCCGAGAAGTGCTGGGTGGTCCATTCACAGTGCTGAAGGGGGCTGCCTCGCTTCAGGTTTTGGCGGGTGACTTGCCGCGCCCGTAGGGGTCTAGGATTTCATTGCACAGGCTATCCACACGACCAGGGGAACGTCGGGTTTCAGCGGCTCTGTGAAACCCGGGGATCCCAGATATCTGTATTGATCTGTGTTGCTATACATTTCTGTGTTGCTTTTTATCACGCCTTGAGCGAAAATATAATATATTGGTATATATATTAGTAGATGTTGTATATGTTTTGCATCCGCACTAGTCCAGTCCCCGCTCTGTCGTTAGTTAGCTAACCTAACGGGTGATGACGGGACCCAGTGGCGAATGCGGATGGCATATACGTACGTCAGTATATTTTCATTTTTTTTGTGGTGTGATTAATTGATGGGACTGCATTGATTCGGATCAATGCAAGATAAACAAACCTATTCTGATGTTGTTGGAACACTTTTTCAAAAAGCTGTTATTGCATTGACGTTCACTTTTGTTTTGCATCGTGGTATTCAGTTGGAATATCCTGCTCCTTAGTCGACGAGGCAAGGGCCGAGATCCCTTCACCGGGAGTGACCCCTTGGACAAAAGTTTGCGTCAGGGCATTAACTTCACTATAGCCGATTACTTTTGCTTTGCATCGTGGTATTCAGTTGGAATATCCTGCACCTCATTCTACGGGGAAAGAGCCGAGATCCCTTCACCGGGAGTGACCTCTTTAGCAAAGGTTTTCGTCACTATATTTTTAAAAGCTATCAGTTCCTTCAACGATATCAAGTTCATTACGTTAAAGGTTTTCGCCAGAAACCATTCGTAGCCCTCCGTCATTTCAGTTAAATATTCGGTAGTATTCAAGCTATGTATTTTGACCTCACGCCAAGGCATAGTGTTTGGTAGCTGCCGGGTATTTATCTGTTGCATAGATAGATGCGTTAGTTTGGGACAGTCGTACTACTATTTTGGCCTACGTCAAGGGTATGTACGGGTGGGTTCAAATTAACCAGGATAATGACGGGTAGAACTTGACATGTGACTTATGATATTTTGACCTCACGCCAAGGTCATAAGAGCATGGGGAAAAAATCCACATCGGGAGTTTCAAAAGTACTGAAACTTGCCAGATATGCGCATACCTTCTGGAGTGTGATAACGTGAGCGGATTCCGTCACGTTATCATGCGATGAGAGTTGGATCCCGATTCCCACTGATGAGTTGGTTTACTCCTCGGGTTATCCCGGCTAATTCTTCTTTCAGGTTTGGGGAAGAATTTGACGTTACAGTGGGAGGTTTCCAGATTAGATAAAGTGACAACCATTCTGATCTAGGTTAGAGTGCACGCTGAGTGTTTCTTTTCTCTCTCTCTCTGGCAGCGACCATTGACCCGACCCTAGACTATGACTCAGTGACCAAATTGACCGAACCTACTTAACACTGGCTTTTGGATTGTCAGAGTTGCAGACCTCTTTGCCACTCCTACTTTTACTCTTTTCTCCGGGACACCCCGTATTACTACGAACGTCCACTTCCATTGGACAAAACCATCGTATGGTTATATACGAACTCGAAGGAATTCGAGGATGGTTTCTGGTTCTGGAGAAAACGAATAGGACTATTCAGTTGTCTTTACCTTTTACCTTCTCTCAGGTTGCGAGTACTTCTTGGTTTAGGAGATAGTACACCTATTATGCAAATTGGATAGTCTTCTTCCAAACCTTAGGCTGGTGCCGAACGGTAGGGAATGAAGAAAGCCAATTAGCCTAAACGGTGTACAGAAGGTATTAAGTTCAGACAAAGCAAGGGATTAGTAAGAGGGCAAAGTAAATTGCGACTGCTATTCACGACCAAACCATGTACTTCTTTGTCAATCCTAAATCACCTATGAATTAAGTACATTCGGTTGTCTTTTATCCTCACCTTCTCTCGCATTGCGAGTGCTCCTCGGATTAGGACAGTACACCCATTATGCTTTTTGGATAGTCTTCTTCCAAACCATAGGCTGGTGCCGAACGGTAGGGAAAGAAGAAAACCATTTGGCCTAAAGGGGTGTACAGAAGGTAATGACTAAAGACATATAAAGGGATTTGGAGAGGTGGCAAAGAATTATGCGGTTATAGTTGTGAATCTGGATAATGGAAGAGGCATTACTAAGAATACCAGGATACCCCATCGAAACATCTCAATGTTTCAGTTTCACTGTGTACTGTTAAATGAAAACTGATTTCCCAATTAGGCACTTGCTCCAGGGTATGTATTTACCAGGTATGAGTCTCACATCTGTATGGTTTTACAGATGATGAGTGGGAGTAAGTTATTGGGAATTAGGTGACCATCCTCATTATATCGGGATTCATGATATTTGAGGAAGCCACCTGGGTTGTTTGCCGGTCGGCAAATATTTGGTTTTGAATATCCGTTGTTGTGCACCAATTTCAAATTGATATATCTGTACGTCTATTTTTATAGAGTGAGATATACTTTTTGAAATTATGTCCATGACATTAAGCTATATCAGTGGATGATTAGGTAAGGAGCATTGAACAACGGTGTAATTCTTCTTAACCAAAAGTACAGTTTTCAACCTACGACACACAGTGAATGAGTCACTAGACTCAGGGGACTTATACAGAGTATTGTATATTGTCCAGTGTCCATTAGGACAGAGGGGTTGTTCCTCGTACTATATTCTGTTTACTTTTAACTTCTCTAGTTCTTAGACATGTGTTTCGTAGAAACACAGGGTCTATGTTTTGAGGAGTTATAGGTATATGAATAAAGTAGAGAACCACGTGTTGCAAGTATCGGGATTCTTCAAGGTGATCGAGGATGTAGATACTTGTGAATGGTATTCAGTTGATAGTAATGATTAAGAGAACTTGCTTCTCTTTCAGGTTACTCATAATTGGAAGCATTCCTAAGTTGAGTAACGCTGATCGGCCTCCTTCCATTATGTTGACATGCACTGGAGACAGCTGCATGATTTGAATCTGGTTCAATTAAATCAGTGCCTCTGTTTCTTGGATATAGAACAGTTCATATCTTGACATTGTTAAGATACGGGGAGTTGTCCGGCTTATGCTTAAAACCAGACTCCGGATAACTCAAGGCACGTTTCTGTAATGGCTGTTTGTGGGTTGACCCGGGCTATGACGAGGGTTGACTTTCTACCATCTGGAAGATCAATAGTGATATTGTTCTTGACTCGCCACATTTTTTAAAGAAATGGATTTTTCAGAAAACAGTAGTGGGAGTATGGTAGGACTGGAAGTGATTCCAGAACCACAAACGATTACTGAAGATTTGATAAAGAACCTAAAGGTTCAATCTGGTTTGACATTCCATTGGCCACTCCGCAGATATGGTGGGTAACCTCAGGCACTCGAGAGGTACTTCGGTATGCTCAAGGACGGTGGCAGGGAGGTTCTTGTTTACCCACACTTGCCATTGCTGTTGTTCCAGGCTGCGAGACCCGGCGGGAGGATGAGTATAGCGTCGTTCTAAACTTGCTTTAGAAGTGTACGTGTATATGACTCTGCCAGAGGGTTGTCGTAGTCAGTGGGAGCAGCGGAAGCATTGGTGGACAGTTAGCTTATGTCTATTTATAGACTAAAGCAGATGTAGCGGAGATAGATCATCTATTTCTGATGTGAAGTCATAGGTTTGACTTCATCAGAATAGGGGATGGATCTGTTAAGAAGGTAGTAGGGTGTGATGTCCTGGTATTTGATGACATACACAGAGTAGGAAGTGATATTCCTATACTACGATCGGTTATACTTTGGTCGTCACACAGTGGTTTCTCCATATAGGACTTGGATATTATATCAGACATTCTGGTTACTAGATCTATGGTTTTAGATCTAGATTTGGGTGGTTTCCCAATCTGGGTACTTTGACCGCATTCTATGAGTATATAGAATGGACGACTCCTGGCACGGTAGTGTACCTGCAGGTAATGGAGTCACCCTCTCTAAAGGTGTCTTACAGACTAAAGGGGAGAGGGATATGCATGATTGGCAGATCACTTGCTTAGGCAATTGAGTCAATCATGAGATGTCAAGTACCACACCAGATGTTGTTCTTGCAGTAGGTGCAATAAGTTGATATTAATCCAATCTTGGAGAAACAGTCGGAAGCAGTTTTAGAACATAAGTGAATGTTCTAGGAATTTGATAACGGCAGCCTCCTTTAGGAGACGGTTATCATTCCAGGCTTCCAAGGTGACCTGGATGGCAGAGTGGCTGTCAGAGTTATAGTTTTCCCTCTGACGAGGGGCCGTATCTTGGACAGTTGGCCCAGGTGGATACTGAGGGAAGGCATGGCGCAGGGATACTGATTAAGTTCAGTTGACGATACAGTCTAAGAAGTTTGGATTTGGAGTTCATTTATGAGCTAGGTCCCATCAGACATCCAGACATTCTAGGACAGGTATTGCTCATTTCGGGAGATAGTTTTCTCTACGAATATGAGATATAGAGAGACATAGAAAGAAACATCAAAGCGGATCCACTCACTGAGGCTATTCCTCGAACGCAATAGTCTCGCAAACGAGCTTTGTGAGACTGACTAGTAGAGGAGTTGGGTGTTCGGTATCACACGGGCTGTGAGTATGCGACATCGCAATAATTAGCCTCGAGTGCAAGTGGGAGATTGTTGGAGATAGTGTCCTCAGAGTCAATTATTGAGTCACAGGCACGTGATTGCAATGATTGAGGGGAGGACCTATCCCGGTAGGACAGTCTTACTCGAGATGATAGTATGCTATCTGGTTTATCTTTATCATCGTGTACTGCTTTAGGTGACCTTACGAGTCGCTATTACACGTTGATAAAGCCCCTAGGATTCTTGCTTGACTTCCAGCAGTATGAGGGCGATCATATAAGTGAGAGCTGGGGTCTATAAGCACATCCTTAAATGGTCCCTAGTCGAAGGAGTTTCGAGACAGGGCATCGATTCTCCACAGTAGACTAGTGTATACAGTCGAGACCCCGACGAGGGGCGGTGGCCGGTCTCACAAGCCACTGGTGTCAGTTGGTTCACCTAAGATGTATACAGATGCTCATTGGGTTATGAGTACACCGGACAGGACTCGCCGGGAACCTGCTAGTTGGGATATACCAGACGTCAGATAGCAGTTCCCAGGTGACATGTGTACAGGTTAGTTCATCGACCTGGGATCGTCATTTGTCTCGTGTGAGTTCCCACTGTACTTTGATTACTACCCTACCACGGCTCAAAGGAGTCGTGCAAACAGGTTTTAGTTGGGTACAGTCCCGAGCCACATGGAGGCAGTGAGCGGATCTGCAGGGGTTCGTCTCTCCCGGTATTGGGGGTGAGGTCGTGCTGTGTCTAGGAGAGCCAGAACATGAAAAGTCCTTGGCCAAGGCAGGAGATTTGCTGGTAGGTATTCCAGTAGTATCTCAGGGTGTTCTGGGCTACACTCCGACACGACTTGTACCGCTTTTGGGGGTCTGACTTTTACCAACCCCCTAGGCCCGCCATGCGATGCTCATAGACGAACGGACCGGACTGTACGGATATTGTCACTGACAGGCTCAGTAGGGTGTCAGGATGAGTTTCCTCATCGACGTCCCTTTTTGTCAATAGCTGGTGGCCCGTCACGTATTGGCTTATACCTCTGACGTGCTAGTGGTTAAATCCACAGCCATAGTATTGACGAGTCTTTAGAGTCCACCACACATTCAGTTACTCAAGTTTCGGGCGAAACGCTGTAGAGGCCGTATGGAGATATGGCAGGGTTCGATCGGATACGTGCGGTATTGCACGGATCGCGATCGGACAGTTTTTACTAGCCGGCTTTGGCTTAAGCCGGATACTAGTATTAGATAGTGTAGTTTTGTCTCTTTGCATTTGTGTTCAGTGGAAATACAAATGCGGGCATGTATTTGCAGTAGTGGGGTTTTCCTGTAATTTATTATGGGATCGGTTTTCTGGGGTTGCCAGTTTGTATTCCGTTCCGGCCGGTTTTCTTTTATTCCTTCTCGGCCGGACTTTTCGTTGGAAGGGGGTTAATTGCAAGTTTGCAATTAACTTAGTTGTGAGGGGTTTCTTGCATATGTGGCTTCATGATTATCCTCTTCATCATGATATTATTTTTTGGTCATTTCATTTGCTTATCTTGTGAGTGGACTTTGATGAGAATGAAGTGTGACCCTTTTTACATGCTTATCTCTCATTTTCCTTCTCTCCATTTGTTTTTTCCTTCTCCATTCACTTGAAGGGGCCGGCCACTGTGTGAGTTGTGGGTGGGGCCGGCCTCACATTTGTGTGAGAGGGAGTGGTTTTATATGTGTAGAATTTTCCTTCTTGTCATTTTTGGTGGCCCCCTCTTTTGTGTATGCTGTTGGAATGATTAATTCCTTTTATATACATGGTTTTAATTAGTGCCACACTACACACATTTTTTCCAGTGAGTGATTTTCTTTGGCCGAGCTCTTTTAAAAGAGGTGCTCAATTTTCTTTGATTGGATGATCCATTCTTTAGCAAGCTTTGATCCATGAAAATTCTTGTGCAAAAATTCCTCCAACATGGCAACCTCATAACCCCAAAGGAGACAAACTTCTACACTATTCTATAGCAAGTCTTGGACGCGTCGGCTAGCCAACTTCACGCCCGAGTTGCCTCGGTCAAGAGGCGGGAGCCCGTAAAAGATTCCGGCTACGTGGTGCCCTTTCCGACGAGCGAGGAGGTGACGGAGATTCCGCGGGAGATCGGAGCGGAGACGAAGACCGAAGGACACGGATCGCTTGGTATAGCTTCTCTACTCTTTTCTTTTTGCTAGCTAGCTAGGTTAATGGCCCGATCCGGGTGAAAAGTCCGCGGCGGTGCCGTTTTGCAAAGTTCGCAAAGTTTTGTTTTCCGCGTTTCCGGCGTCGGGTCGACGGCCGGGGCGCCCCCGCGGGCTTACAATAATCTCATTTGCATTCTCTCTCTTCATTTTGGAGCTCTCATATGCTCTCCTTCTTCTTCCTCACTACAAATCCCTCAAGCTCTCATGTGTTGAGAAAATTAGGGATCAAATAGGCAAACAACTTCATCACAATACTCTACATCACCTAGGACATTAAGCTTAGCATTCTTGTTTCCCTGGTTACCTCGGTTCTTGAGGTGGTGCTTGGACTATAGACTCTCGGGTGGATCATCTTCGACTCAAGGAGGCCGGAGTTCAAGCACGATCCATACTACCATCGAGGAGCTTAAGGAGAGGATTGTAGACCCGAATGACTTGAATTCTTTAGGTATAACTTCTATCATAGTAGATAGAACTCTTTTAAGTGCTAACTAGGTTTATGGTAAAGATCCAGTTAGGGTTTATGTTAGCGCCAAGTTCGTTATCGCTACGAAATTTTTGTTCCGCATTTGGCCACGGAAGTTGGCCGGGGTGCTAGTGTAACCCTTCAGAGATGACATGATATTGTCGCATATTCTATTTTTTATATAGATTTGCGCATACACCTTATTTCCTGGTTATTTGTTGTGCTTGGACTTGTACCCTTAAGACACTGCACTATTATTGACGGCTCATGTTGCACGAGCACTGATTGTATGCCACACACACCGTCAATAATTGCCATGACACGCACAACACACATACCTATATGATATTGTTTGGTTATGGACATTGATTCATATTTCTTTATGCATATGACATATAGCATACATGTATACCTACATGCTTACACATATTCCTTGACATGCTTACATGCTAGTTACCGTTAGTGATATTTATATTTCACACGTAATGACATAGCTACATGTATACCTTGCATACATACTTCACTTATACCTGGAGGGTATTACATCATTATTGATAGGTAGATACACATATCTTGCTATGCCAACATGGTTACGCATACCTGGCTATAGCTACATGTTTACCTTTATTTGATATTATATGGACTTGGAGGAAATTAGGAACCCCATGATATATATTAACTTGTTGCAGTTAAATAGCGGTTTTTCCTTTACATGCTCATATTACTGTTTCATGTTGCATATATTACATTCATGGACTTCATATGATGTTCTCTTATATTTTTACTCCTAAGTATATATAACAGTGGAATGGGACGCTGTTATATATGCCTATATACATATATTAGTGGAATGGGACGCTAATATATGTGTATTTGTAACATTTCGGAAAATATAAAATATTATTTTTGGGAATTTAATATTAAAATAATATTTTTCCCGAAAACTGCCGATTTGTGAAATTGGGGTTTTCGAAAAAGGGTATAAATATATACCAATAATTATGAAATAAATAGAAATTAAAATGATTTATTCAAATAATAATATAATTAAAGGATTTGGCACTTTTAAAATTTATTATACGCAGTTTCGAGAAAAACCCGATTAGTGCACTGCTAATCGCGATTAAGCCAAATCCGCGTTTTTACAGTTTCCATGGTTAGTGCACCATAACATGTCCATTTTTACACATGTTTCATTTCATTTGGGATTTAAATTATGGTTTTGGTGGAGAGAAAAGAAAAAGGAAAAAGTCAAGGGAGACATAATGATTAGGTTAGGTGTGCTTTTGGAGAGAGAGAGAGAGTGTGTGTGAATTGTGTGAGAGAGGGAGGGGGGCTGCTGCCATTTTTGAATCCCCATCATATTTTTCATCTTCCTCTTCATCTCCTCAACTCCAAAAAACCCTGCACAAAAATCCATAGATCCATCTCCAACCTTGCCCCAAATCCCTACACACCCTTCACAAATATTAATCCCCTCTTCAACCTCTACTCGATGGACAGAGCAAAATGGGATTTTGACGATGTTGGGAAGTTATTGCTGCCTAGAGTGGACTAGATGAGGTATAATTTCTTCACTTTAGATTATTTTTGTGAGATATCATGTTTAGATGTCGTTTTGTGCATATTAGTGGACATTGGGAAACCCTATTGAATGTTTGAGTGTTGGTTTGAATTGGGTGATTCCTAATAGCTGTTAACTAAACTTAGGTGCTGTTTAGTGACCTGGACCAGACCCTAGAAACCCCAAAACACGGATTTAGAAACCCGACGTCGGATAAATGTGTGATCTGTGAAGGTGTTCTGGAATCTGGAGCAACCCGGGAGCACCAAAAATAAAATTGAGCTGACAGTGAGTCGTGCAGGCACCTAGGAAGCTACCACCAAGACCCGAGCCCCTAATTCAAACCCATGGCCGCAGATTTAATCATTCTGGCCGCAATTTGCGGCCAGAGTAGGGTAGAATTGTTCCAGTTTTGTTCCACGGTTCCTTTTGCACTAAAATAGACCCCTCCTATGTGCAGTTTTGGCTAATTGTCAACTGGGGAAAATCTGGAAGCATTTTGGTGTGTTTTAGGCTATGTTTTCCGTATTTTGAAATGCACTTTCTTGATATTTGGATTTGTATTTGGTTGTCGGATGTTCGTACATCGACAACAGGGGTCGTTTAATTTATTTGCACGTTTAGGCCATAGGTTCCAACCTATGAGCACACTGTGCGATGTATCGGTTTTCTGCCTCGATGTTAATACGTATTGCGACTGTTTATTATTCTAGGTACCCTCGCAAGGATTCCGAGGCGAAGGAGCATGGCGTCATCAATTTCGGTAAGCGAAGACCAGGTGAGTAGATTTATATCTACGGGGAGAAGTCGGGTGGATGGCGTATAGCACCCCCGCAGTCCGTGGTAATGTATACGAATACGTATACACACATATATTTATTATGTGTTGTTAAGATTATTGATGGTAATAATGGAATTATCAATGATAAGGATGTATTGGTTTGGTATAGTGCGAACCCTGGAGTTGTGGTTGCACTCACACATACACGTACACATATACTTGCATACATTCTTTCATCTATCTGTGCGCATTTGGAGGTGTGTATATCTACACATGGGTATGGAACTATGTGTTCATATACGGGATTTGAGGCCGTGAGATTCGGCAATATGACAGAGTTCGTATTTGAGGTGCGACATGATAGTTTTAGCGGGCCATTGGGTATGTGTTTTACCCCGCATTCATATTTATATAGATGGTATCGATGGTACTAGACTTAGATTTGTACCAGAGATAATGTGATATGATGGTAATGATACCTGATACATGATGAGATGAATGTGATATTGACCCGTACCTAGCTATTAGGATGCCGTACTACGATTTACCGTACGAGCTTTATATTGATGTTAGATCCGCACTCATGACTCGAGGATGTTATATGATATACCGTATCGTACGTGATACTATTGAGGCGAGATCACCGACTATTGTATATATATATGTATATCGACTCAGATGTAGGTGGTTTCATACCCCTCCTGTTTAGATTACTTAGTAGACATTAGACTGACCCGAGTCACACCTATTTCAAAACTAACGAATCGGGGATATTTTTAAAGATAGGCAAAAAGGGATTCTACGGGTATTTTCAAACGAAGTATCTTTTCTTAAAACACCGTAACCCTTATTTTATTAAAAACCCCGATCCGTCTTATTTCAAATGTCAAAGCAGCATGATATATTTATTGAGGCAGGTTCTTTATTGTTGCGTGATTATTCGATTCCGCATATCCATGCTGTTTGCATTGCATCGCTTATATTGTTGATATATTTCAGTAATGCTGCTAGGACACCAGCACAATTATCGATGATGCGTATGTTCCACGTACACTTGTTTGCTGGCTCACACACTTCATCATCGATAATTGCCATGTCACTACACAGTAGTACTGTTGCATTCAGGATATGACCCTTGCATGACATATTGATATGCTTACCTTTCTGCTATATGTCGCATACATGCTGCTTTCTGATTATACGCATTGAGATATGCTGTTTCCATGATATTTCTGGTTTTGGGGAACCGTGGGTGTTTCAAAGAGAATATGTAATTGTTTTAAAAACCGGGTTACCCTTGATATGATATTTCAGTGCGTCCACCATGTGTTTTCTCGGTGCTGAGAGCAACATGTGAAACCCTGTAATACCCAGCCCCTTTTATACCAAAATCTGTATTTTGTTACTTTATAATTCTATTTATTTTATTTATAATTTTATTTAGTTTATTTAAAAACTTATTTTTTTAAAACCCCATTTTCTTTTATCCAACCCCAAACCCAGCCCATTCTTTTAAATTAAACTCATTGTTAAACTTTAGTCCGTTCCCTTTCCCATTCCATTATAATTCTTTTACTCTTATTTTATTTTAGCCCGAGCCCACTTCCCTATTTTCTTTTCCCAATTTTCCAGCCCGTCCCTTCTCGGCCCACTCTATTTTTTTATAATGAAATCCTTATTAATCTGCGGCACAAGGTTCAGTCCAGCCCACCAAAATTTTCCCTTTTTAAACCTTTGTTTTCCCGGCCCGGCCTCCTTTTCTCTAATTCCTTTTTCCTTTTGATTTCCGTTTTGTTTTGCAGCCCGAGCCCAGGGAAAATATTAAAACGTTTTTCTTTGGCCCGCTTCATTTGGCCCGCACCGCTCGCATAAACCCGACCTGACCCGACTCCTGTACATCTCCTTCACCCCAACGGTAACATTTCCCCATTCCCGCACGCGAGATCCGCGTCCTCCGCCATCGCCCCCACCCTCGCGACGTTACACCCACGACGCGCACGTTTTCCCCGCGACCCGCTCCCTCAATGGTTCACTCCTCTCT
Organism: Agapanthus africanus; assembly: GCA_030015575.1. Lineage (NCBI taxonomy): Eukaryota > Viridiplantae > Streptophyta > Magnoliopsida > Asparagales > Amaryllidaceae > Agapanthus > Agapanthus africanus. Next base: position 291,834,773 of record CM057340.1, read on the forward strand.
TCCCCTCTCATCCTCGTCTCCACTTTCTCCGCCTTCCTCCTTTTTCCCGCTACCCATCACCGGCCACTTTCCTCCATCACCATCGCCTCGTTTCCACACAGGAACACAACCACTGAGCTCCACCCTTCTCCAGCCAAATCACCTACCTCACCGACGAGTCTACCAAGCTGTTTCTTTTCCTCAAACCCCGTCACCTGTGCACCTCGTGCTCCTACCACCGCCGGCGTCGCTGCCCCTGGGCTCACCCCGGCCGATCTCCCCTGCACCCATTAACTAACCCCTGCCCTCCGTTTTTCCCTCACTCGATTCCCTCGTCAACGGCAGCCACCACCATTCCCGAGCTGCACCCACTCACCTGAACCCGTGGCATCTCATCGACACCTGAGCCCCGCCTCACCGCCGCAGTCGACTCCCTTCATCTTCCTCATCATCATCATCACCATCATCATCCGTAGTTCTTCCTCTCTCTCCCTCTCCCTCTCTCTCTGTGTCTTCTCTCTCTCCCTCTCCGTTTCCCTCTGTGTCTTCTCTCTCTCTCTTTCACTCTCAGTTCTCTCTCTCTCTATCTCAGTTTCCTCTCTCTCTCTCTCACTCTGTGATCTCTCTCTCTCTCAGTTTTCTCTCTCTCTCTCTCTCTCACTCACTGTATCTCTCTCTCTAACTCTCTGCCTACTCTCTCTCTCTCTCTCATTTCTCTCTCTCTCCCTCTCACTTCTCTCTCTCTCCCTAACACTCTCACCATCGTCATCATCACCCATCGTCGAACCCCTTGACGCACAAGAGCCAAGCTTCACAGCCGAGCCCCGACCACCAAACTGTGAGCCGTCGTGCCGAGACTCGTGTTCGAGCCAAGTCAGGTGCCGAGCCGCGCGTGTGTCGCGATCGTGCCGTTATCACTACCCAGCATCGCCAAGACGCCTCCAGGCAAGTTTTTACTTGCTTACATGCTATTTACCTAAAGTGCGATCTTTAATTACATATATCATAAAGTTGCAAGTTTAGATTAATTATTGTGTCATACCTGTTCGACGCGTGTTCCCAATGAAATTACTTGTCTAATTTGATGGAACCAGATTGTTCTTGTTGGCCCTTGGTGTGAAGAATATCTTGTACAAATTTTGTTTGATAATATGACTGTTAATGACCAAAACGACTACCCCCAAGTTCAATCGTAAAACTGTAATTCTATGGCACCTGAAAACCGTTAAATTCACCATAAATCATATACACACTGGATTGATGCGCTCGGGGGCTCAAATCGAAGCCGACTCGATGAAATTTGACCCTATACCAGTTTCCAGACATTTCTGTATTTAAACCGTGCTGATAATTGGATCGGAGTGCGACTCTGGACTGCAGTCCAGAGCGACTCCAATTGATGGTTGCTGTTCCGTAATGGGTACCACAGGATTTCCTTAACTTGTATGTTGTGGAACTCCGCTGTTTATTATAGTTAAATCTGTTATATAGACAACACAATTGATTTCACTCTGTTTCGTTACCATTTGTTATTTATTCTATAATTTAATAGACCGGGACACATAACAGTCCCAGCAGAATCAGAACTGACATGTTACGATTAAACAGTGTATAACTCCTGACGTACAGACGCGATAGAAGATCCGTCTGTTACGTTGAAAACCTTACTGAAAACCCTAGAATTCATCCAACTGTAGCGTCGCTAAATTCCGATCCCAACTGGGATTAAAATGCGTTGCGAAACGGACTTCTGATTCTGAAACCAGATTTCCAGCCGTGGACGCTTAAAATGAAATGGTTATAACTAATGATCCTGGAACCCGATTGGCTTGAAACTAAATTAGATGGATAGATAACTGAACATACTGATTATTACCTGTTTATTGTTTCGCTAAACTATACCCGTACTTTTCATGATAAATTGTGCAAGTGATAGAATACTGTTTTTATGACATCTTGATCGTGCTTCATATACTGTTTACGTATCATATCATACTCATATCATTACAGTGATTACCTAGTGATGTCGTGCATTTACCCAGTGTTAGATTTTAGTGATGATTGTGGCAAGTACGTCAGTGTTCGTGTATCCGTGAATAAGTGGAAGTGATACGTACTTGTATACAATCAGTGACCCTATTATTCTATTGCATTGTCGACGTCTGTGGGATGTGTGTACGTGTGACTATAAGTGGAATGGGACATTTATGGAAGCGTTGCACATGTGTCACACATAAGACACCAGACACTGCCGTTTATTTTAGGTATTAGTCGGGACGTGCTTGATGGAGGTCCTGCCTCCAGTTCTCGCGCAGACTTATCACGGATCGATTAGTATTTGGGGTGATGGTTAGCGTTTGATGTAGACCACGGGGTGTGGGGTAGTTTAACTGTGAGTTCAACAGAATCTCGGGAGTCCCATGCCGGCTTATATATTTAGGGAGTTATATGGAGATTTACAGGGTATGTGATATATACACCGTGATATTCTTGTTACATGTTGGGCCCGTGGTCCCTTGCCCTTGGGTTCTACCCTTGGGTGGAGGACACTCGCGAGTGGTTGACTCTCACACTTGGACTGACGATAGGCTTAGTGACCTATACAGTGAGACTTAGAGACTGATCGGGATACTGGCATTTTTATTCCTTATATACTGTGTGGCATACGTGACATATCGTTATACTGATTTACTGTTCCGCTGCATTGATTACTGCACATCCATATTCATGCTGTCATTGATTTACTGCTACTCATATCTATTACCACTGTTGGAACTGTCACTTGAATATATATATATATTATATTGCTATTGTGTCGCTCTGACGACCTGTGTATGCATGCTCAGTGTGAGGAGAAGATTTAGCCTGGATCAGAACTAAACGTGCATCACAGACTTCTTGACTTGCTATTCCGAGTTACATTCATTTATTCCACTTCAGGTCAGTTTATATTATTGTATCTTTCAGTTACTGCATTTCTCATTACCTGTGCATCATTTACTGTTTACCATGATAAACTAGAAGCCGAAGTGTGACTACGGCAGGACATTTCCTTGACCGTAGGAGCATGGCTGGCCTTGTCTACCCCTCGTATTCCGTATTTTGGGAAGCGGGGCGTGACATGGTTTAGTTAGTATCAGAGACAGGTTTTGCATCGTTTGGGATTGCAGTTTTCCGTGTATAGTTTGGCAATCTAAGACATCCCTCGGTCTAGGTTGTAAACTTGTCATTCTTGATCCATATTCACATCGTATGCTCAGCTATCCATTCCCTATAGTTTCGGGTGACTTGATATGGTTACGTGGTTGCAATTGCACTACCGTACTCTATTCAAGTGACTTACAGTCATACTGTTGATTTCCTCACTTGTAATAAATTCAGCACCTCTGATATTTTTGAATCTTTGCCCTATCCATATTATATTTTGATTCGTATATCTTGTGACTTATATCATCCTCAAAAATCATTGCTTCAGAATCATGTCTTTCAACGACTCTTCATCTATCTCCACTCCCCAGAATCTGACTGTTGAGATCCTCAGCGTACTGCAAGGTTTAAAGGAAGCCCAGGAGCGAACAAACGACTTATTGGCTGAAGGACTGAGAATACAGGTGAATCAGGCACCAGCGGGAGTCTCCTATCATAAAGGGATTTCCATTAGACGAGAAAAGAAGAAGAAGATGAAGCGTCAATTTGTTTCCCCGAGACAGAAGCAGCAGAAGACCCCATGCTGTGGATATTGTAAGAGGCCAGGACATCTTTAGAAGGATTGTCGCCGTGCCCAAGGGAAATGTCTGATATGCGGTTCCAACAAACGTCTCATCAACGGCTGTCCAGAAAGGAAAGAACTAAAAGGAGGAGACTCATCCACACTCTCCACTGCTGCCAAGTGAGGATTATTGTGTAGTTCGCTCTTCGAGGATAAAGCAGACCCAACACAGGATTCAACTCGCGTAACGATGATGCAGCGGTCTAACAATCAAAGTCGAATTTTTATGTTTTCCCATTTCAGTATTATGTTGTCATCCTCTTATAAACATTTCCTTCCGTTTGAACCTTTGTATCCGTCGAACTTTTAGTTGAATGAAATAAAATTTGAATCGTAATATATGCATCATTCCCTTGTCATTTCCCTTGTTCATACTAGTCGTTAGCACAACATTTTAATCTTGATTCTTTTAAAATTCCTGCCACCGCATATCTTTCTATACTTCGTACACTTAACTATTCTTCTTGGTGTGTTCCGTTGTTTAATCATGACACTTTCTTTTCAGACCATGGCCCATCCTGGAGCAGCGCCGCATCTAGACGAGGATGTACAGTCATGTGTTTCCTTAGACCGCACGCCGATGAGTTCTGACGATGAGATCGACGGTCCCCAAGTCAATTTCGGAAACCACGATCCAGAAGGCGAAGGAGCAGCCGTCCCAGAGTTTAACATGATAGCTGATTCCGACGAAGAAGAAGAAGATCCTGTAGAGAACCCTATAGAAGAAAACCCGATAGAGGAAGATCCCTAGGTAGATCCGATAGAAGAAAATCCAGTGGAGGAAGACCCCATGGAAGAGAACCCAGAAGGAGAGGATCACATGGAATCAGATCTCGATGAAGAAGCTCTATCCGAGGAAGAAGGACCAGAAATTCAAGATCCTGTGGTGGAATGACTTCCAATAGAGATACCGGCGAGACGATATGGAAATGGACGTCCCTACCTGAGTGCGCGAGCCTACCGCAACCTACTGAATCTCCACAACCGCGACTGACGGAATTTCTTTCGATGTTGTCTTTCTGGCCAAATAAACTGTGTATAGCTTAGAGCCACTTTTCGCATTTGGGAATGCCTTGTTTCAAATTTTCTTGAATGAAATAAATCTTCTGAATTCGTAAACCTTTTGATTATTGGTTCGCTTGATACTTGTTTATTACCCATATCCATTTATTTTCTGCTGAGATTCCTGACTGTCCACCCCTACTCATTGTATAGTTTTCACCCTCGTTTCGACTAGAAAGTACCGCATCCTGATCCTTGGAGTGAGCCACCATTCATCCTCCGTCTGTACCCTGTTTGAGATCTTTCTGGGAGGAGGACCTTTCTTATGAATTACCGAGTTCTTTAACTTTTCAAATTCTTGATTCATAGGATTTACCGATCGTTAGTCTCCTCCATATTTTTGCCTTGTAGTCCTTTCGTTGCTCACCCTTAAATTTCTGTGCTGACCCGATCCCAATCTCCTTGATCTTCAGCCTAAAAACCGCCACATTCCGACCTTTGAATGAACCACACTTCCTTGAAACCTTTACCCCAGCTAGCCTATACATTTTTGTGTGTTTTCCTATTACCCTAACTATATAAAGGGATAGTGTTATTCAAAAATTTAGTTTTTCACGATTTTAAATTTATCAAAGAGTGTGAGTTATTGATTACTATGTTTTATGTATTTTAAGTACACTCTTAGTATCCTCGCTTTCAGTAGTGTAACCATACACCGCGCGTATTTTGTTCCATATTACTCATTTTCATTATGTGAGTTTTCTAAGATATTTTAGAACTATTTGACCGATACGTTTTCCCAAAATGGTTTAACCTACCGACTACTTTTCACTACTTTATTCTCGTTACCCCATTTCGAGTTTTTATACCTATGCTTACTATTATAAGTGTTTGAGCCTTATACTTACTTTTCCTGATGTACTACCTTTGATATATATTGGAGTTTCGACTTTATCGAGTACGCCTCGAATATCATTATTCATTATTATTGTTATTGCTATTCTCATAGGTTGCCTCTGTAGCTGTTCTTGTCGTATACTTATTTTAAACCTATATTTTTCTATGATGTTCTTACATATATAAACATTCAAATTTCTTCATCCGCCTATTTCAAGTAAAACTTTAGGTGTTAGTTGCAATATAGTAGCTTTCGCCTATGTTGTATTATTTATCGTTATTTTAAATTTCGAGGACGAAATTTTTATTAAGGGTGGTATGATGTAATACCCAGCCCCTTTTATACCAAAATCTGTATTTTGTTACTTTATAATTCTATTTATTTTATTTATAATTTTATTTAGTTTATTTAAAAACTTATTTTTTTAAAACCCCATTTTCTTTTATCCAACCCCAAACCCAGCCCATTCTTTTAAATTAAACTCATTGTTAAACTTTAATCCGTTCCCTTTCCCATTCCATTATAATTCTTTTACTCTTATTTTATTTTAGCCCGAGCCCACTTCCCTATTTTTTTTTCCCAATTTTCCAGCCCGTCCCTTCTCAGCCCACTCTATTTTTTTATAATGAAATCCTTATTAATCTGCGGCCCAAGGATCAGTCCAGCCCACCAAAATTTTCTCTTTTTAAACCTTTGTTTTCCCGGCCCGGCCTCCTTTTCTCTAATTCCTTTTTCCTTTTGATTTCCGTTTTGTTTTGCAGCCCGAGCCCAGGGAAAATATTAAAACGTTTTTCTTTGGCCCGCTTCATTTGGCCCGCACCGCTCGCGTAAACCCGACCCGACCCGACTCCTGTACATCTCCTTCACCCCAACGGTAACATTTCCTCATTCCCACGCGCGAGATCCGCGTCCTCCGCCGTCGCCCCCGCCCTCGCGACGTTACACCCACGACGCGCACGTTTTCCCCGCGACCCGCTCCCTCAATGGTTCACTCCTCTCTTCCCCTCTCATCCTCGTCTCCACTTTCTCCTCCTTCCGCCTTTTTCCCGCTACCCATCACCGGCCACTTTCCTCCATCACCATCGCCTCGTTTCCACACAGGAACACCACCACTGAGCTCCACCCTTCTCCAGCCAAATCACCTACCTCACCGACGAGTCTACCAAGCTGTTTCTTTTCCTCAAACCCCGTCACCTGTGCACCTCGTGCTCCTACTACCGACGGCGTCGCTGCCCCTGGGCTCACCCCGGTCGATCTCCCCTGCACCTATTAACTAACCCCTGCCCTCCGTTTTTCCCTCACTCGATTCCCTCGTCAACGGCAGCCACCACCATTCCCGAGCTGCACCCCCTCACCTGAACTCGTGGCATCTCGTCGACACCTGAGCCCCGCCTCACCGCCGCAGTCGACTCCCTTCATCTTCCTCATCATCATCATCACCATCATCATCCGCAGTTCTTCCTCTCTCTCCCTCTCCCTCTCTCTCTGTGTCTTCTCTCTCTCCCTCTCCCTCTCCCTCTGTGTCTTCTCTCTCTCTCTCTTTCACTCTCAGTTCTCTCTCTCTCTATCTCAGTTTCCTCTCTCTCTCTCTCACTCTGTGATCTCTCTCTCTCTGTGATCTCTCTCTCTCTCAGTTTTCTCTCTCTTTCTCTCTCACTCACTGTATCTCTCTCTCTCTAACTCTCTGCCTACTCTCTCTCTCTCTCATTTCTCTCTCTCTCCCTCTCACTTCTCTCTCTCTCCCTAACACTCTCACCATCGTCATCATCACCCATCGTCGAACCCCTTGACGCACAAGAGCCAAGCTTCACAGCCGAGCCCCGACCACCAAACTGCGAGCCGTCGTGCCGAGACTCATGTTCGAGCCAAGTCAGGTGCCGAGCCGCGCGTGTGTCGCTATCGTGCCGTTATCACTGCCGAGCATCGCCAAGACGCCTCCAGGCAAGTTTTTACTTGCTTACATGCTATTTACCTAAAGTGCGATCTTTAATTACATATATCATAAAGTTGCAAGTTTAGATTAATTATTGTGTCATACCTGTTCGACGCGTGTTCCCAATGAAATTACTTGTCTAATTTGACGGAACCAGATTGTTCTTGTTGGCCCTTGGTGTGAAGAATATCTTGTGCAAATTTCGTTTGATAATATGACTGTTAATGACCAAAACGACTACCCCCAAGTTCAATCGTAAAACTGTAATTCTATGGCACCTGAAAACCGTTAAATTCACCATAAATCATATACATACTGGATTGATGCGCTCGAGGGCTCAAATCGAAGACGACTCAATGAACTTTGACCCTATACCAGTTTCCATACATTTCTGTATTTAAACCGTGCTGATAATTGGATCGGAGTGCGACTATGGACTGCAGTCCAGAGCGACTCCAATTGTTGGTTGCTGTTCCGTAATGGGTACCACAGGATTTCCTTAACTTGTATGTTGCGGAACTCCGCTGTTTATTATAGTTAAATCTGTTATCTAGACAACACAATTGATTTCACTCTGTTTCGTTACCATTTGTTATTTATTCTATAATTTAATAGACCGGGACACATAACAGTCCCAGCAGAATCAGAACTGACATGTTACGATTAAACAGTGTATAACTCCTGACGTACAGATGCGATCGAAGATCCGTCTGTTACGTTGAAAACCTTACTGAAAACCCTAGAATTCATCCACTGTAGCATCGCTAAAATCTGATCCCAACTGGGATTAAAATGCGTTGCGAAACGGACTTCTAATTCTGAAACCAGATTTCCAGCCGTGGACGCTTAAAATGAAATGGTTATAACTAATGATCCTGGAACCCGATTGGCTTGAAACTAAATTAGATGGATAGATAACTGAACATACTGATTATTACCTGTTTATCGTTTCGCTAAATTATACCCGTACTTTTCATGATAAATTGTGCAAGTGATAGAATACTGTTTTTATGACATCTTGATCGTGCTTCATATACTGTTTACGTATCATATCATACTCATATAATTACAGTGATTACCTAGTGATGTCGTGCATTTACCCAGTGTTAGATTTTAGTGATGATTGTGGCAAGTACGTCAGTGTTCGTGTATCCGTGAATAAGTGGAAGTGATACGTACTTGTACACAATCAGTGACCCTATTATTCTATTGCATTGTCGACGTCTGTGGGATGCGTGTACGTGTGACTATAAGTGGAATGGGACATTTATGGAAGCGTTGCACGTGTGTCACAGATAAGACACCAGACACTGCCGTTTATCTTAGGTATTAGTCGGGACGTGCTTGATGGAGGTCCTGCCTCCAGTTCTCGCGCAGACTTGTCACGGATCGATTAGTATTTGGGGTGATGGTTAGCGTTTGATGTAGACCACGGGGTATGGGGTAGTTTAAGTGTGAGTTCAACAGAATCTCGGGAGTACCATGCCGGCTTATATATTTAGGGAGTTATATGGAGATTTACAGGGTATGTGATATATACACCGTGATATTCTTGTTACATGTTGGGCCCGTGGTCCCTTGCCTTTGGGTTCTACCCTTGGGTGGAGGACACTCGCGAGTGGTTGACTCTCACACTTGGACTGACGATAGGCTTAGTGACCTGTACAGTGAGACTTAGAGACTGATAGGGATACTGGCATTTTTATTCCTTATATACTGTGTGGCATACGTGACATATCGTTATACTGATTTACTGTTCCGCTGCATTGATTACTGCACATCCATATTCATGCTGTCATTGATTTACTGCTACTCATATCTATTACCACTGTTGGAACTGTCACTTGAATATATATATATATATTATATTGCTATTGTGTCGCTCTGACGACCTGAGTATGCATGCTCGGTGTGAGGAGAAGATTTAGCCTGGATCAGAACTAAACGTGCATCACAGACTTCTTGACTTGCTATTCCGAGTTACATTCGTTTGTTCCACTTCAGGTCAGTTTATATTATTGTATCTTTCAGTTACTGCATTTCTCATCACCTGTGCATCATTTACTGTTTACCATGATAAACTAGAAGCCGAAGTGTGACTACGGCAGGACATTTCCTTGACCGAAGGAGCATGGCTGGCCTTGTCTACCCCTCGTATTCCGTATTTTGGGAAGCGGGGCGTGACAAACCCGATTCGAGGAGGCGGATGAGGCCGATTGCGGGTACATGGTGGACCCGGTATGGTTCCCCGGGGCAAGAAATGTTTTTCGTGGAGTAGACGATGAGCCTCGCAGGGTGGCGAGTACCTACCGGTGATTGGTTGGACCTGGCGGTTATCCGGAGGATACTGACCAGAGTCGATAGATGGATATGGGTGTACTGCCGGGGCCGAGGGCCGATACCGCAGACAGAGCCCGAGGGCCGATCCGGACTGACGGAGCCCGATATATGAGGATTTACGTGTCGATGCTGGGCACAGTTTTCATGATGTTTTCGAGTGCCGATGCTGGGCACTCCGGTTCCATGATTTTGATGTGTGGCGAGGGACACAGGTGGTTTATATCCTCATATTCCCATGCATATGCTGATGATATTTACATGCATGATGGTTATTGTCATTGGGTGACGAGTGGACGGGATCCACGTACATGCAGATTGATTTCATTGATTGTACCTCACATTTATGTTATGCTATTACCTGAGGCACTGGCACGATCACTTGGCACTACACTCATGTATAGAGATTACATTGCCAGTTTAGCATGCTTCAGAATTATTCATATTGGGGTTTATATATATATCTGATCGTTTTGACCTAGGATGGGTCATACATTCGATCTCTGCTTGTAGATATTTTCTATTCACGAGTTGGCAACTCACCCCCGTTGTGCCACAGTTCTTACAGGTTTTGCCGTACAGATTCCATAGCGGCATTTCTGGCACACTGCTTCCTTATGGGTGACTTGCTTGGGTAGGTGGGTTCTTTTGTATTGGAACCGCCATTGTACATGTATTATTCATTGTATCTAGAAATTCCATCAACCAAAACTTGTATATTGTTTCTGACTTAGAAAACAGTGTTGTATTATTTCGACCTTAGAGTCGTGCTTGTAGTATTATGGTTTTCTGGCTGTTTTGAGTTTCATTTTGGGTTTTGATCCTCGCCCTTTGGCGTTGTATATTATATTGCTTGCATGGTTGTGACCGTCGATTGACGAAGAGCTAGCTCCCTCTTGGGGATGCCTTTTATCATTTCATATTTATGTTATTCTTGTTGTACCCCGTTCGAGGCCAGTTTTTACGAAGGAAACTCTGCCGAAATTTTCAGGAAAGATTACACATTTTAAAAATGCATATTCGGCTTAGTTATTTAAAAACTTGATTTTCAAAACATGTTTTCTTTACCTCTTAAAACTAGTTTTTCTTTTATTTACTCCTTAAATGGTTTTAGATTTCTGGGCTTTTGGCTTACTTGGATCAGATGGAGTCCTATAGACTTCATAGGATTCAAGGGCCAGTCACGTGCTCTTTCGGGTCGTGACAAAGTTGGTATCAGAGCGCTAGGTTAACCTTGGTTCGAGTCTAAGTTTGACTATGTGGAGCCTAGGACGTTTATATATATATACGGAACTTAGGCTTGATCTTACGGAACTTAGGCTTAGTCGAGGGGGTATTATACCCGAACTTTCGTCGTGTAGGATGACCCTTGGTTGATGGAATAGGTGACTTCAGTAGAGTGACATACCGTGGGTTTGTTCCGCGGCATACTTACGACACGCCACTCCGCTTAAGAAACCTTAGGATGTACATTTTCTTGCACAGTATTATATTCATTCCTATGATCTATCCTCGTCGATATTGGTTATGATTTTGCTGCCACGATTGCACGGACAGAGTGAGCTACGGCTCGAGTTGCGTCAGCATGAGCTCGTCGTGGACGAGGACTGACCAGGGCGTGATTCCAGAGACATATGCTTGCATATTGAGGTGTTGTCTTATTGTGTTTTCGCGCCATGAGCGTTTGATTGATCGCTTTTACGAGATTTCCGGATGTGCTGATCGGTACCAGAGGATTGAGCCACTGATAGAGGCCAGCCAGGATGTGATGACGTTGATATTATTGCTTATCCAGGATGATTGAGGCGTTGTTCAGCGTACGGACGGATGATCCAGTTGTTGCTGCGAGTGATGAGATATCGCCCAGATGATTGGAGCTACTGCAGCATGAGAATATTCTTAGAGATATGATAGTGAGTCGCTATTCACCGAGGATTAATGACCAGGATATATGGTTCGTTCGCTTACCCCGATGCAAGGTCATCAGATAGATTGATTCCAGCTAGAGGCGACTTCACACAGATTCGTTGAGAGTCAATTGAGACGATCGAATGTCAGGAACCCATTTTCCAAGTTTAAGGTATTCGGAAAGACATGCAAGCGATTCTATGGACCCTCTAGAAGAATGAAACCCTAACTCGACATTATGACCGTGTGAAAGCCTTTTAACCTTAGGGTTTGCGGCAGTTCCGCGGTGCCATTAGTGAGGCTTGGGTTTGCCCTTCTACGGCTGGACCACCGATGCTGTGGTATGTACTCGATACTATTAAACTGTACCTAAGATGTTGAGCTCTTAGGGATTATGAGGTTCTGACGAGTCGATCGGACGATTCGACATTATTCGGATATCATGTCATGGGACACTGCTTGGGAGACTCCAGATACGAGCGTAGCCGTTGGAGCACAGTCTGTGTAGCCATGATGTGATGAGTCCGAATCAGTCGATATTGAAGCAGAGTGGAGTAAAGAGTTCACATGAGATTTCGACGAGTTGACGTTCCACTCCGCCGACATCAGAGATGCAATATGCACGCTGAGGACGTGTTCGACTAGATATCTTCTACTGAGTGATGAAGATACCGAGTTCGTGATTTCGGGTCTGTGTGAGGGATTTCGGATGGACCGTAGCCGAGGGCATTGCAGTGCGCGGTTAGAGACGCGATGTCGAAATGGTCGATGATATAGACATGCGGGACAAGAAGTTCGTGCGAGACGCAGACGAGCTGTAACACTCCGTTAAGATTAAAAGTCGGATATGCATACAGAGGCGCAGGAATGCGACCATCCTCCGAGAAGATGTTGTACTAAGGACGCAGATGTCCAGAGAGCGAGAAAAGATTATGCCAGAATACCAGCCTCCGTACAGTTTGGCTTAGGCAAGATCAGAAGAGACCTTGAGTAGGATTCCTTCCAGTACACTGCTGCAATAAGATTCGCACCAGGAGCAGATGCATGATGTGCATTCAGAGGACCCGAGGTCGGCGCCAGAGATGTGCTTCTTTACGAGCGGTCGTGAGGATTGACCGAGAGATGACTAGGAAAGTGCCAGAACAGAATCGTTCCTGTCAGCACACCTGACCGGGCCGATGAGCCGATAGATTGCGAGATTGGTAATCCACAGAGAAGATGAGGACCCAGAGACCGAGGATGCCATACCGTGAGCAGGAGGCAAGCGGATGTTCTTGTTCTGCCAGTTTCTAGGCGGACCGATTTATTTCTCGACATTATAGGAGGTGTAACTCGATGTCCTTTGTTGCGATTTACGTTTGTGATCTGAGTATCATGCTCATATCGCTTGGTTTTTAGTTTTGATGACGAGCTTCCTGATATTGATTTCGTGCACGATGGCCGCATCTACTGAGTATTTACATTTTGTGCATAGTTATTACACTTGAGATATATTTTTATACACCATGGTATTGGTTTTTGTTTTGTGCATGGTTATCGCACTTGATATCGGTTTTATGCCTTGGTTGCACATGTCTATGATTTCGTGGATTTCATATGGATGATTTGATTTTTGCACTCGGTATAGCTTATATGTGCTTGTAGTGCGTTGATATGCGTTTTGTGCACGCAGTTGCACACGTTTTCGATTTTATACACCTTGGTATACTCGGTGTTGCTTTGATGCGTTCGAGTTATTGATTGTATTTCGTGCATTTGATACACCCGATGTTATTTCGTGCACTTTTGATGCACTTATATTGTTGTCATGCACACCCGTTGCAGTGGACAGATGCTTTCGTGCACACCCGTTGCATGTAGTTTTGGGTTTTGTGCTTATTGTAGCACCTGTATTTGGATTTGATTTCCATGCGCACCAGATGCATGTGATTATTGGATATGCCTTTTGAGGCTGATTTTGGTTTTGAGCACTTTTCTTTCATGTTGGGCACTATTCTGTGTAGTAGCCAAACAGAACTGATCCGAGGACAGTACCTAAATACTTTGCATGCATTAAAAATTTACCAAGAGGTTTTCGAAAAAGAGGAGCTATAGTCTCGTTATTTTCTACATGTCCGTGAGCGACGCGAACGTTTATAAAAGGAGAACCTTTTGGGATATTTTGGAAACAACGGAACGTGTATTTAAGAAAACACATATGGGCATATATTATTATTTTAAAATGAGCGTCCGTCAGCTATGCCGGGAGTTATGCATTTCCGCGGCGATTTAGAAAAGATTTTGCATGTGTTTTATTCAGATTTTGGAGTTTTCAAGGATGCGTACTGTACACGTATTATAGTATTTGACTAGTGTATATTGGATTCAGTAGTGAGTTTCGAGATCTGTATCCCTATTGTAACTCCGAGGATATGCGTGGAAATCCGATGATTTGCGTAACGCTTGATGGAGTTGATTTTGAGTTTTGTATTCGTTTTTATGCGCACTTGACGCGCTGTGTTATTTCTGCGATTTCCATGATTTCGGAGCCCCGCTGTTTTGAGCCGATTATTGAAATGTTTTAGATTTTTAGGGTTTAAATTTAAATTCGGAGACCGAATTTATTTAAGGGGGGAAGATTGTAACATTTCGGAAAATATAAAATATTATTTTTGGGAATTTAATATTAATATAATATTTTTCCGGAAAACTGCCGATTTGTGAAATTGGGGTTTTCGAAAAAGGGTATAAATATATACCAATAATTATGAAATAAATAGAAATTAAAATGATTTATTCATATAATAATATAATTAAAGGATTTGGCACTTTTAAAATTTATTATACACAGTTTCGATAGAAACCCGATTAGTGCACTGATAATCGCGATTAAGCCAAATCCGCGTTTTTACAGTTTCCATGGTTAGTGCACCATGACATGTCCATTTTTAAAATGTTTCATTTCATTTGGGGTTTAAATTATGGTTTTGGTGGAGAGAAAAGAAAAAAGAAAAAGTCAAGGGAGACATAATGATTAGGTTAGGTGTGCTTTTGGAGAGAGAGAGAGTGTGTGTGAATTGTGTGAGAGAGGGAGGGGGGCTGCTGCCATTTTTGAATCCCCATCATATTTTTCATCATCCTCTTCATCTCCTCAACTCCAAAAAACACTCCACAAAAATCCATAGATCCATCTCCAACCATGCCCCAAATCCCTACACACCCTTCACAAATATTAATCCCCTCTTCAACCTCTAATCGATGGACAGAGCAAAATGGGATTTTGACGACGTTGGGAAGTTAGTGCTGCCTAGAGCTGACTAGATGAGGTATAATTTCTTCCCTTTAGATTATTTTTGTGAGATATCATGTTTAGATGTCGTTTTGTGCATATTAGTGGACATTGGGAAACCCTATTGAATGTTAGAGTGTTGGTTTGAATTGGGTGATTCCTAATAGCTGTTA
This sequence comes from Agapanthus africanus, assembly GCA_030015575.1. Classification (NCBI taxonomy): domain Eukaryota; kingdom Viridiplantae; phylum Streptophyta; class Magnoliopsida; order Asparagales; family Amaryllidaceae; genus Agapanthus; species Agapanthus africanus. Next base: position 291,850,040 of record CM057340.1, read on the forward strand.
AATAAACTTAGGTGCTGTTTAGTGACCTGGACCAGACCCTAGAAACCCCAAAACACGGATTTAGAAACCCGACGTCGGATAAATGTGTGATCTGTGAAGGTGTTCTGGAATCTGGAGCAACCCGGGGGCACCAAAAATAAAATTGAGCTGACAGTGAGTGGTGCAGGCACCTAGGAAGCTACCACCAAGACCCGAGCCCCTAATTCAAACCCATGGCCGCAGATTTAATCATTCTGGCCGCAATTTGCGGCCAGAGTAGGGTAGAATTGTTCCAGTTTTGTTCCACGGCTCCTTTTGCACTAAAATAGACCCCTCCTATGTGCAGTTTTGGCTAATTGTCACCTGGGGAAAATCTGGAAGCATTTTGGTGTGTTTTAGGATATGTTTTCCGTATTTTGAAATGCACTTTCTTGATATTTGGATTTGTATTTGGTTGTCGGATGTTCGTACATCGACAACAGGGGTCGTTTAATTGATTTGCACGTTTAGGCCATAGGTTCCAACCTATGAGCACACTGTGCGATGTATCGGTTTTCTGCCTCGATGTTAATACGTATTGCGACTGTTTATTATTCTAGGTACCCTCGCAAGGATTCCGAGGCGAAGGAGCATGGCGTCATCAATTTCGGCAAGCGAAGACCAGGTGAGTAGATTTATATTTACGGGGAGAAGTCGGGTGGATGGCGTATAGCACCCCCGCAGTCCGTGGTGATATATACGAATACGTATACACACATATATTTATTATGTGTTGTTAAGATTATTGATGGTAATAATGGAATTATCAATGATAAGGATGTATTGGTTTGGTATAATGCGAACCCTAGAGTAGTGGTTGCACTCACGCATACACGTACACGTATACTTGCATACATTCTTTCATCTATCTGTGCGCATTTGGAGGTATGTATATCTACACATGGGTATGGGACCATGTGTTCATATACGGGATTTGAGGCCGTGAGATTCGGAAATATGACAGAGTTCGTATTTGAGGTGCGACATGATAGTTTTAGCGGGCCATTGGGCATGTGTTTTACCCCGCATTCATATTTATATAGATGGTATCGATGGTACTAGATTTAGATTTGTACCAGAGATAATGTGATATGATGGTAATGATACCTGATACATGATGAGATGAATGTGATATTGACCCGTACCTAGCTATTGGGATGCCGTACGACGATTTACCGTACGAGCTTTATATTGATGTTAGATCCGCACTCATGACTCGAGGATGTTATATGATATACCGTATCGTATGTGATACTATTGTGGCGAGATCACGACTATTGTATATATATATATATGTATATCGACTCAGATGTAGGTGGTTTCATACCCCTCCTGTTTAGATTACTTAGTAGACATTAGACTGACCCGAGTCATACCTATTTCAAAACTAACGAATCGTGGATATTTTTAAAGATAGGCAAAAAGGGATTCTACGGGTATTTTCAAACGAAGTATCTTTTCTTAAAACACCGTAACCCTTATTTTATTAAAAACCCGGATCCGTCTTATTTCAAATGTCAAGGCTGCATGATATATTTATTGAGGCAGGTTCTTTATTGTTGCGTGATTATTCGATTCCGCATATCCATGCTGTTTGCATTGCATCGCTTATATTGTTGATATATTTCAGTCATGCTGCTAGGACTCCAGCACAATTATCGATGATGCGTATGTTCCACGTACACTTGTTTGCCGGCCCACACACTTCACCATCGATAATTGCCATGTCACTACACAGTAGTACAGTTGCATTCAAGATATGACCCTTGCATGAAATATTGATATGCTTACCTTTCTGCTATATGTCGCATACATGCTGCTTTCTGATTATACGCATTGAGATATGCTGTTTCCATGATATTTCTGGTTTTGGGGAACCGTGGGTGTTTCAAAGAGAATATGTAATTGTTTTAAAAACCCGGTTACCCTTGATATGATATTTCAGTGCGTCCACCATGTGTTTTCTCGGTGCTGAGAGCGACATGTGAAACCCGATTCGAGGAGGCGGATGAGGCCGATTGCGGGTACATGGTGGACCCGGTATGGTTCCCCGGGGCAAGAAATGTTTTTCGTGGAGTAGACAATGAGCCTGGCAGGGTGGCGAGTACCTACCGGTGATTGGTTGGACCTGGCGGTTATCTGGAGGATACTGACCAGAGTCGATAGATGGATATGGACGTACTGCCAGGGCCGAGGGCCGATACCGCAGACAGAGCCCGAGGGCCGATCCGGACTGACGGAGCCCGATATATGAGGATTTACGTGCCGATGCTGGGCACAGTTTTCATGATGTTTTCGAGTGCCGATGCTGGGCACTCCGTTTCTATGATTTTGACGTGTCGCGAGGGACACAGGTGGTTTATATCCTCATATTCCTATGCATATGCTGATGATATTTACATGCATGATGGTTATTGTCATTGGGTGACTAGTGGACGGGATCCACGTACATGCAGATTGATTTCATTGATTGTACCTCACATTTATGTTATGCTATTACCTGAGGCACTGGCACGATCACTTGGCACTACACTCATGTATAGAGATTACATTGCCAGTTTAGCATGTTTCAGACTTATTCATATTGGGGTTTATATATATATCTGATCGTTTTGACCTAGGATGGGTCATACATTCGATCTCTGCTTGTAAATATTTCCAATTAACGAGTTGGCAACTCACCCCCGTTTTGCCACAGTTCTTGCTGGTTTTGCCGTACAGATTCCATAGCGGCATTTCTGGCACACTGCTTCCTTATGGGTGACTTGCTTGGGTAGGTGGGTTCTTTTGTATCGGAACCGCCATTGTACTTGTATTATTCATTGTATCTAGAAATTCCATCAACCAAAACTTATATATTGTTTCAGACTTAGAAAACAGTGTTGTATTATTTCGACCTTAGAGTCGCTCTTGTAGTATTACGGTTTTCTGGCTGTTTTGAGTTTCTTTTTGGGTTTTGATCCTCGCCATTTGGCGTTGTATATTATATTGCTTGCATGGTTGTGACCGTCGATTGACGAAGAGCTAGCTCCCTCTTGGGGATGCCTTTTATCATTTCATATTTATGTTATTCTTGTTGTACCCCGTTCGGGGCCAGTTTTTACAAAGGAAACTCTGCCGAAATTTTCAGGAAAGATTACACATTTTAAAAATGCATATTCGACTTAGTTATTTAAAAACTTGATTTTCAAAACATGTTTTCTTTACCTCTTAAAACTAGTTTTTCTTTTATTTACTCCATAAATGGTTTTAGATTTCTAGGCTTTTGGCTTACTGGGATCAGATGGAGTCCTATAGACTTCATAGGATTCAAGGGCCAGTCACGTGCTCTTTCGGGTCATGACAGTATTGATTCATGCATTTATACTTATTCATTACTTGATGTTTTCTGGATTTGAGGACCGTGGTGGTTTCATGAAATTTTGCAAGTATTCTTATTCTTTACTTGATATTTGTATGCATCCACTCAGAGATTTATTTTAATACCGATACGGGATCGAGAGTGTCGATGTTGGGCACTTAAGATTCGAAGGACGTATAATACCGATACGGGATCGAGATTGTTGGTGTTTGGCACTTAAGATTCGAAGGACCCATAATACCGATATGGGATCGAGAGTGTCGGTGTTTGGCACTTATGATTCGAAGGACGTATAAATCTGTTTTGGATCATAAGTGTCGATGTTGGGCACTTAGGATTCGCTGTTTTGGATCATGAGTGTCGGTGGTTGGCACATAGGATTCGCTGAGACATACAGGATATATGAGAATTACTTGATATTGGACACTTAGGATATACGAGATTGACTTGATATTGTACATTCAGGATATATGAGATTTACTTGATATTGTACATTCAGGATTTATGAGACTTACATGATATGAGTGCCAATTTGGGGGCTGATTTGAGGAAATCGGGATTTGGATTGTCTTGATGGACTTTGGGTCCTACCACGATGTCAGGATTCCGTAGGAATGACATGTTTTACCCTATACTCCGCTTTTATTTTATATGCATTGCTTCATTTATTAGTTGTACCTGCTAGAGTACCTTTCATGACTGTTGCATATATACATTGTCATATCATTGCTTCATGTATTAGTAGTACCTGATAGAGTACCTTGCATGACTGTTGCTTACATATTGTCATATTATTGCTTCATGTATTAGTTTTACCTGCTAGTGTACCTTTCATGAATATTGCAAACATATGACCTTTTATTGCTATTAGCTTGCCTATGTTAGATTCGCGTTGTACGTGCATACTTGCGATTACCTGCATATGTTATTTACTATTCACGAGTTGGCAACTCACCCCCGTTGTGCCACAGTGTTTTGCAGATTGTTTCCCTAGAGTAGTCGAGGCAGACTATTCATCTATCTTATCATCTTTTGCTGTGGATACCGCTTCGGCTCATAGTATGCAGTTTTGCTTAAGTGGGTTTTGCGGTTATCCAATGTTGCTTATTGTATATTCGTTGTATCCATGTACTCTCCATCTACTATTATCTTGTATGACTTAGAGACTTGATGTGAGGACGATATTGTATTATTTTGTGACTTGGAGGTCTTTTATGAAGTTTTACTTATATCGTCTTTTATTTCCTCGCTACGGCGTCGTATATCTGTTGTGGTGGTTTTTTTTCGCCGTTGGGCGTGGATTTGCTCCCGTTGGGGATACTTTACTTATATTTATGTTGTACCCATTTTTTTGGTTGGTTTTTACAAAGGAGGTGCTGCCGAAATTTTAAAGGAAAAAAAGTTGGACTTTAAAGAATTTGGTTTAAGATTTCATAAGTTTTAACAATGTTCTTATCACTTACTACTTTGATGGTTTAGATTGCTGGGTTTTCGGCTTACTTAAATTGCGTTACGCCTGTAGACGTTGCGTAGTTTTAGGGCCGTCACGTGTCAATTTCGGGTCGTGACAAAGTTGGTATCAAAGCGCTAGGTTTTACCTTTCGGAGTGTAGGATGTCCTTGGTATGATGGAGTAGGTAGCTTAAGCAGAGTAACGTAGTGTGTGTATGTCCGCGGCATACTCATGATCACGGTACTCCGCCTAAAGTGTCCTAAGTACTAATTTCTTGAATTCCTTCCTTGAGGATACATATCCTTGTGATTCGATTTCCGTGTTCATATCGAATCTTTTATTCCATTTATAGCCTTTACCGCCGATGACTATGAGGACTCAGAGTGATGCAGCGAGAGCCGAGGTCAGAGTCGACTCGTGTGGGACGAGGACTGACCAGGATGGCATGCTCGTTGCACAGGAGCAGTTGGATCCGCCTTCAATAGATCGTATCGCTATGCTTGAGAATGAGATGCAGGACTTGCGCCAGACGATAAGGTCTTTGGTTGAGGCCAGTAGAGCACGGCGACAGGAGGTTGCCACCCCTGTTACCCAGTTGTTCCTTGTGATCAACACTCAGCTTTGTGTTACTTACACAACACCAGTGGACACAGCCCTATTTAACAAGGAGCATCTTTCCGAGACTTTGGGTGTTCGAGGACAGAGGAGGGCTCGTACAGGTGTATCGGCCCCGACACAGAGGCGTAGTCGTCGAGACAGATTTCATGACCGTCACGGGAGTAGCAGAGGCTTAGGACAAGGACAGTCGTTCAGCTATCATCCCCAGGTGGGTCAACAATCATCACGTGGATGTTTCTGGTGCGGGATCCTTCATTACCTCATCAAGAGTTGTTACCTAACACCGCGTCAGGGTCGTATTCAGAAAGGTCGTGGATGCGGAAGGTTTGCTCAGAGGGGACAGGTTGGTAGAGGAGGATTTCATCCAGTTGCGGGTAGAGGGCAGACACCATAGTTTGGTTCTACTCATCGGGACGCGCGGGCGTCCAATGCTGAGTTTTCGGGTATTCTTAATTCGTATGTTCTTTTGATGCACTTGTTTGTTTTACACAGTTTGTGCCGTGGTTGGGCAGAGAGTCGTGTTAGCTAGATTAGCCGTTTTTTGTATTAACTTCTGTCAGCGATTCTTTTGTTGAGCGACACGTATTTCAGTCGTGTGCAAATCGGATAGGAGATAGAGATTCGTCCGTCGTTGTGATCCTTCTAGAGATGTTGGATTTGACGTTCTCCTGGGCACGGACTGGTTAGCTACGTGCTAGGCATCTGTGGACTGCCGCGATAAAACAGTCAGGTTTTGTTTTCCCGGCGAGTCAGTTCTTGTTGTGCAGGGGGCAGTGGCGCCGCCTCTCACTGTTTGAATTCAGCCTTTTTCGCTAGTCGGCTTTTAAGGAGAGGATGTTCAGGATTCTTGGCTTCCATTTGTGATACCGGAGCCATAGTGGGTTTGTTGGACCGGGTTCCTTTCGTGCGAGAGTTTTCTGACGTTGTTATAGATGAGCCAGCGGAGCTTCGGGAGCTTAAGGATCAGCTGCAAAGTTGTTGGTTAGGGGGGCTTGTGCGTCTGAGTGTTTCGCTTTGGGGAGCTCCTATTCTGTTCGTCAAGGAGGAAGACGGCAGTTTGAGGTTGTGTATTGATTGATGGTCAATTGAACCGACTTACGGTGTGAATAGGTATCCTTTACCTCGCATTGATGATTCCTTGATCAGCTCCAGAGTGCGAGACATTTTTCTAAGTTGTTTGGGATTAGGTCATCATTGTTGCTGGTTCGGAGTGATGTCATTCTGAAGTCTGCTTTTGTGCGTGCTACGGGCTTTATGTGTTTTGGTGGTGTCATTGGACTGTCCAATGCCCTAGCAGCATTCGTGGATATAATTAACCAGATTTCTTCAGGCCATTCCTTGACCAGTTTATTGTTGTGTCATTGATGACATTCTGGTCTATTCCAAGAGTCGTGAGGAACATGAGCGGCACTTGAGGATTTGCTTTGCAGATATTAGGAGAGCACCAGCTGTATGCTAAATTCTCGGAGTGTTCCTTCAGGCTTGATTGTGTTGACTCCTAGGTCTTGTAGTTATAGGAGACGGGTTTCGTAGGGTCACGAGGAAGATCGAGGCAGTACAGCTTTGGCCCAGACATGTGTACGAGACGGAGGTCCGCAGATTTTTAGGCTTAGCAGGTTTTTACCGCCGTTTCGTGCAGGATTTCTTGTGTATCGCTGCACCGTTGACTGAACTGACTGGAAAGGAGGTTCTTTTTCTTTGGACTGAGACATGTGTGCGGAGTTTTCGGCAGTTGGAGATTCGATTGACAACTGCTCTAGTTCTTTCTTTGCTTTCTAGTTCGGGCGACTTTGTTGTTTAACTATGATGTTTCGCGAGTGGGGTTCGATTTTCCGCTGATGTGGCACTATAGAGTTATCGCTTATGCTTCCCAACTGTTGGAGGAAGTACGAGCAGGATATCCTACTCATGATCTGGAGATGGCCGCGGTGGTCTTGCGTTGAAGATCTGAGGAGACTACTTGTTCGGAGAGTCGTGTCAGATTTTCACGGACCACAAGATCTTAATGTATATCTTCCTGCAGCGGGTTTTGATTGTTGAGACAGTCTTCTGCAGATTTACAATTCTTGTGCGATCGTTGAGTATAGCTTAACTTCGCCTCTACTGAGGGGACAGCTTGCTCATGTCCGCGCCCGTCCATTATTCCCTTAATCAGTTTCGTGAGGCACAGACCGCCGATGCTCGTTCGTTAGAGATTCTTGAGCATACTCGGCTGGGTAAAGATTCGGAGTCCTTGATTTGTGACCAGGGTGTGCTACGTTTAGGGACGCATTTGTGTGTACCTACTACTGATAGGTAGAGACGCGAAATCCTAGAGCAGGCACATCAGTCGGCTTTCTATGTTCATTCAAGTCCACCAATATGTGACGTGACTTATGAGATAGTTACGGTGGGTAGGGATGAAGAGTGAAGTTTTGGATTTCGTTTCAAGGTGTCTGTCTTGTTGTGAGCTTAGGTTGAGTACTTGAGACCGGCTGGAGAGTTGCAATATTTTAACCGTTCCGGAGTAGGAATGGGAGCAGATCTCCACGAATTTCATTATGGTGTCTACCCAGGTCTATATAGGGTGTGACTCCATTTGGGTGTTTGTTGTCCGGTTATGCTCAGTTTGCTCAGTTGATCTTTGTTAAGTTTGTGCGTTTGCACGGAGTTCCTTCATGCGTTGTATCCAATAGAGGCGCCCCGTTCGCTTACCGTCTTGGGCAGAAGTTTCAGGAAGCCTTGGGTACTGGTTGAGCATTAGCTCCGCCTTTCCATCCGCAGGACGAGGGTTTGTGAGAGTGGGCTATACAGACTCTGGAGGATATGCTTGTGCTTGCGTACTAATTGTTGTTGGCAGTTGGGATCGTCACTTGCCATTTTTAGGGTTCTCCTTCGATAGCTGTTATCGGGAGACACTCCAATTGGCAACCTTTAGGTTTTGTTGTTAGGTTGTGTCGATCGCCATTCTGTTTTTCTGACTCCGCGTGAGTAGGATTTTTGGACCCCAGCTAGTCTAGAGACTTCGGAGATGATCCAGTTGATTCAGGTCAGGATGAGGACAACCCAGTGCAGACAGAGGTCTTATGCCGACCGTGGTGGTCGCAGACTTGAGTTCGCAGGGGGAGATCATGAGGATTTTTTTTCGATCAACGAAGTGTTGAGTTTTGGGAAGCTTATCCCAGGATTGTAGGTCCTTTTGAGATCCTTTAAGCGAGTTAGTTCCGTTGCCTTTAATTTGGCACTTCCGCCCAGATTATTGATTATTCATCCCGTATTCCTTATGTCGATACTTTGCAAATACCTTCATGACCTTTCTCACATGATTCAGCACAAGAACATTTAGCTTGGACGCGATATTTTCGTTCACCGGCAGCCATTTGTGTTAGTGGTTCGGATGGTGGAGAAACTTCGGTCAAGGGTCTTACCATCTGTGCAGGTTCATTTGGCGTAGCCTTATAGAGAGATGATCACTTGGAAGGCTGCGAGCGAGATTTTGGAGTTTTGTACTCCTCTCTTGATGGTATGCTTAGTGAGAATTTTAAATTCGGGGACGAATTTTTATAAGGTGGGAGATTGTAACGCTTTAGATTTCGGTTAGTATTAGCTTAGACGGTAATGCGGGTTTACTGTAAAAAGTTTACCAATTGGGGTTCCTCACATTTTACAACATTAATTATTATTTTAATATTATTTGTTATGGACATGCATGCACGTGTGCACGTTAATGTGAGGGTTTGTTTTGTGTTAATCTAGATTAGTGACCATGACAACTTAACCCTTAACCTAATTCTAAATCCTTGCATTAATCCTACCCTAATCCTTTGCTTTGCCCTAACCTTAATCCTTGATATTTTGAGAGAGATATTTGTTTTGGAGAGAAGAGGTGGCAAGATGTTGTGTGAATGCATTAAATGGTGATTTAATGCAAAGGTTTCACTCACCTCACTCTCACCCTACACTCACCTCCCACTCTCATTATCCTCATACTCTTTCATTTTCTCCATCTCTTTCCTCTCACAACTAAACTGAACACTTCATATTCCATCACAAATCCATCTCAAAACTTCATCCAAACTCACAAAAATCACATCTTTTGCTTGGTTTTGCCTCTTGGATGCCTTGGAGCTTGGGAAGCTAGGATTTTTGAGTTCTTTTGGTTAGGTATTGATCTCTATCTGTTAGTTAAGTCTTTTTAGTGTTGTGTAGTCTTGTATTTTCAGTTTAGATAGCGTAAAGTTAAGTTTTGTGCAAAATATCGTATTTTTAGTGTCAATTTGTGATATCTGTGTTCTGCTGTGACCCCGAGGGTATACTAGAAAATCAAACAGTGTAGTTGTGTTATACCTGAGACCATAAGCCAGCACCTTGAGCACGAACCCAAACCGTTCGGATTTGGCCGGCGGCAAGACGAAGTGGATCCGGCGACCTCGGCCTTCCTAGGGAGTTTTGGGTGTGGGTTTTTGTGGGTAAGTGTCTGCTGTGGTTTAGGTGTGTTTGGTCTTGTTTGCTTGTTAGGTTTTCTCTGTATACAAAATCTGGGATCACATAGGTAGTTTCTTGTGTTTCGTTTACGTGCGATACGTTATCCGACGCGGATCGTGTCTTTGTGTAGCTTTTGCTCTTGAGTGGGTTTCGTAGTGTCGCTACGCGCATTAGCCACTTGACGAACACTTGAGAGTATGTTTGGAGTTGGTGCGTCGGTCAAACGTAGTTGGTACGTGCTATTGGTCGATTGCTAATATATACTTGTTATATTGTTATATGCTTTCAGGATCGCAGGCGGGGACTTCGGGCGCTGCAAACAGGGGAAAGCGAGTAGTTGGCTTTACTTAGCCAGGAAGTTGGTGAGTAGATTTAACATCTACAGGGGAATCGCCCGCATGGCGTTATGCGTCTGGGCTAGAGATGACATGATATTGTTGCATATTCTATTTCTTATATAGAGTTGTGCATACACCTTATTGCCTAGTTATTTGTTGTGCTTGGACTTGTATCCTTAGGACACTGCACTATTATTGACGTCTCATGTTACACGAGCACTGATTGTATGCCACACACACCGTCAATAATTGTCATGACCCGTACAACACACATACCTATATGATATTGTTTGGTTAGGGACATTGATTCATATTTCTTTATGCATATGACATATAGCATACCTGTATACCTATATGCTTACACATATGCCTTGACATGCTTACATGCTAGTTACCGTTAGTGATAGGTATATTTCACACGTAATGATATAGCTACATGTATACCTTGCATACATACTTTGTTGGAGATAGTGCCCTCAGAGTCAATTATTGGATCACAGGCACGTGATTGCAATGATTGAGGGAAGACCTGTCCCAGTAGGACAGTCTTACTCAAGATGATAGTATGCTATCTGGTTTATCTTTATCATTGTGTACTGCTTTAGGTGACCTTACGAGTCGCTATTGCACGTTGATAGAGCCCCTGGGATTCTTGCTTGACTACCAGCAGTATGAGGGCGATCATATAAGTGGGAACTGGGGTCTATAAGCACATCCTTAAAAGGTCCCTAGTCGTGGGAGTTTCGAGACAGGGCATCGATACTCCAGAGTAGACTAGTGTATACAGTCGAGACCCCGACGAGGGGCGGTGGCCGGTCTCACAAGCCACTGGTGTCAGTTGGTTCACCGAAGATGTATACAGGTGCTCATTGGGTTATGAGTACACCGGACAGGACTCGACGGGAACCTGCTAGTTGGTATTATACCTGACGTCAGATAGCAGTTCCCTGGTGACATGTGTACAGGTTAGTTCATCGACCTGAGATCATCATTTGTCTCGTGTGAGTTCCCACTGTTCTTTGATTACTACCCTACCACGGCTCAAAGGAGTCGTGCAAATAGGTTTTAGTTGGGTACAGTCCCGAGCCACATGGAGGCAGTGAGCGGATCTGCAGGGGTTCGTCTCTCCCGGTATTGGGGGTGAGGTCGCGCTGTGTCTAGGAGAGCCAGTACATGAAAAGTCCTTGGCCAAGGCAGGAGATTTACTGGTAGGTATTCCAGAAGTATCTCAGGGTGTTCTGGGCTGCACTCCGACACGACTTGTACCGCTTTTGGGGGTCTGACTTTTACTAACCCCCTAGGCCCGCCATGCGATGCTCATAGACGAACGGACCGGACTGTACGGATATTGTTACTGACAGGCTCAGTAGGGTGTCAGGATGAGTTCGCTCATCGACGTCCCTTTTGGTCAATAGCTGGTAGCCCGTCACGTATGGCAAATACCTCTGACTTGCTAGTGGTTAAATCTACAGCCATAGTATTGACGAGTCTTTAGATTCCACCACACACAGTTACTCAAGTTTCGGGCGAAACGCTGTAGAGGCCGTATGGAGATATGGCAGGGTTCGATGAGATACGTGCGGTGTTGCACGGATCGTGATCGGACGGATTTTACTAGCCAGCTTTGGCTTAAGCCGGATCCTAGTATTAGACAGTGTAGTTTTGTCTCTTTGCATTTGTATTCAGTGGGAATACAAATGCGGGCATGTATATGCAGTCGCGGGGTTTTCCTGTAATTTATTACGGGTTCAGTTTCTGAAGTTGCCAGTTTGCATTCCGTTCCGGCCGGTTTTCCTTTGTTCCTTCTCGGCCGGACTTTTGTGATGGAAGGGGGTTATTTGCAAGTTTGCAAATAACTTATTGTGGAGGGGGGTTCTTGCATATGGGTCTTCATGATGGTTCTTTCATCATAAGATTCCTTTTGGATCAATTCCTTGCATTTATTATGATGGATGATGAAAGGATGTGGATGTGAACATAGTGTGACCTTTTTCTCCTCATTTTTGATACCTTTTCTTCTCTTAATAATTCATACTTTATTTCTCCACTATTTTTTTTATCATGAGGGGACAGCCACATGAGAGAAGAGGAGAGGAGGGAGTTCATCATGTGAGGGAAATTGATTCATCTCTTTTTCTTGCTACCTAAATTCCTAAGCACATTTCCTTAGTTGCTTTCTTCACCTCCACAACATTAAGGCAACTTCATAAACCCCAAAGAGACAAGCTACTACACTACACCTACAGTACCCTTGGACGCGTCGGCTTGCCAACTTCAAGCCCGAATTGCCTTGGTCCAAAGGTGGGAGCCCGTAAAAGAAATCGGCTACGTGGTGCCCTTTCCGACGAGGAGGTGACGACTGGAGATTCCGCGAGGAGATCGGAATGGAGGTGAAGACCGAAGGACACGGATCGCTCGGTATATCTCTCTACCTATCTTTTAGTTTGCTATTAGTTAGGTTAATGGCCCGATCCATGGTTTTTGTGCACGGTGGTGCCGGATTACTAGTTCTGTAAAGTTTTTCGTTTCCGCGTTTCCGGCGTCGGATCGACGGCCGAGGCACCGCCGTGCACTTACATTGGTATCAGAGCCAGGCCATTAACCTAGTCTAGCTTGCTCTAGTATATTTAGAACTCGATCGAACAAAAATCCCAAAAACCGTATTTTCCAATGCATCAGGTTTCTGTCGATTTTATTTTGGCTCGAAAATTTTTTCAGTCCATTGCAGAAACATGTGCAGGGAATTCTAAGAACTCTGGAAAAATTTGGTCTTGTGATGCTTCAGGTTGACCGCGGAAACGCGACTAAACCCCTGGTTTGGCCGCGGTTCCGCGGTGGAAAGAACTTCGTGCTGTGCTAAATTTTTCCAGAGGGCTTTTTACTTGGAAATGGGGGTTTTGGGATATTCTGTTTGGGCCCAGATTTTATGTAAGTGCTACAGTAGTGCTTGGGGCCTACTTCGGTAAATTTGGTCAATCGAAAATTTTAAACATGTTAGTTCACAGTATTTACATTATATCTGCGACCGTGAATGTCACTCGATCGGTAAATCCAGTCTATCTGCTATAGCCCTTTTAGACGGATTTGCGAACGTGACATTCACGTTGATGTTCTGTGTTGTGCTGTGTTGTTGCGGATTGGTCGTGGGGGATAGCCTGGATGCAATGGTAGTACAGTTTTGTTTTATATATACATTTGATATTGCGGGACGAGCGTCCGACATGTGGACTGCCGTTACTGCCTGGTTGTATATTATTCTTTTGGGGCACGACCGGATCGAGGTCGATGTACCCGTTGTATGTATATTTTACTTTCTGTACTAGGATTACCCCGCGGAGGGGTGTACGTATAGCCGGGTTCTAGAGGGTAACGGGCCCGCATCTCATGGCATTGAGACGGAGGGGGCTTTATGTAACATTTCAAAAAAATAAAATATTATTTTAGGAATTTCCATAATTTAACATTAATTTTTAATGAGTATTTTAATAGTTGGTATAATTAGATACCGATAAATGGTGAAAATTCCGGAGAAAATTTTGGAAATTCTAAAATAGGTTATTTTGTGGAGATATGCCATTTTATAGTTTTTATGATGAATTATATGCGACTTTAGTATTAACCGTGATTAAAAATCGCTAATTGGTCTTTTTGGCTTTTGGTGCAAATTGTGCACCATAACATTTCTACACTTATTTCATGTTTTGGTCATGGTAGCTTAGGATTGGACCATGTTTAGATGACCATGGTGGGTTGAACCATTTGGTTAGGTTAATTAGTTTTAACCTAAGGGATTTGGCCTTGTCTAAGGGTGATTAGGGTTAGTTGACCTTGTGTAGGGAGAGAGTGAGCCATGATGGCTTGTAGGTGCTAACATGTTTCAAGAGAGAGAGAGAGAGAGAGAGATGGCTAGGGTGTGCCATGATCCATCTCCTTCTTCATTATCCTTTATGCTCTTTCATACTACCTCTCACTCTCACACATCACACCATTTCAAAACACTTCAGCCACCATCATCACATCAGCCCTGAATTCAGCTGAAACAAATCCATCAGCCCCCAATCTTGCATCAGCACACCCCAGCAGCAGCTGCATCAGGTCCCTTCACCAACACATCAGCCCCCTAGCTACTGCTACAAGCTGTAACATCAGCCACTTACACACTCACATTAGCCCCTACAACAGCTACAGCAGCTGAAGCCACTAGCCCCACATCTATACACACCCCATCAACAACATCAATACAACAGCATCAGCACCTTTGCAAACACCAGAAACAGCCCCAAATGCATCAGCTGCTAGAGCAGCAGGAAACAGCCCCTAGCATCATTCCAACAACTCCAACACTTCACCATAAATACCTCAAACCCCTTCATAAGCTGCTACTTCATCAACAACAGCTTGAGTAGCAGCAGCAACAGCTTGAGTAGCAGCAACAACAACAAGCAGAACCAGCATCAGCCTCAATTGCATCAGCAACTTCAGTCCCGGGGCACTTCAGCAGCACCACCCCACTTCCTCCTTCCCTTCTCCTTCATTTAAGATCCCTTAAGGTATAATCTTGGAACCCAACTCCTATCTTGCTAAGTCATAGTTGTTTAGCTGAAAACTTAGTGTTATTATGTGGATTAGTGCTAGGTTAGGCAAATTTGAGTGAGATTTGACCGAGGGTTGGTTTTGATGGTTGGTATAACCTTATCAGGTGTATTTGAGACCAGTGTAACCAAGATTTCCCCAGAATCCAGGAAAATACCAGATTTGTTACACTTGGCATAATTTAGCGATTTTGTCGACGTTTGGACCTTTCTGGAAACTGCTATCAACCCGGACCTCCTAAAATAAAATTGACTTGGCAGTAGGCTGTGCAGGCACCCTGGAACCATCACCCAAAACCCTAGCCCCCACCTCATTTTTCAGGCCGCAAATTTCATTCCCCTGGCCGCAATTTGCGGCCAGACCCGGATGAAATCACCTCGTTTTGCGTGCACAACCCTATTTCATGTAAACTTGACCCCTGGTATGTCTAGTTTTGTCTGATCCCAATCAGGGTAGAATCTGGGTTGATTTTCATGAGTTGGCGTATGATTTACGACTTGTTTTATTATGGATTTTGGGTATTCGATGATTCGTTTCTGTCGGGTGGCGTTTGAACGCCAACGGCAGCAGGTTGTTGGTCGTGTTTCACGCAAGGCTACAGGTTTTTACCTATGAGCGTAGGGCGCACCATTTTGGTTTCCGACATGGTTTTCATGAGTTTTAGCGTGTGATATCCTTGTAGGTACCCACGTGGCGTCGGAGCGTTGGAGATGCGAATAGCAACATCGGTACCGGCACGCATAAAGAAAGGTGAGTAGATTTATATCTACGGGGAGAAGTCGGGTGGATGGCGTATAGCACCCCCGCAATTCGTCGTGATCTATACGGATGCGTATACATACTTACATTTAATTTATGTTATTCGGGATCATTAATAATGTAAAAATGGATATTTGCATGTTGGATTGGTGAAAGGTTACGAACCCTAGGGTAGTGGGTGCACAACACATACATATTCACACATACATACTTGCATACACCCTTATTACATATGTGGTTATGGGATTCTTATAGATATGTGTTCACGTGGGTATGGGAATATGTGTTCACAAACGGATTTGAGGATGATACTTGGGATTGGGATGAGTCGATGAGAGTTGATATGAGATTATGATATCGGTGATTGGCAGGATTCGTACTTGATATACGTCCCGATATGATAGCGGGTCTTGGATGATAATGCCATAGGAATAGTGATATATATAAATGATCGACATGTGATTATGATACGAGATAGGATATGATATGATATGAGATGACAAGATATTTATGATAGGCCGCCTTGGGCGTTGTTTACTCCATTAAATGAAATGTGCTGATGATATCGATTCATACGAGACTGCTGATCAATGGTCAGATCATGATGATAGTGATGATGTTAGCTTTGTACTAGACGTAGGTCATTACCCAGATTATGATATGTGATATTGAGAATACTAGATGAATGACATGACGAATGTGAGATTGACCCGTACCCAGATTTTGGGGATGCCGTACGACGGATTTACGTACGAGCTGTAATTTGATGTTTGATCCGCACTCTTGACTTGGGAATAACCGATTATAGCAATATGGTATCGGATGTGATATTATCGAGGCGGGATCACCGACTATATGTATATATATGTATCGACTGAGAGGTTAGGCGGTTTCCCTTACCCACTGTTAGCTTTAGCTCAGCCTTATAGTGGTGTAGCTATATGACTCTTATGACATTAGATGCAGTTTAGTTATCCTGGTATTTGGTATTCAGCTCCCGCATATTATTATTGTTGTTCTGCATCGCATACTTATTGTGATTCATATTCTATTGTTGACATCATGCCGTTAGGACACCAGCACCATTACCGATGATGCGTATGTACCACGTACACTTACTTGCCAGTTCACACACATCTTCATCGGTAATTGCCATGTCACTACACAGTAGTATTATTGCTCCAGGATATGACCCTTGTATGTGCATACTATTATTCCATGTTGCATGATATACTGTTATACTTGCACTTCATTGATATATCACATACATCATGTTTTCTGGTTATGCGCATTGAGATATGTTGTTCTATGATATTTCTGGATTTGGGAACCGTGGGTATTTCAAAGAGATTATGTAATTGTTGTAGAAACCCGGTTACCCCTGATATGATATTTCAGTACGTCTACCATGTGTTTTCTCGGTGCTGAGAGCGACATATGAAACCCGATTCGAGGAGGCGGATGAGGCCGATTGCGGGTACATGGTGGGCCCGGTACGGTACCCCGGGGCAAGAAGATCGCAGGAGATGGCATTGAGCCTGGCAGGGAAGCACTACCGACCGGTGATTTTACCCGACACGTCGGATATCCAGAGGATACCGTCGTGGTCTTGAGATTTATGGTAGGGGCCGGTCAGGATGGACGGCGCCCTAGATAGTGAGATTTATCAGAGATATTGAGATTGAGGCTATGTTTCGTGCTGATGCCGGGCACAGGTTTCATGATGTGTTTTCATGATTTGACTATATCCTCATATTTACATGCATGATGCTTATTGTCACTTGGTGACACGTGGACGGGATCCGCTTATATACAGACATTGATCATATACAGACTTGATTACATTGATCATACTTTTCATGCATTCATACATTATCCATATGATATATTGCCACCTGGTGCACTGACACGGGCACATGGGATTTCTTTTGGGTTAGATATTTACCCTAGTCATTGTTATAGAATGCTGGTTATATATTTCAGGATTATATATCTTGATCGTATGACCTAGGATTGCGTCATACATGCGATTTTCTGTTCGTAGATGTGTTTCTATTCACGGGTTGGCAACTCACCCCCGTTGTGCCCCATTTTCTTGCAGGTGTTGCCGTACGGGTTCCATTACGGCTTTGCGGGCACAGCTTCTTCAGGCGACTTGCTAGTAGATGGGTTATTTGTATCATACCCATCATTATACTTTGTATATTATATTTCAGTTGTATCTAGAAGTTCCATCAACCAAACTTGTACTTATTTGAGATAGAGACCAGTGGTGTGTTCTTTCGACCTTAGGGTCGCACGTTATATTTCTCAGGGATTCATGCTGTTGAGTTCCCTTTTCTGTTGTGATCCTCACCTTTAGGCGTTGTATATTATGTTGCAAACTGGTTGATTTACATATGGTTTTTCCTTCACTCAACTACTTTTCTTGGTTTGGATTTCTGGGTGTTCATCACAGAATACTGCATTTTATACCGCCCATTCTTACGCTCGGTTGTTTATAGGTAGGTGCTTTTAATCCGTGTTTGTTACATATTTGCAGGATACAGGTTCTCGGTTCTAAAATGGTGAAATTCATGGAAAACACGACAAAATCCGGGTTCCTTCCAACCACTGAGAAAACACGGTCTCCGCTCGTCATCCGTATGTTGCCAGATACCAGTTTAGGAAGACAAAATGCCAAATCAATGTCACATTCATGCACAAGGCTCAATGGCAACAACAAGTTCCAAGAAATCTACGCGGAGCTCGAGGCAATCATGACAAAAGCATCCACAAAAGTCCACCTTTCCTCAACAGAAATTCTGGAAGAAATGTGAATGTATTTTCAGAAAATATATGTACCACAATGAAGAGGACAACAAACCAGGGACCCCGACCAAAGCCCACAGCCCAACACCACTAAAGGGCCGCAGATCCGCGGCCAATAGGGGGTATTGGCCGCGGATCCGCGGCCATGTGGGGTCTTCATTCTGTCGTTTTTCATGGGCACTTTGGGTACTTCATTTTATGTCAGAATTTGCCCCTAGGGTTTCATTTCCCTGCCTATAAATACAGCAGATCTGAGCCCAACCAAGGGTCATTCTTTGTTCTCCATTCTTTTGTAGTTTTAGTTCTTTTTCTTCTTCTTCTTCATTCTTTTTCCATGAAAATTGTAGTGAGAGATTTTTGAGTGGGAGATTAATGAAGATGAGGTTTTTGTATCATTCTCTTGTGTTTCTTCTTCCCCTTGAGATTCTTGCTTTCTCTTGATCATTCAACTTCTTCATTGAGCTTGAATGGTTAAGGGTTAGTTATTGATCTCAAGGGTCGTATTCTTTCATGGAATTAGCACTTCATTTCACATGCGTTCTCTACCCTTCCCTTGATCTTGCAACCTTTTGATTGAGCTTGCAAGTTTAAGGGTTGGCTATTGATCACATGCTTGTCTTGAGTCCTAGTTTCTTGTTCTTTTTATCGCTTTTTATTACTTGCTTATTATTATCTTGCTTTTCTTTCTTGCAATTTATTTCATGCACTTAAATTCATGCACTTAATACTTGTAATCTTTTCTTTTCTTTGTTCTTTTCTTTTGCTCTCTTTTTTCATTTTGTGAATGTTGTAATTATTATTGTTAAGAAGAAATACGAGATTATAAGTTAAAGATTTCTTTTCTCTTTTCCTTTTCCCGTTATTTTCCATTGAACTCTGCCCAAACCATACGCAAGCGCTCCGTTAGGCACCCTACCCTGACAAGGTAACGGTGATTCCTAACCGCGACCGGTTGCGTTCGGTTTGGCCGGAGGCGAAAGCAAGAGACAAGAACGGAAGGACAAGGGTAAATAAGCCGGATTCCACGAATACCGCGCTTAAATCCCCTAATCCACGTTGTTGCCGATTGCTCTAGCTTCAATTGGTCAAGAATCGGCTCAAAGGTTTTGAGTACGGATTTCCTTAGCTTACAATCTCGTATCTTTTCTTAACAACTTTATACTTGCAAATAAACACATAGGTTAGAAACAAACATACACAAATTCTTTATTGACTCGTCGAAAACAAGAAAGGACATACAACCATCTCCCTGTGGATCGACCCGTGCTCAACCGGCTAGGTGCAAGCGACACCGTCTTGATTGCGGTTAACTTCAATTCTTTCAATCACTGGGCTCGGCTTGCTTAGAGCACGTACGCCTTGAGACGTTCGTAGCCTAAGTGCCGGTCATGTTCCGTACTTTCGGGTCGTGACAAAGTTGGTATCAGAGCGTTAGGTTTTACCTTCGGAGCATATGATGACCCTTGGTTGATGGAATAGGTGACTAAAGTAGAGTGACGTACCGTGGGTATGTTCCGCGGCATATTTATGACACGCCACTCCACTTAAGAATCCTTAGGATGTACATTTCTTGTTCAGTATTATATTCCTTCCTGATCTAGCCTCATCGGTACCGGTTATGGTTTTGCTGCCACGATTACAGGCAGGAAGAGCTACGGCTAGAGTTGCGGTCAGCATGAGCTAGTGACGAACGAGGACTGACCAGGGCATGATTCTGGCGACACACGACTGCTGAGATGTGTCCTTTTACTGTGTTTTCACGCCACGAGCGTTGGATGGATCACTGTATGAGATTACTCGGACGTGCAGATTAGTACCAGAGAATTAAACCACTGACAGAGGCCAGCCAGATTGTGATGACCGTTGATGTATGGCTTATTCATGACGATTGAGGCCCGGTTCAGCGTGCAGACGAGTGAGCCCGTCATTGCTGCGAACGACGAGATATCGCCCCAGATGTTGGAACTATTGCGGTACGAGTGTACTAAGAGATGATAGAAGGTCGCTAGTCCCCGATGATGAATGACTTGGACGTGTGGTTTGTTCGCTACCCCGATGCGAGGTCATCAGATAGATTGATTCCAGCTGAGACGACTTCACGCGGAGACGTTGAGAGTCAACAGAGACGATCGAATGTCAGAAATCTATTATTCCAAGTTTAAAGTATTCGGGAAGACAGGCAGGCAATTCTATGGTCCCTCTAGAAGAATGAAACCATAACTCGACATAATGACCGTGTGAAAGCCTTTGAACCTTAGGGTTTCAGGCAGTTCTACGGCGCCATTAGTGAGGCTTGGGTTTGCCCTTCTACGGCTGGACCACCGATGCTGTGGTATGTACTCGATACTATTATACTATACCCAAGAGGTTGAGCTCTTGGGGAATTATGAGGTTTTGACGAATCGATCGGATGGCCCGACATAATTCGGATGCTAGATGGTGAGATGCATTTCGTGGGAGACTCCAGATACGAGGATAGCCGTTGGAGCTCAGTCCATGCAGCCACGACGAGACGAGTCCGAAGCAGTCGACATTAGAGAAAAGTGGAGTAAGAGGTTCGTACAAGGACTGGATACGATGACGTTCCACTCCGCCGACACCAGAGATGCGATACGAATGCCGAGGCATTGTACTGGATATACCTTCCAGAAGGAGTCGCGATGAGTATGCAGCCGTTCTGGAACAAGACGCAGATATAGTATAGGACGATGACTCCCGGACAATTGATAGAGACAAGACATGGAAGAGACCGTGAGCAGGATTCCTTCCAGGACACTGCCGCAATGACATTTGCACCCAGGATCAGATGTATCACGTGCGTTCGGAGAGCCAGAGGCTGACGCCAGTGACATGCGGCTTTACAAGTGGTCGCGATGATTGACCGAGGGATGACCAGAGAAGTGCCAGAACGGAATCATCCACGTTAGCACACCTGACAGGGACGATGAGCCGATGAATCGAGAGATGGGTAATCCACAGAGAGGACTTGGACCCAGGAGTGGTCATTGATACGCACACCAGTAGGCCAGAGTTCAGGATCGTCGACGAGATGTGCTATGAGTGATCACGACAGTTGGCCAGAGATTCTTGGAGGTTGTGCTTGAGCGGAACTAGTCCGCCATACTTGATTTCGGTATTTTGGACGATTTATTTGCATGAGTTGAATTTTGATGATTGAGGGTTTACGATTTTCGCACAGTTGTTGCACTTGATATCGTTTTCGTGCCTTGGTTTCACATGTTTGTGATTTTATGGGTTTTAGACATTTGAGTTGATTTTGTGCGTATGCACGCACACGATTTGGTTTTTGCACTCTGCATAGTTTATATATGCTTGCAGTGCAGTGACATATATTTTGTGCACTTGGATGCACTGGATTTCGATTTCGAGGGTGGTGCTCGATATTTGTTTTGTGCATCTTATGCACCTGATGGGATTTGCGCGTGTTCGGCGCTTGATATTGGATTTCATGATTTCGGGCATGATGGATGCACCGGAATTGGACTTTTTAGCGCATGTTGGGCGCATACTATGAGATGCGATTTGGTGCACATCAGATGCACTAAATCGAGATTCTTCGTGCATATCAGATGCACCTGTTTTTGCTGTCAGGCACACACATGGCCCATGACAGATGCTTCGTGCACACCCGATGCACTTAGATGTTGTTTCTGTGCGCATGTATGGCACATTTATGGATCTTGATTTCCGTGCGCACCAGACGCACGTAGTTTTCATATGCACTTTTGGGATTAATTTCTTTATGGAGCAGTACATTTTTATGATATTGCGGTTTGTTTTCGCACTGAGCAGGACTAGTCAGAGGATAGTGCCTGGATATATTTTGCATGCATTGATAGATTTCAAGGGATTTCCAAGAGCGAGCTATAGTCTCATTATTTACATACGTGTCCAATGCGACACGAGACGTTTGGAACGAGGGAACCCTTCTAAATTGTTTTTAAAACGGCGGGTCGTGAATGTTAAACAAAAGGTATATACGTATATGGCTATTTTCTTATAAATACGTCCACCACTGTGCAGTGTTATATGCATTACGCATTGACTCTAAAAAAATATATATTTGGCATGCATTCCCTTCAAGATATTTACATGTACGGATTTGGTATTTACATGTATTGATCTGATTTCTAGCATATCGGTTTTGCCGTGGATTTGGCATTCGTACTTTCACCTTAACTCCGATGATTGCGAGATGCTTGACGGAGTTTTGTTTACGAGTTATCTGCTCGTTACGCATGCGCATGTATTGCGCTACGATGCGTTCTTTGAATTGATGATTTCGGAGCCCCGTTGACTTGGACATTTTATCGAAATGTTTTAGAATTTGGAAGTTTAAATTTAAATTCGGGGACCAAATTTATTTAAGGGGGGAAGACTGTAACATTTCAAAAAAATAAAATATTATTTTGGGAATTTCCATAATTTAACATTAATTTTTAATGAATATTTTAATAGTCGGTATAATTAGATACCGATAAATGGTGAAAATTCCGGAGAAAATTTTGGAAATTCTAAAATAGGTTATTTTGTGGAGATATTCCATTTTATAGTTTTTATGATGAATTATATGCGACTTTAGAGTTAACCGCGATTAAAAATTGCTAATTGGTCTTTTTTGCTTTTTGTGCAAATTGTGCACCATAACATTTCCACACTTGTTTCATGTTTTGGTCATGGTAGCCTAGGGTTGGACCATGTTTAGTTGACCATGGTGGGTTGAACCATTTGGTTAGGTTAATTAGTTTTAACCTAAGGGATTTGGCCTTGTCTAAGGGTGATTAGGGTTAGTTGGCCTTGTGTAGGGAGAGAGTGAGCCATGATGGCTTGTAGGTGCTAACATGTTTCAAGAGAGAGAGAGAGATGGCTAGGGTGTGCCATGATCCATCTCCTTCTTCATTATCCTTTGTGCTCTTTCATACTACCTCTCACTCTCACACATCACACCATTTCAAAACACTTCAGCCACCCTCGGCACATCAGCCCTGAATTCAGCTGAAACAAATCCGTCAGCCCCCAATCTTGCATCAGCACACCCCAGCAGCAGCTGCATCAGGTCCCTTCACCAACACATCAGCCCCTTAGCTGCTGCTACAAGCTGTAACATCAGCCACCTACACACTCACATCAGCCCCTGCACCAGCTACAGCAGCTGCAGCCACTAGCCCCACATTTGTACACACCCCATCAACAAGTTCAATACAATAGCATCAGCACCTTTGCAAATACCAGAAACAACCCCAAATGCATCAGCTGCTACAGCAGCAGGAAACATCCACTAGCATCATTGCAACAACTCCAACACTTCACCACAAATACCTCAAACCCCTTCATTAGCTGCTACTTCATCAACAACAGAATATAGCAAACAACAAGCAGCAGCAGCAGCTTGAGTAGCAGCAACAACAACAAGCAGAACCAGCATCAGCCTCAATTCTAACAACAACTTCAGTCCCGGGGCACTTCAGCAGCACCACCCCACTTCCTCCTTCCCTTCTCCTTCATTTAAGATCCCTTGAGGTATAATCTTGGAACCCAACTCCTATCTTGCTAAGTCATAGTTGTTTAGCTGAAAACTTAGTGTTATTATGTGGATTAGTGCTAGTTTAGGCAAATTTGAGTGAGACTTGACCGAGGGTTGGTTTTGATGGTTGGTATAACCTTATTAGGTGTATTTGAGACCAGTGTAACCAAGATTTCCCCAGATTCTAGCAAAATATCAGATTTGTTATACTTGGCGTAATTTAGCGATTTTGTCGGCTTTTGGACCTTTCTGGAAACTGCTATCAACCCGGACCTCCTAAAATAAAATTGACTTAGCAGTAGGCTGTGCAGGCACCCTGGAACCACACCCAAAACCCTTGCCCCCACCTCATTTTTCAGGCAGCAAATTTAATCCCCCTGGCCGCAATTTGCGACCAGACCTGGATGAAATCGCCTCGTTTTGGGTGCATAGCCCTATTTCATGTAAACTTGACCCCTGGTATGTCTAGTTTTGTCTGATCCCAATCAGGGTAGAATCTGGGTTTATTTTCATGAGTTGGCGTATGATTTACGACTTGTTTTCGTATGGATTTTGGGTATTCGATGATTCGTTTCTGTCGGGTGGCGTTTGAACGCCAACGGCAGCTGGTTGTTGGTCGTGTTTGCACGCAAGGCTACAGGTTTTTACCTATGAGCGTAGCGTGCACCATTTTGGTTTCCGACATGATTTTCATGAGTTTTAGCGTGTGATATCCTTGTAGGTACCCACGTGGCGTCGGAGCGTTGGAGATGCGAATGGCAACATCGGTACCGGTACGCATAAAGAAAGGTGAGTAGATTTATATCTACGGGGAGAAGTCGGGTGGATGGCGTATAGCACCCCCGCAATTCGTCGTGATGTACACGAATGCGCATACACACTTACATTTAATTTATGTTATTCGGGATCATTAATAATGTAAAAATGGATATTTGCATGTTGGATTGGTGAAAGGTTACGAACCCTAGGGTAGTGGGTGCACTACACATACATATTCACACATACATACTTGCATACACCCTTATTACATATGTGGTTATGGGATTCTTATAGATATGTGTTCACGTGGGTATGGGACTATGTGTTCACATACAGATTTGAGGATGATACTTAGGATTGGGATGAGTCAATGAGAGTTGATCTGAGATTATGATATCAGTGATTGGCAGGATTCGTACTTGATATACGTCCCGATATGATAGCGGGTCTTGGATGATAATGCCATAGGAATAGTGATATATATAAATGATCGACAAGTGATTATGATACGAGATAGGATATGATATGATATGAGATGGCAAGATATTTATGATAGGCCGCCTTGGGCGTTGTTTAGTTATTGAAATGAAATGTGCTGATGATATCGATTCATACGAGACTGTTGATCAGTAGTCAGATCATGATGATAGTGATGATGTTAGCTTTGTACTAGACGTAGGTCAGTACCCAGATTATGATATGTGATATTGAGAATACTAGATGAGTGACATGACGAATGTGAGATTGACCCGTACCCAGATTTTGGGGATGCCGTACGACAGATTTACGTACGAGCTGTAATTTGATGTTTGATCCGCACTCTTGACTTAGGAATAACCGATTATAGCAATATGGTATCGGATGTGATATTATCGAGGCGGGATCACCGACTATATGTATATATATGTATCGACTCAGAGGTCAGGCGGTTTCCCTTACCCACTGTTAGCTTTAGCTCAGCCTTATAGTTGTGTAGCTATATGACTCTTATGACATTAGATGCAGTTTAGTTATCCTGGTATTTGGTATTCAGCTCCCGCATATTATTATTGTTGTTCTGCATCGCATACTTATTGTGATTCATATTCTATTGTTGACATCATGCCGTTAGGACACCAGCACCATTACCGATGATGCGTATGTACCACGTACACTTACTTGCCAGTTCACACACATCTTCATTGGTAATTGCAATGTCACTACACAGTAGTATTATTGCTGCAAGATGTGACCCTTGTATGTGCATACTATTATTCCATGTTGCATGGTATACTGTTATACTTGCACTTCATTGATATGTCACATACATCATGTTTTCTGATTATGCGCATTGAGATATGTTGTTCTATGATATTTCTGGATTTGGGAACCGTGGGTATTTCAAAGAGATTATGTAATTGTTGTAAAAACCCGGTTACCCCTGATATGATATTTCAGTGCGTCCACCATGTGTTTTCTCGGTGCTGAGAGCGACATGTGAAACCCGATTCGAGGAGGCAGATGTGGCCGATTGCGGGTACATGGTGGGCCCGATGCGGTACCCCGGGGCAAGAAGATCGCAGGAGATGGCGTTGAGCCTGGCAGGGGAGCACTACCGACCAGTGATTTTACCCGACATGTAGGATATCCGGAGGATACCGTCGTGGTCTTGAGATTGATGGTAGGGGCCGGTCTGGATGGACGGCGCCCTAGATAGTGAGATTTATTAGAGATATTGAGATTGAGGCTATGTTTCGTGCCGATGCTGGGCATAGTTTTCATGATGTGTTTTCATGATTTGACTATATCCTCATATTTAGATGCATGATCCTTATTGTCACTGGGTGACATGTGGACGGGATCCACTTATATACAGACATTGATCACATACAGACTTGATTACATTGATCATACTTTTCATGCATTCATACATTATCCATATGATATATTACCACCTGGTGCACTGACACGGGTACATGGGATTTCTTTTGGGTTAGATATTTACCCTAGTCATTGTTATAGAATGCTGGTTATATATTTGAGGATTATATATCTTGATCGTATGACCTAGGATTGCGTCATACATGCGATTTTCTGTTCGTAAATGTGTTTCTATTCACGGGTTGGCAACTCACTCCCGTTGTGCCCCAGTTTCTTACAGGTGTTGCCGTACGGGTTCTATTATGGCTTTGCGGGCACAGCTTCTTCAGGTGACTTGCTAGTAGGTGGGTTATTTGTATCATACCCATCATTATACTTTGTATATTATATTTCAGTTGTATCTAGAAGTTCCATCAACCAAACTTGTACTTATTTGAGATAGAGAACAGTGGTGTGTTCTTTCGACCTTAGGGTCGCACGTTATATTTCTCTGGGATTCATGCTGTTGAGTTCCCTTTTCTGTTGTAATCCTTGCCTTTAGGCGTTGTATATTATGTTGCAAACTGGTTGATTTACATATGGTTTTTCCTTCACTCCACTACTTTTCTTGGTTTGGATTTCTGGGCTCGGCTTACTTAGAGCACATACGCCGTGAGACGTTCGTAGCCTAAGTGCCGGTCATGTTCCGTACTTTCGGGTCGTGACACTTTACTCTAGAATTGGCGGGCTATTCGCCGGGGTACAGGTTGACCCAGGAGGGGTGCCCAGGTTACCGGATTCCGTAAAGTGCTGGGTGGTCCATTCACGTTGCTGAAGGGGGCTGCCTCGCTTCAGGTTTTGGCGGGTAACTTTCCGCGCCCGTAGGGGTCTAGGATTTTCATTGCACAGGCTATCCACACGACCAGGGGAACGTCGGGTTTCAGTTGCGGCTCTATGAAACCCGGGGATCCCAGATATCTGTATTGTTCTGTGATGCTGTACATTTCTGTGATGTTGCATTTTATCACGCCTTCAGCAAAATATTATATATTGATATATATAGTAGTAGATGTTGTATTTGTTTTGCATCCGCGCTAGTCCAATCCCCTCTCTGTCGCTAGTTATGTAACCTAACGGTTGATGACGGGACCCAGTGGCGAATGCGGATGGCATATACGTACATCATTATTTTCGTTCTTTATTGGTGTGATCAATTGATGGGACTGCGTTGATTCGGATCAATGCAAGCTAAACAAACCTATTCTGATGTTGTTGGAACATTTTCCAAAAAGCTGTTATTGCAAGGGCGTTCTCTTTTGTTTTGCACAGTGGTATTCAGTTGGAATATCCTGCTCCTCAGTCGACGAGGCAAGCGCCGAGATCCCTTCACAGGGAGTGACCCCTTGGACAGAAGTTTGTGTCAGGGCAATAACTTCACTATAGCCGATTACTTTTGCTTTGCATCGTGGTATTCAGTTGGAATATCCTACACCTCATTCTACGGGGAAAGATCCGAGATCCATTCACCGGGAGTGACCTCTTTAGCAAAGGTTTTCGTCACTATATTTTTATAAAGCAATTCGGTTCCTTCAACGATATCAAGTTCATTACGTTAAAGGTTCTCGCCAGAAACCATTCGTAGCCCTCCATCGTTTCATATGAATAGTCAATATGTATTCAAGCTGTGTATGTTGGCCAAAGTCAAGGCACAGTGATCGGTAGCTATTGGGTATTCATATGCAGCATAGATAGATGCGTTGGTTTGGGACAGTCGTACTACTATTTTGGCCAAAGTCAAGGGTATGTACGGGTGGGCTCAAATTAACCTGGAGAATGACGGGTAGAACTTGACATGTGACTTATGATATGTTGGCCAAAGTCAAGGTCATAAAAGCATGGGGTAAAAATCACATCGGGAGTTTCAAAAGAAACTGAAACTTGCCAGATATGCGCATACCTTCTGGATTGTGATAACGAGAGCGGATTCCGTCACGTTATCATGCGATGATAGTTGGATCCCGATTCCTACTGATGAGTTGGTTTACTCCTCGGTTGACCCCGACTAATTCTTCTTTCAGGTTTGGAGGAGAATTTGACGGTACAGTGGGAGGTTTCCTGATTAGATAAAGTGATAACCATTCTGATCTAGGTTAGAGTGCACGCTGAGTGTTTCTTTTCTCTCTCTCTTTGGCAGCGACCATGACCCGGACCTTGACTATGACTCAGTGACCAAAATTAACCGAACCTTCTTAAACACTAGCTTTTGGATCGTCAGAGTTGGAAACCTCATTGCCACTCCTACTTTTACCCTTTTCTTCAGGACACCCCGTATTACTACGAACGTCCACTTCCATTGGACAAAACCATCGTATGGTTATATACGAACTCGAAGGAATTTATTCGAGGATGGTTTTCGGTTCTGGAGAAAACGAATAGGATTATTCAGTTATCTTTTTCTTTTACCTTCTCTCAGGTTGCGAGTACTCCTTGGTTTAGGATATAGTACACCTATTACACAAATTGGATAGTCTTCTTCGAAACCATAGGCAGTTGCCGACCGGTTGGGAATGAAGAAAACTAATTAGCCTAAACGGTGTATAGAAGGTATTAAGTTAAGACAAAGAAAGAGATTAGTAAGAGGGCAAAGTAAACTACGACTGATGTTCACGATCAAACCAAGTATTTCATTACCACTCCCATTTCACCTTTGTATTTCTCTAGGACACTCCATATCACTACGAAGATCCACAGTTTATTGGATACTCCATCGTATGGTTATATACTAACTCGAAAGAAACTCGTTCCAGTTCGGGGATGGATTATGGTTCAGGAGAAATAGGAATAAGGTTTATTCGGTTTTCTTTTATCTTCACCTTCTCTCGCATTGCGAGTGCTCCTAGGATTAGGACAGTACACCCATTATGCTTATTGGATAGTCTTCTTCCAAACCATAGGCTGGTGCCGAACGGTAGGGAAGGAAGAAAACAATTTGGCCTAAAGGGGTGTGCAGAAGGTAACGACTAAAGACATATAAAGGGATTTGGAGAGATGGCAAAGAATTATACGGTTACAGTTGTGAATCTGGATAATGGAAGAGGCATTACTAGGAATACCAGTATACCCCATCAAAACATTTCAATGTTTCAGTTTCACTGTGTACTGTTAAAAGAAAACTGATTTCCTAATTAGACACTTAATCCAGGGTATGTATTTACCAGGTATGATTCTCACATCTGTATGATTTTATAGATGATGAGTGGGAGTAAGTTATTGGGAATTAGGTGATCATTCTCATTATATCGGGATTCGTTGTAATTGGTTATATTTGAGGAAGTCACCTGGGTTGTTTGCCGGACGGCAAATATTTGGTTTTGAATATCCGTTATAATGCATCAATTTCAAATTGATGTATCTGTACGTCTACTTTTATAGAGTGAGATATACCTTTTTGAAATTATGTCTATGACATTTACCTATATCAGTGGATGGTTAGGTAAGGAGCATTAAACAACGGTGTAATTCTTCTTAACCATAAGTACAGTTTTCAACCTACGACACACAGTGAATGAGTCATTTGACTCAAGGGACTTATACAGAGCATTGTATGTTGTCCAGTGTCCATTAGGACAGAGGGGTAGGTACTCGTACTATATTCTGTTTACTTGTGACTTCTCTAGTTCTTAGACAGGTGTTTCGTAGAAACGCAGGGTCCAAGTTTTGAGAAGTTATAAGTATAAGATTAAAGTAGAGAACCAGGTATTGCAAGTATCGGGATTCTTCAAGGTGATCGAAGATGTAGATACTTGTGTATGGTATTCAGTTGATAGTAATGATTAAGAGAACTTGCTTCTCTTTCAGGTTACTCATGATTGGAAGTACTCCTAAGTTGAGTAACGCTGATCGGCCTCCTTCCATTTAGTTGACATGCACTAGAGACAGCTGCATGATTTGAATCTGGTTCAATTAAATCTGTGCCTCTGTTTCTATATTGGATATAGAACAGTTCATATCTTGACATTGTTAAGGTATGGGGAGTTGTCCAGCTTATGCTTAAAACCAGACAGTGGACAACTCAAGGCACGTTTCTGTAATGGCTGTTTGTGGGTTGACCCGGGCTATGACGAGGGTTGACTTTCTACCATCTGGAAGATCAATAGTGATATTGTTCTTGACTAGCCACAGTTTTAATAAAAATGGATTTTTTCAGAAAACAGTAGTGGTAGTATGGTACAACTGGAAGTGATTCCAGAACCGCAAACGATTACTGAAGATTTGATAAGAACCTAAAGATTCAATCTGGTTTGACATTCCATTGTCCACTCCGCGGATAAAGTGGGTAACCTCAGGCACCCGAGAGGTGTAGGGTTCCTAGGCACACACATGAGGTTTCACAACAGATCAAACATGCCAAAATCAATTTTTTCTATATGCCAAAGTAACCCTAAGCAAGATCGTAACTAGAGGTAAAGGCGAAACTATGCAAGTTAACAACTTTAACTAAAAGGAAAGTGACTACAACCTTTGTAGATCCGGTCCTCCACTTCTCTAGCTCTGTGTTGACGTCCCTCCGCTGCGATCATCGGAATCCCGGACTCTCTTATCGGTTTCATCGGAGAAATGATCGGGCTAGGTCGTTGATATCGATGCCGAAGATGATCTACGTCGAGGCACTCAAACTCAAGCTCCACCTTCACTAAGTCATGAAACTTGTAAAGAATACACACTCTACTACATGGAAAGTGGTAGAGGATGAAGAAATAAGAAGTGGGTTCACTTTGCATTTGAATTTCTCACATGGAATCATCACTTGGAAATTTTCAAGAAAGCTTTTTTCTTCACTTGAAGAAGATGAAGAAGAAAATGGAAAAAGAATTATCTCTAAAAGAAAATTCAAGTGATATCTATCATATTGCAACCATGGGTGAGATAAACTCATGTAGAGAATAAACTATGGTTTAGGCAAATGGTTAGGTTAAGCAAAAGAAACAAAATGGTTGAACTTTTCAAAGGTTCATGAAGCTTCAAAGAAAATCCAAAGTTAGCCACCATTTTATTTCTTCCTAAAATGAATAAATAAATAAATGAATAAATAAATTAAAACCCTAACCATTTACCTAAACATAGTGTATGGCACACACCCAAGTTTGCATGTATCATCAAACATGATACAAACTAGTGCACAAAACTATATCATATATACAATGTGCACATCAAGTGAGAAAATCCATATTAAGTGAACAAATACTAGTTAATGTAAAGTAATATATCAAATATATAATTATACATCAAATCATTAAATCAACACTTGATTTAATGATCCGTTCATATCGCATATAACCGACTAATATCAAGTGTATCAATGTATCGAATCAACATTTGATTCGGTATCCCGGCTATATCTTATATAACCGTCTGATGATACAAATCGCGAGAATAGAATCCGGTATCACATACTGGTATTATTCTCGGTCCCGCACATATCTCATATGCGCTCCTATTTCGTTTCTCTTGAGACAGGAAACCTCTGTGTAGGACTCTAAAGACTCGTCAATACGCCGGCAGCAGGTGATGATCATATCAAACACCCACAAGCCGCAAGCGGTATGCTAAACGTAACGGCCACCCGGGTATTCAGCGATCAGAAGATCAACGAGCAAGCCCGCTCACACTCCTGTGAATCCAACCTGCAACACTTACCGTACAGTCCGGTCTGTTCGTCTGATATGTCACATATCTCGCCTAGGGGTGGTAAACGTCAAACCCCAGTAGCTCGATAAGTCATGCCGATGTAAGGTCCATAACATAGCGTGAAACTACTAATAACACTTACCAGTAGATCACTACAAACCTTGCCAGGGATTTCCAGTTATGGCCAGTCGAGCATAGCACAACATCAACCCCCAATACCGGGAGAGACGAATCCCCTCCTATCCCTCATTGCCTCCATGTGAATCGGGACTGTACCCAAAAACCACCTGTTTGCACGCCTCAGTAGAGCCGTGGTAGGGTGGAAATCAAAGCACAGTGGGAGACACACAAGACTCTATGACGATCTCGGGACAACAGACTAAGTTGTACCAGTGTCACCAGAGAACTGCAATCTGACGTGAGGTATAATACCATCTGGGAGTTCTCGGCGAGTCCGTTCAGTGTACCCAGTCTCCACTGAGCACCCGCATACGATCTACGATGTCAAACACCAATGGATATGGGATCATCCATCGCCCATCACATGGGTCGAGAAGATATACGCTAGTCTACTCTGGAATATTGATGCCCCGTCTCGATATTCCCACGACTGGGAACATTGAAGGATGTACTCATGGACTATACAGGCCCCACTAGTATGATCTTCATCATAGTCCTTGAAGTCGAGTACACATCCTAAGGGCTTTATCAACGTGTAACAGAGAGACTGAAAGTATACATGTTAAGATAAAGAGCAACCAGATAGCATACTATCATATCGAGCAAGAAAGTCATACCTATATATGTCCCAGCATCCACTACAATATACATCCTATGTACAGTAATGGCCTCTAGGGCATACATATAACTAACAATCTCCCACTTGCACTAGGGCCATCTGTAGCAGTGGTTGCAGTATCACATACTCAACCATCCCATATGAGTCTCTCTCTGGGAAAAAGCTTTTGTGAGTGGATTCTCCGTGTTGTCCTCTGAGTCTACTCTCCTAACCTCGATCACCCTGGAGATCAACTATCTCCATGATGAGGTGATGCTGCCTCAGAATATGTCTGGGTCACTGATGGGACCAGGGTTCATGGGCCAAAGCCACACTTCCATTGTCACACAATGGTGGGAACCTAGTTCATCTCATGAACCAATATACACCCAAACTTTCTCTTTGGCAGTATCTTTAATAGCGATGTTACCAGCCTTTATCGTCTAGTTTGCCACGGTATCTAGCTTGGAACTCTTCCAACATACCGTCCCTTCACTGAGGATAAAGACAATGCCTGCGACTGACATTCAATCGTCCTTATCACCCTGGAACCTTTCCAGTGTTTCTCCCCAGGATCGATTGATACTATCTTACTACAGCTAGTGAGAATCCAAACATCCATTTAGATCTATCTCATAGACCCAAATCCTAGGATTTAGGAGGTATCATCTTTATCCTATATGGAGAATCCATGTGATAAGAGGAGATTGACCGTGCGTAGCACAAGAAACTCTTTTCTTATCAAGAGTATGTTGTCCACGTACAATACGAGGATGACCACCTTACTTTCTACTACCTTTTTGTATATACAAGGTTCGTCTACCATTTTTATGAAGTTAAACTCTTTGACTACCACATCAAAACAGACGTTCCAACTTCGCGATGCCTGCTTTATCCTGTAGAGCAACTTGCACATGTTTCCGCTGCTCCCACTATTTACGAAGATATCTGGCTGTGTACTTATAGACGTTCTCTTATAAATCAGTATTTAGAAAAATAGTCATGACACCCAACCACCAGATATCGTAGTCATGGTATGTAGCAATGTGAAGTAGGATCCGGATGGACTTAAGCATAGCCACTTGGAAAAGGTTTCATCATTATCCACGCCTGGTCGATAACGAAAACCTTCAACAAGTCTAGCTTTGAAAGTCTCAACTTTTCCATCTACACCAAGTAATCTTCTCAAGATATACTTGCTCCTGATGGGGATTTAACCCTTCAGATATAGTATCCAAAGTCCATACTTTGTTGGTGTACATGGATTCCATCTCAGATCGCTAAGCATCCAGCCATTCTTACAGAGTCCATATTCTCGATGGCCTGCTCGAAACTAGTTGGGTCTTCATCTCATGATGCAATCCTCGCTCCCACTGTCATCGAGAAACCGAAGTATCTCTCAGGCAGGTGAGGAACCCTGCTAGATCGACGGAGAGGCTGAGGTTCGTTGGGGACTATTGAATCCTCTGGTTCTGTCAAATCAGCTGCAGTTTTGTATGGTTGGAACCTTTCCAGATCTACAGAACTGACCTTGTCTCGATCTTGTCCGGATTTTGCTTTTGACATAAGCCGGACAATCCCAAATCTTAACATACTTAAGAGATAGGTTCTTCCCATACTATATCTTATATGGAGTGGTAGGCACTGATTTGATTCGAACCCAATTCAATAGGTATGCAGCTTCTCAAGTGCACAACCCCTTAAAAGAAACAGGTAACTCAGTAATACTCATCATTGAGCATACCATATCTTATATGGTGCGATTGCTCCGCCCTGATACACCGTTGTGCTGTGGTGTATTCAGAGGAATAACACTGAGAGAGAATCCTATTCCCCTTTAGAATAGTCCAGGAATTCGATGCACAAGTATTCTCCTCCCTGATCTTATCATAGGACATAATACTTATACCCGTATTTTGGTTCTCTACTTCTAACTTATATTCTGTGAATATCTCAAAAGCTTCGGACCTATGTTTCAACAGGAACATATGACTGAGTCTTGAGAGATCATCAGAGAATGTAATGAAGTATAAAGAACCGGTCTTGGCATATGTAGACAGGGGACCTACATACATCACTATGTATCAGTCCCAAGAGTTTACTAACTTTTTCTCTGTTTCCAATAAACAGAGCTATGGTCATCTAATCTTTGTGACATGACTGGCAAGTTACACAAGATGTAAATTCAAACTAATTTAAATATGCATCTAAATGTAACTTAAGATAGTCGGGTCGCATTGATATGACCTAGTCTACAATGACTCAAGAAGAATTCGTTCATTTCTGAACTCTTCCTCTTGTGTTTGTTCTGTATACTAGGAACTGTAGTTTGATTTAGAACGTCAATGCTTTTAGATAACGTGCCTGATCCGATCAACTTTTGAAATAGGAAATTTTCAAAACTTTATCCATTAATACAAAATTATATCCTTCTTTACTAATAAAGAGATTGATATTATTTTGTACATCAGGTTCGGTATCTAATATCATTTGTTCAGAATCAATGTATTGGTAATACAGGGTGACAGTGACCAACAGACTTGGCTGCTACACTTGCCCCGTTTTCTGACTTATGAAACATATCACCCGTTCTCAGTTCTCTACCTTTCTGTAGCCCATGTAACGGATTACATATCTGGGATCCTGATCCGGTATCAGATACTCAGGACGCAGAGGATACTGAGAAACGGTTCTGTGTAACGAACACACCCGAAGAAGATGCATCATATGCACTTTTTTCGTTTGGGCGGCATAGGAATTTTGGTATTCCCCTATTTCCTGCTCTGTCTTATAACAATTATAAGTGGGAGCGGGACCAACGTTCCCCAGCTCAGTATAACAAGCGGGTTCGGTCAATACATCCATATTATTATCTTGATTAAGGCGTGATATGGTCGCTACCATGAGAGAGAGAAAAGAAAACACTCTGCGTGCGCTCTTGCAAGATTAGATTGGTTATATATTTTATCTAATCAGGATGGCTCCCACTGTTTTTATCAAATCTTCCTTCAAACCCTAAAAGGAAAGACCAGCCGGGATTAATTACACTCTACAAGTTCGCCAATCTTTCAGTCAGGCCAGTGTCGGTACTTTGAGGGAGGTTCCCCGTGCTTTCGCACGGACCTAATTAAGGTAAACCTCGTTTTCCCAGAGGCGTAACCCCGTTGACACCTTTCTAGACACCTACTTGATCGGCTAATTGCAATGTGCAAAACCCTCCCAGGGGTAACAATTACTCGCAGTGGGTATCGGGATCCAACTATCATATAGAAGGTATGCAATCTCATTGCAAATTTCAACACTTGAAACTCCCGACGATGGTTTTTACCCCTAGCACATATGACCTTAACTATGGTCAACAAATCATAAGTACTAGTCAAGTTCTACCCGTCATTTCGTGATTAATTAGACCCACCCACATGACCCTTAACTAAGGTCAACAAAGTCATGCGATTGTCCTAACTAATCGCATCATATGCGGTGAGGAAGACAACACTTAGCTACCGTACACTGTGCCTTGACTATGGTCAACAAACACAGCACGAATACTAAGTACTCTACTTCCTAAAATGACGGAGGGTTGCGAATGGTTTTTACGAAAACCTTTAACACTTTGAACTTGATCTCGTTGCGGAATCAAATGGTTTTTAAATGGAGTGTTTTTGAGGCTTTTCTAGTTTTGCTAAAGGGGTCACTCCTGGTGAAAGGGTCGTCGGCCCTTTCCTCATCGAATAAGGTGCAGGATATATCATATATACCGCTGTGCAAAGCAAAAACTATAGAAGCAATCAAAAGACAAACCGAGAGTTGTAGCATCTGCCAGTTATTGCTAAAGGAGTAACTCCCGGTGATGGGATATCGGTCCTTTCCTTATCGAATAAGGTGCAGGATGTTCTACAAGGAACACCGCGATGTAAAGCAAGAACTGTAGCTACCTGTTTTATTTTTGAAATTCGATTCCACAACATCTTTTAGGTTTATTTTCTTTCATTAATCACATTAATGAATATCCCATCATTTAAGTCCACCTAAACATCACAGATAAAAATAGCGTACGCTTATGCCATCCGCATTCGTCTCGATGTCCCGTCTGCACCGTTAGGTTAGGTAACTAACGCCAGAGCGAGGAAGGGCTAGGGCGGGTGTAAAACATAAGCAACGTCTATATAATATATCATATATACTATATACAATATCTATCTGAACATATCACATGATCACATCACAGATAACGCAGCAGAAAATATCTTATGAAATATTAGATATACTAGCACCTCCGTATTTTTAATACAAGCCAGTATAAAACACAGATTCCACGGTCGTGATGAATAGCCAATCCCACACCCCTAGACCCCTACGAGAGCGGCAAGCAACCCTACCAATTTTAGAGTTTGGAGACCCGGACTCGACTCTTCGACTTGGTCTCCCACTGGACTCCAGAACCCGGTTACTTGTGCCCTCCTCCTTGGGTCTATCCTAGCGCGGAAAAGTAAATAATATACATAAACGGTGACATCTTCCGCAACCTGGAAGTGCCCCAATAAAAGAATATTACATACAAGTTTTTACATGAATGAAAATGAAAAACACTCGTCTCACATAAAAAATCCCCGGCTATTCAAACACGACGATCCAATATAACATATCCAGCAACACATAACATCACATGTCATCAACGTAAGTAAATATGCCTATCCCAATTGTCATTGACATATAGCAACGAAACCGGCGATATCACATATTACACTTACGGTCGCAGAAAAGAAAGTGTAAAACTACAGCATTTGGAATCCGCAAACTCTTTAGACATCGCATGCCTAATCAAATGAATTCCTTAGACATCACATGCCTAACAATTATAAACCCCACATTTTAGTCTCAATATCGAAAACACTTTTCAATACAAAGTCGGGCAATTCAACAAGATTCCCGGCATCCATAACGAATGCTCATCGCAAACTTTAGTGGACGGCCGCACCCCCGATACCGTCGACGAAGTGCACTAAAGCGGAACACCGCTGCCGTGAGCACCTGAACGGATGCTTTTTGGCGACGGGGTTCTCCTACAGTCACTTGGTCGGGGCTATGGGGTGTAGCTGTCTATTAAGTATACCGGCGGGTATCCGTGTAATCAACGTGATTGGGACGGACTTTTGATCACATCAAAATCCAATGGCAACCAATCAAGTGAGGCTAAACTGCTATGTTTATAACATCCAAATCAGTTATCTCATAACTACTTGTGGATTCCAAATATTGTATCACATTCCAGATAAATAGAAAATGTTAAACTTTCCGATCGAACAATCAAACACCCAAGTTTTCCAAAACAGCTCAACACATGAAATAAGTTTAAGAACATTCACTTCATGCCACAGTACCGACGGTCCAGCCGTAGAAGGGTCAAGCCAACGCCTTACATGTGGCACGCCGTACTGCCCCAAACCCTTGGGTTCAAAGGGCAGTTCAAGACAGTCACATAATCGAGTTAAGATTTGTTGTCTTCTAGAGGGTCCATCGCGTTACTTGTACTACTCAGAATGTTCTCAAACTACGGAAAAGTCCAACAGTTGGAAATTTCCCGGCAGGGGAAAAAGTGGGTATTTATATCCTGTCGAACTTTTCAACATGTTCTAAAATATCCGGAAAAACATAAACAAAGTTAAACAATCCGATCGAAACATCGAGTCCCCAAAACAACCCTAGAAAACTCAACACTTGAGTGGAATTAAAAAGTTCCCAGAAAAAAATAACAAGAAAGGACCTAAGAATAATTACATGAAATTTCAGGGACTAAGTCACAATTTTGTCCGCGGAACCCTTGGTTTGGCCGCGGTTCCGCGGTCGAATTTTTGAGTTAGAGGTCCGTACTTCACAGTAATTCTTAGATTTTCCTGTTTAATTTTCTGAGCATTTTTAATTCACAAAAAACCACAGTTTGAAAAAATGTACAAAGAAGGGTTTTGATCGGGGTTTCGGGGTTCGATCGGATCTCTAACTTCGTCTACACTTCATCTAAAGATCTAGCTAGGCTCTGATACTACTGTAGGGTTCCTAGGCACACACATGAGGTTTCACAACAGATCAAACAAGCCAAAATCAAATTTTTCTATGTGCCAAAGTAACCCTAAGCAAGATCGTAACTAGAGGTAAAGGCGAAACTATGCAAGTTAACAACTTTAACTAAAAGGAAAGTGACTACAACCTTTGTAGATCCGGTCCTCCACTTCTCTAGCTCCGTGTTGACGTCCCTCCGCTGCGATCATCGGAATCCCGGACTCTCTTGTCGGTTTCATCGGAGAAATGATCGGGATAGGTCGTTGACATCGATACCGAAGATGATCTACGTCGAGGCAACACAAACTCAAGCTCCACCTTCACTAAGTCATGAAACTTGTGAATAATACACACTCTACTACATGGCAAGTGGTAGAGGATGATTTAATAGGAAGTGGGTTCACTTTGGATTTGGATTTCTCACATGGAATCATCACTTGGAAATTTTCAAAAAAGCTTTGTTCTTCACTTGAAGAAGATGAAGAAGAAAATGGTTGAACTTTTCAAAGCTTCATGAAGCTTCAAAGAAAATCCAAAGTTAGCCACCATTTTATTTCTTGCTAAAATGAATAAATAAATAAATGAATAAATAAATTAAAACCCTAACCATTTACCTAAACATAGTGTATGGCACACACCTAAGTTTGCATGTATCATCAAACATGATACAAACTAGTGCACAAAACTATATCATATATACAATGTGCACATCAAGTGAGAAAATCCATATTAAGTGAACAAATACTAGTTAATATAAAGTAATATATCAAATATATAATTATACATCAAATCATTAAATCAACACTTGATTTAATGATCGGGTCATATCGCATATAACCGACTAATATCAAGTGTATCAATGTATCGAATCAACATTTGATTCGGTATCCCGGCTATATCTTATACAATCGTCCGATGATACAAATCGCGAGAATAGAATCCAGTATCACATACTGGTATTATTCTCGGTCCCGCACATATCTCATATGCGCTCCTATTTCGTTTCGCTTGAGCCAGGAAACCTCTGTGTAGGACTCTAAAGACTCATCAATACGCCGGCAGCAGGTGATGATCATATCAAACACCCACAAGACGCAAGCGGTATGCTAAACGTAACGGCCACCCGGGTATTGAGCGATCAGAAGATCAATGAGCAAGCCCGCTCACACTCCTGTGAATCCAACCAGCAACACTTACCGTACAGTCCGGTCTGTTCGTCTGATATGTCGCATATCTCGCCTAGGGGTGGTAAACGTCAGACCACAGTAGCTCGATAAGTCATGCCGATGTAAGGTCCATAACATAGCGTGAAACTAATGATAACACTTACCAGTAGATCACTACAACCCTGGCCAGGGATTTCCAGTTATGGCCAGTCGAGCATAGCACAACATCAACCCCTAATACCGGGAGAGACGAATCCCCTCCTATCGCTCATTGCCTCCATATGAATCAAGACTGTACCCAAAAACCATCTGTTTGCACGACTCAGTAGAGCCGTGGTAGGGTGGAAATCAAAGCACAGTGGGAGACACACAAGACTCTATGACGATTTCGGGTCAACAGACTATGCTTTACCAGTGTCACCAGAGAACTGCCAAATAACGTGAGGTATAATACCATCTGGGAGTTCTCGGCGGGTCCGTTCAGTGTACCCAGTCTCCACTGAGCACCCGCATACCATCTCCGATGTCAAACACCAATGGATATGGGATCATCCATCGCCCATCACATGGGTC
This sequence comes from Agapanthus africanus, assembly GCA_030015575.1. NCBI lineage: Eukaryota > Viridiplantae > Streptophyta > Magnoliopsida > Asparagales > Amaryllidaceae > Agapanthus > Agapanthus africanus. The sequence continues at coordinate 291,890,859 of CM057340.1, forward strand.
GAGAAAATATACGCTAGTCTACTCTGGAATATCGATGCCCCGTCTCGATATTCCCACGACTAGGAACATTGAAGAATGTAATCATGGACTACCCAGGCCCCACTAGTATGATCTTCATCATAGTCCTGGAAGTCGAGTACACATCCTAAGGGATTTATCAACATGTAACAGAGAGACTGAAAATATACATGTTAAGATAAAGAGCAACCAGATAGCATACTATCATGTCGAGCAAGAAAGTCATACCTATATATGTCCCAGCATCCATTACAATATACATCCTATGTACAGTAATGGCCTCTAGGGCATACATATAACTAACAAGAGGTACTTCGGTATGCTCAAGGACGGTGACAGGGAGGTTCTTGTTTACCCAGACTTTCCATTACTGTTGTTCCAGACTGTGAGACCCGGCAGGAGGATGAGTATAGCGTCGTTCTAAACTAGCTTTAGAAGTGTACGTTTATATGACTCTGCCAGAGGGTTGTCGTAGTCAGTGGGAGCAGTGGAAGCATAGTGGACAAGTAGCTTATGTCTATTTATAGACTAAAGAAGATATAGCGGAGATAGATCATCTATTTCTGATGTGACAGACATAGGTTTGACTTCATCAGAATAGGGGATGGATCTGTTAAGAAGGTAGTAGAGTGTGATGTCCTGGTATTTGATGACATCATAGAGTAGGAAGTGATATTCCTATACTACGATCGGTTATACTTTGGTTGTCACACAGTAGTTTCTCCACATAGGAATTGGATCTTATATCGCACATTCTGGTTACTAGATCTATGGTGTTAGATCTAGATTTGGGTGGTTTCCCAATCAGGGTACTTAGACAGCATTCTAAGAGTTTTTAGAATGGACGACTCCTGGCACGGTAGTATACCTGCAGGTGATGGAGTCACCCTCTCTAAAGGTGTCTTACTGACTAAAGGGGAGAGGGATGTGCATGGTTGGCAGATCACTTGCTTAGGAAATTGAGTCAATCATGAGATATCAAGTACCACACTAGATGTTGTTTTTACAGTAGATGCAGTAAGTAGATATTGATCCAATCCTGGAGAAACATTCGGAAGCAGTTTTAGAACATAAGTTGATGTTCTAGGGATATGATAACAGCATTCTCCTTCGGGAGACAGTTATCATTCCAGGCTTCCAAGGTGACCTGGATGGCAGAGTGGCTGTCAGAGTTATAGTTTTCAATCTGACGAGGGGCAGTATTTTGGCCAGGTGGTCCAGGTGGATACTGAGGGAAGGCATGGCGCAGGATACTGATTAAGTTCAGTTGACGATACGGTCTAAGAAGTTTGGATTTGGAGTTCACTTATGAGCTAGGTCCTATCAGATATCCAGACACATTCTAAAACAGGTATTGCTCATTTCGGGAGATGGCTTTCTCCGCGAACTTGAGATAAAGAGAGACATAGAAAGAAACATTAGAGCGGATCCACTCACCGAGGTTATTTCTCGAACGCATTAGTTTCGCAAACGAGCTTTGTGAGACTGGCTAGTAGAGGAGTTGGGTGTTCGGTATCACACGGGCTGTGAGTATGCGACATCGCAATAATTAGCCTTGAGTGCAAGTGGGAGATTGTTGGATATAGTGCCCTCAGAGTCAATTATTGGATCACAGGCACGTGATTTCAATGATTGAGGGAGGACCTGTCCCAGTAGGACAGTCATACTCAAGATGATAGTATGCTATCTGGTTTATCTTTATCATCGTGTACTGCTTTAGGTGACCTTACGAGTCGCTATTGCACGTTGATAGAGCCCCTAGGATTCTTGCTTGACTATCAGCAGTATGAGAGCGATCATATACGTGGGAGCTGGGGTCTATAAGCACATCCTTAAAAGGTCCCTAGTCGTGGGAGTTTCGAGACAGGGCATCGATACTCCAGAGTAGACTAGTGTATACAGTCGAGACCCCGACGAGGGGCGGTGGCCGGTCTCACAAGCCACTGGTGTCAGTTGGTTCACCTAAGATGTATACAGGTGCTCATTGGGTTATGAGTACACCAGACAGGACTCGCCGGGAACCTGCTAGTTGGTATTATACCTGACGTCAGATAGCAGTTCCCTGGTGACATGTGTACAGGTTAGTTCATCGACCTGAGATCGTCATTTGTCTCGTGTGAGTTCCCACTGTGCTTTGATTACTACCCTACCATGGCTCAAAGGGTCGTTCAAACAGGTTTTAGTTGGGTACAGTCCCGAGCCACATTGAGGCAGTGAGCGGATCTGCAGGGGTTCGTCTCTCCCGGTATTGGGGGTGAGGTCGCGCTGTGTCTAGGAGAGCCAATACATGAAAAGTCCTTGGCCAAGGCAGGAGATTTGTTGGTAGGTATTCCAGAAGTATCTCAGGGTGTTCTGGGCTACACTACGACATGATACCGCTTTTGGGGGTCTGACTTTTACCAACCCCCTAGGCCCGCCATGCGATACTCATAGACGAACGGACCGGACTGTACGGATATTGTCACTGACAGGCTCAGTAGGGTGTCAGGATGAGTTCGCTCATCGACGTCCCTTTTGGTCAATAGCTGGTGGCCCGTCACGTATGGCTAATACCTCTGACATGCTAGTGGTTAAATCCACAGCCATAGTATTGACGAGTCTTTAGAGTCCACCACACACAGTTACTCATGTTTCGGGGGAAACGCTGTAGAGGCCATATGGAGATATGGCAGGGTTCGATCAGATACGTGCGGTATTGCACGGATCGTGATCGGACGGTTTTTACTAGCCGGCTTTGGCATAAGCCGGATCCTGGTATTAGTGTTGGAGATAGTGCCCTCAGAGTCAATTATTAGGTCATAGGTACGTGATTGCAATGATTGATGGAGGACTTATCCCGGTAGGACAGTCTCACTCGAGATGATAGTATGCTATCTGGTTTACCTTTATCATCGTGTACTGCTTTAGGTGACCTGACAGGTCGCTATTACACGTTGGTAGAGCCCCTAGGATTCTTGCTTGACCACCAGCAGTATGAGGGCAATCATATACGTGGGAGCTGGCAGTCTATAAGCATATCCTTAAATGGTCCCTAGTCGTGAGAGTTTCGAGACAGGGCATCGATACTCCAGAGTAGACTAGTGTATACAGTCGAGACCCCGACGAGGGGCGGTGGCCGGTCTCACAAGCCACTGGTGTCAGTTGGGTCACCTAAGATGTATACAGGTGCTCATTGGGTTATGAGTACACCGGACAGGACTCGCCGGGAACATGCTAGTTGGTCATATACCAGACGTCAGATGGCAGTTCCCTGGTGACATGTGTGCAGGTTAGTTCATCGACCTGGGGATCGTAATTTGTCTCGTATGAGTTCCTACTGTACTTTGATTACTACCCTACCACGGCTCAAAGGAGTCGTGCAAACAGGTTTTAGTTGGGTACAGTCCCGAGCCACATGGAGGTAGTGAGCGTATCTTCAGGGGTTCGTCTCTCCCGGTATTGGGGGTGAGGTCGTGCTGTGTCTAGAAGAGCCATTACACGAAGCCCTCGGCCGAGGCAAGGAGATTTACTGGTAGGTATTCCAGTAGTATCTCAGGGTGTTCTGGGCTACACTCCGACACGACTTGTACCGCTTTTGGGGGTCTGACTTTTACCAACCCCCTAGGCCCGCCATGCGATGCTCATAGACGAACGGACCGGACTGTATGGATATTGTCACTGACAGGCTCAGCAGGGTTGTCAGGCTGAGTTCGCTCACAGACGTCCCTTTTAGTCGGTACCTGGTAGCCCGTTACGTATTGGCTTATACCTCTGACGTGCTAGTGGTTAAATCCACAACCATGTGTTGACGAGTCTTTAGAGTCCCCCACATTCTGTTACTCAGCTTTCGGGCGAAAGGTTGTAGAGGCCGTATGGAGATATGGCAAGGTCCGATCAGATACGTGCGGTATTGCACGGATCAGGATAGGACAGTTTGTACTATAGGCCGTATGGATATATGGCAGGGTTCGATCAGATACGTGCGGTATTACACGGATCAGGATCGAACGGATATTACTAGCCGGCTTTGGTATAAGCCGGATCCTGGTATAGTACAGTGTAGATTTTGTCTAATTGCATTTGTATTTCGGTCGGAATACAAATGCGGGTATGTATGCACAGTATCGGGGTTTTCCTGTAATTTATTACGGGACCAGTTTTCTGGGGTTGCCAGTTTGCTTTCTGTTTCAGCCAATTTCCTTTGTATCGTTCATTGGCCGAAGATTGGTGGAAAAGGGTTTATTTGCATTGTTGCAAATAGGCATTTGTGGAAAGGGTTCTTTGCATCTTGTTGCATCATGATGGCTTTCATGATGTGCACCATCATTGACTTGTTTTGACTCCATCATGACTTGACTTTTAAAGTCATGATTGTTGATGATGATGAGGGGTGAGGTTGGTTGTGTGTGGATGTATTTCTTATCATGTTCTTTCATGATTCCCTTTTGCATTATTGTTCCACTCACTCCCTCTTTGTGTGGCTCTCTCTTTTTCTCACTCTCCCCTCACCAAGTTGGCCGGCCACTTCCCTCATGGGCTGTCCAAATTTTTGGATGGACGATGGTTGTTCATTTCATGCACCAAAATTCTCCAAGCTCCTCCATATATTTCTTGTTTTCATCCCTCCACCAAAAGGCAATTCCGATAATCCCAAATGAGACACAAGCCTCTACATTACATTCTACAGCAATTCTTGGGCACGTCGACTAGCCAGCTTCGTGCCCGAGTTGCCTCGGCATTGAGGTGGGAGCCCGTAAAAGAAGTAGGCGATGTGGTGCACTTCCGGCGACGAGGTGGAGACCGGAGCTTCCGCAGTAGATCGGGACGACGACGAGAAGACCGGAGGACTTGGATCAGTCGGTATATCTCTCTTCCCCATCTTGTAGTTAGCTAGGACTAGTTAATGGTTCGATCCGGGTATTAGTGCGCGGCGGTTTGCCAGTTCAAGAAAAATTAAAGTTTATCACCGCTTCCGCATTTGGCCGTCGGATTGACGGCCAGGGCGCCGCCGTGCACTTACAGTGGTATCAGAGCCTCGCCATTAACTTAGTCTATCTTGGTTTAATGTGTTTTGCATTTCCGATCGACCAAAATTCCAAAATCAACATTTTTGTTCACATCAGTTTTCTGTTGAAATTTTTTGGTGTCGAAAAATTTTTCAGGTTACAGAAAAGTGATGTACTGGAAAATCTAAGAGTTCTGTGAAAATTCGATGACGTAACTCCTCTGTAGGAGCGCGGAACCGCGGCCAAACACCCCCATGGGCCGCGGTTCCGCCGCACTACTTTGGGTTTGCTGCACCAATTTTTTACAGAGGCTTTCTGGGGTGAAAATTGGGGTTTTGGAATATTAATATTGGGCCCAGAATTTCCTGATCTGCTACAGTAATGCTTGGGGGCCCACTTGTTAAAATTTGATTGATCGGATATTTTAAACACATTATTTCACAGTATTTACATTATATCTGCGACCGTGAATGTCACTTGATCGGTAAATCCGGTCTAACTGCTATAGCCCGGTTAGACGGATTTGCGAACGTGACTTTCACGTTGATGTTCTGTTTTTGCTGTGATGTTGCGGATCGGTCGTGGGGGATAGCCTGGATGCAATGCTAGTACAGTTTTTTTGTATTATGTACATTTGATATTGCGGGGCGAGCGTCCGACATGTGGACTGCCGTCACTGCCTGATTGTATTATTATTTTGGGGCACGGCCAGGTTGCGGTCGATGTACCCGTTGTATGTATATTTTACTTTCTGTACTAGGATTGCCCCGCGGAGGGGTGCACGGATAGCCGGGTTCTAGAGGGCAACAAGCCTGCATCTCATGGCATTGAGAGGGAGGGGGCTTCACTCTAGGATTGGCGGGCTATTCGCCGCACTCGTAGGGGGTACAGGTTGACCCAGGAGGGGTGCCCAAGTTACCGGATTCCGTGAAGTGCTGGGTGGTCCATTCACGTTGCTGAAGGGGGCTGCCTCGCTTCAGGTTTTGGCGGGTAACTTGCCGCACCCGTAGGGGTCTAGGATTTCATTGCACAGGCTATCCACATGACCAGGGGAACGTCGGGTTTCAGTAGTGGCTCTGTGAAACCCGGGGATCCCAGATATCTGTATTGTTTCTGTGATGCTATACATTTCTGTGATGTTGCATTTTATCACGCCTTGAGCGAATATAATATATTGGTATATATATTAGTAGATGTTGTATATGTTTTGCATCCGCGCTAGTCCAGTCCCTACTCTGTCGTTAGTTAGCTAACCTAACGGGTAATGACGGGACCCAGTGGCGAATGCGGATGGCATATACGTACATCAGTATATTTTCGTTCTTTGTGGTGTGATCAATTGATGGAACTGCATTGATTCGGATCAATGCAAGTTAAAACAAACCTAATCTGATGTTGTTGGAACACTTTTTCAAAAGCTGTTATTGCAAGGACGTTCTCTTTTGTTTTGCGCCGTGGTATTCAGTTGGAATATCCTGCTCCTCAGTCGACGAGGCAAGGGCCGAGATCCCTTCACCGGGAGTGACCCCTTGGACAAAAGTTTGCGTCAGGGCATTAACTTCACTATAGCCGATTACTTTTGCTTTGCACCGTGGTATTCAGTTGGAATATCCTGCACCTCATTCTACGGGGAAAGAGCCGAGATCCCTTCACCGGGAGTGACCTCATTAGCGAAAGTTTTCGTCACTATATTTTTCTAAAAAGCTATCCGTTCCTTCGACGATATCAAGTTCATTACGTTAAAGGTTTTCGCCAGAAACCATTCGTAGCCCTCCGTCGTTTCAGACGGGTAGCACGTAGTATTCATGCTATGTTTGTTGACCTTCGTCAAGGCATAGTGTATGGTAGCTGCTTGTTACCTTTCTGCTGCATAGATAGATGCGTTGGTTTGGGACAGTCGTATAGCCTTGTTGGCCTTCGTCAAGGGCTTGTACGGGTGGATTCAAATTAACCTGGATAATGACAGGTAGAACTTGACATGTGACTTATGATTTGTTGACCTTCGCCAAGGTCATAAGTGCATGGGGCAGAAATCACATCGGGAGTTTCAAAAGAACTGAAACTTGCGAGATATGCGCATACCTTCTGGAGTGTGATACCGTGAGCGGATTCCGTCACGTTGTCATGCGATGATAGTTGGATCCCGATTCCCACTGATGAGTTAGTTTACTCCTCGGGTGACCCCGACTAATTCTTCTTTCAGGTTTGGAGGAGAATTTGAGGTACAGTGGGAGGTTTCCAGATTAGATAAATTGGTAACCATTCTGATCTAGGTTAGGGTGCACGCTGAGTGTTTCTTTTCTCTCTCTCTTTGGCAGCGACCATTGACCCGACCCTAGACTATGACTCAGTGACCAAGTTGACCGAACCTTCTAAACACTGGCTTTTGGATTGTCAGAGTTGCAAACCTCATTGCCACTCCTACTTTTACCCTTTTCTCCAGGACACCCCGTATTACTACGAACGTCCACTTCCATTGGACAAAACCATCGTATGGTTAGATACAAACTCGAAGGAATTTATTCGAGGATGGTTTCAGGTTGTGGAGAAAACGGATAGGATTATTCAGTTGTCTTTTCCTTTTACCTTCTCTCAAGTTGCGAGTACTCCTTGGTTTAGGAGATAGTACACCTATTACGCAAATTGGATAGTCTTCTTCCAAACCTTAGGCTGGTGCCGACCGGTAGGGAATGAAGAAAACCAATTAGCCTAACGATGGTGTACAGAAGGTGTTAAGTTCAGACAAAGCAAGGGATTAGTAAGAGGGCAAAGTAAATTGCAACAGATATTCACGACCAAACCAAGTATTCCTTCGCCAATCCTAAAATCACCTTTGTATTTCTCCAGGACACTCCGTATCACTACGAAGTTCCACAGTTTATTGGATACTCCATCGTATGGTTATATACGAACTCGAAAGGAACTTGTTCCAGTTCGGGGATGGATTCTGGTCCAGGAGAGATAGGAATAAGGTTTATTAGGTTGTCTTTTATCTTCACCCTCTCTCATTGCGAGTGTTCCTAGGATTGGGATAGTACACCCATTATGCTTATTGGATAGTCTTCTTCCAAACCATAGGCTGGTGCCGAACGGTAGGGAAGGAAGAAAACCATTTGGCCTAAAGGGGTGTGCAGAAGGTAAAGACTAAAGACATATGAAGGGATTTGGAGAGGTGGCAAAGAATTATACGGTTACAGTCGTGAATTTGGAAGAGGCATTACTAGGAATACCGGGACACCCCATCGAAACATTTCAATGTTTCAGTCTCACTGTGTAATGTTAAAAGAAAACTGATTTCCCGATTAGATACTTAATCCAGGGTATGTATTTACCACGTTCGATTCTCATATCTGTATGGTTTTACAGATGATGAGTGGGAGTAAGTTATTGGGAATTGGGTGATCATCCTCAATATATCGGGATTCGTTGTAATCGGTGATATTTGAGGAAATCACCTGGGATGTTTGCCGGACGGCAAATATTTGGTTTTGAATATCCGCTGTTATGCACCAATTTCAAATTGATATATCTGTACGTCTATTTTCATAGAGTGAGATATACCTTTTTCAAATTATGTCTACGACATTTACCTATATCAGTGGATGGTTAGGTAAGGAGCATTAAACAGCGGTGTAATTCTTCTTAACCATAAGTACAGTTTTCAACCTACGACACACAGTGAATGAGTTATCAGACTCAAGGGACTTATACAGAGTATTGTATGTTGTCCAGGGTCCATCAGGACAGAGGGGTTGGTCCTCGTACTATATTCGGTTTACTTATGACTTCTCTAGTTTTTAGACAGGTGTTTCGTGGAAACACAGGGTCCGAATTTTGAGAAGTTATAGGTATTTGAATAGAGTAGAGAACCAGGTGTAGCAAGTATCGGGATTCTTCAAAGAGATCGAAGATGTAGATACTTGTCTATGGTATTCAGTTGACAGTAATGATTAAGAGATCTTGCTTCTCTTTCAGGTTACTCATAATTGGAAGCATTCCTAAGTTGAGTAACGCTGATCCGCCTCCTTCCATTTAGTTGACATGCACTGGAGATAGTTGCATGATTTGGATCTGGTTCAGTTAAATCAGTGCCTCTGGTCCTATATGGGATATAGAACAGTTCGTATCTTAACGTTGTTAAGGTACGGGGAGTTGTCCGGCTTATGATTAAAACCAGACACTGGACAACTCAAGGCACGTTTCTGTAATGGCTGTTTGTTGGTTGACCCAGGCTATGACGAGGGTTGACTTTCTACCATCTGGATGAACAATAGCAATATTGTTCTAGACTCGCCACAGTTTTATTAAAAAATGGATTTTTTCAGAAAACAGTAGTGGGAGTATGGTAGAACTGGAAGTGATTCCAGAACCACAAACGATTACTGAAGATTTGATAGGAACCTAAAGATTCAATCTGGTTTGACATTCAATTGGCCACTCCACAGATAAGGTGGGTAACTTCAGGCACCCGAGAGGTACTACGGTAGCCTCAAGGACGGTGACAGGGAAGTTCTTGTTTACCCACAATTACCATTGCTGTTGTTCCAAGCTGCGAGACCCGGCGGGAGGATGAGTATAGCGTCGTTCTGAACTCGCTTTAGAAGTGTACGTGTATATGACTCTGCCAGAGGGTTGTCGTAGTCAGTGGGAGCAACGGAAGTATTGGTGGACAGGTAGCTTATGTCTATTAATAGACTAAAGCAGATGTAGCGGAGATAGATCATCTATTTCTGACGTGACAGTCATAGGTTTGACTTCATCAGAATAGGGGATGGATATGTTGAGAAGGTAGTAGGGTGTGATATCCTGGTATTTGGATGACATACACAGAGTAGGAAAAGAAACTGCTATACTACAATCGGTTATACTTTGGTCGTCACACAGTGGTTTCTCCACAAAGGAAATGGATTTTATATCAGACATACTGGTTACTAGATCTATGGTTTTAGATCTAGATTTGGGTGGTTTCCTAATCTGGGTACTTAGACAGCATTCTATGAGTATTTAGGATGAACGACTCCTGGCATGGTAGTGTACCTGCAGGCGATGGAGTCACCCTCTCTAAAGGTGTCTTACAGACTAAAGTGGAGAGGGATGTGCATGGTTGGCAGATCACTTGCTTAGGCAATTGAGTCAATCATGAGATGTCAAGTACCACACCAGATGTTGTTCTTGCACTAGATGCAATAAGTTGACATTGATCCAATCCTGGAGAAACGGTCGGAAGCAGTTTTAGAACATAAGTGGATGTTCTAGGGATATGATAACGATAGCCTCATGCAGGAGACAGTTATCATTCCATGCTTCCAAGGTGACATGGACGACAAGGAGGTTGTCAGAGTTATAGTTTTCCTTCTGATGAATGGCAGTATTTTGGACAGGTGGTCCAAGGCAATACTGAGGGAGGCATGGCGCAGGACACTGATTAAGTTCAGTTGTCGATACAGTCTAAGAAGTTTGGATTTGACGTTCATTTATGAGCTAGGTCCCATCAGACATCCAGACACATTCTAAGACAGGTATTACTCTTTTCGGGAGATGGCTTTCTCCGCGAACTTGAGATATAGAGAGACATGGAAAGAAACATCAAAGCGGATCCACTCACTGAGGCTATTCCTCGAACGCAATAGTTTCGCAAACGAACTTTGTGAGACTGACTAGTAGAGGAGTTGGGTGTTCGGTATCACACGGGCTGTGAGTATGCGACATCGCAATAATTAGCCTTGAGTGCAAGTGGGAGATTGTTGGAGATAGTGCCCTCAGAGTCAATTATTAGGTCACAGGTACGTGATTGCAATGATTGATGGAGGACTTATCCCGGTAGGACAGTCTCACTCGAGATGATAGTATGCTATCTGGTTTACCTTTATCATCGTGTACTGCTTTAGGTGACCTGACAGGTCGCTATTACACATTGGTAGAGCCCCTAGGATTCTTGCTTGACCACCAGCAGTATGAGGGCGATCATATACGTGGGAGATGGCAGTCTATAAGCATATCCTTAAATGGACCCTAGTCGTGAGAGTTTCGAGACAGGGCATCGATACACCAGAGTAGACTAGTGTATACAGTCGAGACCCCGACGAGGGGCGGTGGCCGGTCTCACAAGCCACTGGTGTCAGTTGGATCACCTAAGATGTATACAGGTGCTCATTGGGTTATGAGTACACCGGACAGGACTCGCCGGGAACATGCTAGTTGGTCATATACCAGACGTCAGATGGCAGTTCCCTGGTGACATGTGTGCAGGTTAGTTCATCGACCTGGGGATCGTCATTTGTCTCGTGTGAGTTCCCACTGTACTTTGATTACTACCCTACCACGGCTCAAAGGAGTCGTGCAAACAGGTTTTAGTTGGGTACAGTCCCGAGCCACATGGAGGCAGTGAGCGTATCTTCAGGGGTTCGTCTCTCCCGGTATTGGGGGTGAGGTCGTGCTGTGTCTAGGAGAGCCATTACACGAAGCCCTCGGCCGAGGCAAGGAGATTTACTGGTAGGTATTCCAGTAGTATCTCAGGGTGTTCTGGGCTACACTCCGACATGACTTGTACCGCTTTTGGGGGTCTGACTTTTACCAACCCCCTAGGCCCGCCATGCGATGCTCATAGACGAACGGACCGGACTGTACAGATATTGTCACTGACAGGCTCAGTAGGGTCGTCAGGCTGAGTTCGCTCACAGACGTCCCTTTTAGTCAGTACCTGGTAGCCCGTTACGTATTGGCTTATACCTCTGACGTGCTAGTGGTTAAATCCACAACCAAGGTGTTGACGAGTCTTTAGAGTCCCCCACATTCTGTTACTCAGCTTTCGGGCGAAAGGTTGTAGAGGCCGTATGGAGATATGGCAAGGTCCGATCAGATACGTGCGGTATTGTACGGATCAGGATAGGACAGTTTGTACTATAGGCCGTATGGATATATGGCAGGGTTCGATCAGATACGTGCGGTATTGCACGGATCAGGATCGAACGGATATTACTAGCCGGCTTTGGTATAAGCCGGATCCTGGTATAGTACAGTGTAGATTTTGTCTCATTGCATTTGTATTTCGGTCGGAATACAAATGCGGGTGTGTATGCACAGTATCGGGGTTTTCCTGTAATTTATTACGGGACCAGTTTTCTGGGGTTGCCAGTTTGCTTTCCGTTTCGGCCAATTTCCTTTGTATCGTTCATTGGCCGAAAATTTGTGGAGGAGGGTTTATTTGCAATGTTGCAAATAGGCATTTGTGGAGGGGGTTCTTTGCATCTTGTTGCATCATGATGGCTTTCATGTTGTGCACCATCATTGACTTGTTTTGACTCCATCATGACCTGACTTTTAAAGTCATGATTGTTGATGATGATGAGGGGTGAGGTTGGTTGTGTGTGGATGTATTTGTTATCATGTTCTTTCATGATTCCCTTTCGCATTATTGTTCCACTCACTCCCTCTTTGTGTGGCTCTCTCTTTTTCTCACTCTCCCCTCACCAAGTTGGCCGGCCACTTCCCTCATGGGCTGTCCAAATTTTTGGATGGATGATGGTTGTTCATTTCATGCACCAAAATTCTCCAAGCTCCTCCATATATTTCTTGTTTTCATCCCTCCACCAAAAGGCAATTCCGATAACCCCAAATGAGACACAAGCCTCTACATTACATTCTACAGCAATTCTTGGGCACGTCGACTAGCCAGCTTCGTGCCCGAGTTGCCTCGGCATTGAGGTGGGAGCCCGTAAAAGAAGTAGGCGATGTGGTGCACTTCCGGCGACGAGGTGGAGACCAGAGCTTCCGCAGGAGATCGGGACGACGACGAGAAGACCAGAGGACTTGGATCAGTCGGTATATCTCTCTTCCCCATCTTGTAGTTAGCTAGAACTAGTTAATGGTTCGATCCGGGTATTAGTGCGCGACGGTTTGCCAGTTCAAGAAAAATTAAAGTTTATCACCGCTTCCGCATTTGGCCGTCGGATTGACGGCCGGGGCGCCGCCGTGCACTTACAATTAGACAGTGTAGATTTTGTCTCTTTGCATTTGTGTTCGGTGGGAATACAAAAGTGGGCATGTATATGCAGTCGCGGGGTTTTCCTGTAATTTATTACGGGATTAGTTTTCTGAAATTGCCAGTTTGCATTCCGTTCCGACCGGTTTTCCTTTGTTTCTTCTCGGCCGGACTTTTGTGATGGAAGGGGGTTATTTGCAAGTTTGCAAATAACTTATTGTGGAGGGGGTTTCTTGCATATGGGGGCTTCATGATGGTTCTTTCATCATGAGATTCCTTTTGGATCAATTCCTTGCATTTATTATGATGGATGATGAAAGGATGTGGATGTGAACTTAGTGTGACCTTTTTCTCCTCATTTTTGATACCTTTTCTTCTCTTAATAATTCATACTTTATTTCTCCACCATTTTTTTTATCATGAGGGGCTGGCCACATGATAGAAGAGGAGAGGAGGGAGTTCTTCATGTGAGGGAAATTGATTCATCTCTTTTTCTTGCTACCTAAATTCCTAAGCACATTTCCTTAGTTACTTTCTTCACCACCACAACATTAAAGCAACTTCATAAACCCCAAAGAGACAAGCTACTACACTACACCTACAGTACCCTTGGACGCGTCGGCTTCCCAACTTCGCGCCCGAGTTGCCTCGTGCCAGAGGTGGGAGCCCGTAAAAAAAATCGGCTACGTGGTGCCCTTTTTGACGAGGAGGTGACGACTGGAGATTCAGCGAGGAGATCAGAGTGGAGGCGAAGACCGAAGGACACGGATCGCTCGGTATATCTCTCTACCTGTCTTTTAGTTTGCTGGTAGTTAGGTTAATAGCCCGATCCGGGGTTTTTGTGCGCGGTGGTGCCGGATTACTAGTTTTGTAAAGTTTTTCGTTTCCGCGTTTCCGGCGTCGGATCGACGGCCGGGGCGCCGCCGTGCACTTACATACTTCATATATACCTGGAGGGTATTACATCATTATTGATAGGTAGATACACATATCTTGCTGTGCCAACATGGTTACGCATACCTGGTTATAGCTACATGTTCACCATTATTTGATGTTATATGGACTTGGAGGAAATTTGGAACCCCATGATATATATATATATATATATATATATTAACTTGTTGAAGTTAAATAGCGGTTTTTTTTCCTTTACATGCTCATATTACTGTTTCACGTTGCATATAATTCGTGGCCTTCATATGATCTCTGATATTTTTACTCCTAAGTATATATAACAGTGGAATAGGACGCTGTTATATATGCCTATATACATATATTAGTGGAATGGGACGCTAATATATGTGTATTGATTCATGCATTTATACTTATTCATTACTTGATGTTTTCTGGATTTGAGGACCGTGGTGGTTATATGAAATTTTGCAAGTATTCTTATTCTTTACTTGATATTTGTATGCATCCACTCAGAGATTTGTTTTAATACCGATATGGGATCGAGAGTGTCGACGTTGGTCACTTAAGATTCGAAGGACGTATAATACCGATACGGGATCGAGAGTGTCGGTATTTGGCACTTAAGATTCGAAGAACGTATAATACCGATACGGGATCGAGAGTGTCGGTGTTTGGCACTTATGATTCGAAGGAAGTATAAATCTGTTTTGGATCATAAGTGTCGATGTTGGGCACTTAGGATTCGCTGTTTTGGATCATGAGTGTCGGTGTTTGGCACTTAGGATTCGCTGAGACTTACAGGATATATGAGAGTTACTTGATATTGGACACTTAGGATATACGAGATTGACTTGATATTGTACATTCAGGATATATGATATTTACTTGATATTGTACATTCAGGATTTATGAGACTTACATGATATGAGAGCCAATTTGGGGGCTGATTTGAGGAAATTGGGATTTGGATTGTCTTGATGAACTTTAGGTCCTACCACGATGTCAGGATTCCGTGGGAATGACATGTTTTACCCCATACTCCGCTTTCATTTTATATGCATTACTTCATATATTAGTTGTACCTGCTAGAGTACCTTTCATGACTGTTGCATATATACATTGTCATATCATTGCTTCAAGTATTAGTAGTACCTGATAGAGTACCTTGCATGACTATTGCTTACATATTGTCATATTATTGCTTCATGTATTAGTTGTACCCGCTAATGTACCTTTCATGACTATTGCATACAAATGACCTATTATTGCTATTAGATTGCCTATGTTAGATTCGCGTTGTACGTGCATACTTCCGATTACCTGCATATGTTATTTACTATTTACGACTTGGCAACTCACCCCCGTTGTGCCACAGTGTTTTACAGGTTGTTTCCCCAGAGTAGTCGAGGCAGGTTATTCATCTATCTTCTCATCGTTTGCTGCGGATATTACTTCGGCTCATAGTGTGCAGTTTTGCTTAGGTGGGTTTTGCGTTTATCCAATGTTGCTTATTGTATATTCGTTGTATCCATGTACTCTCGATCTACTATTATCTTGTATGACTTAGAGACTTGATGTGAGGACGATATTCTATTATTTTGTGAGTTGGAGGTCTTTTATGCAGTTTTACTTATATCGTCTTTTATTTCTTCGCTAAGGCGTCGTATATCTGTTGTGGTGGTTGTTTTCCGCCGTTGGGCATGGATTTGCTCCCGTTGGGGATGCTTTACTTATATTTATGTTGTACCCATTTTTGGGGTTGGTTTTTACAAAGAAGGTGCTGCCGAAATTTTAAAGGAAGAAAAGTTGGACTTTAAAGAATTTGGTTTGAGATTTCAAAAGTTTTAACAATGTTCTTATCACTTACTACTTTTGATGGTTTAGATTGCTGGGTTTTCGGCTTACTTAAATTGTGTTACGCCTGTAGACGTTGCGTAATTTAAGGGCCGTCACGTGCCAATTTCGGGTTGTGACATTTACGAACAAATATATCCAAAGACAGAAAACCCGATTAGCCAAGTAATCTTAGAATTTCGATCGATTACTAAAACCGTGTCTACCCCATCCACAATCCAGCACACAAGCAATCTGGGTAGAAACCAAATATTCTAAAAATCACAATTCAACATCAGAAACCCATAGAAGAAATTCGTACCGAGTTGGCCTTGACTCGGCCGCGGAACGGCGGCCAAACAGACTCTTTGGCCGCGTTTCCGCGGCGGTCTTTGGGACTTAGGATCTCGTTTTTCTTTTGTGTTCTTCGAAAACCGTGCTTGTATTTTTAAGGCCTCTTAAAAAAATTTTAGACCGGTTTTGAAAATCGACAAAAAGTTTGGTTTTCGAACGTGATTTTGGGATTTTTCCGACGATCGAATTTCTAACTACTTGCTAACTGGCTAGTTAAGGTTTTGTAGGATCTGATACCACTGTAAGCCGATGTCGCGCACCCCGCGGGTTTGCCGGGAGGCGGAATTTTCAAAAACGATTATAACATGCTTCGCAACACTGGCTAACTCTAGGATCTATTCGAAAACCTTAACTAACTAAACTAACTAGGAGGTTTAACTACTATGATAGTTGGTTATACCTCCATGACCAAGTCCTTCAAGTCTTCTTTGCCTCCTCTCCATGGCTCCTTGAAGAAAGGATCGAGCTTGTGACGTTGGCCTCCTTGCGTCAAAGATGATCCACCCGAGAGTATGTGCTTCAAGCTCCAACCTCTAAACCGAGGTAACTAGGCTAAATGGTCCGCTTGTCCAAATAGCCTAGGTCATGTACAGAAGCTATTAGATTGTTTTGTCTCACTAAACCCTATGGCTCACAACATATGTGAAGGTTAGGGTTTAGTTAGAGGAAGAAGGAGATGAAATGAAGAGAGAGAAGGAGAAGAAGCAAATGAACTCATGTGTAGTGCTAGGTATAGAGAATGGCTCATAATAATCCCTCACTCATTGAACTATGGATTATAAACCAATAGAATATATCACCCATGCTTCAATAGCGAGTCAAGATGAATAAACAAATACATGAGCCATTCCTCACACCATGCCACATATGTCTCTCTAAATCCACCTCGTTAATCTATTTTGCAAAAATAGATTATCCAATAATGAGGTGTCCCCTTCTAAAAGCATGCCTTGTAAAATTATAAGAATGCCCTCACCGTATATACATACCCGTATTCGTATTCCGAAAAATACGAATACAATGAGACAATAACAATCCAATAATACAATACTAGGATCCGGCTTAAACCAAAGCCCTCTAGTATTGTCCGCCCGAATATCATCCATGTACAAGTACACGTATGTGATTGTAGCCCTGCCATAAAACCATACGGCCTCTACATCTTTTGCCCGAAGCAGGGAAACTCTCTGTGTGGGACTCTAAAGACTCAACAGTACACTGACAGTGGGTTTAACCATAAGCACGTCAGCGGTACTAGATGCACTAACGGCTACCCATGTATCTGTCGATAAGAAGGCCGATGAACAAACTCATCCAAACTCCTACTGAGCCTATCTGTGACAATCTCCGTACAGTTTAGTCTGTTCGTCTAAGATACTCGCATATCGTGCGTAAAGGGATGGTAAACGTCGGACCCCTAATAGTGCAATAAGTCATGCCGGAGCAGAGCCCAATACACCCTGAGAAACTACTGGAGTAACTACCAGTAAATATCGCTTACCCTGGCCAGGGACTTAGTGTAATGGCTTCCCGAACACAGCGCGATATCAACCCTCAATACCGGGAGAGACGAATCCTATCTAACCACTACTGCCTCCAAGTGGTTCGGGACTACACCCAACTACTGTCTGTTTGCACGACTCCTTTGAGCCGTGGTAGGGTAGTAATCTAAGTGTAGTGGGAACATACTCGAAACGTGTTAGTGTGATATGCCCTAGAGGCCATTATTGTATAGTATTAGTTTGTATATTACATTTTGGAAGCTTGGGATATATACACGGATTTATGACAGTCTTGCTCGATATAGTAGTATGCTACTTGGTTTGAATCAATCTTAATATGTGTATGTGTTTCCTTTAACATATCGCTAATACATATTGATTGAGCCCTTAGGTTCTTTGCTGGACTACCAGCGTTGTGATGGCAGTCACACTTGTTGGGGTTGAGTAGTCTACAAGCACATCCTTATACAGGTCCCTAGTCGTAGGATTATCGAGACAGGGCATCGATACTCCAGAGTAGACTGTTGTGTACGCTTCCCATCCCAGCTAGGAGATGGTCTGTCCCACAGCCATCAATACGTCGTACTGGAGATAGTATGCAGCTGCTTATTAGGTTATGAGTACACTGGACAGGACTCGTTGGGAACTGTTGGTTGGTACTATACCTATCGTCAGTAATCAGTTCCCAGGTGACATGAGTACAGCTTAGTCCGTTGACTTGACACTGCTGCTTCGCCTCAAGTGTGTTCCTACCGTTCTTAGATTACTACCCTACCATGGCTCTATTGAGTCGTGCAAACAGGTAGTAGATGGGTGCAGTCCCGAAGCACTTGGAGTCAGTGGCGGATAGATAGGATTCGTCTCTCCCGGTATTGGGGGATGATATCGCGTTGTGTTTAGAGAGCCATTATACAAAGTCCCTGGCCAGGGCAAGCGAGATTTACTGGTAGGTGTTCCAGTAGTTTCTCAGGTGTTCTGGGATACACTCCGACATGACTTATACCGCTATTAAGGGACTGACGTTTACCGCCCCCTAGGCCCGATATGCGATACACTTAGACGAACAGACCAGACTGTACGGAGATTGTCACATTTAGGCTCAGTAGGAGTTCGGATGGGTTCGCCTCATCGGTCTTCTAATCGTCATCGACCTGGGGACCGTTACGTACAGCTAGTACCACTTGCGGCCTGTGGTTAAACCCACTGCCAGCATAGTGTCGAGTCTTTAGAGTCCCACACAGACGGTTGTTCACCTTTGGGCATAACAGAGTAGAGGTCGTATGGTTTTACGACAGGGTCCGTTCACTTATGCGCACTTGTGCGTGCTTGGTGTTCGGGCAGTTGACACTAGTGGGTTTTGGTTTAAGCCAGATCCTAGTATTTAGTTTTGGGATGGTTCGATGTAATTGTATTTGTGTTCCTCGGATCACGGATGCGGGTGTGTATATACAGTTGACAGAGGCAGAGAAACCTCATTAGGGTTTTCACCATTGACTTGATTAAAACCTTAATGAGATGGAGGAAATTTTTTAATGAGTTTTAATTAGAGATAATTGTATCATGGTTAATTGGTTTGACCATTTGACTTGTTGACTTTTGTTGACTTAGATATTTTTGTTAAGCATGAGATATTTTGTGCTTAGCATTAATTGTGACATGATAATGGTCAAATCAACATCAACCATGAAAATTATCCTAATTAAAATTATCATTATTCTTTTTCATCATATGAGAGCAAACACCTCATTTTATCATGACACTTTCTCTCTCTTGCAAGCTCTTTCCTCTTCCTCTCCCAAGGCTCTCTTGTTTCATGAGTTGAAAATCAAGAGCATTGTGAGATCAAACCACCAAAACAATTCTCTACTCACTCTAGGGTTCTTAGTCTAGCACACCAAGAACTTTAGTTACTTCAAGATAGAGGTTGGAGCTCAAGGTAGAGGCCTTCGGGCGGATCTTTCTTTGGCATAGAGAAGACGGTGAGGAGGAGCCATCTACACAACTCCAAGGAGCTCACAACAAGGAGAAGCAACGCAAGAAGGGAAGGCGTTCAAGCTTTAGGTATAATTTCTTAACATAGTAGTTAAAACTCTTAGTTAGTTTGTTAGTTATTGTTTAGCAAAGATCCTAATGCATAGTCTATGTTTCCTTGTGATAAAAATTCGATTTTTACCTTTTCCGCCTCCCCGTAAGTACCGGGGTGGGTATCATAGACTTACAGTGGTATCAGAGCCTAGCTAAACAACAACTAACATGTTAGCAAAGTCTTTAGAACTTCGATCCTAGAAAAATCGCAAAATACATCAAAAATTTGTGTTTTCTGCCGATTTTCAAAACAGGTCTAAAAATATTTTCAGAGACCTGAAAATACGTGCAGGATTTTTTAGGGACACCCAAGAAAAACGAACTCGTGACTCGGTCAGACTGCCGCGGAAGCGCGGCGAAACTATGAGTTTCGCTGCGGATTCGTGGCCGAGTCGACTCGGAGTCAACTCGTTTTTCCTGCAGATTGTCCAGCTTAATGTTTTGTGATTTTTCAGATACTTTGTTTCTGCCCAGATTCCTTTTGAGTACAGTGTTGTATTTGGGGTAGTTTCAAATTTGAATATCGATCGAAATTCTGTAAACTTTAGCTAATCGGATTATATCTGCGATGTGATATATGTATTGAACGTCTACTAATCACTATACGTCGATTAGTGGGGGTTGTACATATCTGTGATCTGTGTTATTGGTTTGTGTATACAAACTTGTTGGATTGTCGTGAATGAATAGCCGGGGATGTGAGATGAGTGTTTTTTCATTTTTCATTCAATGTAAATTGTAAATTGATGTAATATTATTTTTTGGTCGCACATCCGGGTTGAGGATGTAGCCGCCATTGTATATTATTTCTTTTATTGTTTTCTGCTTCTAGGATAGACCCAAGGTGGGATGCACAAACTACCGGGTACTTTGAAGTGCCAAGTGGTCTACTCACGTTGTTGAGAGAGGCTGCTTCATTTCAGGTATTTGGCGGGTAGTTTGCCTCACCCGTAGGGGTCTAGGGTGGGGTTTTGGCTATTCATCACGACTGTGTAATCCGTCTTTCGTTGCAGGCTTGAACGAAACGTGGATTCCTAGCAAATCCAATGTATTCATCTGTGATCTGGAATGACTATCATTGCGTCTGACGAATGTATATATCTATATATGATATCTAGTAGACGTTGCTTATGTTTTACATCCGCGCTAGTCCAGCCCCCGCTCTGTCGTTAGTTAAGTAACCTAACGGGTGATGATGGGGCCCAGAGGCGAATGCGGATGGCATAAGCGTACGTTATATTTTCGTTGTTTTCTGCAATGGTAGGATTAATTGATGGGATTGCATTAAATAAATTCAAGGAAAACAAACCAAAGCTGAATCATTGGAACAATTTCAAAACCACTCGGTTTTTTCAAAACAGCAAAACTTTTAAATGCAGAGCTTAAACCACTGCTTTTAAAAGCTATCAGGTTTCTTCGATTATATCAAGTTCACTATGTTCACGGTTTCGCCAGAACCATTCGTTGCCCTCCGTCATTTCAGTTAAATGTTAAGTAGAATTCAAGCTATGTATTTTGACCTTCGCCAAGGCATAGTGATTGGTAGCTACTGAATATTTATCTGTTGTATAGATAGATGCGTTGGTTTGGGACAGTCGTACTGCTGTTTTGGCCTTCGTCAAGGGTATGTACGGGTGGGTCCAAATTAACCTGGATAAAGACGGGTAGAACTTGACATGTGACTTATGATATGTTGGCCTTCGTCAAGGTCATAAAAGCATGGGGCAAAAATCCACATCGGGGGTTTCTAAAGAAACTGAAACTTGCTAGTGTTGCATACCATTTGGAGTGTGATAACTTTGGTAGGATGCCTTCGACTTTATCACACGATGATATTTGGATCCCGATCCTACTGTGAGTATATGCTACTCCTCGGGAGATATTTTCACTTAACGATCAATGCTATAAACCTAGTAGGTGTCTAGAAAGGTGTTAGCGGGGCTACGCCCATAGGGAAAAGAGGTTATTTAATTAAGGAACTTCGTGAAAGCTTCATAAAACCTCCCTCGAAGTACCGACACCGGCATGGCTGAACAGTTAAGCAAGTATTGTACGGTGAGATTAATCCTGACTAATTCTTCTTTTATGGTTTAAGGAAGGATTCGAGAATCAGTGGGAGCCATCCTATTTAGATAAATTAAAAACCACTCTAAACTTGCAAGAGCATCATGTTAAAGTGTTTCTTCTCTCTCTCCTAATTGCAGCAACCAACAACAAGACGGGCCTTAAGTTATTACTAGATAAAAACATACTGAAAGGGCCAAACTATAAAGATTGGTTCAGGAATGTCAAAATGGCAATCACTTATGACAAGTTGGGATATCTCCTTAACACTAAGTCTCCCGCCGTCCCAGGTCCAGAATCCAGCGTCGCGGATAAGGAAATCCATAAGACCGGGGAAATTGACTGTGCGAAGGCCAAGTGCCTCGTGCTTGCCTCTATGGACAATGAACATCAGAGGAGGCACGAGAATATGGACCTTGAATCCATATTTCTCCGTACTAAGGAACTATATAGAGAGCAATCCTATATCGCAAGATACGAGACCTCGAAGAAACTGTGTTCAGCGAGGTTGGCCGTCGGATTATCTGTAGGGGAACACGTCTTTAAGATGATTGGCTACATTGAGGAGCTCGCGGACCTCGGGACCACGTTAGAGAACGAGCTGTACACAGACTGTAGGGTTGCTAGGCACGCGCACAAGGGTCTATGAGGCAACAACCATGCCCGATTAAATTTTTAGCCGTGCCGAACAACCCGAAGCCGGATCTTTAAACTAGGGTTTAGGCGAAAACATGCATGTTAAACTCTTTTACACTAAGTGAGAGGGATTACAACCTTTGTAGATCCGGTCCTTCACTTCTTAAGCTCCATGTTGAGGTCCCTTCTCTGCGATCATCGTTTTCTGGACTCTCGAGAGGCTTCACGAAGAGAATGATGCAACCTTTGCTTCCGATCTTCGACACAAAGATGATCTACCTTGAAGTTTCGTTAACACAAGCTAACACTCATAATATGAAGTGAACACCCTCATATAAATAGAAAGGATAGATGAGGATGATGAAGTAGGATTTTTTCTCTCATTTATAATCTTTTTCTCACTCACTTTCATCACAAAAGAAAGCTTTTTCAAGAAGAAAACCAAGGAAGAAGAAGAAGAATGAATATGATCACTTAATCCTTTTGTGATGAAAAATGAATTATTGTAGTGGTTACAAATCTAACCAAGGGTTAAGAATGAAAGTGTTAACCCTTGTAGAGAGTTAACTAGAGTTAATGGTTTGTTTTGGGTTAACATAATATCTCACAAAAAATATCAAGCAACCACAAAGTCAAATCTTCATGAAGCTTCATGGAAGCTTCATGCAAAAGCTAACCCTAATCCAAACCCTAACCAAGTTTAAACCCTAATCCATTGTTAAATTTGTAACCCTAACATGTTACAATATTATATATCACATATACAATATATTTTGTAACAATAGAAAATGATACAATTAACATATATCGCATATATATCAATGTATTATCCCGTGAGAAAATGAATCTTTTAGTGAGCTAATATTAGTTAATGTAATTTAATATATCATATATATTATTATACATTAAATTATCGAATCAATACTTGATCCGACAATCCGGCTATATCGCATATAACCGACTAATACGATGACCCGGCTATATCACATATACCCGGCCGATATCTCATATCGCGAGAATCCAATACGGTATCACATACCGTATTATCCTCAGTCCCGCACATATCACATATGTTCTCCTACTCCATTTTGCCTGAGCCAAGAAACCTCTGTGTAGGACTCTAAAGAATCGTCAATACGCCGGCAGTAGGTGATGATCATATCAAACACCCACAAGTTGCAAGCGGTCAGCTAAACGTAACAGCCACCCAGGTATTGAGCGCTCAGAAGATCAACAAGCAAGCCTGTACATTCTCCTGTGAATCCAATCAGTAACACTCCCGTATAGTCCGGTCTCGTCGTCTGATATGTCGTATATCTCGCTTAGGGGTGGTAAACGTCAGACCCCAGTAGCTCGATAAGTCGTGTCGATATGAGGTCTATAATAGTTCAAGAAACTACTGGTAATACTTACCAGTAAATCTCAGCAACCCTGGCCAGGGATTTCTGGTTATAGCCAATCAAACACAACGCAACATCAACTCCCTATACCGGGAGAGACGAATCCCCTCCTATCGCTCATTGTCTCCATGTGATTCGGGACTGTACCCAAAAGCCACCTTTTTGCACGCCCTCTTGGACGTGGTATGATGGAAATCAAAGCACAGTGGGAATCACATAAGACTCTATGACGATCTCGGATCAACAGACTACTCTGTACCGGTGTCACCGGAGAACTGCCATCTGACGTGTGGTACAATACCATCTGAGAGTTCTCGGCGAGTCCGTCCAGTGTACCCAGTCTCCACTGAGCACCCGTACACCATCCTTGATGTCAAACACCGATGGATATGGGATCATCCATCGCCCATCATATGGGTCAAGATGCGTATACGCTAGTCTACTCTGGTGTATCGATGCCCTGTCTCGATACACCCTCGACTAGGAACAGTTATGGGATGTACTCGTCGACTACCGTGGCCCCACTAGTATGATCTCATCATAGTCCCAGTAGTCGAGCACTTATCCTAAGGGCTTTATCAATATGTAACATAGAGAAAATATGAGGACATGCTACGATAAAGTACAACCAGATAGCATACTATCAGGTCGAGCAGGAAAGTCATCCCTATATATGTCCTAGCATCCACTACAATATACATCGTATGTACAGTAATGTCCTGTAGGGCATACATATAACTAACAATCTCCCACTTGCACCAGGGCCATCTGTTGTGGTATCACATACCCAACAATTAGCTGCGGTTGAAGTATCCCATACTCAACAATCCCATAAATGTCTCTACTGGGAAAAAGGCCTTTGTGAGTGGATCTGCGGTGTTGTCCTCTGTGTCTACTCTCTTGACCTCGATCCCCCGGAGATCAACCATCTCCATGATCAGGTGACACTGCCTTAGAATTATATCTGGATCACTGATGGGACGGGCGTTCCTAGGCTAAAGCCACAACTCCATTGTCACACAATGGTAGGAACGAAGTTCATCTCATGAACTTATATATATCCAGACTGCCTCTTTGGTAGTATCCTTGCTAACGATGTATCTTGCCTTTAATCGTCTAGTATGTCACGGTATCTAGCTTGGAACTCTTCCAACATACCGTCCCTCCACTGAGGGTATAGACAATGGCTGCAACTGACATTCAGTCGTCCTTATCACCCTGGAACCTTTCCAGTGATTCTCCCCAGGATCGATTGATACCATCTCACTACAACTAGTGAGTATCCTAAAATCCAATTAGATCTATCTCATAGATCCAAAACCCAGGATTTAGGAGTTATCATTTTGATCCTATATGGAGAATCCTTGTGATAAGCGGAGATTGGCCGACCGTAGCATAGGAAACTCCTTCCC
This sequence comes from Agapanthus africanus, assembly GCA_030015575.1. Classification (NCBI taxonomy): domain Eukaryota; kingdom Viridiplantae; phylum Streptophyta; class Magnoliopsida; order Asparagales; family Amaryllidaceae; genus Agapanthus; species Agapanthus africanus. The sequence goes on from CM057340.1 coordinate 291,916,044, forward strand.
TATCAAGAGTATGTCATCCATGTACTCTACGAGGATCACCACCATACTCTCTACTACCTTTTTGTATATACAAGGTTAATCTACCATTTTGATGAAGTCAAACTCTTTGACTACCACATTAAAACAGATGTTCCAACTCCGCGATGCCTGTTTTATCACATAAAACATCTTGCACACGTTTCCGCATCTCCCACTGTCTACGAAGCCCTCTGGCTGTGTACTTATAGACGCTCTTTTCTAAAACATCATTTCGAAAAGCAGTCATGACACCCAACCGCCAGATATCGTAGTCATGGTATGTAGCCGTGGTAAGTAGGATCTGGATGGACTTAAGCATAGCTTTGAAAGTCTCAACTTTTCCATGTACACCAAGTAATCTTCTCAAGATATACTTGCTCCTGATGGGGATTTAACGCTTCAGATAAAGCAACCAAAGTCCATACTTTGTTGGTGTAAATGGATTCCATCTCAAATCGCTAAGCATCCAGCCATTATTACAAAGTCCCACTCCTGATGGCCAGCCCGAAACTAGTTGGGTCATCATCTCATGATGCAATCCTCGCTCCCACTGTCATAAAGAAACCCGAAGTAACTCTCAGGTGGGTGAGGAACCCTACTAGATCGGCGCAGAGGCTGAGGTTCGTTGGTTACTATTGAATCCTTTAGTTCTACCAAATCATCTGTTGTAGTTTGTATAGCTGGAACTCCTTCCAGTTCTACCTCATGGCCACTAATTTCTTCATAAGAAATTCCCATTCACAAAGGTGGCATGTTGAGAAATAAAACATCTTTTGTTCCTCTGTTTGGTAGAAGATATTCCCTTGCGAATGCTTGGGATATCCAACAAACTTCCACAGAACTGAATTTGCCTCGAGCTTGTCCGGATTTTGCTTTTTAGACATAAGCCGGACAACCCCAAATCTTAACAAACTTAAGATATAGGCTCTTCCCTTTCCATATCACATATGAAGTGGTAGGCAACTGATTTGATTTGAACTCTATTTAATAGGTATGCAACTTCTCAAGTGCATAACTCCCAAAAGGAAATAGGAAACTCAGTAGTACTCATCATAGAGCACACCATATCACATAGGGTGCAATTGCTCCGCCCCGATATACCATCGTGCTATGGTGTATACGGAGGAGTAATGCTGAGAGAGAATCTCATTCTCCTTTAGAATAGTCCAGGAATTCCGTGCTCAAGTATTCTCCTCGTTGATCCCATCAAAGGACATAATACTTATACCCGTTTTTGGTTCTCTACTTCTAACTTATATTCTGTGAATATCTCAAAAGGTTCAGACTTGTGTTTCAACAGGAACATATGTCTGAATCTTGAGAGATAATCAGTGAATATAATAAGGTACAAAGAACCGGTCTTGGAATGTGTAGACAGGGGGACATCGTACATCATCATGTATCAATCCCAAGAGTTCACTAACTCTTTCTCTGTTTCCAATAAACAGAGCTATGGTCATCTTATCTTTGTGACATGACCGGCAAGTTTCACAAGATGTAAATTCAAACAAATTTAAATATGCATCTTAATATAACTTCAGCTAGTCGGGTCGCATTGATATGACCTAGTCTACAATGCCTGAAGAAGGATTCGTTCATTTCTGAACTCTTCCTCTCGTGTGTGTTCTGTATACTAAGAACTGTAGTTTGATTTAGAACGTCAATGCTTTTAGATAACGTGCCTGAACCGATCAATTCTTGATATAAGAAATGTTCAAAACATTATCCAACATTACAAAATTATATCATTTCTTTACTAATAAAGAGATTGATATGATGTTGTACATCAGGTTCGATATCTAATAACATTTGTTCAGAATCAATGTATTCTGGTAATACAGGGTGACAGTGACCAACAGACTTGGCTGCAACACTTGCACCGTTTTCTGTCTCATGAAACATATCACCAGTTCTCAGTTCTCTATCTTTCTGTAGCCCATGTAACAGATTACATATGCGGGATCCTGCTCCGGTATCACATACCCAGGACGGAAAGGATACTGAGAAACAGTTCTCTGTAATGAACACACCCGAAGATGATGCATCAGCATGTACTTTCTTCGTTTGGGCGGCACGGGAAATCTGGTATTCCCCAATTTCTTGCTCTGTCTTATAACAATTATAAGTTGGAGCGGGACCAACGTTCCCCAGCTCAGTATAATAAGCGGGTTCAGTCAATACATCCGTATTATTATCTTGATTAAGGCGTGATATGGTCGCTACAGGGAGAGAGAGAGAAGAAAACACTCAGCGTATGCTCTTGCAAGATTAGATTGGTTATCTAATATATCTAATCAGGATTTCTCCCACTGTTTTAATCAAATCTTCCTTCAAACCCTAAAAGGAAATACTAGCCGGGATTAATTACATGCTACAGGTTCGCCAATCTTTCAGCCAGGCCAGTGTCGGTACTTTGAGGGAGGTCCCCCGTGCTTTCGCACGAACCTAATTAAAGTAAACCTCGTTTTCCCTGAGGCGTAACCCCGTTAACACCTTTTTAGACACCTACTTGATCGGCTAATTATAATGTGTAAAACTCTGCCAGGAGTAACTCTTACTCGCAGCGGGTATTGGGATCCAACTATCTCATAGAAAGTATGCAATCTCATTGCAAATTTCAACACTGCAAATTCCCAATAATATTTTACCCCTAGCGTCCTATGACCTTGACGGAGGCCAAACTACCTGTCATGCCCCGCTTCTTTAAATACGGAAAACGAGGGATGACTAGGCCAGCCATGCTCCTACGGTCAAGGAATCATCCCGCCGTAGTCACACTTCGGCTTCTAGCATTACATGGTAATCAGTAAATAAAGCAGTAGTAAAGGAAACACATCACTAATTTATTACATCAAAATCCATTGTTCACAAATTACAGATAACAAGAACAATTACTAACCAAGTTCAATCTCACGATCACTTTTATGGAAAGCAGTAAAGGAAGAAAGTACACCAGACTATATCTCCGTGAACTCGAATGGTAGATCTGTCTCCTGCGCTGGTTCTTCCATGGAATCTGAGTATGTATACTCAGGTCGTCAGAGCGACACAATAGCAATATTATTATAATAAGATGAAACAGGTAAAAGAGGTAATACTAATGAAAGAACAATACGAGTATTCACTATATCACTATATGATGCAGAATATGATCTGTGTACCTATCGGTCTCTAGGTCATGTTCGAAATCGCATAGTGGAAGGAGGATCATGTTTAACAGGAGTCTCGTACATACCCGAGACAACGGCCCACATGCCCGGGACATAACCCTGTCAGCCGGATCGCTAGATCCTACCTACTATATATATCGCTACTCGAATGATCATCCTCTAAAACATGGTCCCGCTAAATACGATTCTCTTTCCACTTCGATTTCCCCTTTATCCCCAGGATTACACTATATATGATCTTGATTTAGTCGTGTACAAGTATACCAATGGCACGGTTTTATCACTGTTCACTGTATCAATCACTGTCACGAATATTCACTTTCCATTGGTGTACTCGTCACTCCTAAACCAACATCAATCACGCACGATAATGCAATGTCCACTGACTCTAACCCGCGCTAACACTAAGTATTTGGCAAATGGGGTATGATATATGTATGTATGCCATCAATAAGCTAAGTATGTTATGAATCCATATGCATGTCATTAACTTACAAAAATTTCATAAATACATCTGTTTAGAATTCAACGAAATGATACAAGTACGATAAATAGAACACTCAATCAGCAATTCATCAAAATTATTTTCAGTTCAATCGGGTTTCCAGTATTCAAGATATAGCTGTTTCATTTTAAGTGCTCGCGGCTGGAAATTCAGTTTCAGAACTGAACGTCCGTTTCGCGACACGAATTGCACCCAGTTGGGTTCAGAATTTAGCGATACTACAGTTGAATAAAATCTAGGGGTTTCAATAGGGTATTCAACGCAATAGACGTATCCTCAATCGAGTCTGTACGTCGAAAGTTATACACAGTTTAACATCAGTACGTCACTTCTGAATCTGTCCTGGACAGTTATACGTTCTGCCCTTTTTTTTTTTTACAATTTAAATAGCAAACGGCAATGGAATGGTAAGAAACCACTTGTTTTGTTTAGCTAACAGATCCATCTTTAATCCACTACAGAGTTCCATAACATACGAATTCAGGAAACGGAGAGACACACATTTTGGAATAGTACACAGTAATCAGAGTCGCTCTGGACTGCAGTCCAGAGTCGCACTCCGATCTAAATATCATCCCATTTACTCTACATAAAACATTATAAGTTTACATAGAATTAGGTTCGTCGAGTCGGCTTCAATTTAAGCCCTCGAACGCATCATTCCAGTATGTACATAATTTACAGTGATTTTAATCATTTTCAGATACGGAAAAATTCTAGTTTTATCGGCATATTTGGGGGTATCAATTTTAGTCACTAACTATCGTATTTTCCAGTGAGATTTATACACGATATTCGTCATTATATGGGCCAACAGAAAACATTTATTTCCGTCAAATTAAGCAAGTATTTTCATTGGGGTCTAGCATCGAACACATAGGTCGCAAGATATATCGGGAATCGGTAAATTATAAACTAAATGATTTAAGTTTGTATCACAATTATATTAGCATGTAGCAAGTAAAACACTTGCCTGGAAACGTCTCGGGGTTGCACGGCAGCAGCGGCGTCACGAACGCGCAGTGTACGTCGTGAAACGATTTGCGCGAGCTTGGCTCGCGATACGGAATTTGTGTCGAAGTTGCCCGGAGTCGCTGCACGGTCACTGGAGGTTGAGGGGTGCTCAGTGGTTACGGTCGACGGCATCGCTCCGGCGATGGGCTGCAGTGGATGTCGGGGTGTGTGTGGTTTTGTATATTTTGAAGAGAGAGAGAAGTGGGGCTCGGGTTCTGTATTTTGGAGTGATGGTGACGATGCTGAGGATGTAGAAGATCGATGAGTCGTTTCTGGTCAGCGGGGGCTCGCCGGCGTCGAGCGTGCAGGGTGGGGGTCGAAGCTCGGTGTAACAGTTTGGGTGCGCAAGGGAGTTGTGTTGATGGAGGGTGGAGTCGTAGAGGGAGAAGGAGGGTGAATGAGGGGTCGCCGAGGGGCTGTCGTCGTCGTGGGGGTCGAGCGAAGTGATGGGGTGATCGCCGGCGTCGGGGGTGCAGTGGGTTCGTGCAGAAATTTTTCGAGGAAGGAGGGTTTTTGAGATGGTGTTGAAGAGCGAGGGAGAGATGAGGGCGACGGGGTTAGAGAGAGGGGCGCGAGGCGGTAACGTTGCGCAACGTGGGCATAGGCGTGGGCGCGAGTGTAAGTCCACGGCGGCGCCCCGGCCTCCATCCTGAGGCCAAATGCGGAAGCGATGGTTAACTTTAATTTTCAAACCGGCACCACCGCGCACTATAAACCCGGATCGGGCCATTAACTAGTTCTAGCTAACTACAAGATGGGGAAGAGAGATATACCGTGCGATCCGTGTCCTCCGGTCTTCTCGTCGTCGTCCCGATCTCCCGCGGAATGTCCGGTCTCCACCTCCTCGCCGGAAGGGCACCACGTCGCCTGCTTCTTTTATGGGCTCCCACCTCTATACCGAGGCAACTCGGGCACGAAGTTGGCGAGCCGACGTGCCCAAGGTTTGCTGTAGAATGTGTGTAGAACCATGTCTCATTTTATGGTAGTGGATGTTGCCTTTGTGGTAGAGGAAAATGAACTTGGAGAGAGGTAAGAAAAATGTAGCATGCAAAGAATGAGATTAACATTTTTCTCACAACCAAAATAGAAAGTCCCCTTCCCCTAGTTAGTGGCCGGCCCTTGCATGAATGGAGGGAGAGGGTGAATGAGGGAGTGTATGGATCAATAATGCAAGAAGAGAATTAAAAGATATCATGAAGGGAAATGATCACAAACACAAAACCACACTCCACCAACCTCATCATCTCATCACAAAGTCAAGCCATCATGAAAGAAGAAGTCAAATGGTCAAGGGATGGTTCACCATCATGATACAATAATATGCAATCACCACCCTCCATAAATGCTTATTTGCACAATTGCAAATAAGCCCTCCTCCACCAATCTTCGGCCAAAGAAGGATACAAAGAAATATGGCCGAAACGGAAAGCAAACTGGCAACTCCAGAAAACTGGTCCCGTAATAAATTACAGGAAAACCCCGATACTGTGTATACACACCCGCATCTGTATTCCGACCGGATACAAATGCAATGAGACAAAATCTACGCTGTACTATACTAGCAACCGGCTTAAACCAAAGCCTGCTAGTATTATCCGTCCGATCCTGATCCGTGCAATATCGCACGTATCTGATCGAACCCTGCCATATATCTATACAGCCTCTAGTACTAACCGTCCAATCCTGATCCGTGCAATACCGCACGTATCTTATCGAACCCTGCCATATCTCCATACGGCCTCTACAGCGTTTCACCCGAAACTTGAGTAACTGTATGTGTGGTGGACTCTAAAGACTCGTCAATACTATGGCTGTGGATTTAACCACTAGCACGTCAGAGGTATTAGCCATACGTGACGGGCCACCAGCTATTGACCAAAAGGGACGTCGATGAGCTAACTCATCCTGACACCCTACTGAGCCTGTCAGTGACAATATCCGTACATTCCGGTCCGTTCGTCTATGAGCATCGCATAGCGGGCCTAGGGGGTTGGTAAAAGTCAGACCCCCAAAAGCGGTACAAGTCGTGTCGGAGTGTAGCCCAGAACACCCTGAGATACTACTGGAATACCTACTAGTAAATCTCCTGTCTCGGCCGAGGGCTTCATGTAATGGCTCTCCTAGACACAGCGCAACCTCACCCCCAATACCGGGAGAGACGAACCCCTGAAGATCCGCTCACTGCCTCCATGTAGCTCGGGACTGTACCCAACTAAAACCTGCTTGCACGTCTCCTTTGAGCATGGTAGGGTAGTAATCAAAGTAAAGTAGGAACTCACACGAGACAAATGACGATCCCCAGGTCGATGAACTAACATGTACACATGTCACCAGGGAACTGCTATCTGACGTCAGGTATAAGACCAACTAGCATGCTCCCGGCGAGTCCTGTCCGGTATACTCATAACCCAATGAGCACCTGTATACATCTTAGGTGATCGAACTGACACCAATGGCTTGTGAGACCGGCCACCGCCCCTCATCGGGGTCTCGAATGTATACACTAGTCTACTCTGGAGTATCGATGCCCTGTCTCGAAACTCCCACGGCTAGGGACCTTTTAAGGATGTGCTTATAGACCCTAGCTCTCACTTATATGATCGCCCTCATACTGCTGGTGGTCAAGCAAGAATCCTAGGGACTCTATCAACGTGTAATAGCGACAAGTCAGGTCACCTAAAGCAGTACACGATGATAAAGGTAAACCAGATAGCATACTATCATCTTGAGTAAGACTGTCCTACCGGGATAGGTCCTCCCTCAATCATTGCAATCACGTGCCTGTGATCCAATAGTTGACTCTGAGGGCACTATCTCCAACAATCTCCCACTTGCACTCAAGGCTAATTATTACGATGTCGCATACTCACAGCCCGTGTGATACCGAACACCCAACTCCTCTACTAGTCAGTCTCACAAAGCCCGTTTGCGAAACTATTGCGTTCGAGTAATAGCCTCAGTGAGTGGATCCGCTTTGATGTTTCTTTCTATGTCTCTCTATATCTCATGTTCGCGAAGAAACCCATCTCCCGAAATGAGCAACACCTGTCTTAGAATATGTCTGGATGTCTGATAGGACCTAGCTCATAAATGAACTCCAAATCCAAACTTCTTAGACTGTATTGTCAACTGAACTTAATCAGTATCCTGCGCCATGCCTCCCTCAGTATTGCCTTGGATCACCTGTCCAAAATACTGCCCCTCGTCGGAAGGAAAACTATAACTCTGACAACCTCCTTGTCGTCCAGGTCACCTTGGAAGCCTGGAATGATAACTGTCTCCCTAATGAGGCTGTCGTTATCATATCCCTAGAACATCCACTTATGTTCTAAAACTGCTTCCGACTGCTTCTCCAGGATTGGATCAATGTCAACTTATTGCATCTAGTGCAAGAACAACATCTGGTGTGGTACATGACATCTCATGATTGACTCAATTGCCAGAGTAAGTGATCTGCCAATCATCCACATCCTCTCCCCTTTAGTCTGTAAGACACCTTTAGAGAGGGTGACTCCATTACCTGCAGGTACACTACCGTGCCAGGAGTCGTCCATTCTAAATACTCTTAGAATGCTGTCTAAGTACCCTGATTGGGAAACCACCCAAATCTAGATCTAAAACCATAGATCTAGTAACCAGTATGTCTGATATAATGTCCAAGTCCCATGTGGAGAAACCACTGTGTGACGACCAAAGTATAACCGATCGTAGTATAGGAGTTTCTTTTCCTACTCTATGTATGTCATCCAAATACCAGGACATCACACCCTACTACCTTCTTAACAGATCCATCCCCTATTCTGACGAAGTCAAACCTTATGACTGTCACATTAGAAATTGATGATCTATCTCCGCTATATCTGCTTTAGTCTATAAATAGACATAAGCCACCTGTCCACCAATGCTTCCGCTGCTCCCACTGACTACGACAACCCTCTGGCAGAGTCATATAAACGTCCACTTCTAAAGCAAGTTTAGAACGACGCTATACTCATCCTCCTGCCGGGTCTCACAGTCTGGAACAACAGCAATGGAAACTGTGGGTAAACAAGAACTTCCCTGTCACCGTCCTTGAAGCTACCGGAGTACCTCTCGGGTGCCTGAAGTTACCCACCTTATCTGCGGAATGGCCAATGGAATGTCAAGCCAGATTGAATCTTTAGGTTCCTATGAAATCTTCAGTAATCGTTTGTCGTTCTGGAATCACTTCCAGTTCTACCATACTCCCACAACTGTTTTTCTGAAAAAATCCATTTTTAATAAAACTGTGGCGAGTCAAGAACAATATCACTATTGATCTTCCAGATGGTAGAAAGTCAACCCTCGTCATAGCCTGGGTCAACCCACAAACAGCTATTAAAGAAACGTGCCTTGAGTTATCCAGAGTCTGCTTTTAATCATAAGCCGGACAACTCCCCGTACCTTAACATCGTTAAGATATGAACTGTTCTATATCCAATATAGAACCAGAGGCACTGATTTAATTGAACCAGATTCAAATCATGCAGCTGTCTCCAGTGCATGTCAACTAAATGGAAGGAGGCTGATCAGCGTTACTCAACTTAGGAGCACTTCCAATTATGAGTAACCTGAAAGAGAAGCAAGTTCTCTTAATCATTACTATCAACTGAACACCATACACAAGTATCTACATCTTCGATCACTTTGAAGAATCCCGATACTTGCAATATCTGGTTCTCTACTTTATTCAAATACCTATAACTTCTCAAAATTCGGACCCTGTGTTTCCACGAAACACTTGTCTAAAAACTAGAGAAGTCATAAGTAAATCGAATATAGTACGAGGACCAACCCTTCTGTCCTAATGGACGTTGGACAACATACAATACTCTGTATAAGTCCCTTGAGTCTGATAACTCATTCACTATGTGTCATAGGTTGAAAACTGTACTATGGTTATGAAGAATTACACCGTTGTTTAATGCTCCTTACCTAACCATCCACTGATATAGGTAAATGTCACAGACATAATTTCAAAAAGATATATCTCACTCTATAAAAATAGACGTACAGATATATTAATTTGAAATTGGTGCATAACAGCGGATATTCAAAACCAAATATTTGCCGACCGGCAAACAACCCAGGCGACTTCCTCAAATATCACCGATTACATCGAATCCCGATATAATGAGGATGATCACCCAATTCCCAATAACTTACTCCCACTCATCATCTGTAAAACCATACAGATATGAGAATCATACCTGGTAAATACATACCCTGGAGCAAGTGTCTAATTGGGAAATCAGTTTTCCTTTAACAGTACACAGCAAAACAAAAACATTGAAATGTTTCGATGGGGTATCCCGGTATTCCTAGTATTGTCTCTTCCATTATCCAGATTCACAACTGTAACCGTGTAATTCTTTTCCATCTTTCCAAATCCCTTTATATGTCTTTAGTCATTACCTTCTGCACACCCCTGTAGGCCAAATGGTTTTCTTCCTTCCCTACCTTTCGGCACCAGCTTATGGTTTGGAAGAAGACTATCCAATAAGCATAATGGGTGTACTGTCCTAATCCTAGGAGCACTCGCAATGCGAGAGAAGGTGAAGATAAAAGACAACCGAATAAAGCTTATTCCTATTTCTCCTGAACCAGAATCCATCCCCGAACTGGAACAAGTTCCTTTCGAGTTCGTATATAACCATACGATGGAGTATCCAATAAATTGTGGATCTTCATAGTGATACGGAGTGTTCTGGAGAAATACAAAGGTGATTTAGGATTGGCGAATAAATACTTGGTTTGGTCGTGAATAGCAGTCGCAATTTACTTTGCCCTCTTACTAATCCCTTGTTATGTCTTTACTTAATACCTTCTGTACACCATCGTTATGCTAATTGGTTTTCTTCATTCCTCACCGTTCGGCACCAGCCTATGGTTTGGAAGAATACTATCCAATAAGCATAATAGGTGTACTATCTCCTAAACCAAGGAGTACTCGCAACCTGAGAGAAGGTAAAAGGAAAAGACAATTGAATAGTCGTATCCGTTTTCTCCAGAACCGGAAACCATCCTCGAATAAATTCATTCGAGTTCGTATATAACCATACGATAGTTTTGTCCAATGGAAGTGGACGTTCGTAGTAATACGGGGTGTCCTGGAGAAAATGGTAAAAGTAGGAGTGGCAATGAGGTTTGCAACTCTGACAATCCAAAAGCCAGTGTTTAAGAAGGTTCGGTTAATTTTGGTCACTGAGTCATAGTCTTAGGGTCGGGTCAATGGTCGCTGCTAAAGAGAGAGAGAAAAGAAACACTCAGCGTGCACTCTAACCTAGATCAGAATGGTTACCAATTTATCTAATCTGGAAACCTCCCACTGTACCGTCAAATTCTCCTCCAAACCTAAAAGAATAATTAGTCGGGATCACCCGAAGAGTAAACCAACTCATCAGTGGGAATCGGGATCCAACTATCATCGCATGATAACGTGACAGAATCCGCTCACGTCATCACACTCCAGAAGGTATGCGCATATCTGGCAAGTTTCAGTTTCTTTAGAAACTCCCGATGTGATTTCTGCCCCATGCTCTTATGACCTTGACTTTGGCCAACATATCATAAGTCGCATGTCAAGTTCTACCCGTCAATCTCCAGGTTAATTTGAGCCCACACGTACATACCCTTGACTTTGGCCAAAATAGTAGTACGACTGCCCCAAACCAACGCATCTATCTATGCTACATATGAATACCCAATAGCTACCAATCACTGTGCCTTGACTTTGGCCAACATACACAGCTTGAATACTATTGACCACCCATATGAAACGACGGATGGCTACGAATGGTTTCTGGCGAAAACCTTTAACATAATGAACTTGATATCGTTGAAGGAACGGATAGCTTTTAAAAAATATAGTGACGAAAACTATTGCTAAAGAGGTCACTCCCGGTGAAGGGATCTCGGCTCTTTCCCCGTAGAATGAGGTGCAGGATATTCCAATTGAATACCACGGTGCAAAGCAAAAGTAATCGGCTATAGTGAAGTTATTGCCCTGACGCAAACTTTTTGTCCAAGGGGTCACTCCCGGTAAAGGGATCTCGGCCCTTGCCTCGTCGACTGAGGAGCAGGATATTCCAACTGAATACCACGATGCAAAACAAAAGTGAACATCCTTGCAATAACAACTTTTTGAAAAGTGTTCCAACAACATCAGAATAGGTTTGTTTTTAACTTGCATTGATCCGAATCAACGCACTCCCATCAATTGATCACACCACAAAGAACGAAAATATACTGATGTACGTATATGCCATCCGCATTCGCCACTAGGTCCCGTCATTACCCGTTAGGTTAGCTAACTAACGACAGAGCGGGGAATGGACTAGCGCGGATGCAAAACATATACAATATCTACTAATATATATATCAATATATAATTTTCGCTCAAGGCGTGAAAAAAATGCAACATCACAGAAATGTACAACATCACAGAACAATACAGATATCTGGGATCCCCGGGTTTCACAAAGCCACTACTGAAACCCGACGTTCCCCTGGTCGTGTGGATAGCCTGTGCAAGGAAATCCTAGACCCCTACGGGCGCGGCAAGTTACCCGCTAAAACCTGAAGCGAGGCAGCCCCCTTCAGCGACGTGAATGGACCACCCGGCACTTCACGGAATCCGGCAACTTGGGCACCCCTCCTGGGTCAACCTGTACCCCCTACGAGTGCGGCGAATAGCCCGCCAATTCTAGAGTAAAACCCCTCCATCTCAATGCCATGAGATGCGGGCTTGTTGCCCTCTAGAACCCGGCTATCCGTGCACCCCACCGCGGGGTAATCCTAGTACAGAAAGTAAAATATACATACAAGGGGTACATCGACCGCAACCTGGTCGTGCCCCAAAATAATAATACAAACAGGCAGTGACGGCAGTCCACATGTCGGACGCTCACCCCGCAATATCAAATGTACATAATACAACAAAAACTGTACTAGCATTGCATCCAGGCTATCCCCACGACCAATCCGCAACATCACAGCATAATCACAGAACATCAACGTGAAGGTCACGTTCGCAAATCCGTCTAACCGGACTATAGCAGTTAGACGGGATTTACCGATCAAGTGACATTCACGGTCGCAGATATAATGTAAATACTGTGAACTAATGTGTTTAAAATATCTGATCGATCAAATTTTACCAAGTGGGCCCCCAAGCAATACTGTAGCACTCACAGAAATTCTGGGCCCAAACAAAGTATACCAAAACCCCTATTTTCAGCCCACAAGCCCACTGCAAAAAATTGGTGACGTGAATCCAAATTCCTGCGGCGGAACCGCGGCCAAAGAGGGGTTATGGCCGCGGTTCCGCGGTCGTACGGAGGGATCAGGTGACCAAAATTTTACAGTGTTCTTAGGATTTCCTGCACATTATTCTGCAACACCCTGAAAAAATTTTCGAGACAAAAAAATTTCGACAGAAACTGATATGCATGAAAATGCGGGTTTTGGGATTTTTGTTCGATCGGAAATGTAAACACGTTAGACCAAGCTAGACTATGTTAATGGCGAGGCTCTGATACCACTGTAAGTCCACGGCGGCGCCCCGGCCTCCATCCCGTGGCCAAATGCGGAAGCGATGGTTAACTTTAATTTTCAAACCGGCACCACCGCTCACTATAAACCCGGATCGGGCCATTAACTAGTTCTAGCTAACTACAAGATGGGGAAGAGAGATATACCGAGTGATTCGTGTCCTCCGGTCTTTTCGTCGTCGTCCCGATCTCCCGCGGAATGTCCGGTCTCCACCTCCTCGCCGGAAGGGCACCACGTCGCCTGCTTCTTTTACGGGCTCCCACCTCTATACCGATGCAACTCGGGCACAAAGTTGGCGAGCCGACGTGCCCAAGGTTTGCTTTAGAATGTGTGTAGAACCATGTCTCATTTTAGGGTAATGGATGTTGCCTTTGTGTTGGAGAAAAATGAACTTGGAGAGAGGTAAGAAAAATGTAGCATGCAAAGAATGAAATTAACATTTTTCTCACAACCAAAAGAGAAAGTCCCCTTCCCCTAGTTAGTGGCCGGTCCATGCATGAATGGAGAGAGAGGGTGAATGAGGGAGTGTATGGATCAATAATGCAAGAAGAGAATCAAAAGATATCATGAAGGGAAATGATCACAAACACAAAATCACACTCCACCAACCTCATCATCTCATCAGAAAGTCAAGCCATCAGAAAAGAAGAAGTCAAATGGTCAAGGGATGGTTCACCATCATGATACAATAATATGCAATCACCACCCTCCACAAATGCTTATTTGCACAATTGCAAATAAGCCCTCCTCCACCAATCTTCGGCCAATGAAGGATACAAAGAAATATGGCCGAAACGGAAAGCAAACTGGCAACTCCAGAAAACTGGTCCCGTAATAAATTACAGGAAAACCCCGATACTGTGTATACACACCCGCATCTGTATTCCGACCGGATACAAATGCAATCAGACAAAATCTACACAGTACTATACTAGCATCCCGCTTAAACCAAAGCCTGCTAGTATTATCCGTCCGATCCTGATCCGTGCAATATCGCACGTATCTGATCGAGCCCGGCCATATCTCCATACGGCCTCTACAGCGTTTCGCCCGAAACTTGAGTAACTGTATGTGTGGTGGACTCTAAAGACTCGTCAATACTATGGCTGTGGATTTAACCACTAGCACGTCAGAGGTATTAGCCATACGTGACGGGCTACCAGCTATTAACCAAAAGGGACGTCAATGAGCGAACTCATCCTGACACCCTACTGAGCCTGTCAGTGACAATATCCGTACAGTCAGGTCCGTTCGTCTATGTGCATCGCATGGCGGGCCTAGGGGGTTGGTAAAATTCAGACCCCCAAAAGCGGTACAAGTCGTGTCGGAGTGTAGATACTACTGGAATACCTACCAGTAAATCTCCTGCCTCGGCCGAGGGCTTCATGTAATGGCTCTCCTAGACACCGCGTGACCTCACCCCCAATACCGGGAGAGATGAACCCCTGAAGATCCGCTCACTGCCTCCATATGGCTCGGGACTGTACCCAACTAAAACCTGTTTGTACGTCTCATTTGAGCGTGGTAGGGTAGTAATCAAAGTACAGTGTGAACTCAGACGAGACAAATGACGATCCCCAGGTCGGTGAACTAACCTGTACACATGTCACCAGGGAACTGCTATCTGACGCCAGGTATAAGACCAACTAGCATGTTCCCGGCGAGTCCTGTTCGGTGTACTCATAACCCAATGAGCACCTGTATACATCTTAGGTGATCCAACTGACACCAATGGCTTGTGAGACCGGCCACCGCCCCTCGTCTGGGTCTCGAATGTATACACTAGTCTACTCTGGAGTATCGATGCCCTGTCTCGAAACTCCCATGACTAGGGACCTTTTAAGGATGTGCTTATAGACCCCAGCTCCCACTTATATGATCGCCCTCATACTGCTGGTGGTCAAGAAAGAATCCTAGGGGCTCTATCAACGTGTAATAGCGACATGTCAGGTCACCTAAAGCAGTACATAATGATAAAGGTAAACCAGATAGCATACTATCATCTTGAGTAAGACTGTCCTACCGGGATAGGTCCTCCCTCAATCATTGCAATCACGTGCCTATGATCCAATAATTGACTCTGAGGGCACTATCTCCAACAGCGAGCTGCGACGGAGGAGGCAGGTCGTGAGCGGGAATGGAGGAAAGAGCCGTTGGAGGGGGAGATGAACAGGAGCGGGTCGGGTTGGGTGTTGAGGAGGCGGGCCGAAGGAGTTGGGCTTGGGGTTTTATAAAGAATTCCTTAATTAAAATTTTGTGGGCTGAGGAGGAGAATGGGCCGGGGGAAAAGACTAAAGGATTTATTTAAAAAAATGAGTGGGCTGAGGAAGGGAAACGGGCCGGGGTTAATTTAAAGGTTTTGATTTTTTTGGTTTTGGGAAAGTTTTGTTGGGCTGAGTTAAAAAAAAAGTTAATTTATTTTGTTTGAAAAAGAATTGGGCTGGGGGTTTAACTTAAAGGAGAATGGGCTTAAGTAAGGTTAGGGTTTAAAGTAAAATATTTTATTGGTTTTAGTTTTGGTTTTAATTCTAGGTCTTGACTTTTAGGGTTAGAGAAATTTTAAATATTGGAATTCAAGAAACCACCCTCCTACAAAATATACGAGGGGAAAAAGAAAGGGACATCTCTAGAATTTAGAAAATAGGAAACTTTTATTAAGATGGGAACGGGGATTTACATCATACCCCCCTTACAAAAATTTCGTCCTCGAAATTTAACAAGGATACAAGGAAACAATTTACTAAACAAAGAGATGTGGATAACGATCACGGATATCTTCCTCCTGCTCCCAGGTGGATTCTCCTGGGGAACGACCGCCCCAAGACACTCGGACTAAAGGAATGACCTTATTTTTCAGCACTTTCTCTCTGCGGTCGAGGATGGTAGTAGGCTGCTCCTCGTATGACAGATCGGTACCCAAAACTAGCTCCGAATGGTCTAGGACATGGCTCTCATCCCGAACATAACGTCGCAACTGAGACACGTGGAAGGTATTGTGCACACCAGCTAGTGATGGAGGCAAGGTAAGTCGATAGACCACCTCTCCTACTCGCTCTAGCACCTCAAAAGGTCCGAAAAAACGGGGACTGGCCTTTCCCCGGCCTCCGAACCTAATAACTCCACGGGTAGGGGAAATCTTCAAGAATACGTGATCTCCGACTTCAAATTCTAGTGCCCTCATGCTGGTATCTGCCCAACTTTTCTGTTGATCTTGAGCCGTCTTAATACGCTGCCTGATCATTTGGACCTTGTCGACTGTCTGAACGATGAGTTCGGGGCCCAGTAATCTTCATTCTCCCACATCATCCCAACATACTGGGGATCGACACTTCCTCCCGTATAGTGCTTCAAAAGAAGCCATCTGAATACTAGCCTGATAACTATTGTTATAAGAGAACTCGACTAGATGCAGATGGACCTCCCAGGAACCCTGAAAGTCCAACATACAGGCTCTCAACATATCCTCGAGCGTCTGAATCGTACGCTCAGATTGTCCATCCGTCTGTGGGTGATAGGCTGTGCTGAATTTAAGGCGGGTTCCCAAACTCTCCTGTAAGCTCATCCAAAAGTGTGACAAGAATCTGGTGTCTCGGTCTGACACAATGCTGGCTGGAACACCGTGAAGTCGTACAATCTCCTGCATATATCTTTCTGCCAGTGATTCTGTCGACTGTCCCACTCGGAAAGGTAGGAAGTGTGCAGCTTTCGTGAGGCGATCGACGATAACCCAAATGGCGTTATTGCCCCTAGGGCTCCGTGGTAAGGCCGTCACAAAATCCATGGTAATGTGCTCCCACTTCCATTCAGGTATCGGCAGTGGTTGTGAAAATCCTGCTGTCCTCTGATGCTCCGCCTTCACCTGCTAGCATACCAAACACCTGGATACAAACCTCGCAATTTCCCGCTTCATCCCGTTCCACCAAAAATGCTGCTTTAGGTCCTGATACATTTTTGTACCTCCTGGATGCACAGAATAAGCTGAACTGTGTGCTTCAGCCAATACTTCTTCTCGAACATCTCCCTTGGGTACACAGAGTCTGCTACCGAATCTCAGAGAGCCATCTTCATGTATAATCAAATCCGTTCTCAGTCCGGCTTCCACTTGCTCTCTGAACTTTTGCAATCGGGGATCATCCGCTTGTGCGATCTTGATGCGATCCACCAGAGAAGATTGCACCTGTAGTTGCCAAAGTTGACTGAGTGCGTTCGGCGTAACGATTTCAAGTTCAAGTCTCTAAAAGTCCTCAATAATGCTCCTCTGATCGGTCAACATCATGACCGCTGGCTTGAGACTGATCGCATCTGGTACAACATTCACCTTCCCCGGGTGATACTGAAGGTCCAAGTCATAATCTGCCATCAGTTCTAGCCATCGGCGCTGCCTCATATTTAGTTCTTTCTGAGTGAAAACATACTTCAAACTTTTGTGATCTGTGTACACCTCCACTTTCTCACCCAATAGATAGTGCCTCCAAATCTTCAACGCAAAAACTACCGCAGCTAAATCCAAGTCATGCGTAGGGTAGTTCTTCTCATGATTTCTCAGTTGTCGAGAGGCGTAAGCAACCACTTGGCCGTGCTGCATTAGAACACAGCCCAATCCCTTCCCTGAGGCATCACTGTGTATCACCAAACCACCGGAATCATCTGCTACTGTAAGAATAGGCGCCGTGGTTAACTTCTGCTTCTGTGTGTCAAATGCCTGCGTGCACTCCTCTGTCCACGTAAACGATACGTCCTTCCGTGTCAGCCTCATCAATGGTTCAGCTATTCTTTAGAAATCTTGGACGAATCTCCGACAATACCCTGCCAATCCCAGAAAAATCCTGATCTCGGACACTGACTTCAGCGTTGGCCAATCTCTGACAGATTCTATCTTTGCCGGATCCACCGAGATGCCTTCGCCCGAAACGATATGTCCCAAAAACTGAACCTTGCCGAGCCAAAATTCACACTTGCTTAGCTTCGCATACAGTTTCTCTTCCCGAAGAATTTGTAGGACCGTGCGCAAATGTTCAGCGTGCTCTTCCCGGATCTTCGAATAGATAAGTATGTCGTCGATAAACACAACGACAAATGTGTCCAAGTACTTTGCGAACACCCTGTTCATCAAGTCCATAAATATTGCTGGGGCATTGGTAACACCGAACGACATCATAAGGAACTCGTAATGTCCGTATCGGGTCCTGAAAGCCGTCTTGCATACATCCTCGGCTGCTACTCTGATTTGATGATATCCAGAACGGAGGTCCAACTTCGAGAACACCTTGGCTCCACTTAGCTGATCGAATAAGTCGTCAATGTGCGGGATTGGGTACTTGTTCTTTATTGTGACCTTGTTCAGCTCCCGATAATCTATACACATTCGCAGCGATCCATCCTTCTTCTTTACAAACAGAACTGGTGCTCCCCACGGTGAAGTGCTTAGCCGAATAAATCCCTTCTCCAATAGTTCTTCAACCTGCTTCTTCAATTCCGCCAACTCAACTGGTGCCATTCTGTATGGGGCTCTGGATACTGGGGCCGTACCTAGAGTCAAAGCGATTGAGAACTCCAAGATTTGAGGAGGTGGTAGACCTGGTAGATCTTCAGGAAATACGTCTAGAAAGTTCCCAACAATTTCTGGGACTGGGCTCTTATAAACCTCCATAGCTGTCAGCTCCTTGGGCTTGGCTCTGTACTTAGCTGGCTCCAAAGATTCGCTTCCTCCCTCGAAAGTAAACTCCAGGTGATTGGGAATGCGGAAGATCACCTTCCTTGCACGACAATCGATAACTGCATGGAAAGTGCTCATCCAATCCATCCCGAGAATTGCGTCGTAACTGCCTGTCCTAATCAGAAGGAAATTCGCATAGAATTCCCTGCCACACACTACAACCGGGCATAACCTACATTCTCGACTAGATATTATAATGCCGTTACCCGTATGTATTTCCCATCCCTTGGTTAATGGTTCATGTGGTATTGAGTGTGTATCAGTGAAATGCTCAGACAAGAAACAACGCGATGCTCCAGAATCAAATAGTACTCTAGCTGGCAAGGAATGTACGAGTAGAGTACCTGTAACCACGTCTCCTGACGCCTCTGCCTGCTCTGCGGTCAAAGTGAAAGCCCGTCCCTGACCGCAACCTGTAAATGGTTGCCTCTGCTCATGTGCCCTCTGCTGTGGCAGTCCAGAAACTCCCTGTATCTCTGCTCGCTCAAGGCAACTGCTAATCTTGTGCTGACTGGATCCGCAAATCAAACACTGTCCCTTGGCATGGCGACAGTCCTTCTGGGTATGCCCACCTCTACCGCAATAGCCGCAAACTACGCCCTGTCTCTGGGGGCGATGCTGTGGTACGAACGGGCGCTTCATTTGTGTCGTTCCTGGCCTGTGTACCGGTATGGCACCTCGAGAAGGTGCGTGGGTACGTGCTGGAACGACTGGGGGTCTCCTGAACTTGTTAATCAATTGCTCCTGAACTCTCGCCGCGTTGAGTACCTGTGCGAAATTCTGCAAATCCAACGATGCAATCAACTGCTGCAACTCGAAATCTAGCCCATGAAGGAAGCGTCTGGCCCAGGTGGCCTCGAAGACGACCATGTATGGAGCAAAACAGCTCAGACGGTTGAACTCGGCCGCATAGACGTCCACTGGGCGTCCATTCTGCTTCAAAAGAATAAACCTTTCCTCCATTTTTGCCTTGGCCGTGGAAGGAAAATAATGATCTAGGAAACATTCCTTAAATTTGCCCCATTCAATCGGCCCGTCAAGCCTGCTTTCTTCCACCGACCACCACGTACGGGCTTCATCTTCCAATTGTATCTTTATCACGTCCACCCTATCTTCCTTTGGAACCCTTGTAAGTCTACGCTAGCGCCCCGGCAGTCTACAGACGCCAAAATGCGGAACAAAACTTTTAAACTTGGCGCTATCGTATACTTTAACCCGGATCTGCCATTATTGCTAAACTAACAAACTGTAAAGAGTGTAGAAAGGTTATACCGAACGATCCGAGTCCTTCGTTCTTCAACCATCATCCCACGCTCCGTTGCGGCTGCTCCGATCTCGTCGATCTCCGAATCCTCGTCGAGGTGACACCACATCACCGATTCTTTAAACGGGCTCCCGCCTCTGACTCGAGGCAACTCGATCGTCAAGTTTGCTAAAAGAGACGACCAAGAATTGATGTAGAGAATGAGTAGATGACTTTGTCTCGTTCCGTCCAAAACTGTGGACGGACGGTTAATGAAGTTGCCGTGGGAATCGGGTGATGGAATGAAAATCAAGCAATGAAATTTCCATGCACCTTAAACTATAATCTTTTCTCTCAAAAATGAAAATGATCTCTCTCTCTCACCACCAAGATGGCCGGCCACTTATAGCAAGAGGTGAAGGTGAGTGTAGGAGCAAGGAAAGGGGGGTGAAAATATACAAGAAGCTTCATGATTATCCATGACTCACACAAAGTAATTAAAGCAAACCAATGAAACAAACACAACTCTCCCTTGCATTAAATGAGTCATTAATGGCACTAATGACTCACCATGCCTCATCACCACTTCAAGAAGTTTCTAAGATGCTGACTCACCTCAACAGAAGAAAAGATAAACCCGTCTTTAACCAAATGTTAAAAGACGGCTGATAGAAAACTGGAAACTGGCAACTTCCAAAAGTGATCCTGAAACGAATTTCAGGATAACCCCGAAACTGTATAAATATACCCGCATTTGTATTACGACCGAATACAAATGCAACTGAGACAAAGATATTATACCTACTCAATATAATACTCGGATCCGGCTTAAACCAAAGCCGACCAGTATCATCTGCCCGAAAAATAACACGTGCGTAAACGCACGTGCATTTTCCGAACCCAGCCATAAAACCATACGGCCTCTACAACGTTTCGCCCGAACTTGGGAAACTGCCTGTGGGGAACTCTAATGACTCGTCAGCACCCTGGCAGTGGGTTTAACCACAAACCGTCAGCGGCACTAGCAATGCGTAACGGCTGCCCACGGACTGACCTCAAGGGTGGTCGAGGAGCGAACTCAAGGGAGACCGATGAGCGAACTCCTCCGAAAACCCTACTGAGCCTAACAGTGACAATGTATATACAGTCCGGTCCGTTCGTCAATGAGTATCGCATATCCGCCTAGGGGGCTAGTAACGTCAGACCCCCAGAAGCAGTATAAGTCGTGTCGGAGTGTAGCCTCAATACACCCTGAGATACTACTGGAGTACCTACCAGTAAATCTCCTACCATGGCCATGGATTTGTGTAATGGCTCTCCTAGACACAGTACGACCTCGCCCCCAATACCGGGAGAGACGAATCCCCTGCCGATCCGCTCACGTGCCTCCATATGGCTCGGGACTGTACCCAAAAGCTACCTGTTTGCACGACTCCTTTGAGCCGTGGTAGGGTAGAAATCAAAGCACAGTGGGAACTCACACGAGACAAATGACGACCTCAGGTCGATGAACTAACCTGTACACATGTCACCAGGGAACTGCTATCTGACGGTAGATATAATACTAACAAGCAGATTCCCGGCGAGTCCTGTCCGGTGTACTCATAACCCAATGAGCACCTGTATACATCTTAGGTGATCCAACATACACCAGTGGCTTGTGAGACCGGCCACCGCCCCTCGCCGGGGTCTCGACTGTATACACTAGTCTACTCCGGAGTATCGATGCCCTGTCTCGAAACTCCCACGACTAGGGACCACAATTAAGGATATGCATATAAACTACCCAACTCTCACGTATATGATCGCCCTCATACAGTTGGTAGTAAAGCAAGATCCTAAGGGCTCTATCAAAGTGTAACATGCAATCAGTCACCTGAACATGTACACAACTGATAAAGGCAAACCAGATAGCATACTATCATTTCGAGTAAGACTGTCCTACCGGGATAGGTCCTCCGCAATCATTGCAATCACGTACCTGCGATCCAATAATTGACTATGAGGGCACTATCTCTAACAATCTCCCACTTGCACTCAAGGCTAATATTGCGATGTCGACTACTCACAGCCCGTGTGAAACCGAACATCCAACTCCTCTACTAATCAGTTTCACAAAGCCCGTTTGTAAAACTATTGTGTTCGAGAAATAGCCTCGGTGAGTGGATCCGCCTAGAAGTTTCTTTCTGTATCTCTCATAATCTCAAGTTCACGGAAAAAGCCAACTCCCGAATTGAGTAGTACCTGTCTTAGAATATGTCTGGATATCTGATGGGACCTTAGTTCATAAATGAACTCCATATCCAAACTTCTTAGACTGTATGGATCACTGAACCTAATCAGTATCCGGCACCATGCCACCCACAGTATCCTCTGGAACCACCTGTCCATAACACTGTCCCTCGTCAGAGGGAAAACTAAAACTCTGACAATCACTCTGTCATCCATGTCACCTTTGAAGCATGGAATGATAACCGTCTCCCGAAAGAGGCTGCCGTTATCAAATCCGTAGAACATGTACTAGTGTTCTAAAACTGCTTCCTTATGTTTCTCCAGGATTGGATTAATACAAACTTATTGCATCTAGTGCAAAAACAACATTTGGTGCGGTACTTGACATCTCATGATTGACTCAATTGCCTAAGCAAGTGATCTGCCAATCATGCACATCCCTCTCCCCTTTAGTCTATACGACACCTTTAGAGAGGGTGACTCCATCACCTGCAGGTACTCTACCATGCTAGGAGTCAACTATTCTAAAAACCATTAGAATATCTGTCAAAGTACCCATATTGGGAAACCACCCAAATCTAGATCTAAAACCATAGATCCAGAAACCAGAATGTCTAATATTATATCCATGTCTTGTCTGGAGAAACAACTGTGTGACGACCACAGTACAACCGATTGTAGTATAGGAATTTTGCTTCCCACTCTGTGTATGTCATCCTGATACCATGACATCACACCCTACTTCCTTCTTAACAGATCCATCCCCTATCCTGATTGAAGTCAAACCCATGACTGTCACATCAAAATTAGATGATCTATCTCCGCTATAACTGCTCAAGTCTATAAATAGATATAAGCATCTTGCCCACTATGCTTCCGCTGCTCCCACTGACTACGACAACCCTCCTACCGGGTCTCATATCCTGGAACAACAGTAGTGTCAAGTCTGGGTAGATAAGAACCTCCCTGTCACCGTCCTTGAGGCTACCGAAGTACCTCTCGGGTGTCTGAGGTTACCTACCAAATCTGCGGAGTGGCTATTGGAATGTCAAACCTGATTGAATGTATAGGTCCTATTAAATTTTCCGTAATCGTTCGCGGTTCTGGAATCACTTCCAGTTCTACCATACTCCCACTACTGTTTTCTGAAAAGGATCCATTTTACTAAAACTGTGGCGAGTCAAGAACAATATCACTATTGATCTTCCAAATGGTAGAATATCAACCCTCGTCATAGCCAGGGTCAACCCACAAAACAGCCATTACAGAAACGTGCCCTGAGTTATCCCGAGTCTGGTTTTAAGCATAAGCTGGACAACTCCCCATACCTTAATTTCTTTTAAGGTACGATCCATTCTATATCCAATACAGAAACTTTGGCACTTATTTAATTGGAACCATATTCAAATCATGCAGCTGTCTCCAGTGCATATCAACTTAATGGAAAGAGGCTTATCAGCATTACTCAACTTAGGAATCCATCCAATTATGAGTAACCTGAAAGAGAAACACATTTCTCAAAACCATCACTATCATCTGAATACCAATCACAAGAATCTACATCTTCGATCTCTTTGAAGAATCCCGATACTTGTGATACCTGGTTCTCTACTTTATTCTTATACCCACAACTTCTCAAAACTTAGACCTTGTATTTCTACGAAACACTTGTCTAAATACTAGAGAAGTTATAAGTAAACAGAACATAGTACGAGGACCTACCCCTTTGTCCTGATGGACACTGGACAACATACAATACTCTGTATAAGTCCGCTGAGTTAAACAACTCAAAACCTGTGCGTCGTAGGTAGAAAACTGTACCCTGGCGATTTCCTCAAATATCACCAATTACAACGAATTCAGATAAAATGAGGATAATCACCTGATTCCCAATATCTTACTCCCACTCATTATCTGTAAAACCATACAGATATGAGAATGAAACCTGGTAAATACATACCCTTGGAGTAAGTGTCTAATCGGGAAAACAGGTTTTCTTTTAACGATGCACTGAAACATGAAAATGTTTCGTAGGGGTATCCTGGTATTCATAGCAATGCCTCTTCCATAATCCAATTCATGACTTCAACCGTATATTTTATTGCCGTCTCTCCAAATCCCCTTTATTTGTCTTTAGTCGTTACCTTCTGTACACCATCGTTAGGCTAAATGGTTTTCTTCCTTCCCTACCGTTCGGCACCAGCCTATGGTTTGGAAGAAGACTATCCAGTAAGCATAATAGGTGTACCCTCCTAAACCAAGGAGTACTCGCAACTGAGAGAAGGTGATGATAAAAGACAACTGAATAATACCTTATTCTTTTAAAGGTGAAATAGGAGTGGCGATGAAGTACGCGGTTTTGGTCGTGAATGATATCAGTCGCAATTTACTTTGCCCTCTTTCTAATCCCTTTATTTTGTCTTTACATATTACCTTCTGCACACCCTACTTAGGCTAATTGGTTTTCTTCATTCCCTACCTTTCGGCACCAGCCTATGGTTTGGAATAAGACTATCCAATAAGCGTAATAGGTGTACTCTCCTAAACCAAGGAGTTCTCGCAACCTGAGAGAAGGTGATAATAAAAGACAACTGAATAAACCAATTCTATTTCTCCTGAACCTGGATCCATCCCCGAAGAAGTCCCTTCGAGTTCGTATATAACCATACGATGGATCTATCCAATGGAAGTGGATATCCGTAGTAATACGGGTGTTCTGAGAAATTCAAAGGGTAAAAGAAGGAGTGGCAATGACTTATGCAACATAGACAATCCAAAAGCCAGTATTTTAAGAAGGTTCGGTCAACCTGGTCACTGAGTCATAGTCTAGGGTCGGTCAAAGGTCGCTGCCAAAGAGAGAGAGAGAAAAGAAACACTCTGCGTGCACTCTAACCTAGATCAGAATGGTCATCACTTTATCTAATCCGGAAACCTCCCACTGTCCTGTCAAATTCTCCTCCAAACCTAAAGAAGAATCAATCGGGATCACCCGAAGAGTAAACCAACTCATCAGTGGGAATCGGGATCCAACTCTCATCGCATGTTAACGTGATAGAATGCATCCACGTTATTCATACTCCAGAAGGTATGCGCATACTTGGCGAGTTTCAGTTTCTTTAGAAACTCCCGATATTATTTTCTTGCCCCATGCTCTTATGACCTTGGCGTATGTCAACAAATCATAAGTCACATGTCAAGTTCTGCCCGTCATTATCTTGTTAATTTGAACCCACCCGTACATACCCTTGACGTATGCCAACAAGGTAATACGACTGTCCCAAACCAACTCATCTATCTATGCAACAAATGAATACCCAGCAGCTACCAAACACTATGCCTTGACGTATGCCAACAAACATAGCTTGAATACTACTGACCATCCATAAGAAACGACGGAGGGCTACGGTTGGTTTTTGGCGAAAAACCTTTAACGTAGTGAACTTGATATCGCTGAAGGAACATGATAGCTTTTTTTAAAATATAGTGGCGAAAACCTTTTGCTAAAGAGGTCACTCCCGGTTAAGGGATCTCGGCTCTTTCCTCGTGGAATGAGGTGCAGGATATTCCACTGAATACCGCTATGCAAAGCAACTTGTAATCGACTATAGTAAAGTTATTACCCTGACGCAAACTTCTGTCCAAGGGGTCTTTCCCGGTGAAGGGATATCAGCCCTTGCCTCGTCGAATGAGGTGCTGGATATTCACACTGAATACCGCTATGCATAACAAAAGGAAACGTCTTTGCAATAACACCTTTTTAAAATTGTTCCAACAACTCAAACAGGTTTGTTTTCCTTTGCATTGATCAGAATCAACGCAGTCCCATCAATCAATCACACCAGAAAAGAACGAAAATAAAATGTACGTATATGCCATCCGCATTCGTCACTGGGTCCCGTCATCACCCGTTAGGTTACTTAACTAACGACAGAGCGGGGACTGGACTAGCGCGGGTGTAAAACATATACAACATCTAATAGTATATAAGCCAATATACATAATCGCTCCAGGCGTGATAATATGCAACATTACAGAAAAGTAATAAGCATCACAGAACAATACAGATATCTGGGATCCCCGAGTTTCACAGAGCCGCTGCTGAAACTCGACGTTCCCCTGTCGTGTGGATAGCCTGTGCAATGAAACCTAGACCCCTACGGGTGCGGCAAGTTACCCGCCAAAACCTGAAGCGATGCAGTCCCCACAGCACAGTGAATGGAACACCCGGCACTTCACGGAATCCGGTAATCTTGGGCACCCCTCCTTGGGTCAACCTGTACCCCCTACGAGTGCGGCGAATAGTCTGCCAATTCTGAAGTGGGGCCCCTCTGCCTCTCAAAGCCATGAGATGCGGACCCGTTGCTTTCCCGAACCCGGCTATCCGTGCACTCCGTCGCGGGGTAAAACCTAGTACAGTAATGAAAAAATAGTACAATAGGTACATCGACCGCAACCTGGTCGTGCCCCAAAAGAATATTATACAACAGGCAGTGACGGCAGTCCACATGTTGGACGCTCGCCCCGCAATATCAAATGTACAAATAAACACAAACTGTACTACCATTGCACACTGCTATCCACCACGACAAATCCGCAACATCACAGCACAACACAGAACATCAACGCGAATGTCACGTTCGCAAACCCGTCTAAAAGAACTATAGCAATCAGACGCGGTTTACCGATCAAATGACATTCCCGGTCGGAGATATAATGTAAGCACTGTAAAATAACGTGTTTAAATTTCGATCGACCAAAGACCAAAAATCAAAAAGTGGGCCCCACTGCTTACTGGTGAACAGTAACAAAACCTGGGCCAAAACTGTATATCTCAAAAATCACAAAATCCAAATTAGAACTCACTGGCAAACATTGGGAGCACGTGCTCCTCACATGGCCGCGGAAGGGCGGCCAAACCATGGGTTTGGCCGCGCTTCCGCGGCAACTTGGAGTAGTCACGAGTCCAAATTTTGTCGTGGGTCTTAAAATCACCTGCTCGGATTTTTAAGATATCCAGAAATCAATTTTGACACCGTTTAAAATTAACAGAACTGTCAAGTGAAGAAAATTGTGATTTTTTTTGCAGTTTTCGATTTTCGGTCGGATCGATATTTTAAACGCGTTAGCACAAGTTAGTATAGCAAAATGGTGAGGCTCTGATACCACTGTAAGTCTACGCTAGCGCCCCGGCAGTCTACAGACGCCAAAATGCGGAACAAAACTTTTAAACTTGGCGCTATCGTATACTTTAACCCGGATCTGCCATTATTGCTAAACTAACAAACTGTAAAGAGTGTAGAAAGGTTATACCGAACGATCCGAGTCCTTCGTTCTTCAACCATCATCCCACGCTCCGTTGCGGCTGCTCCGATCTCGTCGATCTCCGAATCCTCGTCGAGGTGACACCATATCACCGATTCTTTAAACGGGCTCCCGCCTCTGACTCGAGGCAACTCGATCGTCAAGTTTGCTAAAAGAGACGACCAAGAATTGATGTAGAGAATGAGTAGATGACTTTGTCTCGTTCCGTCCAAAACTGTGGACGGACGGTTAATGAAGTTGCCGTGGGAATCGGGTGATGGAATGAAAATCAAGCAATGAAATTTCCATGCACCTTAAACTATAATCTTTTCTCTCAAAAATGAAAATGATCTCTCTCTCTCACCACCAAGATGGCCGGCCACTTATAGCAAGAGGTGAAGGTGAGTGTAGGAGCAAGGAAAGGGGGGTGAAAATATACAAGAAGCTTCATGATTATCCATGACTCACACAAAGTAATTAAAGCAAACCAATGAAACAAACACAACTCTCCCTTGCATTAAATGAGTCATTAATGGCACTAATGACTCACCATGCCTCATCACCACTTCAAGAAGTTTCTAAGATGCTGACTCACCTCAACAGAAGAAAAGATAAACCCGTCTTTAACCAAATGTTAAAAGACGGCTGATAGAAAACTGGAAACTGGCAACTTCCAAAAGTGATCCTGAAACGAATTTCAGGATAACCCCGAAACTGTATAAATATACCCGCATTTGTATTACGACCGAATACAAATGCAACTGAGACAAAGATATTATACCTACTCAATATAATACTCGGATCCGGCTTAAACCAAAGCCGACCAGTATCATCTGCCCGAAAAATAACACGTGCGTAAACGCACGTGCATTTTCCGAACCCAGCCATAAAACCATACGGCCTCTACAACGTTTCGCCCGAACTTGGGAAACTGCCTGTGGGGAACTCTAATGACTCGTCAGCACCCTGGCAGTGGGTTTAACCACAAACCGTCAGCGGCACTAGCAATGCGTAACGGCTGCCCACGGACTGACCTCAAGGGTGGCCGAGGAGCGAACTCAAGGGAGACCGATGAGCGAACTCCTCCGAAAACCCTACTGAGCCTAACAGTGACAATGTATATACAGTCCGGTCCGTTCGTCAATGAGTATCGCATATCCGCCTAGGGGGCTAGTAACGTCAGACCCCCAGAAGCAGTATAAGTCGTGTCGGAGTGTAGCCTCAATACACCCTGAGATACTACTGGAGTACCTACCAGTAAATCTCCTACCATGGCCATGGATTTGTGTAATGGCTCTCCTAAACACAGTACGACCTCGCCCCCAATACCGGGAGAGACGAATCCCCTGCCGATCCGCTCACGTGCCTCCATATGGCTCGGGACTGTACCCAAAAGCTACCTGTTTGCACGACTCCTTTGAGCCGTGGTAGGGTAGAAATCAAAGCACAGTGGGAACTCACACGAGACAAATGACGACCTCAGATCGATGAACTAACCTGTACACATGTCACCAGGGAACTGCTATCTGACGGTAGATATAATACTAACTAGCAGATTCCCGGCGAGTCCTGTCCGGTGTACTCATAACCCAATGAGCACCTGTATACATCTTAGGTGATCCAACATACACCAGTGGCTTGTGAGACCGGCCACCGCCCCTCGCCGGGGTCTCGACTGTATACACTAGTCTACTCCGGAGTATCGATGCCCTGTCTCGAAACTCCCACGACTAGGGACCACAATTAAGGATATGCATATAAACTACCCAACTCTCACGTATATGATCGCCCTCATACAGTTGGTAATAAAGCAAGATCCTAAGGGCTCTATCAAAGTGTAACATGCAATCAGTCACCTGAACATGTACACAACTGATAAAGGCAAACCAGATAGCATACTATCATTTCGAGTAAGACTGTCCTACCGGGATAGGTCCTCCGCAATCATTGCAATCACGTACCTGCGATCCAATAATTGACTATGAGGGCACTATCTCCAACAACCCTGGCGGCTGTCAATAAGTTCTCCATGTTCACCAGCCATTGCTCAGCCTCAAAGGGTTCAGCTAGCCCTGTGAATGCAGCTGGATGTAACCGTCGGAAGTCTGATATGGTACCAGCCCTAGCATGATAAGCTGGTGGAGTAGCGCCCTCGGGAGTGGTAATGAGTGCGGAGGGTCCTCCTGCAGCGGTAATCGCCCTGAGTCCCTCAGTGAGTAAATATGTCTTCCTTTCCTGAGCTTCCGCAAGAGAGGTCAATGCACTAAGTATTCTTTTTGTGCGGTCCTGAGTGCTGGAGTCCGAGGAGGGGTCGTTCGGGGACGTCAAATCACTAGAAGATTCAAAAGGATAAGATCAGATTCAAGGATGAAAATCAAGAGTAGTGAAACTAGAATAACGTAATACAGTATAGTTAATGTTATCCCTTGATACTAAACACGGCTCTGATACCAACTAAACCATATCACGCCCCGCTTCCCAAAATACGGAAAACGAGGGATGACTAGGCCAGCCATGCTCCTACGGTCAAGGAATCATCCCACCGTAGTCACACTTCGGCTTCTAGCATTACATGGTAATCAGTAAATAAAGCACAGTAGTAAGGGGAACACATCACTAATTTATTACATTAAAATCCATTGTTCACAAATTACAGATAACAAGAACAATTACTAACCAAGTTCAATTTCACGATCACTTTTATGGAAAGCGGTAAAGGAAGAAAGTACACCAGACTATATCTCCGTGAACTCGAAAGGTAGATCTGTCTCCGGCACTGGTTCTTCCACGGAATCTGAACATGCATACTCGGTCGTCAGAGCGACACAATAGCAATATTATTATAATAAGATGAAACAGGTAAAAGAGGTAATACTAATGAAAGAGTATTCACTATATCACTATATGATGCAGAATATGATCTGTGTACCTATCGGTCTCTAGGTCATGTTTGAAATCGCATAGTGGAAGGAGGATCGTGTTTAACAGGAGTCTCGTACATACCCGAGACATCGGCCCACATGCCCGGGACATAACCCTGTCAGCCGGATCGCTAGATCCTACCTACTATATATATCGCTGCTCGAATGACCATCCTCTAAAACACGGTCCCGCTAAATACGATTCTCTTTCCACTTCGATTTCCCCTTTATCCCCAGGTTTACACTATATATGATCTTGATTTAGTCGTGTACAAGTATACCAATGGCACGGTTTTATCACTGTTCACTGTATCAATCACTGTCACGAATATTCGCTTTCCATTGGTGTACTCGTCACTCCTAAACCAACATCAATCACGCACGATAATGGAATTTCCACTGACTCTAACCCGCGCTAACACTAAGTATATGGCAAATGGGGTATGATATATGTATGTATGCCATCAATAAGCTAAGTATGTTATGAATCCATATGCATGTCATTAACTTACAAAAATTTCATAAATTCATCTGTTTAGAATTCAACGAAATGATACAAGTACGATAAATAGAAAACTCAATCAGCAATTCATGAAAATTAGTTTCAGTTCAATCGGGTTTCCAATATTCAAGATACAGCTGTTTCATTTTAAGTGCTCGCGGCTGGAAATTCAGTTTCAGAACTGAACGTCCGTTTCGCGACACGAATTGTACCAAGTTGGGTTCAGAATTTAGCGATTATACAGTTAAATAAAATCTAGGGTTTTCAATAGGGTATTCAACGCAATAGACGGATCCTCAATCGTGTCTGTACGTCAAAAGTTATGCACAGTTTAACATCAGTATGTCACTTCTGAATCTGTTCTGGACAGTTATACGTTCTGCCCTTTTTTTTTACAATTTAAATAGCAAACGGCAATGGAATGGAAAGAAACCACTTGTTTTGTTTATCTAACAGATCCATCTTTAATCCACTACAGAGTTCCGTAACATAAGAATTCAGGAAACGGAGAAACACACATTTTGGGACAGTACACAGTAATCAGAATCGTTCTGGACTGCAGTCCAGGGTCGCACTCCGATCAAAATATCATCGCATTTACTGTACAGAAAACATTATAAGTTTACATAGAATTAAAGTTCGTCGAGTCGTCTTCGATTTAAGCCCTCGAACGCATCATTCCATTATGTACATAATATACAGTGATTTTAATCATTTTCAGATACGGAAAAATTCTAGTTTTATCGGCATATTTGGGGGTATCAATTTTAGTCACTAACAATCGTATTTTCCAGTGAGATTTATACACGATATTCGTCATTATATGGGCCAACAGAAAACATTTATTTCCGTCAAATTAAGCAAGTATTTTCATTGGGGTCTAGCATCGAACACATAGGTCGCAAGATATATAGGGAATCGGTAAATTATAAAGTAAATGATTTAAGTTTGTATCACAATTATATTAGCATGTAGCAAGTAAAACACTTGCCTGGAAACGTCTCAGGGTTGCACGGCAGCAGCGGCGTCACGAACGCGCTGTGTACGTCGTGAAACGATTTGCGCGAGCTTGGCTCGCGATACGGAATTAGTGTCGGAGTTGCCCGGAGTCGTTGCACGGCCACTGGAGGTTGAGGGATGCTCAGTGGTTCGCTTGAGGAGTGCTGGGGTCGACTACGGTCGATGGCGTCGCTCCGGCGATGGGCTGCAGTGTGTGTCAAGGTGTGTGTGGTTTTTTATATTTTGAAGAGAGAGAGAAGTGGGGCCCGGGTTCTAGATTTTGGAGTGATGGTGACGATGCTGAGGATGTAGAAGATCGATGAGTCGTTTCTGGTCAGCAGGGGCTCGCCGGCGTCGAGCGTGCAGGGTGGGGGTCGAAGCTCGGTGTAACGGTTTGGGTGTGCAGGGGAGTTGGGTTGATGGAGGGTGGAGTTGTAGAGGGAGAAGGAGGGTGAATGAGGGGTCGCCGAGGGGCTGTCGTCGTCGTAGGGGTCGAGCGGATTGATGGGGTGATCGCCGGCGTCGGGGGTGCAGTGGGTTCATGCAGAAATTTTGCGAGGAAGGAGGGGTTTTGAGATGGTGTTGAAGAGTGAGGGAGAGATGAGGGGGACGGGGTTAGAGAGAGGAGCGCGAGGGGGTAACGTCGCGCAACGTGGGCATGGGCGTAGGCGCGAGCTGCGGCGGAGGAGGCGGGTCGCGAGCGGGAATGGAGGAAAGTGCCGTTGGAGAGGGAGATGAACAGGAGCGGGTCGGGTTGGGTGTTGAGGAGGCGGGCCGAAGGAGTTGGGCTTGGGGTTTTATAAAGAATTCCTTAATTAAAATTTTGTGGGCTGAGGAGGAGAATGGGCCGGGGGAAAAGAATAAAGGATTTATTTAAAAAAATGAGTGGGCTGAGGAAGGGAAACGGGCTGGGGTTAATTTAAAGGTTTTGATTTTTTTGGTTTTGGGAAAGTTTTGTTGGGCTGAGTTAAAAAAAAGTTAATTTATTTTGTTTGAAAAAGAATTGGGCTGAGGGTTTAACTTAAAGGAGAATGGGCTTAAGTAAGGTTAGGGTTTAAAGTAAAATATTTTACTGGTTTTAGTTTTGGTTTTAATTCTAGGTCTTAACTTTTAGGGTTAGGGAAATTTTAAATATTGGAATTCAAGCAACCACCCTCCTATAAAATATACGAGGGGAAAAACAAAGGGACATCTCTGGAATTTAGAAAATAGGAAACTTTTGTTAAGATGGGAACGGGGATTTACACTACCCATAGTCCGCTAGTCAAGTTCAACCCGTCATTTCCTGATTGAATTAAACCCACCCGCACGACCCTTGACGGAGGCCAAACAACGCCGTACGAATACCCTAATCCAATCGCATCATATGCTAACAGATAAGCAATAGTTAGCTACCGTACACTACGCCTTGACGGAGGCCAAACTACCGCAGCACGAATACTTACTAGTACTTATCTGAAATGACGGAGGGCTACGACAGGTTTTTAAGAAAACCCTTTGTGTAATGAACTTGATATCGTTGTAGAATCGAGTGATTTTAAATGGAGTGGTTTTTAGGCTTTTCTAGTTTTGCTAAAAGGGTCACTCCCGGTGAAGGGTTCGTCGGCCCTTTCCTCATCGAATAAGGTGCAGGATATATCATATATATCATTATGCAAAGAAAAAACTCCAAAAGCAATCAAAAGACAAACCGAGGGGTGTAGCATCTGCCAGTCATTGCTAAAGGGGTCACTCCCGGTGAAAGGATCTCGGCCCTTTCCTTATCGAATAAGGTGCTGGATGTTCTACAAGGAACACCGCTATGCAAAGCACGAACTAGAGCTACCAGTTTTTAAACAAGTTTCTACAACATCTTTAGGTTTCTCTTAATTTCATTAATCTCATTAATGAAGTCCCATTTTATTATACTTCACAAGCATCACTTTTGAAACGAAATCTGCAATATAACATATATCTCATATATATAATATAAACATTCATCTCAGGAAGTAATATGATCTCATTACAGAACACTGCTGCAGAAGAACATATATGAAATATTGGATATATTAGGACGTCCGTGTTTTAATACGAGCCTGTATAAAACACGGATTCCACGGTCGTGATGAATATCCAAACCCACATCCCTAGACCCCTACAAGAGCGGCAAGTAACTCTGCCAATTCTAGGGTTAGGAGACCCGGTCTCGACTCCTCGAGATGGTCACCCACTGGACCCCAGAACCCGGTTACTTGTGCTCCCCGTCTTGGGTCTACCTAATGCGGAAAAGTAAATAATATACAATGGTGACATCATCCTCAGCCCGGAAGTGCCCTAATAAAAGAACATTACATACAAATGAATTTTACATGAATGAAAAAGAAAAAAACTTTCATCTCATATAAAACCCCCGGCTATTCAGAATGCGACGATCCAATATAACATATCACAGCAACACATAATATCTCATATCATCAACGTAAGCAAGTATGCGTATCCCGATTGTCGTTGATGTATAGCAACGAAGCCGGCGATACACCACATACTACGCTTACGGTCACAGAAAAGAAAGTGTAAAACTACAACAGTTGGAATCCGCAACCTCCTTAGACATCGCATGCCTAACCAAATGAATTCCTTAGAAATCGCATGCCTAACTATTATAAACCCTGCATTTTAGTCTCATTATCGAAAACTCTTTTCAATATCAAGTCGGATAATTCAACAAGATTCCCGATATCCTGATCGAATGCTCGTCGCAAACTTTAGTAGACGGCCGCACCCCCGGATGCCGTCGACGAAGTGCACTAAGGCGGAACACCGCTGCCGTGAGCACCCGAACGGATGCTTTTGGCAACGGGGTTCTCCTACAGTCACTTGGTCGGGGCTATGGGGCGTGGCTTCCTATTAAGTTTACCCGGCGAGTATCCGCGTATGCTACGTGATTGCGATGGACTTTTGATCACATCAAAATTCTGTGGCAACCGATCATCTGAGACTAAAGTGCTATGTTTATAACATTCAAATTAGTTATCTCATAACTACCTGTGGATTCCAAATATTGTATCACATTCCAGATAAATAGACAATGGTAAACTTTCCGATCAAATAAACAAACACCCAAGTTTTCCCCAATATATCTCAACACATGAAATCAGTTTAAAAACATCCATCACATGCCGCAGTACCAATGATCCAGCCGTAGAAGGGTCAAGCCAACGCCTCACATGTGGCACGCCGTACTGCCACAAACCCTAAGGTTCAGAGGCAGTTCAAGACGGTCACATAATCGAGTTAAGGTTTGTTGTCTTCTAGAGGGTCCACCGCGTTACTTGCACGACTTAGAACGTTCTTAAACTCGAGAAAAAATACAACTTTTGAAAAAATTTCCGACTGGGCAAAAAGCGAGTTATTGATATCCGGTCGAACTTTTTAACAGTTTCTAAAAATTATCCGGACAAAACTAAACAATGTTAAATTATCTGATCGAATCAACGATTCCCCAATACAACCCTAGAAAACTCAACACTTGAGGGGAATTAAAATATTCCCAGAAAAAAAATAACTAGAAAGGACCTAAGAATAATTACATGAAATTCCAGGGACTAAGTCACAATTTGGGCCGCGGAACCGCCGCCAAACCCTTGGTTTGGCTGCGGTTCCGCGGTCATATTTGCGAATTAGAGGGCCATACTTCACAGTAATTCTTAGTTTTTCCTGCTTAATTTTCTGAGCATTTTTAATTCATAAAAAACCACATTTTTGAAAAATGTACAGAGAAGGGTAAACATCGGGGTTTCCGGGTTCGATCGGACTTTAAACTTCGCTCAGACTTCGCCTAAAGCTCTAGCTTGGCTCTGATACCACTGTAGGGTTGCTAGGCACATACACAAGGGTCTACGAGGCATCAACCATGCCCGATTAAAATTTTAGCCGTGCCGAAAAACCCGAAGCCGGATCTTTAAACTAGGGTTTAGGCAAAAACATGCATGTTAAACTCTTTAACACTAAGTGAGAGGGATTACAACATTTGTAGATCCGGTCCTTCACTTCTTAAGCTCCATGTTGAGGTCCCTTCGCTGCGATCGTCGTATTCTGGACTCTCGAGAGGCTTCACGAAGAGAATGATGCAACCTTTGCTTCCGATCTTCGATACAAAGATGATCTACCTTGAAGTTTCGTTAACACAAGCTAACACTCGTTATTTGAAGTGAACACCCTCATCTAAATGGCAAGGATAGATGAGGATGATGAAGTAGGATTTTTGCTCTCATTTATAATCTTTTTCTCACTCACTTTCATCACAAAAGAAAGCTTTTTCAAGAAGAAAACCAAGGAGGAAGAAGAAGAATGAATATGATCACTTAATCCTTTTGTGATGAACAATGAATTATTGTAGTGGTTACAAATCTAACGAAAGGTTAAGCATGAAAGTGTTAACCCTTGTAAAGAGTTAACTAGAGTTAATGGTTTGGATTGGGTTAACATAATATCTCACAAAAAATATCAAGCAACCATAAAGTCAAAGCTTCATGGAAGCTTCATGGAAAAGCTAACCCTAATCCAAACCTTAACAAAGTTTAAACCCTAATCCATTGTTAAATATGTAAGCCTAACATGTTACAATATTATATATCACATATACAATATATTTTGTAACAATAGAAAATGATACAATTAACATATATCGCATATATATCAATGTATTATCCCGTGTGAAAATGAATCTTTTAGTTAGCTAATATTAGTTAATATAATTTAATATATCACATATATTATTATACATTAAATTATCGAATCAACACTTGATCCGATAATCCGGCTATATCGCATATAACCGACTAATACGATGACCCGGCTATATCACATATACCCGGCCGATATCTCATATCGCGAGAATCCAATATGGTATCACATACCGTATTATCCTCGGTCCCGCACATATCACATATGTGCTCCTACTCCATTTTGCCTGAGCCAAGAAACCTCTGTGTAGGACTCTAAAGAATCGTCAATACGCCGGCAGTAGGTGATGATCATATCAAACACCCACAAGCTGCAAGCGGTCAGCTAAACGTAACAGCCATCCAGGTATTGAGCGCTCAGAAGATCAACAAGAAAGCATGTACATTCTCCTGTGAATCCAATCTATAACACTCCCGTACAGTCCGGTCTCGTCGTCTGATATGTCGCATATCTCGTCTAGGGGTGGTAAACGTCAGCCACCCAGAAACTCCTTCCCTATCAAGAGTATGTCATCCACATACTCTACGAGGATCACCACCATACTCCCTACTACCTTTTTGTATATACAAGGTTCATCTACCATTTTGATGAAGTCAAACTCTTTGACTACCACATCAAAACAGATGTTCCAACTCCGCGATGCCTGTTTTATAAAACATCTTGCACACGTTTCCGCTGCTCCCACTGTCTACGAAGCCCTCTGGCTGTGTACTTATAGACTCTCTTTTCTAAAACATCATTTAGAAAAGCAGTCATGACACCCAACCACCAGATATCGTAGTCATGGTATGTAGCCGTGGCAAGTAGGATCTGGATGGACTTAAGCATAGCTTTGAAAGTCTCAACTTTTCCATGTACACCAAGTAATCTTCTCAAGATATACTCGCTCCTGATGGCGATTTAACCCTTCAGATAAAGCAACCAAAGTCCATACTTTGTTGGTGTATAAGGATTCCATCTCAGATCGATAAGCATCCAGCCATTCTTACAGAGTCTCACTCCTGATGGCCAGCTCGAAACTAGTTGGGTCATCATCTCATGATGCAATCCTCGCTCCCACTGTCGAAGTATCTCTCAGGTGGATGAGGAACCCTACTAGATCGGCGGAGAGGCTGAGGTTCGTTGGAAACAATTGAATCCTTTGGTTCTACCAAATTATCAGCTGTAGTTTGTATAGCTGGAACCATTCCAGTTCTACATAACAGACCTTGCCTCGAGCTTGTCCGGATTTTGCTTTTAGACATAGGCCGGACAACCCCAAATCTTAACCAACTTAAGATATGGGCTCTTCCCTTTCCATATCACATATGAAGTGGTAGGTAACTGATTTGATTTGAACCCTATTCAATAGATATGCAGCTTCTCAAGTGC
This sequence comes from Agapanthus africanus, assembly GCA_030015575.1. NCBI lineage: Eukaryota > Viridiplantae > Streptophyta > Magnoliopsida > Asparagales > Amaryllidaceae > Agapanthus > Agapanthus africanus. The sequence goes on from CM057340.1 coordinate 291,954,332, forward strand.
ATAACTCCCAAAAGGAAATAGGAAACTCAGTAGTACTCATCATAGAGCACACCATATCACATAGGGTGCTATGGCTCTACCCCGATACACCGACGTGTTGTGGTGTATACGGAGGAGTAATGCTGAGAGAGAATCTCATTCTCCTTTAGAATAGTCCAGGAATTCCGTGCTCAAGTATTCTCCTCCTTGATCTCATCAAAGGACATAATACTTATACCCGTATTTTGGTTCTCTACTTCTAACTTATATTCTGTGAATATCTCAAAAGGTTCGGACCTGTGTTTCAATAGAAACATATGTCTGAATCTTGAGAGATTATCAGAGAATGTAATGAAGTAGAAAGAACCGATCTTGGCATGTGTAGACAGGGGACCTTACATACATCAACATGTATCAATCCCAAGAGTTCACTAACTCTTTCTTTGTTTCCAATAAACAGAGCTATGGTCATCTTATCTTTGTGACATGACTGGCAAGTTTCATAAGATGTAAATTCAAACTAATTTAAATATGCATCTAAATGTAACTTTAGCCAGTCGGGTCGCATTGATATGACCTAGTCTACAATGCCTCAAGAAGGATTTGTTCATTTCTGAACTCTTCCTCTTGTGTGTGTTCTGTATACTAAGAACTGTAGTTTGATTTAGAACGTCTATGCTTTTAGATAACGTGCCTGAACCGATCAACTCTTGATATAGGAAATGTTCAAAACATTATCCAACAATACAAAATTATATCCTTTCTTTACTAATAAAGAGACTGATATGATTTTGTATCTCAGGTTCGGTATCTAATAACATTTGTTCAGAATCAATGTATTCAGGTAATACAGGGTGATAGTGACCAACAGACTTGGCTGCAACACTTGCACCATTTTCTGTCTCATGAAACTTATCACCCGTTCTCAGTTCTTTACCTATCTGTAGCCCATGTAACAGATTACATATACGGGATCCTGAACCGGTATCACATACCCAGGACGTAAAGGATACTGAGAAACAGTTCTGTGTAATGAACACACCCGAAGATGATCCATCAGCATGCACTTTCTTCGTTTGGGCGGCACGGGAAATCTGGTATTCCCCAATTTCCTGCTCTGTCCTATAACAATTATAAGTTGGAGCGGGACCAATGTTCCCCAGCTCAGTATAACAAGCGGGTTCAGTCAATATATCTGTTTTATTATCTTGATTAAGGCATGATATGGTGGCTACCTGCAAAGAGAGAGAAGAAAACACTCAGCGTATGCTCTTGCAAGATTAGATTGGTTATCTAATATATCTAATCAGGATGTCTCCCACTGTTTTAATCAAATCTTCCTTCAAACCCTAAAAGGAAAGACTAGCCGGGATTAATTACACGCTACAAGTTCGCCAATCTTTCAGCCAGGCCAGTGTCGGTACTTTGAGGGAGGTCCCCCGTGCTATCGCACGAACCTAATTAAAGTAAACCTCGTTTTCCCAGAGGCGTAACCCCGTTAACACCTTTCTAGACACCTACTTGATCGGCTAATTGTAATGTGTAAAACTCTCCCAGGAGTAACTTTTACTCGCAGCGGGTATTGGGATCCAACTATCTCATAGAAGGTATGCAATCTCATTGCAAATTTCAACACATGAAATCCCCAATAATATTTTACCCCTAGTGACTTATGACCTTAACTATGGTCAACAAATCATAAGCACTAGTCAAGTTCTACCCGTCATTTCTTGATTAATTAGACCCACCCAAATGACCCTTAACTAAGGTCAACAAAGTCATATGACTGTCCTAACTAATCGCATCATATGCTATATAGGAAGACATCACTTAGCTACCGTACACTGTGCCTTAACTATGGTCAACAAACACAGCACGAATACTAAGTACTCTACTTCCTAAAATGACGGAGGGTTACGACAGGTTTTAAGAAAACCTATTGCGTAATGAACTTGATATCGTTGTAGAATCGAGTGATTTTAAATGGAGTGTTTTTGAGGCTTTTCTAGTTTTGCTAAATGGGTCACTCCCGGTGGAGGGATCGTCGGCCCTTTCCTCATCGAATAAGGTGCAGGATATTTCAAAAATATCACTATGCAAAGCAGAAACTATAGAAGCAATCAAAAGACAAACCGAGTTTGTAGCATCTGCCAGTTATTGCTAAAGGAGTCACTCCCGGTGAAGGGATCTCGGTCCTTTCCTTATCTAATAAGGTGCTGGATGTTCTACAAGGAACACCGCTATGCAAAGCAAGAACTGTAGCTGCCAGTTTTATAAACAAGTTTCTACAATATCTTAGGTTTCTTTTATTTCATTAATCTCATTAATGAAGTCCCATTTTATTATGCTTCACAAGCATCTCTTTTTGAAACGAAATCTGCAATATAACATATATCTCATATATATAATATAAACATTCGTCACAGGCAGTAATATGATCTCATCACAGAACATTGCAGCAGAAGAACATATATGAAATATTGGATATACTAGGACGTCCGTGTTTTCAATACGAGCCTGTATAAAACACGGATTCCACGGTCGCGATGAATAGCCAAACCCACATCCCTAGACCCCTACGAGAGCGGCAAGCAACACTGCCAATTCTAGGGTTAGGAGACCCGGTCTCGACTCCTCGAGATGGTCTCCCACTGGACCCTAGGACCCGGTTACTTGTGCTCCCCGCCTTGGGTCTACCTAATGCGGAAAAGTAAATAATATACAACGGTGACAGCTTCCGCTACCTGGAAGTGCCCCAATAAAAGAATATTACATACAAATGAATATTACATGAATGAAAAAGAAAAACTCTTATCTCACAGAAAACCCCCGGCTATTCAAACGCGACGATCCAATACAACATATCACAGAAACACATAATATCTCATATCATCAACGTAAGCAAGTATGCGTATCCCGATTGTCGTTGATGTATAGCAACGAAGCCGGCGATACACCACATACTACGCTTACGGTCACAGAAAAGAAAGTGTAAAACTACAACAGTTGGAATCCGCAACCTCTTTAGACATCGCATGCCTAACTAAATGAATTCCTTAGACATCGCATGCCTAACAATTATAAACCCCGCATTTTAGTCTCATTATCGAAAACCCTTTTCAATATCAAGTCGGACAATTCAACAAGATTCCCGACGTCCTGATCGAATGCTCGTCGCAAACTTTAGTAGAGGGCCGCACCCCCAAATGCCGTCGACGAAGTGCACCAAGGCGGAACACCGCTGCCGCGAGCACCCGAACGGATGCTTTCGGCGATGGGGTTCTCCTACAGTCACTTGGTCGGGGTTATGGGGCGTGGCTGTCTATTAAGTTTACCCGGCGAGTATCCGCGTACACTACGTGATTGCGACGGACTTTTGATCACATCAAAATTCTGTGGCAACCGATCATCTGAGACTAAACTTCTATGTTTATAATATTCAAATCAGTTATCTCATAACTGCCTGTGGATTCCAAATATTGTATCACATTCCAGATAAATAGAAAAAGTTAAACTTTCCGATCGAATCATCAAGCACCCAAGATTTCCCCAATATATCTCAACACTTGAAATCAGTTTAAAAACATCCATTACATGCCACAGTAGCAATGGTCCAGCCGTAGAAGGGTCAAGCCAATGCCTCACATGTGGCACGCCGTACTGCCCCAAACCCAAAGGTTCAAAAGGCAGTTCAAGACGGTCACATAATCGAGTTAAGGTTTGTTGTCTTCTAGAGGGTCCACCGCGTTACTTGCATGACTTAGAACGTTCTTAAACTCGAGAAAAAAACCAACTTTTGAAAAAATTTCCGACTGGGGAAAAAGTGAGTTATTGATATCCGTTCGAACTTTTTAACAGTTTCTAAAAATTATCCGGACAAAACTAAACAAAGTTAAAATATCCGATCGAATCTTTAAGTCCCTAATACAACCCAGATAATTCAACAGTTGAATAAATATTAAAAATTCCCAGAAAATACAACATTAAAAAATAGGAGTTACTGTGAAAAGCACGTGCCAAGAATCGACTATGTGGCCGCGGAACTGCCGCACATGCTGGGGTGGGGCCGCGGTTCCGCGGCTCTTTAGTCGAATTGCGCTCACGTGCTTCACAGTAATTCTTATAATTACCTGCTGTAATTTTTGGATATTTTTAATTCACAAAAATCCAAATTTTCAGAAAATTTCCAGAGAGTGGGTTTTATCGGGGTTTTCCGGGTTCGATCGGACTTTAAACTTCGTCTAGACTTCGCCTAAAGCTCTATCTTGGCTCTGATACCACTGTAGGGTTGCTAGGCACGCGCACAAGGGTCTACGAGGCATCAACTATGCCCGATTAAAAATTTAGCCGTGCCGAACAACCCGAATACGGAACTTTAAACTAGAGATTAGGCGAAAACTAGCATGCTAAACACTTTAACACTAAGTGAGAGGGATTACAACCTTTGTAGATCCGGTCCTTCACTTCAAATGCTCCGTGTTGTGGTCCCTTCGCTGCGATCATCGGGATCCGGACTCTCGAGAGGTTCCACGAAGAGAAAGATGCAACCTTTGCTTCCGATCTTCGATACTAAGATGATCTACCTTGAAGTTTCTTTAACACAAGCTAACACTCATGAAATGATGTGAACACCCTCATCTAAATGGCAAGGGAAGATGAGGATGATGAAGTAGGATTTTTGCTCTCTTTATTTATCTTTTTCTCATATTTATTCTTCACTTTTGAAAAATCAAGCAAGGTTTTTCATGAAAGAATGAAGGAAGAAGAAGAATAGTGATCCATTTCCTTTTGTGATGAATAAGAAAGGATTAATATGAAGAATAATGCAACCATGGTTGACTTAACCATTGTAGAGAATTGACTAGGGTTAGGGTTTGGGTTGGGTTTGAAAGGTTCCTAGGCACCCTAGTGGGTTCTCACAGCGCAACATCAACCCCCAATACCGGGAGAGACGAAACCCCTCCTATCGCTCATTGCCTCCATGTGACTCGGGACTGTGCCCAAAGACCACCGTTTTGCACGCCCTCATGGACGTGGTAAGGTGGAGATCAAAGCACAGTGGGAATCACACAAGACTCTATGACGATCTCGGGTCTACAGACTAACCTGTACAAGTGTCACCTGAGAACTGCCATCTGACGTGAGGTATAATACCATCTGGGAGTTCTCGGCGAGTCCGTCCAGTGTACCCAGTGACCACTGAGCACCCGTACACCATCTCTGATGTCAAACACCAATGGATATGGGATCATCCATCGCCCATCACATGGGTCGAGAAGCGTATACGCTAGTCTACTCTGGTATATCGATGCCCCGTCTCGATACACCTACGACTAGGGACCTTGAAGGATGTACTTATGGACTACCATGTCCCCAATAGTATGATCTGCATCATAGTCTAGGTAGTCATGTACAAATCCTAAGGGCTTTACCAACATGTAACTATAAGACAGTATAAAGAGACTAGTGTACATGTTAAGATAAATAGCAACCAGATAGCATACTATCATGTCGAGCAAGAAAGTCATCTCTATATATGTCCAAGCATCCAATATAATATACATCATCTGTACAATACTGGCCTCTAGGGCATACATACAACTAACAATCTCCCACTTGCTCTAGGGCCAGCTGCTGTAGTATCTCATACCGAGCATCCCGAAGAGTCTCTCAAACTGTATCTGGGGAATGGCCTTCGTGAGTGGATCCGCCGTGTTGTTCTTCGTGTCAACTCTCCTGACCTCGATCTCCCGGCGATCAACTATCTCCCGGATCAGGTGATACCGCCTCAGAATATGCCTGGACCGCTGATGGGACCTGGGTTCCTTGGCCAAAGCCACCGCTCCATTGTTATCGCAATACAAAGGTATTGGATACTCAATGGATGGAACCACTCCAAGTTCAGAAATGAACTTCTTGATCCAGACAGCTTCTTTAGCAGCATCGTTGGCAGCGATGTATTCAGCCTCCATCGTCGAGTCTGCCACGGTTTCCTGCTTGGAACTCTTCCAGCTAACCGCCCCTCCGTAAAGGGTAAAGACAAAGCCCGACTGCGACTTAGAGTCGTCCTTATCACTCTGGAAGCTGGAATCGGTAAAGGACTCCACTTGGAGTTCTCCGTTACCATATACCAAGAACATATCTCTAGTCCTTCGCAAGTACTTGAGAATGCTCTTCACAGCTGTCCAGTGACTCTCTCCAGGATCAGCTTGATACCTGCTCACTACACTTAGTGAGTATGCTACATCGGGTCTGGTACATAGCATCGCATACATGATAGAGCCTACTGCCGAAGCATAGGGTATCCCTTTCATGCGAGCTCTCTCCAAATCAGTCTTGGGAGACATCTCTTTGGAGAGAGTGACTCCAGAGATCGTGGGCAAGTTCCCACGCTTGGACTCTTCCATACTAAACCTCTTTAGTATGGTGTCAATGTACCTGGATTGGGAAAATCCCAAAATCCGTTTGGATCTATCTCTATAGATCCTTATTCCCAATATGCAGGAGGCATCACCAAGATCTTTCATTGAGAATCTTTGTGATAAGAAGAGCTTGACCGATTGCAGCATAGGAATATCTTTTCCTATCAAGAGTATGTCGTCCACGTACAATACGAGGAAGACAACCTTACTCTCTGCCACCTTCCTGTAGATACAAGGTTCATCTGGATTTTTGACGAAATCAAACTCTTTGATAACGACGTCAAAGCAGATGTTCCAACTCCGCGATGCTTGCTTTAATCCATAAATGGATTTAAGCAGCTTGCACACCTTCCCGCTGCTCCCACTGTCTACGAAGCCCTCTGGCTGAGTCATGTACACGCATTCTTCTAAATCACCATTTAGAAAGGCGGTCTTAACATCCATTTGCCAGATTTCGTAGTCATGAAAGGCAGCAATGGCAAGCATGATTCGGATGGATTTAAGCATAGCCACTGGAGAAAAGGTTTCGTCATAGTCCACACCTGGTCTTTGACGAAAACCCTTTGCTACAAGTCTAGCTTTGAAAGTCTCTACTTTCCCATCTACACCAAGTTTCTTCTTGAAGATCCACTTGCTCCCAATGGGTTTTACCCCTTCAGGAGCAACTTCCAAAGTCCATACTTTGTTGGTGTACATGGAATCCATCTCGGACCGCATAGCATCCAGCCATTTCACTGAGTCCCCACTCGTGATGGCCTGCTCGAAGCTAGTTGGGTCATCATCCTCCATGATGCAATCCTCGCTCCCACCGTCCATGAGAAAACCGTAGTATCTCTCAGGTTGGCGAGGAACCCTACTAGATCGACGGAGAGGCTGAGGTTCATTGGGAGCTACTGAATCCTCTGGTTCCACTAAATCTTCAGTTATAGTTTGTGTTTCTGGAACTTCTTCCAGTTCTACCTCAGAGCCACTAATATCTTTTGCAAGAAATTCCTTTTCTAAAAAGGTGGCATGTTGAGCAACAAACACCTTTTGTTGTTCACTGTGGTAGAATAGATATCCATACGAATTGCTTGGATATCCTACAAACTTACAAAGAACTGATCGTGCCTCGAGTTTGTCCGGGTTTTGCTTTTTAACATAAGCCGGACAACCCCATATCTTAACTCTTTTAAGAGATGGTCTCTTTCCATTCCATATCTCATATGGAGTGGTAGGCACAGATTTAGTTGGAACTCTATTCAATAGGTATATGGCTGTCTCCAGCGCATATCCCCAGAAGGAAATAGGTAACTCAGCTGTGCTCATCATAGAGCGCACCATATCTAATAGGGTGCGGTTCCTCCGCTCCGATACACCGTTGTGCTGTGGTGTATATGGAGGAGTTAGCTGAGAGAGAATCCCATTCTCTTTTAGGAAGTCCACGAATTCATTGCTCAAGTATTCCCCTCCTCGATCAGATCGTAGGATTTTAATACTTTTTCCGGTTTGGTTCTCGACTTCTTGTTTATATTCTCTAAATTTCTCAAAAGCTTCTGATTTGTTTCATCAGGAACACATATCCGAATCTAGAGAGATCGTCAGTGAATGTAATGAAGTATGAAGAACCATCCCTGGCATGTGTAGACATGGGACCGCATACATCACTATGTATCAGTCCTAAGAGTTCGGTAACTCTTTCTCCGTGTCCCGTAAACGGAGTCTTAGTCATCTTGCCTTTGAGACATGACTGGCAAGTGTCATAGGATGAAAATTCAAACGGATTTAAATATCCATCCTTATGCAACTTAGCTAGTCGTGTCGCATTGATGTGACCAAGTCTACAATGCCACAAGAAGGATTCGTTGAGTTCAGAACTCTTCCTCTTGTGTGTGTTTGTTTTGCTCAGAACTGTTGATTGATTTAGAACATAAATGCCATTGCACAACGTGCCTGATCCAACCAACTTTTGGTCATGGAAAATGTTCATAACATTGTCCTGCAATACAAAATTATATCCCTCTTTACTTAATAAAGAAACTGATATAATGTTGCATATCAGGTTCGGCATGTAATAGCATTCGTTCAGAACCAATGTATTACCAGTTGGTAATACAAGGTGATATTCCCCGACAGTCTTAGCTGCAACAATTGCACCATTTCCGACTCTAATGTCTTTATCACCTTCTCCAAGTTCTCTACCTTTCCTTAGCCCATGTAACTGATTACATATATGGGATCCCGACCCGGTATCCAATACCCAGGACGTAGAGCAAATAGAGAAACAGTTCTCAGTAACGAACACACCCGAAGAAAATGCATCAGCATGTACTTTCTTCATTCGGGTGGCATGGGAATCCTGGTATTCCCCTATATCCTGTTCAGTCCTATAACTCTTATAAGAATGAACGGAACCAACGTTCCCCAGCACAGTATAACATGCGGGTTCGGTCAATACATCCATATTATTATCTTTATTAGGGCATGAAATGGTCGCTACCTGGAGAGAGAGAGAAGAAAACACTTTAGCGTATGCTCGTGCAAGATCAGATTGGTTATTATCTTATCTAATCAGGATGGCTCCCACTGCTTTTTATCAAATCTTCCTTCAAACCTTAAAAGGAAAGACTAGCCGGGATTAATTACACACTACAAGTTCGCCAATCTTTCAGCCAGGCCAGTGTCGGTACTTTGAGGGAGGTCCCCCGTGCTTTTGCACGAACCTAATTAATGTAAACCTCGTTTTCCCAGAGGCGTAACCTCGTTAACACCTTTCTAGACACCTACTTGATCGGCTAATTGCACTGTGTAAAACTCTTCCAGGAGTAACTCTTACTCGCAGTGGGTATCAGGATCCAACTATCTCATAGAAGGTATGCAATCTCATTGCAAATTTCAACACTTGAAATTCCCGATAATATTTTTGCCCCTAGCAACTTATGACCTTGGCTAAGGTCAACAAATCATAAGCGCTAGTCAAGTTCAACCCGTCATTTCCTGATTGAATTAAACCCACCCGTACGACCCTTAGCTAAGGTCAACAAAGTCGCACGACTACCCTAACTCAATCACATCTCATGTTTTAGCAGATAAATACTAATTAGCTACCGTACACCACGCCTTGGCTAAGGTCAACAAACGCAGCACGAATACTAACTAGTCTTTATCTGAAATGACGGAGGGCTACGCAGGTTTTTCTGAAAACCATGAGCGTAATGAACTTGATATCGTTGTAGAATCAAAATGAAGTTTTGAAATGGAGTGATTTTGAGGCTTTTCTGGTTTTGCTAAAGGAGTCACTCCCGGTGAAGGGATCTCGGTCCTTTCCTCGTCGAATGAGGTGCAGGATATATCATATATATCGCTGTGCAAAGCAAAAACTCAAAAGCAATCAAAAGCAAACCGAGTGTGTAGCATCTGCCAGTTATTGCTAAAGGAATCACTCCCGGTGAAGGGATCTCGGTCCTTTCCTCATCGAATAAGGTGCGGGGTATATCATATATACCGCTATGCAAAGCAAGAACTGTAGCTACCTTTTTTTTTATTTTAAAATTCGATTCTACAACATCTTAGGTTTCTTATCTTTCATTAATCACATTAATGAAGTCCCATCATTTAAAAACCTAAACATCACAGATAGATATGACGTACGCTTATGCCATCCGCATTCGCCTCGATGTCCCCTCGTGCACCGTTAGGTTAGGTAACTAACGACAGAGCAGGGCAGGGCTAGTGCGGGTGCAAAACATAAGTAACGTCTATATAATATATCATATATACTATATAATATATCCATCACAGAATCACATCACAGATATCGCAGCAGAATAAACATATGAAATATTGGATATACTAGGACGTCCGTGTTTTCGATACGAGCCAGTATAAAACACGGATTCCACAGTCGTGATGAATAGCCAATCCCACACCCCTAGACTCCTACGAGAGCGGCAAGCAACCCTGCCAATTCTAAGGTTAGGAGACCCGGACTCGACTCCTCGAGTTGGTCTCCTACTGGACCCCAGAACCCGGTTACTTGTGCTCCCCTCCTTGGGTCTATCCTAGTGCAGAAAAGTAAATAATATACAAAGGGTGACAACTCCCGCATCCTGGAAGTGCCCCGAATAAAAGAATATTACATACAAGTTTTTACATGAATGAAAATGAAAAATACTCATCTCACATAAAAAACCCCGGCTATTCGAACACGACGATCCAATATAACATATCCAGCAACACATAACATCACATGTCATCAACGTAAGTAAGTATGCATACCCCAATTGTCGTTGATGTATAGCAAAGAAACCGGCGATATGAACATACTACACTTACGGTCACAGAAAAGAAAGTGTAAAACTACAACAATTGGAATCCGCAACTTCTTTAGACATCACATGCCTAACAGTTATAAACCCCGCATTTTAGTCCCATTATCGAAAACTCTTTTCGATATCCAATGAAACTAAACCGCTAGATTTATAACATCCATCCAGTTATCTCATAACCTTTTGTGAATTCCAATTATTGTATCCAATTCCGGATAAATAGAATATATTAAACTTTCCGATCGAACATTCGAACACCCAAGTTTTCCCGACACCGATCAACACATGAAATAGGTTCAAAGACATTCACTTCATACCTCAGTACCAACGGTCCAGCTTTAGAAGGGTCAAGCCAACGCCTCACATGTGGCACGCCGTACTGCCCCAAACCCGAAGGTTCAAAGGGCAGTTCAAGACGGTCACATAATCGAGTTAAGGTTTGTGTCTTCTAGAGGGACCATCGCGTTACTTGCACTACTCAGAACGACTTTTAACCACTGAAAAATCCAACACTTGGAATTATTCCGGCAGGGGAAAACCTGGGTATTTGTATACGGTCGAACTCTTTAACATATTCTACAGTTATCTGGAAAAACACTTAGACAAAGTTTGATATTCCGATCGAATTCATCGATTCCCAATATAACTCCAGAGCACTCAACCTTTAAATAAATTTAAAAATACCTATAAAACTCACCAGAATTTATCAGGTATTACTGTGCAAAAAAAATGGGATGATGTCACCATTTGACCGCGGAAGGGCGGCAGAAGGCATGATTCTGCCGCGCTTCCGCGGCACAATGAACAGTTCAGGGAAACGTTTTGCACAGTATTGCTTAGAATTCTATGCTGAATTTTTTAGACATTTTTAATATCAAAAATTCCCAGATTTATGAAAAAGTCCAGAGAGCTATAAAGTATTTGGGTTTCGTGTTCGTTCGGACTTCAAACTGCGTCGGGACTTCGCCTAAAGCTCTAGCTAGGCTCTGATACCAGTGAAAGGTTCCTAGGCACCCTAGTGGGTTCTCACAAGGCATCGATCATGCCAAATTAAAATTTTTGGTGCCGAGAAACCCTAGACTACGGATCTTAGACTAGATGTCTAGGCGAAATAGAAAGCTAGTTAACACTTAACTAAGAGGGTACGGAAATTACAACCTTTGTAGATCCGGATATCCACCTCCACGGCTCCGCAACGTCATGTCCTCGCTGTCCATCATGAATCCTTGACTCGATCATCGGCTTCACCGGGAAAGCAAGCGGAATAGGTCGTCGGCTTTGTGTCAAAGACGATCTACGTCGAGGTTGCACAAACTCAAGCTCCGACTTCACAAACTTGTGAAACTTGTGAAGTAAACACCCAAAACAACTTGGCAAGAGGTAGAGGGTGAAGAAATAGGAGGTGGGTTCACTTTAGATTTGGATTTAACTCACTAGATCTCAACTTGCCATTTTTGTAGCAAGCTTGAAGAAGAAGAAGAAGTTGAGCTCAACAAAAGATTATCATAAGTGTTATGATAAAAATAAATATAAATCAAAATACTTATCATAACTTGAACTAGGGTTAAGTGTAGAGAATTAACCATGGTCACTTAGATGGGTTAGGGTTAAGCATGAAGATAAGGATGGTTAGCAAAGTCAAAGCTTCATGAAGCTTCAATATGAAACAAACTTAGCCACCATTCTTATCATAACTTATTTCAAATAAATAAATAAACAAATAAATAAATAAACAAATATGCAAAACCCTAATTATCAAATTAACCATGGATTAATTCTATACACTTAACTAAATGATCAAGTATCATCAAACATGATACAAAAAGTGCACAAAAGCATATCACATATACAATGTGCAATCCAAGTGAGAAAAATCCGTTTAAAGTGAACCAATACTAGTTAATGCAAAGCAATATATCAAATATATAATTATACATTAAATCATTAAATCAACACTTGATTCAATGATCCGGTCATGTCGCACATAACCGACTAGTATTCAATGCATCGATTTATCGAATCAATGATTCGATAACTAGGTCATATCGAATATAACCAATCGAAACATATATCGCGAGAATGAAATGCGGTATCACATACACGCATCATTCTCGGTCCTGCACATATCTCATATGCGCTCCTATTTCGTTTCGCTTGAGCCAGGAAACCTCTGTGTAGGACTCTAAAGACTCGTCAATACGCCGGTAGCAGGTGATGATCATATCAAGCACCCACAAGCCGCAAGCGGTCTGCTAAAAGTAACGGCCACCCGGGTATTGAGCGATCAGAAGATCGACGAGCTAGCCCGCTCACACTCCTGCGAATCCGACCAGTAACACTTACCATACAGTCAAGTCTCTTCGTCTGATACGTCGCATATCAAGTCTAGGGGTGGTATACGTCAGACCCCAATAACCCGATAAGTCGTGCCGATGTGAGGCTCGTAACGGGTCGAGAAACTACTGGTAACACTTACCAGCAAATCTCTGATCAGCCCTGGCCAGGGACTTCCCTGTTACGGCCAATCGAGCACAGCGCAACATCAACCCCCAATACCGGGAGAGACGAAACCCCTCCTATCGCTCATTGCCTCCATGTGACTCGGGACTGTGCCCAAAGACCACCGTTTTGCACGCCCTCATGGACGTGGTAAGGTGGAGATCAAAGCACAGTGGGAATCACACAAGACTCTATGACGATCTCGGGTCTACAGACTAACCTGTACAAGTGTCACCTGAGAACTGCCATCTGACGTGAGGTATAATACCATCTGGGAGTTCTCGGCGAGTCCGTACAGTGTACCCAGGGACCACTGAGCACCCGTACACCATCTCTGATGTCAAACACCAATGGATATGGGATCATCCATCGCCCATCACATGGGTCGAGAAGCGTATACGCTAGTCTACTCTGGTATATCGATGCCCCGTCTCGATACACCTACGACTAGGGACCTTGAAGGATGTACTTATGGACTACCATGTCCCCAATAGTATGATCTGCATCATAGTCTAGGTAGTCAAGTACAAATCCTAAGGGCTTTACCAACATGTAACTATAAGACAGTATAAAGAGACTAGTGTACATGTTAAGATAAATAGCAACCAGATAGCATACTATCATGTCGAGCAAGAAAGTCATCTCTATATATGTCCAAGCATCCAATATAATATACATCATTTGTACAATACTGGCCTCTAGGGCATACATACAACTAACAGGGTTAAAGTATGAGTCACTTGTAAATATCTTTATCATGACAAAAAGAAAAGCTTCTAGAAACATCTTGAAAGCTTAACCCTAATCCAAACCCTAATCATGTTTAAACTCCACTAAACAAGTTGCATTAGTTATCATATCATGTTACAATATTATATATCACATATATAATATTTATCGTAACAAAATAAAATAATACAGTTAACATATATCGCATATATATCAACGTATTATCCGAGTGAGAAAAAGAATCTTTTAGTGAGCAAATATTAGTTAATGCAATTTAATATATCAAATATATTATTATACATTAAATTATCGAATCAACACTTGATCCGACAATCCGGCTATATCGCATATAACCGGCTAATATATATCCGTACCGATTCATCGAATCAACACTTGATCCGATGACCCGGCTGATATCAAATATCGTGAGAATAGAATACGGTATCACATATCGCATTATCCTCGGTCCCGCACATATCACATATGTGCCCCTACTCCGTTTTGCCTGAGTCAAGAAACCTCTGTGTAGGACTCTAAAGAATCGTCAATACGCCGGCAGTAGGTGATGATCATATCAAACACCCACAAGCTGCAAGCGGTCAGCTAAACGTAACAGCTACCCAGGTATTGAGCGCTCAGAAGATCAACAAGCAAGCCTGTACATTCTCCTGTGAATCCAAACAGTAACACTCCCGTACAGTCCGGTCTCGTCGTCTGATATGTTGCATATCTCGCCTAGGGGTGGTAAACGTCAGACCCCAGTAGCTTGATAAGTCGTGTCGATTTGAGGTCTATAACAGTTCGAGAAACTACTGATAACACTTACCAGTAAATCTCAACAACCCTGGCCAGGGATTTTCGGTTATAGCCAATCGAACACAGCACAACATCAACTCCCTATACCGGGAGAGACGAATCCCCTCCTATCGCTCATTGCCTCCATGTGATTCGGGACTGTACCCAAAAGCCACCTTTCTGCACGCCCTCTTGGACGTGGTATGATGGAAATCAAAGCACAGTAGGAACCACACAAGACTTTATGACGATCTCGGGTCAACAGACTACTCTGTACCAGTGTCACCGGAGAACTGCCATCTGACGTATGGTATAATACCATCTGGGAGTTCTCGGCGAGTCCGTCCAGTGTACCCAGTCTCCACTGAGCACCCGTACACCATCCTTGATGTCAAACACCGATGGATATGGGATCATCCATCGCCCATCATATGGGTCAAGATGCGTAGACGCTAGTCTACTCTGGTGCATTGATGCCCTGTCTCGATACACCCTCGACTAGGAACAGTTATAGGATGTACTCGTCGACTACCGTGGCCCCACTAGTATGATCTCATCATAGTCCCAGTAGTCGAGTACATATCCTAAGGGCTTTATCAACATGTAACATAGAGACAATCAGAGTACATGTTAAGATAAAGTATAACCAGATAGCATACTATCATGTCGAGCAAGAAAGTCCTCCCTATATATGTCCTAGCATCCACTACAATATACATCGTATGTACAGTAATGGCCTCTAGGGCATACATATAACTAACAAAGAAGTTAAACTTCCGGAACTCCTCAACATGTTCAGGAGTGCAGAGGGCACCCTGCAGAAAGTCCGGGAAACACCCGCTCTGTTTGTTGGCGGTGCTTCTTCTTCTAAATCTAAGGCGGAAGCCAAAGGAAAGAAAAAGAAGGCCCCTACCAAACCGAGGGGCGGTGTTAGTAAGGTGGAATCCAAGGGAAAGGCAAAAGTGGCAGGACAGATAGTGGGAAAGGAAGAATGCTTTTATTGTCATAAGAAAGGACACTAGAAGAAAGATTGTAGGGCTTGGAAGGCCTAGAACAAGGACCCGAAGCAAGTTGTGGCTTCGGCTTCAGGTGTGTATGTAATTGAAAACGGTCTGTCAATCAACTCTACTTCCTGGGTTTTCGATACCGGATCAGGATCTCACATCTCTAATTCTTTGCAGGCACTGAGAAGCCATAGGGTTTTGAAGGCAGGTGATATGACCCTCAGAGTTGCAAACGGAGAAAGCATGGATGCTGTGTCCGTAGGGGAATATCTCTTAGGATTGACTAATGGACATGTTTTGGTTTTGCGCAACTGTTATTTTGTACCCAGTTTGACTTGTAATATCATATCTGTATCTTTAATGTCTAAAGAAGGTTATGATTTTACTTTTGTAAGAGATGTCATAAACATCCATCTTAATCATGATTTGGTTGGGTCGGGTACATTGAGCAACGGTATATACGTATTAAACCAACCGCAGGTTTTCAATATACAGAATACACACAAAAAAGAAAGTCTCCAGAATTAAATCATGCTTTCTTATGGCATTATAGACTAGGTCACATCAATAAGACAAGGTTAACTAAGTTACATAAAGAAGGATATTTGGATCCGTTCGAATATCAATCTTATGCAACTTGTCAATCATGTCTCAAAGGAAAGATGTCAAAGACTCTGTTCACTGGACACGGAGTAAGAGCGAGCGAGCTCTTGGGACTCATACACAGTGACGTGTGTGGTCCAATGTCTACACATGCCAGAAGTGGTTTTTCCTATTTCATTACTTTTACGGATGATTTCTCCAGGTATGGACATGTCTTCTTGATGAAGCATAAATCCGAGGCCTTTGAGAAATTCCAGGAATATAAGAATGAAGTAGAAAAACATACCGGCAAAAGTATCAAGACACTGAGATCTAATCGAGGTGGTGAATACTTAAGTGCCGAGTTCTTGGATTACCTAAAATAGAATGGAATTCTCTCTCAGCTTAATCCTCCATACAAACCACAGCACAACAGTGTATCGGAGAGACGGAACCGAACCCTATTGGATATGGTACGTTCCATGATGAGTAACGCTGAGTTACCGTGATCATTCTGGGGCTATGCACTAGAATCAGCTGCATATCTTTTGAACAAGGTTCCTACCAAGACTGTGCCTACCACTACATATCAGATGTGGAGTGGAAAGAAACCCTATCTTCAATACCTGAAGATATGGGGATGTACAGCTTTTGTCAAAAAGAAGCAAAAGGACAAACTCGAGGAACGCTCAGTACTGTGTAAGTTTGTGGGATACCCAAAGAACTCCAGGGGGTATATTTTCTATTACGCAGAGGAACAAAAGGTTTTTGTTTCTTGTCATGCCCACTTTCTGGAACATCAGTTTTTAGAAAAAGAAGCAAGTAGGAGCGCAATAGAGCTGGAAGAAATTCTAGAACCACAAGCTATTACTGAAAGCTTGGTAGAACCAGAAGGTTCAAAAGAACATGACATTCCCGCACTGCCCCGCAGGAGTAGTAGGCTTTTTCATCCACCTGAGAGATACTACGGTTTTCTCATAGACGGGGATAGAGAGGATTGCATCATTGATAATGATGAGCCGACTAGCTTCCAGCAGGCCATTCAGAGCACTGACTCGGTAAGATGGGTAGATGCAATGCGGACCGAAATGGAGTCCATGTACACAAACAAAGTATGGACTTTGGACATTGCTCCGGAAGGGGCAAAACCCGTAGGCTGCAAATGGATCTTCAAAAGGAAGATTGGTGTAGATGGACAGGTTGAGACCTATAAGGCTAGACATGCTGCAAAGGGTTTCCGTCAAAGACCTGGTTTGGACCATGACGAAACCTTTTCTCTCGTGGCTATGCTCAAATCCATTCGGATCCTTCATTCCATTGCTGCCTTCCACGATTATGAGATTTGGCAGATGGACGTAAAAACCACTTTTCTAAATGGAAATTTAGAGGAGTGTGTCTATATGGACCAGCTAGAGGGTTTCATTCAGAGTGGGAGCAGCGGGAAAGTGTGCAAGTTGCTTAAGTCCATTTATGGACTGAATCAGGCATCGCGGAGTTGGAACATCTGTTTTGATGAGGCGGTCAAAGAATTTGACTTTATAAAAAATCCAAATGAACCGTGCATTTATAGTAAGATTGTAGCACGAACTGTTGTATTCCTCGTCTTGTACGTGGATGAAATTCTCTTGATAGGAAATGACATTCCTATGCTACAATCTGTCAAAGGGTTCTTGTCACACAGGTTCTCCATGAAAGACCTGGGTGATGCCTCTTACATTCTGGGGATCCGGATCTATCGTGATAGATCTAAATGGATGTTGGGACTCTCGCAGTCCACGTACATCGACACCGTACTGAAAAGGTTCAGTATGGAAGATTCTAAGCGTGGTAATTTAACGGCTTGTCACGGAATCACCCTCTCCAAAGAGATGTCTCCCAAGACCGAATTGGAGAGGGGTCGCATATCTATTATACCCTACGCTTCTGCGGTAGGCTCTATAATGTATGCAATGTTGTGCACCAGACCAGATGTAGCTTATGCACTGAGTGTGGTAAGCCGGTATCAGTCAAACCCTAGGGAGAAGCACTGGATAGTAGTAGACTAAGTATATGTTCTAGGTTTACGGAGGAAAAGACCTCCAGATCGAGGCCTTTGCTGACTCCAGCTTCCAAAGTGATGTTCCCCTCCGAACGGCGGCCTGGACTTTCGCGTCCGTGCCTGAGGTTCGGGGCAGATGCTATTTGGTTTTATCCGTTTATCTCTCCGAAGATGCCAAGTTGATTTATGGCACCGTGTATCGGAGGTTTAGACGGATGCGGCCGATGTAGCAAACTTCGTCAGATTCCCCCTCAGGGTGAGGGGTTTTTTATTGTGGGGACGCTCTTCCCTGCAGGCGCAAGCCCCTGCAGTTAATTACGCTACCGCATCGCGGTAACAACTTTCTCCTTCTCCAGAATTTCACTTTGTGTCGTGTGTGTTTGTTTTGTTTGTGGTTGCCCGTGGATTGTATACGGAGACTGAGTAATGCCGTCGCCCGTAGGACTTGGATTAGACCAAATCCGTATTTACTTAGATTTGGGTTTGGTGTTTTCAGTTTAAGGATGCATTAGTCGCGTTGCGGCTAAGATCAACTTAAACGTTCGTTAAGGATACGTTAGTCCTGTTTTAGACTAAGATCAACTTAACGTAATGATTAATTTAATGTATGGCCATCGGGACTCGTCACCTCTCTGACGTCGTTGAAGGATTACAACGACATGTATCAGAGGAGCTCGGAGATGTACCCTCAAACCAGAGTTGATTGGGAGTTTTATAATCCATTTGAATGTTTAAGGATACGTTAGCCGTGTTTGGGGCTAAGATCAACTTAAACGGGACCGTTTAGATCCGGCAAAAGAGCGTTTGGAGGCTCCATTGTTCTAGTTTAGGGACGTAGTGGTCCGATATTAGTTTAGGGACGTTTCGGTCCAATGTTAGTTTATGGACGTTTCGGTCCAATGTTAGTTTATGGACGTTTCGGTCCATTATTAGTTTAGGGACGTTTCGGTCCAATGTTAGTTTAGGGACGTTTCGGTCCACTATTAGGTGTGTGGCCGTTGGGACCCGTCACCTCTTTGACGTCGTTGAGGAATTACAACGATGAATGTCAAAGGAGTTCGGAGATGTACCCTCGAACCGGTGGTGAATTGATTCAGGAGAACCATTTTGCTCAATCAATTTGATTTAAAGACTTACGGCCAAAATTGGGCTAAGTCCAGTTGAAAATGTTCAACACCCTTATTTATTTTTGGTCTATTAGACCTGTGCTAGGGCTTTGCCCCCCACTTAAATAATGCATTGCATTACTTCAGGTCATTTATGCCTATTTTGACTGGGGTCTGCCCTTTTTATTATGATGCAGATCATTTGTTTTGGTCCATTGGACCTTTTCAGTTGGGCACTGCACAGCATTTTATTTATTAGGCCTGTTAAGCCTTTTAATTGGGCCTGGCCCTTCAGGAAGTGAAATGCCTTGCATTTATCAGACGCTTTGCGTCTATTACTGAGCGCAAGCGCTTGTGATGAAGACACGTGTCATGCGCTGGCGAGCGCAAGCGCACTAGCTCATTGCGCTGCGCTATTGCGCTGGCGACACGTGGCGCGCTCTCAGCGAGTTGCGCCAATTCTAGAGAGCAAAGCTCTATCTTAAAGGCGTTTAGCGCAAACGGTTCTATAGCCGACACGTGGCGCTCTCTTAAGAGCGCAACGGCGCAGTTTGGAAGTGCAAAGCACTAAGAATCTTTTAGATTCAAGAAGGGAAGTGCAAAGCACTGTTTAATTTCTTGATCTAAATTAGATCAAAGAAAAATAAGATTTTCTTTGTTTGAAGAACCAGAGGTTCATAAAAGTGCCAAGCACTATTATTATTATTATTTTTTTATTTTTATTGTTTTTAAAGAACCGGAGGTTCACAAGAAGTGCAAAGCACTGTTTATTATGTAGAGATCATTGATCTTGTTTTTAGATCCATGATCTATTAGAAGGAATTTCTTCTAATTCATGAAGGTTCTTTACCTTTTTCTTGAAATCTTCTCAGAATTCTCTCTGTTTAAAGTTCTTGAGTTTTCAAGAAAATTTTTCATGCCTTTGAATTGAGGCTTAGGGTCCTTTTTATAGTGCTCACAAATTAGTTAAATTTGTTAAAGAGATCATTCTCTGAGTGATCTGGGGAATTTTCCCCACCGTTGGATCTTTAATCCAAGGGCTTCTGCTTTGCAGAAGAAAATCTTCTTGTTTTAACAAGAACAGAAAAGATTTCTTAAAATCTTAATTTAGTTTGGCGCAGATGCCCCAGCGCGTGACACGTGTCGCGCAGCGCATCTGCGCTGACACGTGTCACGCAGCGTAGAGCGCAGCGCACCTGCGCTAGTGCATCTGCGCTGACACGTGTCGCGCAGCGCAGAGCGCAGCGCCACTGCGCTAGCGCATCTGCGCTGACACGTGTCGCGCAGCGCAGAGCGCAGCGCAACTGAAGCGTTGCTTCAGACAAATAGAGCTCTGCTCTGATTGGGCGCGCCTTCTTGGGCTTTGCGCTGACGTATTAGCGCCTGACGCGTGGCGCGTTGCGCCCAAGACTTGAAGCGTTGCTTCAAAATTTTGAATTTTGAAATTGAACAGAGCTTTGCTCTGATTGGGCGAAACAAATGCCCCCCCCACCGTTGCGCTCACGTGGCGCATACGTGAGTGCAGCGGTGGCAACCCCCCTGACCGTTAGATCAAGGGGGTGAGCTCAAGAGGCGCAAACGCCTTATAAATAGGGCCTCTGGCCCTTAGAAAACTCTCCACCATTTTCTAGATTTAGATTTTCAGAGCTCTGCTCTTGCTTAAGAATTTCAGAGTTTTGCTCTTGCTTTCAGAACTCTAGAGCTTTGCTCTCATTTCCCAAAGTTTAGAAAACTTTAGGTAATAATTAATTTTAAATCAATTTTAACCAACAGAGCTTTGCCCTCATAGATCTTTTGATCTAAAGAAATTCCCTTTGGGGTTTCATCAGCAGAGCTTTGCTCTCACAAATCCATAGATCTACAGAGATCTCGTTCATGGGTTCTAACCCTTGAACAGAGCTTTGCTCTTGAATCAAATGTAGATCTTTTAGATCTGAAAAATGAAGAAAATTTTTTATAAGTTTTTCATAGATTTTTCGGGATTCCAGAAATTTTAATTTTAAATTTCTTTTCAAAAATTTTCTCTTTGATGGGAAATTACAGAGCTAAGTTCTCTTTATAGAATTTTATTCTTTTGAGACTAGAATTTGACAAGTGTCATTCTGTGACAGAGCTTTGCTCTGAAAGAGGAGATTTTCTCCTTGTCTCTAGGGATTCTTCCCCCTTTTCAAAATGGGAATGTCTCCTCGGGGGCCAACTGACAATCTCATCCAATGATGAGTTCGTCTTATTAATTGACGTATTGTCATTTAGATTTTGTGGGTCCCTCTTTGGTCTCCTACTCACTGCACTGTGGTGCGGTGTAATTAATTAATTTTGATTTTTTTATTTAATTAATGCATTTTCTTTTTTTTTTTAATGCCAAACGTTGGGATTACGACACTAACGGCTACATTGTTCTTTTGCAGCGATCATGTCTGAAGACACTTCATTCCCGTTCGTCCGCTCGGAGGAGGGATTTCCCGAGGCGCCCTTGGACCGTGAAGCCCTAACCATGATTAGAGAGTACGACCCTGAGTACAAGAAACTCCACCTTTGGGGGTCTTGGTATAACCAGATTATTATGGGTCGCCGCAGCTTCACTTGCGCGGTGCCGTCAGAACCTATCACGGCGATTCACTTGCAGGGTTCCTAGGCACACTAGTGAGGTCTCCCAAGCCATCAACCATGGCAATTTCAAAAATTATGGTGCCTACAAACCCTAAAGTACGGATCGTTTGCTAGATGTCTAGGCGAACAAGCTAACTAGTTAACTCTTAACTAAAAGATACGGAAATACAACCTTTGTAGATCCGGTGCTCCACCTCCACGGCTCCGCAACGAGGTCCTCTCCGCTGTCCAAATCAAATCCGGGCTCTAGGATCGGCTTCGTCGGAGAATGGGCAAGCTAGGTCGTCGATGTCCATGCCGAAGATGATCTACGTCGAAGCATCGATGAATCAAGCTCCACCTTCACCAAACCGAGAAAAGTTGTGAAGGAAACACACTCTACTACTTGGCAAGAGGTAGAGGATGAAGAAATAGGAAGTGGGTAGACTTTAGAATTGGATTTCTCACTCATTTCCAACAATCACCATTGATGGACCTTGCTTTTCTTCACTTGAAGAATGAAGAAGAAGATGAGCATAGAATTATGATAAGATAAAAGAAAATGAAAAGAAAATGAATTCTTATCATAATATTAACTTGAGTTAAGTGTAGAGAATGAATCATGGTTAGTGGGAATGGTTAGGGTTAAGGATGAGATAAGGATGGTTGACTTGAACAAAGCTTCATGAAGCTTCAACTAAAGAACAAAAGAAGCCACCATTCTTTTTCTCATTTTCTTATATTCATTTATCAAAAATAAATGGATAATTAAATAAGATAAATGAATAATAAATAATAAACCCTAACCATTTCATTAACCAAGGTTTAATCTTTACACTTGAACCCTAGCATGACTTGTATCATCAAACATGATACAAACAAGTGCACAAAAACATATCGCATATGCAATGCGCACGAAGCAAGTGAGAAAATCCGTCTAAAGTGAACCGATACTAGTTAATGCAAAGTAATATATCAAATATATAATTATACATTAAATCATTAAATCAATACTTGATTCAATGATCCGGTCATGCGCACATAACCGACTGGTATCATTAGTAACATCTTATCGAATCAACACTTGATCCGATAACCCGGCTATATCGCATATAACCGATCAATGTCACATCGCGAGAATCAAATACAGTATCACATACTCGTATTATTCTCGGTCCCGCACATATCTCATATGCGCTCCTATTTCGTTTCCCTTGAGCCAGGAAACCTCTGTGTAGGACTCTAAAGACTCGTCAATACGCCGGCAGCGGATGATGATCATATCAAACATCCACAAGCCGCAAGCGGTCTGCTAAACGTAACGGCCACCCGGGTATTGAGCGATCTGAAGATCGACGAGCAAGCCCGCTCACACTCCAGTGAATCCGACCAGTAACACTACCGTACAGTCCGGTCTGATCGTCTGATATGTCGCATATCTCGCCTAGGGGTGGTAAACGTCAGACCCCAATAGCTCGATAAGTCGTGTCGATATGAGGCTCATAACGGGTCGAGAAACTACTGGTAACACTTACCAGCAATTCTCTGAGCAGCCCTGGCCAGGGACTTCCTGTTATAGCCAATCGAACACAGCGCAACATCAACCCCCATATACCGGGAGAGACGAATCCCCTCCTATCGCTCATTGCCTCCATGTGACTCGGGACTGTACCCAAAAACCACCGTTTTGCACGCCCTCTTGGACGTGGTAAGATGGAAATCAAAGCACAGTGGGAACCACACAAGACTCTATGACGATCTCGGGTCAACAGACTACTCTGTACCAGTGTCACCAGAGAACTGCCATCTGACGTGAGGTATAATACCATCTGGGAGTTCTCGGCGAGTCCGTCCAGTGTACCCAGTCTCTACTGAGCACCCGTATATCATCTCTGATGTCAAACACCGATGGATATGGGATCATCCATCGCCCATCTGTATGGGTCGAGAAGGTATACGCTAGTCTACTCTGGTATATCGATGCCCCGTCTCGATACACCCTCGACTAGGGACTTTGAAGGATGTACTTATAGACTACCATGTCCCCACTAGTATGATCCGCATCATAGTCTAGGTAGTCAAGCACAGATCCTAAGGGCTTTACCAACATGTAACAGAGAGACAATCAGCATACACGTTAAGGTAAAGTGTAACCAGATAGCATACTATCATGTCGAGCAAGAAAGTCCTCCCTATATATGTCCCAGCATCCACTACAATATACATCCTATGTACAGTAATGGCCTCTAGGGCATACATATAACTAACAATCTCCCACTTGCACTAGGGCCATCTGTAGCAGTGGTTGCAGTATCTCATACTCAACCATCCCATAAAAGTCTCTCTCTGGGAACAGGCCTTTGTGAGTGGATCCGCTGTGTTGTCCTCTGAGTCTACTCTCCTAACCTCGATCACCCTGGAGATCAACCATCTCCATGATCAGGCGATGCTGCCTTAGAATAAGTCTGGATCACTGATGGGACCGGCGTTCCTTGGCATAAGCCACAACTCCATTGTCTCACAATGGTAGGAACCTAGTTCATCTCATGAACCAATATTACACCCAAACAACTTCTTTGGTAGCATCTTAAGTAGCGATGTATCCTGCCTTATCGTCTAGTATGTCACGGTATCTAGTTTGGAACTCTTCCAACATACCGTCCCTTTACTGAGGGTAAAGACAATGCCTGCGACTGACATTCAGTCGTCTTTATCACCCTGGAACACTTCCAGTGATTCTCCTCAGGATCGGTTGATACCGTCTCACTACATCTAGTGAGAATTCTAACATCCATTTAGATCTATCTCATAGATCCAAAATCCAGGATTTAGTAGGTATCACTTTGATCCTTTACGGAGAATCTTTGTGATAAGCGGAGATTGATCGAGCGTAGCATAGGAAACTTCTTCCCTATCAAGAGTATGTCATCCACGTACTCTACGAGGATCGTCATCATACTCCCTACTACCTTTTGTTTATACAAGGTTCATCTACCATTTTGATGATGTCAAACTCTTTGACTAATCCATCAAAACAGATGTTCCAACTCCGCGATGCCTGCTTTATCCTATAAAGCATCTTGCACACGTTTCCGCTGCTCCCACTGTCTACGAAGCCCTCTGGCTGTGTACTTATAGACGCTCTCTTCTAAAACATCATTTAGAAAAGCTGTCATGACACCCAACCACCAGATATCGTAGTTATGGTATGGAGCCGTGGTAAGTAGGATCTGGATGGACTTAAGCATAGGCACTGGAAAAGGTTTCATCATTATCCACGCCTGGTCAATGAAGAAAACCTTTAACAAGTCTAGCTTTGAAAGTCTCAACTTTTCCATCTACACCAAGTAATCTTCTCAAGATATACTTGCTCCTGATGGGGATTTAACCCTTCAGATATAGCAACCAAAGTCCATACTTTGTTGGTGTAAAAGGATTCCATCTCAGATCGCTAAACATCCAGCCATTCTCACAAAGTCCTACTCCTGATGGCCAGCTGGAAACTAGTTGGGTCATCATCTCATGATGCAATCCTCGCTCCCACTGTCATAGAGAAAACAAAGTAACTCTCAGGTGGGTGAGGAACCCTACT
Organism: Agapanthus africanus; assembly: GCA_030015575.1. Classification (NCBI taxonomy): domain Eukaryota; kingdom Viridiplantae; phylum Streptophyta; class Magnoliopsida; order Asparagales; family Amaryllidaceae; genus Agapanthus; species Agapanthus africanus. Next base: position 291,979,974 of record CM057340.1, read on the forward strand.
AGATCGGCGGAGAGGCTGAGGTTCGTTGGTATCTACTGAATACTTTGGTTCTATCAAATCATCAGCTGTAGTTTGTATAGCTAGAACCTTTCCAGTTCTACATTACAGTCCTTGCCTCGAGTTTGTCCGGATTTTGTTTTTAGACATAGGCCAGACAACCCCAAATCTTAACTAACTTAAGATATGGGCTCTTCCCTTTCCATATCACATATGAAGCGGTAGGCAACTGATTTGATTCGAACCCTACTCAATAGGTATGCAGCTTCTCAAGTGCATAACTCCCAAAAAGGAAATAGGAAACTCAGTAGTACTCATCATAGAGCACACCTTATCATATAGGGTGTATCTGCTCCGCCCCGATATACCATCGTGCTATGGTGTATGCGGAGGAGTAATGCTGAGAGAGAATCTCATTCTCCTTTAGAAAAGTCCAGGATTTCCGTGCTCAAGTATTCTCCTCCTAGATCACATCAAAGGACATAATACTTATACCCTTATATCTGGTTCTCTACTTCTTGCTTATATTCTGTGAATATCTCAAAAGGCTCGGACTCTTGTTTCAACAGGAACATATGTCTGAATCTTGAGAGATTATCAGAGAATGTAATGAAGTATAAAGAACCAGTCCTGGCATGTGTAGACAGGGGACCTTCATACATCAACATGTATCATCCCAAGAGTTTACTAACTCTTTCTCTGTTTCCAGTAAACGGAGCTATGGTCATGTTATCTTTGTGACATGACTGGCGAGTTTCACAAGATGTAAATTCAAACTGATTTAAATATGCATCAATATGTAACTCTAGCTAGTCGGGTCACATTGATATGACCTAGTCTACAATGCCTCAAGAAGGATTCGTTCATTTCTGAACTTTTCCGCTTGTGTGTGTTCCATATACTAAGAACTGTAGTTTAATTTAGAACATCAATGCTTTTAGATATCGTGCCTGAACCGATCAACTTTTGATATAGGAAATGTTCAAAACATTATCCATCAATACAAAATTTTATCGTTTCTTTACTAATAAAGAGACAGATATGATTTTGTACATCAGGTTCGGTATCTAATAACATTCGTTCAGAATCAATGTATTGTAATACAGGGTGACAGTGACCGACAGACTTGGCTGCAACACTTGCCCCGTTTTCTGCCTCATGAAACTTATCATCCGTTCTCAGTTCTCTACCTTTCTGTAGCCCTATGTAACAGATTACATATCTGGGATCCTGATCTGGTATCACATACCCAGGACGCGGAGGATACTGAGAAACAGTTCTTTGTAACGAACACACCCGAAGATGATGCATCAGCATGCACTTTCTTCGTTTGGGCGGCACGGGAATTCTGGTATTCCCCAATTTCCTGCTCTGTCTTATAACAATTATAAGTTGGAGCGGGACCAACGTTCCCCAGCTCAGTATAACAAGCGGGTTCGGTCAATATTCCGTATTATTATCTTGATTAAGGCGTGATATGGTCGCTACCAGGAGAGAGAGAGAAGAAAACACTCAGCGTGCGCTCTGTCAAGAATAGATTGGTTATTATTTTATCTAATCAGGATGGCTCCCACTGCTTTTTATCAAATCTTCCTTCAAACCCTAAAAGGAAAGACTAGCCGGGATTAATTACACACTACAAGTTCGCCAATCTTTCAGCCAGGCCAGTGTCGGTACTTTGAAGGAGGTCCCCCGTGCTTTCGCACGAACCTAATTACTGTAAACCTCGTTTTCCCAGAGGCGTAACGTCGTTAACACCTTTCTAGACACCTACTTGATCGGCTAGTTGTAATGTATAAAACTCTCCCAGGAGTAACTCTTACTCGCAGCGGGTATCGGGATCCAACTATCTCATAGAAGGTATGCAATCTCATTGCAAATTTCAACACTTGAAATTCCCGATAATATTTTTGCCCCTAGCTCGCTATGACCTTGACGGAGGCCAAACAACCCATAGTCCGCTAGTCAAGTTCAACCCGTCATTTCCTGATTGAATTAAACCCACCCGCACGACCCTTGACGGAGGCCAAACAACGCCGTACGAATACCCTAATCCAATCACATCATATGCTAGCAGATAAGCACTAGTTAGCTACCGTACACTACGCCTTGACGGAGGCCAAACAACCGCAGCACGAATACTAACTAGTACGTATCTGAAATGACGGAGGGCTACGACAGGTTTTTCTGAAAACCTATTGCGTAATGAACTTGATATCGTTGTAGGATCGAATGAATTTTGAAATGGAGTGCTTTTGAGGCTTTTCCAGTTTTGCTAAAGGAGTCACTCCCGGTGAAGGGATCGTCGGTCCTTTCCTCGTCGAATGAGGTGCGGGATATATCATATATATCACTGTGCAAAGCAAAAACTCTTAAAAGCAATCAAAAGACAAACCGAGTGTGTAGCATCTGCCAGTTATTGCTAAAGGAGTCACTCCCGGTGAAGGGATCTCGGTCCTTTCCTTATCGAATAAGGTGCAGGATATATCGTATATACCGCTATGCAAAGCAAGAACTGTAGCTACCTGTTTTATTTTGAAATTCGATTCTACAACATCTTAGGTTTATTTTATTTCATTAATCACATTAATGAAGTCCCATCATTTAAGTACCTAAACATCACAGATAGATATGACGTACACTTATGCCATCCGCATTCGCCTCGATGTCCCCTCGTGCACCGTTAGGTTAGGTAACTAACGACAGAGCAGGGCAGGGCTAGCGCGGGTGTAAAACATAAGTAACGTCTATATAATATATCATATATACTATAAATGTATCTATCACAGAACATCACATGATCACATCACAGATATCGCAGCAGAAGAATCATATGAAATATTGGACATACTAGGACGTCCGTGTTTTCAATACGAGCCAGTATAAAACACGGATTCCACGGTCGTGATGAATAGCCAAACCCACACCCCTAGACCCCTACGAGAGCGGCAAGCAACCCTACCAATTCTAGGGTTAGGAGACCCGGACTCGACTCCTCGAGTTGGTCTCCCACTGGACCCCAGAACCCGGTTACTTGTGCCCTCCTCCTTGGGTCTATCCTAGTGCGGAAAAGTAAATAATATACAACAGGCGACAACTCCCGCAACCTGGAAGCGCCCCAATAAAAGAATATTACATACAAGTTTTTACATGAATGAAAATGAAAAACACTCATCTCACATAAAAACCCCCGGCTATTCAAACACGACGATCCAATATAACATATCCAGCAACACATAACATCACATGTCATCAACGTAAGTAAATATGTCCATCCCAATTGTCGTTGACATATAGCAACGAAACCGGCGATATCACATATTACACTTACGGTCACAGAAAAGAAAGTGTAAAACTACAACAGTTGGAATCCGCAACCTCCTCAGACATCGCATGCCTGACCAAATGAATTACTTAGACATCGCATGCCTAACAATTATAAACCCCGCATTTTAGTCTCAAAATCGGAAACACTTTTCAATATCAAGTCGGGCAATTCAACAGGATTCCCGACATCCTGATAGAATGCTCGTCGCAAACTTCAGTAGACGGCCGCACCCCTCACGCCGTCGACGAAGTGCACCAAGGCGGAACACCGCTACCGCGAGCACCCGAACGGATGCTTTCGGCGACGGGGTTCTCCTACAGTCACTTGGTCGGGGCTATGGAGTGAGGCTGTCTATTAAGTTTACCCGGCGAGTATCCGCGTACGCTACGTGATTGCGACGGACTTTTGATCACATCAAAATTCCGTGGCAACCGATCAAGTGAGACTAAATTGCTACGTTTATAACATTCATTTAGTTATCATATAACTTATTGTGAATTCCAATTATTGTATCCCATTCCAGATAAACAGAAAATGTTAAACTTTCCGATCAAACTATCGAACACCCAAGTTTTCCCGATACAGATCAACACATGAAACAAGTCTAACAACATTCAGTTCGTGTCTCAGTACCAACGGTCCAGCCGTAGAAGGGTCAAGCCAACGCCTCACATGTGGCATGCCGTACTGCCCCAAACCCGAAGGTTCAAAGGGGAGTTCAAGACGGTCACATAATCGAGTTAAGGTTTGTGTCTTCTAGAGGGACCATCGCGTTACTTGCACTACTTAGAACGTCGTTAAACTACGGAAAAATCCAACACTTGGAAATTTCCCGACAGGGGAAAAATTGGGTATTTATATCCGGTCGAACTTTTTAACATATTCTAAAATTTATCCGGAAAGCCAACAGACAAAATTTGATTCCCCGATCGAAACACCGAATCCCCAAATCAACTCAGAAAAATTCAACTCTGGAAAAAATATTAAAAATTCCCAGAAACACCAGCACAGCACAATAAGAATTACTGTAGAAAGTTTGATGCCATAAACGATAAAATGGCCGCGCTTGCGCCGCACGAGCCAAGCTCGTGCCGCGGAAGCGCGGCGCACTGTTGGAATTGGGTGCACGAATTTTACAGTATTTCTTATAATTGCCTGCTGATTTTTCTGAATATTTTTAATGTTGAAAAATCCCAGATTTTAAAAATTGTACAAAGAGCAATTTTCCGGGTAGGGTTTCGGTTCGATCGGACTTCAAATCGCGTCTACGCTTCGCCTAAGGCTCCAGCTAGGCTCTGATACCACTGCAGGGTTCCTAGGCACACTAGTGAGGTCTCCCAAGCCATCAACCATGGCAATTTCAAAAATTATGGTGCCTACAAACCCTAAAGTACGGATCGTTTGCTAGATGTCTAGGCGAACAAGCTAACTAGTTAACTCTTAACTAAAAGATACGGAAATACAACCTTTGTAGATCCGGTGCTCCACCTCCACGGCTCCGCAACGAGGTCCTCTCTGCTGTCCAAATCAAATCCGGGCTCTAGGATCGGCTTCGTCGGAGAATGGGCAAGCTAGGTCGTCGATGTCCATTCCGAAGATGATCTACGTCGAAGCATCGATGAATCAAGCTCCACCTTCACCAAACCGAGAAAAGTTGTGAAGGAAACACACTTTACTACTTGGCAAGAGGTAGAGGATGAAGAAATAGGAAGTGGGTAGACTTTAGAATTGGATTTCTCACTCATTTCCAACAATCACCATTGATGGACCTTGCTTTTCTTCACTTGAAGAATGAAGAAGAAGATGAGCATAGAATTATGATAAGATAAAAGAAAATGAAAAGAAAATGAATTCTTATCATAATATTAACTTGAGTTAAGTGTAGAGAATGAATCATGGTTAGTGGGAATGGTTAGGGTTAAGGATGAGATAAGGATGGTTGACTTGAACAAAGCTTCATGAAGCTTCAACTAAAGAACAAAAGAAGCCACCATTCTTTTTCTCATTTTCTTATATTCATTTATCAAAAATAAATGGATAATTAAATAAGATAAATGAATAATAAATAATAAACCCTAACCATTTCATTAACCAAGGTTTAATCTTTACACTTGAACCCTAGCATGACTTGTATCATCAAACATGATACAAACAAGTGCACAAAAACATATCGCATATGCAATGCGCACGAAGCAAGTGAGAAAATCCGTCTAAAGTGAACCGATACTAGTTAATGCAAAGTAATATATCAAATATATAATTATACATTAAATCATTAAATCAATACTTGATTCAATGATCCGGTCATGTGCACATAACCGACTGGTATCATTAGTAACATCTTATTGAATCAACACTTGATCCGATAACCCGGCTATATCGCATATAACCGATCAATGTCACATCGCGAGAATCAAATACAGTATCACATACTCGTATTATTCTCGGTCCCGCACATATCTCATATGCGCTCCTATTTCGTTTCGCTTGAGCCAGGAAACCTCTGTGTAGGACTCTAAAGACTCGTCAATACGCCGGCAGCGGATGATGATCATATCAAACATCCACAAGCCGCAAGCGGTCTGCTAAACGTAACGGCCACCCGGGTATTGAGCGATCTGAAGATCGACGAGCAAGCCCGCTCACACTCCAGTGAATCCGACCAGTAACACTACCGTACAGTCCGGTCTGATCGTCTGATATGTCGCATATCTCGCCTAGGGGTGGTAAACGTCAGACCCCAATAGCTCGATAAGTCGTGTCGATATGAGGCTCATAACGGGTCGAGAAACTACTGGTAACACTTACCAGCAATTCTCTGAGCAGCCCTGGCCAGGGACTTCCTGTTATAGCCAATCGAACACAGCGCAACATCAACCCCCATATACCGGGAGAGACGAATCCCCTCCTATCGCTCATTGCCTCCATGTGACTCGGGACTGTACCCAAAAACCACCATTTTGCACGCCCTCTTGGACGTGGTAAGATGGAAATCAAAGCACAGTGGGAACCACACAAGACTCTATGACGATCTCGGGTCAACAGACTACTCTGTACCAGTGTCACCAGAGAACTGCCATCTGACGTGAGGTATAATACCATCTGGGAGTTCTCGGCGAGTCCGTCCAGTGTACCCAGTCTCTACTGAGCACCCGTATATCATCTCTGATGTCAAACACCGATGGATATGGGATCATCCATCGCCCATCTGTATGGGTCGAGAAGGTATACGCTAGTCTACTCTGGTATATCGATGCCCCGTCTCGATACACCCTCGACTAGGGACTTTGAAGGATGTACTTATAGACTACCATGTCCCCACTAGTATGATCCGCATCATAGTCTAGGTAGTCAAGCACAGATCCTAAGGGCTTTACCAACATGTAACAGAGAGACAATCAGCATACACGTTAAGGTAAAGGGTAACCAGATAGCATACTATCATGTCGAGCAAGAAAGTCCTCCCTATATATGTCCCAACATCCACTACAATATACATCCTATGTACAGTAATGGCCTCTAGGGCATACATATAACTAACATCACTACGCTAACCCACCTCCAGTGCAGTATGCCGTGGAGATGATAGACTGGACCGCGAACAGCTTTCTTCATCCCGCTATGGATGCGGTCCCGGTTCAGCGTCCTTTGGTTTTGGATATTCTAGGACGTCGTATCTGTCAGGGAGAAGCGCGACCCTGGGGGCAATCATATAACCTTGGTTTGATTCCCCGCCACCCAATTGGCTATCTGCCGTAGGCCCGATACATCCTGTCGACGAGGAAGTCGCAGTTGATAAGACTAGGACTGTACACCGCGGTCTACGTCTCTCTTTTCCAATATCCTACGCTCCCCACTTGGTGGTTCAAGGCTTTCTTGGAGCAATGGAATATTCCCACCCACACTTTCCTTGCCATGGATCGGGAAGTGTCCATTTCTTTGGAGGAATTCACGGAGGTATCCGGCCTACCAGTCATGGGGGAACACTATGAAGAGCTGCTCCCGACAGATGAGTACGTCTTCGGTGCTAAGCCGATGGTAAGGGGGATTACATCGGAAAATACCGTTCAACACCAATTCCCGTGCCTGATCAAGGTGTTGAACATCTACGAGTCCCTTTTCATCGAACACGGGAGCCGAGGAGTTAATTTTGAGGACTTCATTGCTCGCTTCCTCCGTCCTAGCGTCATTTCGCCAGGAGCCATCAAATCTGCTATTCTGGATGATCCTTTTGGTCTAGGTTTGGCTAACCTGCCGACGAAGGAGATAGACCAAAAGGCTTTCTTCCTCCCAGACTTCCCTACCATATCTTTCGCGGAAATTGCAGTCCCTGGGATGGATGAGGAGGCCTTTTTCTTAGGATTTCTTGGGCTGTGGCTGAGTTGGTTCGCGATCCCAATGCATTCTCATCGCATGCGGCCCTCTGTCTTTTATCCAGCCCACCGCATGGTCATTAGGGTAAAGGTGGCCGTGGGGATTGCCGGTCTGGCGCACCTATATCATGGCCTCAGCCGAGCAGCGGATGCCAATGAGCCCGGGGTACTGCACGTGGTCTTCCCGATGCACTACTTTGCATCGTGGCTCGAGCTACACACGGCGGGTGTCTTTGGTATGCATAAAAGGCCTTCATTCTTTGACAAGTACGGTTTTCCTCGCATTTTACATCTGATTGGCTCATCAATCGTGACCCCTTCACCACGGGACGCCAGGGGTTTACTGCTTCGCCCTCACACCGTTGGAGTCGGAATTTCCTTTATTGATAAGGTATTAACCATTGGGAAGGCGTCCACCACTGCGGTGCGACCATTACAGGACTCCTTCAAGGATGGAGCTTCAGTGTTGACGGCCCGGGAGATCCTCCATTTGTATTCTATTAGACCGGGTTTCCTAGTCTTCAGGCAGGGCGGTGCAGCAGTCTTTATGAGATATAACCCGCATCGTTTTGCCCGACAACTGGGTTACGATCAAGGGGTACCCTTAGAAGCTTTCTTACTAGAACCTGCTGTAAATGAAGAAGGGATGGAGAACGCGTTACACCATTTCATGCGCCTGAACACGGGTTCTCGCTTTTTTATTAGCACGCCGGTCTGTGCTCCACGACTCCTTAACGTATATAAAGAGTGGTACAATCATGCGACGGGGGCTGTTATAAAGGAAGAGAGGCGAGTGTTGATCGACCGTAAAGAAGTACCCCCCGGTACCAATCGTAACGCTCCCTTAGCGCCAAGGATCCTGGTGGTCCCTCCTCTAAAAGATGTTGGGGGCAGACCATCACGTGCGCAAAGTCCTCCATGTGAGCTGACGCTCCCCGATATCACAGACGCACCTCCCGCACCCTGTGCTCCAGTGGAGGCAGTGGTTGTACCCTCGCCAGAGTCTGGCGTGGGTGCGGACATCGGGACTCGTCGTCCCAAAGCAGCTGCTAAGCGGAAGTCGATCCCCCGCGAGCCTAGGGTCGGGGGTCAAAAGAAAAAGAAGAAGTCACTCTTCGCTGCGGATGTCGTGTTCGGCCAGGAACCTCATGCCCCTCATGCTGAAGGTCTGCTCGAATATGGGACTAACGCAGGGTTGGTGATGCCGCCGCCGGATGATACAGACTTGGAGGCTGCTCTCAGAGCTTCGGCATGGTTGGTGAAGCGTGACGCGTGGCTGGCTAAGCTTGCGCAATCAGGTAACTACTAGTCGCCTTTTCTTTATTGCAACATATCCTCTTCATTATTTTTGACTAACGCTTTTCTTTCTTTTCTTTCAACAGGCATCACTGATGAAGAAGCCATTGCTGCTTCTCTGAGGACTTTTCAGGAGGAGGAACGTCTTAGGGCATCTATGGGCCTTAGTAAGTTTCAACTCATCAAGTTTTTCATTTTCCTTGTGTTATGGTCGATCTAACCCTTCCATTTTAGTTACAGGAACCTCAATGCCGTTCCCTTCTAGCGACGCAGATGTTGTACCAGCTGCCGACGTTCCTGCTTCTTCTGGGCCACCGCAGGAGGTTCGTCTTGGAGAGCCGATGAGAGGTGCCTTAAAGGCTCTGGAGGCATCCCTGAATGAAGACGATGATGCCTTGAAGGAGGCATCACAGAGGTCCCTCATGACCGCTCGGGAGGAGAGGAAGCGGTTGAGGCGTGAGGCGAAGGCGCGCAGGGCTGCCTTGGCTATGGGGGCGGGCCCCAGCACTGCCCCTCGAGCTGATATTCCCTCTGAAGAGGCCCCTGTCGCCCTATCCACTGCCCGCAGAGAGGTGGCGCGAGCAGTTCGGAGCGGAAACGGTAAATCCGCTTCAGGTAATATTTCTCTCAGAGTTTTTGTTATAAGGACTTTAATGTCATTGGTCCTTATATCTCTTATCTTTGCAGGGCCAAGTTCGATCGAGGGGGAGGCGGAAGCCATTGATCCCAAAGAAATAGAGGAAGCGGTACTTGCCGAACTCGAGCCGACAGTGGGCAACGTCGTTATGGCTTTGGAGCCTGAGGTGGAGGTTGAGGGGCCTGCCGCCGAGAAGGTCATTGATGCCGAACCTGGAGCAGTGGCAGATGATATGATCATTATAACTGAGTCCAAGGTGGTGGCGGCTGAGGCGCTCGAGGTCGGCGGTCCCTTGGTGACGATAGACGATACAACCACAGCTACTGAACCTGAGAGAGTAGTGGGTGAGGTGGCCATGATTTCCGAGGACGAGCCAACCGCTCCCTCTCTGGAATCTGGCAATACTCCAATCATAGCTCTTCCCGTCTATGGCCCTCCGCCGTCTCCAGGTCTTGCTAGCACGACGACGATCCCCATCGAGTCAGGTGACGAGGCTACGGGCGGTGGTCTCATGTCGGTAGAGGAGGGAGTCGCCTCCGTTTCAGCCGGGAGCTCCTCAGGTAAACCCCAAGTGACTGCCTTTCTTAATTTTACAATCTTTTCTGACAAGTTCAGTTTTTCGTAATGCAGGTGCAGCTAGTGCTGATGCCCCACTGCTTGAAGGAGCGCCTTCAACGACTGCCTTGGCGATGGTCACCTCCCAACCTTCTCTTACTCCTTCGAAGATGTTGGAAGGTATGGGTTTATAACTTATTAATCCTTTCTTTCAGATATACAGTTTATGTACTGAAGTCACACCGTTGTATCTTTCAGGAGTGCTTTTTGATCATCTCTATCAAGTGTTGCTCCCACACTTCTCCTTCCCATCTGAATTCGCCTCCCCGTCGGGTGGCGCTGGTGAGTACTGTTCCCGATTGGTAGCTTTGTCTTTTTAGCGGTAGAATTATTTCCAACTCTCTCTTATTCTGACTGCAGCGTTGCAAATCGAAGGGGGAGCAGAAAGATCGGCTGCGCCACCAGCCCTTCCGGCCTTGCCACCTGTTTCCACCGGTATAGTAAACCATCTTATCAATGACTTCCTTCGTATCCATTGAATCATCATCTAATCGCCTTTCGTCTTTTTCCAGCTGTCGTTCCAGTCTCGATATCTTTTGAGTCTCGCATTACAATACCGGGCGGCCCTTCCCAGCGACGCCCGTCCTCAAAAGGTGCCGCGAATAGTTTGCGCACGTTGAGCGACTACATCGAGGAGCTCGACATCGAGGCTCCAGTATCTACCGAGGATTTCGCCACGACGGTTAACCCGATGTTGGCGATATTTGCTACCTTCCATGACGAGGGTACTGTCACCTCTTGGGTTAACTATTGTCGGGAGATCAAGGCTCGCCTTCATCAGCTAGAGTCAATGCGCCTGTCCCCTGAGACTTTGGCCTTGAGCACTCAACGGGGAGCATGGCTCGAGCAAAGCGCTTCTCATTTCCGTCATCTGGAACAAGAAGTGGTTTTGAGGATGAAGGAGTGCCAAGAATCTTCAAGAAACACTGCTCGTCTGCGTGCTGAAGTTGAGACGAACGCCGCTGAGGTAAAGGCCGTCTTCGAGGGTCTTCTGGAGCGCATCTCAAATGGGTTGAAACTGAAGCGGGCACTCGATATTGCCGAGGGTGACATTGCAGGCCATGAGGCTGCTCATTAGGTCGTCAGGGATCAGCTTGCATCCGTCGCACAGCAACGGGCCCAAGTGGAGGCGGAGTTGGCAGTGGTGGCCAATCGGGAAAAAGCATGGAAGGAAGTGTGCGAGCAATTGCTGGATCTGTGCAAGACGCTTCCTTCTCAGTAATTTTCCTTGTATCGTTGGTATTTGTAACATATATGTATATCTTGCATTCTTTGGTATGATGTATCCTAAACTCAATCAATATTTATGAATGAAAGGTGCATATTTTTGTAATGTCTTGTGTCATTTCTCCGTCTTTTCTTTCTTTTATTATCAGTATGCCACCTTAGTAACCATGATTGACCGATGATTAGGACGAGTATCCCGACCTTCTTAAGAAATAACGACGGCTTAGGCCGCAGGTTCAGATCTGTTGCCTAAGACTTTTCAATTCTATGAGCCGTGAGGGTCTCATAGAGGCTTTTCTCCCTACGGATCGAGAGGATCTCATAGGTGGATTTTCTCCTTAGGAATCGTGAGGATTCTTAAGTGTGGTTTTCTCTTATAAGTCGTAAGGATCCTATAAGAGAATTTTTCCCTCTTACGAGTCGAGAGGATTCGTAAGCGGTTGTTTCCCTCCTCGTCGAAATTCGACTTCGGAGAGTGAGACCCGTGAATAGTATGCAAGAGACCATTTTGGATTAACTTGCAGGGCCCCATTGCTCAAGAAGCAGGCTTTTCTATCCTTGCTGTCTGAGACTTCTTCTTACAAATTGGGACGAATCGGGAATTTGCTCGCGGAGAGAGTGATGGCTCTGCGAGTTGACATGAGTTAGGAGGCTCTCATCACGGAGTGTTTGTATTCGTGAGTCGAGGAGTTTGCTAGGGATTATTTGTTTCCCGAGCACCAAGGATTATTTGTTTCCTTGGGGTTTGAAACGAGTCGAGGATTCCCACGGAGGCGCTGGTGGCTCTGCAGGTCGACGCGGATCAGGAGTCTCTCGTCAAGGAGTGTTTGTATCCGTGAGTCGAGGGATTTGCTAGGGATTATTTGTTTTCCAAGCGCCAAGGATTATTTGTTTCCTTGGGATTTGAAACGAGTCGAGGGTTCCCATAGAGGCTCTGGTGGCTCTGCAGGTCGACGCGGATCAGAAGGCTCTCGTCAAGGAGTGTTTATATCCGTGAGTCGAGAAATTTGCTGGGATTATTTGTTTCCCAAGCGCCAAGGATTATTTGTTTCCTTGGGGTTTGAAACGAGTCGAGGGATCCAATAGAGGCTCTGGTGGCTCTGCGGGTCGACGCGGATCAGAAGGCTCTCGTCAAGGAGTGTTTGTATCCGTGAGTCGAGGAATTTTGCTAGGGATTATTTGTTTCCCAAGCGCCAAGGATTATTTGTTTCCTTGGGTTTTGAAACGAGTCGAGGGTTACCACGGGGGCTCTGGTGGCTCTGCAGGTCGACGCGGATAAGAAGGCTCTCATCAAGGAGTGTTTGTATCCGTGAGTCGAGGAATTTTGCTAGGGATTATTTGTTTCCCAAGCGCCAGGGATTATTTGTTTCCTTGGGGTTTGAAACGAGTCAAGGGTTCCCACGGGGGCTCTGGTGGCTCTGCAGGTCGACGCGGATCAGAAGGCTCTCGTCAAGGAGTGTTTGTATCCGTGAGTCGAGGAATTTTGCTAGGGATTATTTGTTTCCCAAGCGCCAAGGATTATTTGTTTCCTTAGGGTTTGAAACGAGTCAAGGGTTCCCACGGGGGCTCTGGTGGCTCTGCAGGTCGACGCGGATCAGAAGGCTCTCGTCAAGGAGTGTTTGTATCCGTGAGTCGAGGAATTTTGCTAGGGATTATTTGTTTCCCAAGCGCCAAGGATTATTTGTTTCCTTGGGGTTTGAAACGAGTCAAGGGTTCCCACGGGGGCTCTGGTGGCTCTGCAGGTCGACGCGGATCAGAAGGCTCTCGTCAAGGAGTGTTTGTATCCGTGAGTCGAAGAATTTTGCTAGGGATTATTTGTTTCCCAAGCACCAAGGATTATTTGTTTCCTTGGGGTTTGAAACGAGTCAAGGGTTCCCACGGGGGCTCTGGTGGCTCTGCAGGTCGACGCGGATCAGAAGGCTCTCGTCAAGGAGTGTTTGTATCCGTGAGTCGAGGAATTTGCTGGGATTATTTGTTTCCCAAGCGCCAAGGATTATTTGTTTCCTTGGGATTTGAAACGAGTCGAGGATTCCCACGGAGGCGCTGGTGGCTCTGCAGGTCGACGCGGATCAGGAGTCTCTCGTCAAGGAGTGTTTGTATCCGTGAGTCGAGGGATTTGCTAGGGATTATTTGTTTCCCAAGCGCCAAGGATTATTTGTTTCCTTAGGGTTTGAAACGAGTCGAGGGTTCCCATAGAGGCTCTGGTGGCTCTGCAGGTCGACGCGGATCAGGAGTCTCTCGTCAAGGAGTGTTTGTATCCGTGAGTCGAGGGATTTGCTAGGAATTATTTGTTTCCCAAGCGCCAAGGATTATTTGTTTCCTTGGGGTTTGAAACGAGTCGAGGATTCCCACGGAGGCGCTGGTGGCTCTGCAGGTCGACGCGGATCAGAAGGCTCTCGTCAAGGAGTGTTTGTATCCGTGAGTCGAGGAATTTTGCTAGGGATTATTTGTTTCCCAAGCGCCAAGGATTATTTGTTTCCTTGGGGTTTGAAACGAGTCGAGGGTTCCCACGGGGGCTCTGGTGGCTCTGCAGGTCGACGCGGATCAGAAGGCTCTCGTCAAGGAGTGTTTGTATCCGTGAGTCGAGGAATTTGCTGGGATTATTTGTTTCCCAAGCGCCAAGGATTATTTGTTTCCTTGGGATTTGAAACGAGTCGAGGATTCCCACGGAGGCGCTGGTGGCTCTGCAGGTCGACGCGGATCAGGAGGCTCTCGTCAAGGAGTGTTTGTATCCGTGAGTCAAGGAATTTGCTGGGATTATTTGTTTCCCAAGTGCCAAGGATTATTTGTTTCCTTGGGGTTTGAAACGAGTCGAGGGTTCCCACGGGGGCTCTGGTGGCTCTGCGGGTCGACGCGGATCAGGAAGCTCTCGTCAGGGAGTGTTTGTATCCGTGAGTCGAGGAATTTGATGAAGATATTGATTTCTTCGAAGTTGGACTGAACTGTCAAGATTTGGCTTCGTCTTCTGGCGGAGCCTGTTGGGAAAGTATGGTTCCCTCTTTGTTTACGCCCTTGGATTGTATACAGGGATCGATGTGATATTAACTGTAGGGCCAAAGTTTTATCATCTTTTTTTTTTATTTTATTTCCGCGATGCTCTATCATTTCAGCTTTTATATCGCGAAGGTCGCGACTGCCTAATCATTTCGGCTATTTCTCGCGGTGCCCAATCATTTCGGCTATTTATTTCATCTTTACTCGCTGCTTTTTATTGCGAGTCGCCCAATCATTTCGGCTATTTTACATGCATACATTTTACTTGCTGCTTTTTTATTGCAAGTTGCCCTATCATTTCAGCTATTTCGTATGCATGAGCGGCCTACTGGCTTTCGCCGTAAACCTGAAATTGGACACCGATTTCGGCATCAGCACCGCTGCAACTGGGATATTACCAGGAGCGAATCATCATTTGCCTCTGTCACTGTCGAACAAAGGTGGCTTAGCGACCAGGGTTAGGGTCATGTCGACTAAGGCTTTGACTTCATGAGCCGTAAGGGTCTCATAAAGGTATTTCTCCCTACAAGTCGTGAGGATCTCGTAGGTGTATTTTCTCCATAGAAATCGTGAGGGTTCCTGAGTGTTTTGTTCCTCTGTAGGTCGCAAGGATCCTACAGGAGGGTTTTCCCCTTGTAAGTCGAGAGGATCTACAAGGGTTGTTTACCATGCAAGCATATCCCTAGTTTCAGATGGGACTTAGTTAGGGAAATGTTTATTCACGCCCGTGGATTGTATACAAGGGTCAATATTGAACCACTTGTAGGGCAATATTGGAAGTTTGTGGGGGTTTGCTTAAGCACGGGTTTAGGTCTTCGTGACTTAAGACTTTCAAATCCTATGAGCCGTGAGGGTCCCATAAGAGAGTTCTCCTTACGAGTCATGAGGATCTCGCAAGTGTATTTTTTCCTTAGGAAACGTGGGGATCCCTAAGTGTGTTGCTCCTTTGTGAGTCGTAAGGATCTCACGCAGGTGGTTCCTCCTTACAAGGTCGAGAGGACTCTATAAGGGTTCTTTAACGAAGTTGCGCCCTTTCGGGTTTTCACAAACATTCGCCGGTAGTCCTGCTGTTTTTACTCACGGAGCCCTTTCGGGTTTTCATCCGTGCCCATTTTGCTTATGGACATACCGTTTTTATTTTATTTTCTTTTTCTCTTTTTTTTTACGAGGTCGCGCCCTTTCGGGTTTTCACGAACACTCGCCGGCAGCCCTGCTGTTTTTACTCACGGAGCCCTTTTCGGGTTTTCATCCGCCCCCTTTTTGCTTATGGAGATACCGTTTTTTTTTTATCTCGTCAGCCTAAAAGATGCTACGGTAGTAGTTTAAAGACGTTTCGGTCTGCTTATTAGTTTAAGGACATTTCGGTCCGCTGTTAGTTTAAGGACTTTTCGGTCCGCTGTTGAGAAGCTGGCTACTGCTTATAAAGTTTGAGCTTATGAAGATAGCGAGCGGACATAGTCGTCGTCATCTATCGTTGACCTAGGCTGTGGCTCATTAAGCGTAGTATTTCTTTAGGAAACGACCGTTTATTGGTCTGAAAGGCCTTTCCCCGTGCATGTCCATGAGTAGATAGGCCCCACCCTGGTAAACTTTATCTATGATGTACGGGCCTTCATAGTTCGGTTCGAATTTTCCCCGCTTGGCGCGATTGGGGATCATAGGCCTTTTGACCACTAGCACGAGTTCGTCTTGGTGGAATGTCCTCGGTCGGGTCAACTTTTCGTATGAGCGCATCATCTTTGCTTTATAGGCTTCCAGATTTTGTTGCGCTATGAGCCTAGTTTCATCAAGGGCGTCAAGCTCCTCAAGCCGAAGGTGGGCGTTTTTTTCGTCCGTTAGCTCGTGATGAACTGCCACTCGTAGAAAGGGTAACTCTATCTCGAGAAGGAGTACTGCTTCCGTACCGAACACCAACGCGTATGGCGTTGTGTTTGTGGCTGTCTTGAACGTAGTTCGATACGCCCAAAGAGCTTCTTGCAGTCTCTCATGCCAGTCTTTCTTATTTCGGGACACTGTTTTCTTTATGATTTTCGTCAAGGTCTTGTTGAAGGCCTCGGCGAGACCGTTAGCTCGTGGATTATAGACTGAGGAATATCTCCAGTCTATGTTATGCTGCTGTGCGAAGCGGCTGATTTTATGACTTCGGTAGGCCGGCCCGTTATCGGAGATGATCCGCCTCGGAGTTCCAAACCGATATATGACGTGCGTTTTGAAGAAATGGAGGATATTCTCCGTCTTCACTTCTCTCAATGGTACTGCTTCTGCCCACTTAGAGAAATAGTCAGTCGTCGCTAGGATGAAACGATGTCCTTTAGACGATGCTGGCTCGATGGGGCCGACTATATCAGTCCCCCACATTTCGAATGGCCAGCTAGCTACCGTTGGATGCAGTGGATTTGGGTGCTGGTGGATGAAGTCCCCATGAATCTGGCATGAGTGACATTGCTTCGCATATTCGATGCAGTCTTGAATCATCGTGGGCCAGTAATAGCCCATCCGTTTGATCTTCAACTTCATCTTTGGACCTGCTTGGTGGGAACCGCAGAGTCCGTCGTGAACCTCTTGGACGACCCTTCTCGCTTCGTCAGGTCCTAGGCATCTCAGCCATAGAGAATCGAATGTCCTCTTGTATAGAGTATCGTTGACGAAGGCGAAAGACAGAGCTCGTTTCACGAGCTGATGTCTTATGGATGCTTCTTCAGGCATTCGGTGGAACTTGAAGTAGTCTATGAAGACTTCTCTCCAGTCTTCGGTCTTCTCATGGTCTTTTATTTGTAGGGTCGCCTGCTCTGTTGCTCCCTTTTCTTTATATGATTCTGGATGTATTTCTGCTGGGGCGAGCACTCGACGGCTTTGTATCATGATTCTAACGTCATCGAGGTTCTCATCAGCCAATTCTTTAGCAAGTTTGGCCAGTGCATCCGCTTTGCTATTTTCTGCGCGCGGTATGCTTTCCAAAGTATAGGAGGGAATTTGGGTTAGCAGTTGTTGCACCTTTTCACCGTATTTTATCAATTCTGGTTTGCATGTTTGGTAATCGCCGTTCACTTGACTGACGACCAGTTGGGAGTCCCCATATATGAGGAGGCTTTCAATTTCCATATCAATGGCGATCTCGAGGCCTGCTATCAAAGCTTCATATTCAGCTTCATTATTCGTTCTCGGCTCTGTTAAGGAGAAGGCGAAGCACATTATTCCTCCTTGTGGAGTCACAAAGATGAGTCCTACCCCCGATTTGATCATTGGCGTACTTTGTTTGTGCTTTTTCATGGAAGATGCTCCATCGAAATAAAGCTCCCAACGGGTATCACCACTGTCGATTGCGTCAAACGCATGTCTGTCTGGCAAATCGCAATTTAAAGGAGAATCGGCAGGTATGGGATGCTCAGCAAGGAAGTCGGCGATGGCCTGGCCTTTTACTGCCCTGAGAGGTTGATATGTTATCGAAAATTCCATCAAGAGCAGGGCCCATTTATCGAGTCGCCCTGTCAATATGGCTTTTGACATTAGATATTTGAGAGGGTCCACTTTTGAAATAAGACGGACTTCGTGCGCCAACGCATAGTGCCTAAGCTTTGTTATTGCGAAGATCAACGCCAGGCAGTGTTTTTCAATGGGAGAGTAGTTGCTTTCTGCCCCCAGCAGAACTCGACTTAAGTAGTAGAGTGCTCTTTCTTTCCCTTGATCGTTCTCTTGTGCCCATAATGCGCCTAAGGAACCTTCGAGGGCGGTTGTATAAAGAATGAGAGGCTTCCCCTTAACCGGAGCAGCCAACACCGGCGGGTTCTGCAGGTATTGCTTGATCTCATCCAATGCGCCTTGGCATTTTTGATCCCAAACGAATGGGGTTCCCTTCTTCATCAGGTGACTATAAGGACGGCACTTTCCTGAAAGGTTGTCTATAAATCGCCGTATGTATGCGAGTTTCCCTTGGAGAGACCGCAGCTGTTTGAGAATCCTCGACGGAGGCATTTCCATGATCGCCTTGATCTTTGATGGATCTATCTCAATACCTCGGTGCCGGACGATGAATCCCAGGAATTTGCCCGAGGAAACTCCGAATGCACACTTGAGCGGGTTCATCTTCAAGTTGTATTGTCGAAGGCGTTGAAACACGGTCTTCAAATGCTCGAGGTGTTCTTCGTATGATTTGCTCTTAACCACGAGATCGTCGATATAGCATTCGACGATTTCATGAATAAGGTCGTCGAAAATCTTTGTCATGGCCCTCTGATAAGTAGCACCGGCGTTCTTTAAACCGAAGGGCATCACTTTATAACAGAATATACCTAGAGGGGTCCTGAAGGCCGTATGCTTCTGATCGTCAGGATGCATTTTTATCTGGTTATACCCCGATGAGCCGTCCATGAAGGAGAAATCTTCATCAGTGGATGTATTGTCTATCATCAGTTCAGTGACTGGCACTGGGAAATCATCCTTCGGGCAAGCTTTATTAAGATCCCGGAAGTCTACGCATATGCGCACTGTCCCATTTTTCTTCATCACTGGGACGATATTGGCTATCCATTCAGGGTACTGAACTTCCTGGATGAAGCCAGAGTCGATTAACATTTTGACTTCGGTATTTATGCTCATCTCAAGCTCGAGTCGCATTCTTCTCGGCGCCTGTTTGACTGGCTTGATTTTCGGGGATATTGCTAGTCTATGTACAGCAACTTCTGGATCTAGTCCCGGCATCTCGGAATAGCTCCATGCGAAGCAATCTTTATGCTGCACAAGGACGTCTTTTAACGCAGCCACCCTCTCTTCAGACAGCAGCTCCCTGACGAATGTCGGTCGCGGATCATTTATTGTCCCCAACTCGATTTTCTTGAGGTTATCTGCAGTAGTATGGATTCCATCTTCCAGCTCTTTTGGTGCTGGTGGAAATTCTGAGATTACCTCATCGCTGCCGTTTTCAAAGCACCAGGGAAGGTCATCCATGTTCTCGGGCTCTTCTTTTAATATTGTTATCACGTGACAAGTACGAATTCGCTTCCAATCCCAATGCAGAACTGGTTCTTCTTTCGTGGCCTTGGGCTCGTGCTTTTGTGGTGGTGCTACCCTCCAGTTGTTAGACAACGCGAATTTGCCAAGCTGATATTGGTCCTCAACCCAATTCTTAAAGGTGAAGCAATCTTCAAGCGGATGCCCTACTACTCGATGGTAAGAGCAATAATTTGGGTTGGAGACTTCGCCTGCTTGCTCAGGGTGTTTAGACTCTGGCACTGTAAGCATTTGATGTTTTAGAGCAAGATCAAGTATTTTCCTTGTTTTGTTCCGAGGAAATGAGTATGCTCGACCCATTTTCCTCATGAGGGGTAAGTCAATAACGCTCGACTCTCGGATGCGTGGCTTCTTAGCTCTGCTTTGTGGTTGTCGAGCGCCTTTCTTGCCTTTCGACTTGTTTTTGCTTTCACGTTGAACCTCTTTTGCAGCAGGTTGACAAGGAGCGGCATTTTCATCCTTCACCGCCTGTTGAAGGAGGCGCTGTGTCTTGGCTTTCTCATAGATTTCCATTTCACGATCGTGATCATCTCGGGCTTTTTGACCCGCATTCCTTATAAGTTTGCCCATCTGGTCTTCAAATGATGGACTGGGTGGTTTTGCATCAGGAACTTTTGCTGGCTCATGATTAGCGTCCTCCCATTGAGCGTCCGCCTCTTCATCGAAGTCATACATGACATAACAGCTGTTTACTAGCTCCCGTTTCTTTGACCGGATGTACCCAAGCCCTTTTGTTTCTATTCTCCCGTTAGGCAGATTGCATTGAGTCCCGGGAATGTTCCAGACCCTGTCATAGAATTTGGCTTTTCTAATGGTCTGTGTGAAGGATATCCCCTGGTGTTTCAGCAGTTTCTTCAAACCTTCGGTATAATATCTGGGAAGACGGATAGGCTGAAGCCTGTCGAGCGTGGGATCCGCGCCATGCCAAATTTCTTTTTCCACCTTGTTTTCTTCAGAACGGTAGAATAGGATTGCCTTCTCGCCTTTTCGTCCGGGAGGGATATAGAATGTCTGCAATTCTTCTACGCGGTTGATGTCGAGTGCATCCAGCTCTTTGTAATGTTCAAGCGGCACCATGGTTATTTGCAGGCTTCGCTCTTCATCAGCGGAAACCCGTATTGAAGGCCTAGCAGGGAATACAGCATGAACTTCATCCTCTGAATCACTACCGAAGATCAATGAAGGAACGGATGGTCCTGGCCTGGTGGATTGGGATGGACCTGAATAAATTATATCCTCCTCCTCCTCGGTGTCACTGCCGAAGACAGGGATGGTGGCGTTAGTTTTGTTCTCCGGTTTGTGACACCTTTCCGTGTCTTCGAAACTCGGTAAGAAGTATTTGGCATCTTCATACTTGCGAACTTCATTTACGGAAAACGGATTCAACTCTCCCGCCACCGTGTACTCGAGGCCATCCCTAGAATACTTCATGCATTGATGCTGTGTAGAAGGGATGATATTGTACTCGTGTAGCCATGGTCGGCCGAGCAGAGCATTGTAGCACGTCTTGGCGTCTATAACATAGAATTTGATGTCTGTGACGAGTAACCCGAAGCGTAGCGTCAATATCACAGATCCAAGAGTCTTTGAGGATTGAGATTCGAAACCGGAGATAGTGATCTTGTCCCGGGCGAGGTGTTGGACGCTCATGCAAATTTCTTTTAACACCCGCACATTAAGTAGATTGACAGATGATCTGTTATCGACCAGGATTTTGCCTATCTTTATGTCGTGGCAGTATCCTGAGACATAAAGGGGACGATTGTGTTCGCACGTCCCAAGGAGAAGGTCTTCATCGCCGAAAGCAACGTCGGCCGTGTGCACCTCTTCCAATTCATCCTTCATCTTTTGTTCGGCCAGGAAAGCTTGGAATTGGTCCGGATCTTGTAGGGCCTTAATCAAAGAATCCCTCGCCTATTTTGATAGTAATAGGGCATCGAGAATGCTGAGTTGTGAGGGTAGCTTTCTCAGATGCGCCAAGACATTGTAATCCACTTTACTCTTCTTCGGCGGGTTCTTGGTGGTTAACTCTTCCGCAACTTGGTCATCCAAAGCGATGTCTTCAGAGACCTTCTCTTTCCCTTTGTTTTTCTTGTTTAAGGGTCTGAGATTCTTTTCGGGTAATGTTCGATTGCGTAGCTGTATATTTTCGCAAGCCTTCGGTTCTTTTTCTTTTCCCGAAGTGGATTCTTTGAAGAGGGGGCCAAGCTCTAGCTCCTCATCGGAATCGCTCCCAAATGTAGGCACTTGTGACCCGGCAGTGTTAACCATGTGACAATTGCTGGCAGTTCTTTCAAGCTCTTTGGTCGTGTTTCTTTGCTCCCGACGAATTTTACGCTTTTCCCGTTTAAAGCGTTGTCTATTAGCGACGTATCCTTGCCACCACTTATCGAAAGCTTTGCAATCTTGGGTGGAATGCGAGACCTTCAGATGATATAAGCAATAAGAGGGGTGCATTTCCACCACGCCATTAACTTTTTCTTCAGAGGGTAGTAGATTCATGCCCATCGATATGGCCTTAGCAAACTTCTTTTTTATCTTGAATTGGCTTTTGTCAGCGGTGGAGGCATTTTGCTCCAGCGGGATCATTTCAGCTCCTTCCTCAAGTCGCTGGCGCTTGGCCCTTTCGAATATAACCGTCTCGCGTTCTCGATCAGCTTTGCTTTTCAACCGAGCTTCATTAAGAAACGCGCTAATCATTTCAACTGATAACCCTGGGGCTCTTGATTCGGCATTTGCCCCCAGCGTTTCAGTGCCAGAAGTCCCTTCATCGTTCGTGGTCGAATGGGAGATCATATGACAGCTCGCCACATATTCCTCGGATTCATCCGATGAACTTTCTCCCTCATCTTCTTTTTGGAAGACGTGACCAAGGAAATCTTGGAGCGTAATGGGAGTCCGCGCCTTTTGGTTGTACTCATCCAGTGCGTCGATTTGCTTTTGTAAGTCCGTGCGCTTGTCGCCAGGCATCACGGGCTTCTTAGATTTCTTCTTCTTCTTTTTCGAAGATTTTGACGGCTGACTATGAGCGCTTGAACTACCACCATCGGTCTTCGGAGTCGGTTATGGCTTCAACATCCCCTCAATAACCTGCGGTTCCAAGGGGTTCTTCCACTTGACCGCTGGACAGGTCTGAAGATCATTTAGCATTCTCCTCGTTTTGGCTGATAATACAACCTCCCAGGGAGTTTCTTCAATAACGGAGCATGTTGCCCCCGGCGTATTCGTCCCCTTAGAGGTGTGGGGCTGGGGAGGATTCACCTTCCATTTGTCAGATAGCGCAAATTTGCCCTGACGGTACTGGTTCCCAAGCCAATTATTGAAAACGTAGCAATCCTCAATCGGATGGCCTAGCACTCGATGATAAGGGCAGTAATTGGGCTCGTTGGCGTCGTTCGGTTGCAACGGACGTTTTGGATCTGGCAGATTTATGAGTCTGTTGCGCAACGCCAGCTCGAATAGCCTCCTCGTTTTATCGCGGGGGAAGGAGTAAGGACGTCCCATCCTGTCCTCAAGGGGTACGTATGGGCGCGTATTGTTTGGACGAGCAATCGGTTTCGAGTCGCTCGGTTGTTGTTGGGCATTAGCGACAATGATCGCTTTTCCCTTTCCTTTGTCGTTTCGGGAATCCGGCTTCGGGAGAGGGGGTTTATGGCCCATCTGATCCATCTGTGCTAGTTTGTCGATCAAAGCCTGGAAGGTAGTCGGCTTGAAGAACATCATAAACTGTGAAATGGTTGCTTGTGGATCAAGTGTTCCAACAAACATTCCCACCGCTGGAGCTTCTTCTATGCGCTGTTCGCACTTCGACCATAGATTTCGCCACCGTATAGCATACTGAACCCATGTCTCGCCGGGTTTTACCCTGGCATTGATCAGCGCCGTCATCGGGGTACGCTCACTGGCACTTGCAAAGCGTTGGGTGAAGAGCAGCTCCATCTCCGCAAAGGTTTTAATAGAGTCGTTGGGAAGCTCAGAATACCATTCAAACGCCGTGTCTGATAATCTTCCAACAAACTGGCGAAGCAACAACTTGTCGTCGCCGCCGGTATTACCGCAAAGCGCCCTGAACTGGGCAACATGTTGATGGGGATTGCCGGTCCCTTTGTAAACATGAAACTTGGGAATCGTGTAACCCGGTGGGTACTTGATTTGGTCATACCAGCCCGGATATGGCCGCCCCGTTTTTACGACGTGGCCGGCTGCTTCAGCCGCGTGATGAACCTTTATTTGCTGGGCTATATATTCGTCCAGATCAGTTTTCGAGATTGTATCCTCTTTAGCCGTTGATAGAACGGGCTGAGGGTTTGATGTCTCTCCCCTATCATCCCCAAGGACAATCGGGGGTTCTTCAGTCGGGGGATCTTGTTGTATCATCATCCCTATCATGTCCTGGAAGAGGAGGCCCATACGCTGTATATTGGCTGCTTGTTTAGCAGCCTCTTTGTCTCTCTTTTCCAGTACTCGGCGGAGGAACTCAGCGTCGGTCTCTTCCTCTTGGCGTTCATCTAAAGACGTCCCAGGATTCTCTTTTGGCTCCGTGAGTGCAGCCATTGTAGTCATCATCTCCTGGAGCTTTTGTTGCTGCTCCTAAGCCTTGGTCACTGATCGGGTAAGTGGTCGGTGACCCGTAGAAGTACGACTTTCTTCCTTTCCAGAAGCCATATAAACCGTATGAACTGTTATGCCCCCTGACATGGGGCGTTTAGGTTCACCGCTCTTAAACTTTGTCAGTGTCACAGGAGCTTTCTCTGGCCTTTTTCTTTTGTGGACCATTGAGGTTGAAGGAGCCGTTGAAGTGGGCATCCTAGCATTTGTTGCCCCCTGCTGTTTAATGGGGCGGTTTTTGTTCTTTTCCACCTTTGCCTTTTTCTGGCGACGAAAGTGGTCTGAGTCAATTACGGAGTCTTGAACCCTCCTCCAAACTTTGTAAATTTTTGACGACAGCCGTTGAGAGGGCTGTTCCTGCTTTGTCTCCGGAGCTTTTTCCATAGGCGGAGGAGATCTTTTCAATGTAGCAATTGGAGAGTTCTTTCTCACCTTCCTCAGCAATTCAAAGCTGTTCCCAGTTGGAACAGCAGCATTGACCTCCACCACTGGAGCAGGTAGGGTTAGCCCTGAGGGGGAGTTGCCCCCTGCTTTCCTTACTCGTCGCCAATAGCGACGTCGCGCAC
Organism: Agapanthus africanus; assembly: GCA_030015575.1. Classification (NCBI taxonomy): domain Eukaryota; kingdom Viridiplantae; phylum Streptophyta; class Magnoliopsida; order Asparagales; family Amaryllidaceae; genus Agapanthus; species Agapanthus africanus. The sequence continues at coordinate 292,004,622 of CM057340.1, forward strand.
GACGAGCCGTTGGGATCGGCTCGGAAATCGAGATGGTTTCTTGTTGCCCCCTGTTTGAGTGTGGGGTAACTGCCGATGTCAGCCTATCGAAGACTGATGCCTTTTGACCAGCTGGGGGAGGATTGGGAGCCGTCAATCTTGTGAAGACCGACTCTCTGATGGGAGAAGCCGCTTTAACGACTTCCAAAGCAGCGGCCGTTGCCCTCTTTGGGACGACCACTTTATAGTTCTGACCTAGCCTGGTGAAAACGGAGGCTGTCGGTTTAGTAGCGGGCGACCTGTTGACAGGGGTCGTGGTAGCAGTGAGCCGGTCGAACACCGACTTCTTGTTCGCTTCCGGTGCGGGTATTGGTGCAGAAAAGATTGCAGGTGGGACCATGGTCCCGAAAAACAGGCCGGCGGTGGCCTGGGTCACCTGTTCTACCGGCAGTGCGAGGAACGAGGCCGCTTGGGGCCCATATGTTACACCTCTCGGTGAGGTGGAGCGTCCGTTGCAGTGGTGCTTCGCGCATTTGGTGCAGTTAGAATCCATGGATGCTTGAGTTCTGCACCAGACAAAAGACCAAATCTCAGCAACTTGAAATCTGTAGGCAACCATTTAACAAACCGCGATTGGTTCGCGAAGACGACACACGAAGTGTGGAGTGGAAAGAGGAAAAGGTCCCACCGGGCGTGCCAGAATCTGTTCCCCTCCGAACGGCGGCCTGGACTTTCGCGTCCGTGCCTGAGGTTCGGGGCAGATGCTATTTGGTTTTATCCATTTATCTCTCCGAAGATGCCAAGTTGATTTATGGCACCGTGTATCGGAGGTTTAGACGGATGTGGCCGATGTAGCAAACTTCGTCAGATTCCCCCTCAGGGTGAGGGGTTTTTGATTGTGGGGACGCTCTTCCCTGCAGGCGCAAGCCCCTGCAGTTAATTACGCTACCGCATCGCGGTAACAACTTTCTCCTTCTCCAGAATTTCACTTCGTGTCGTGTGTGTTTGTTTTGTTTGTGGTTGCCCGTGGATTGTATACGGAGACTGAGTAATGCCGTCGCCCGTAGGACGTGGATTAGTCCAAATCCGTATTTACTTAGATTTGGGTTTGGTGTTTTCAGTTTAAGGATGCATTAGTCGCGTTGCGGCTAAGATCAACTTAAACGTTCGTTAAGGATACGTTAGTCCTGTTTTAGACTAAGATCAACTTAACGTAATGATTAATTTAATGTATGGCCATCGGGACTCGTCACCTCTCTGACGTCGTTGAAGGATTACAACGACATGTATCAGAGGAGCTCGGAGATGTACCCTCAAACCAGAGTTGATTGGGAGTTTTATAATCCATTTGAATCTTTAAGGATACGTTAGCCGTGTTTGGGGCTAAGATCAACTTAAACGGGACCGTTTAGATCCGGCAAAAGAGCGTTTGGAGGCTCCATTGTTCCAGTTTAGGGACGTAGTGGTCCGATATTAGTTTAGGGACGTTTCGGTCCAATGTTAGTTTATGGACGTTTCGGTCCATTATTAGTTTAGGGACGTTTCGGTCCAATGTTAGTTTATGGACGTTTCGGTCCAATGTTAGTTTAGGGACGTTTCGGTCCAATGTTAGTTTAGGGACGTTTCGGTCCACTATTAGGTGTGTGGCCGTTGGGACCCGTCACCTCTTTGACGTCGTTGAGGAATTACAACGATGAATGTCAAAGGAGTTCGGAGATGTACCCTCGAACCGGTGGTGAATTGATCCAGGAGAACCATTTTGCTCAATCAATTTGATTTAAGGACTTACGGCCAAAATTGGGCTAAGTCCAGTTGAAAATGTTCAACACCCTTATTTATTTTTGGTCTATTAGACCTGTGCTAGGGCTTTGCCCCCCACTTAAATAATGCATTGCATTACTTCAGGACATTTATGCCTATTTTGACTGGGGTCTGCCCTTTTTATTATGATGCAGATCATTTGTTTTGGTCCATTAGACCTTTTCAGTTGGGCACTGCACAGCATTTTATTTATTAGGCCTGTTAAGCCTTTTAATTGGGCCTGGCCCTTCAGGAAGTGAAATGCCTTGCATTTGTCAGACGCTTTGCGTCTATTACTGAGCGCAAGCGCTAGTGATGAAGACACGTGTCATGCGCTGGCGAGCGCAAGCGCACTAGCGCAATGCGCTGCGCTGTTGCGCTGCGCTATTGCGCTGGCGACACGTGGCGCTCTCTCAGCGAGTTGCGCCAATTCTAGAGAGCAAAGCTCTATCTTAAAGGCGTTTAGCGCAAACGGTTCTATAGCCGACACGTGGCGCTCTCTTAAGAGCGCAACGGCGCAGTTTGGAAGTGCAAAGCACTAAGAATCTTTTAGATTCAAGAAGGGAAGTGCAAAGCACTGTTTAATTTCTTGATCTAAATTAGATCAAAGAAAAATAAGATTTTCTTTGTTTGAAGAACCAGAGGTTCATAAAAGTGCCAAGCACTATTATTATTATTATTATTTTTTATTTTTATTGTTTTTAAAGAACCGGAGGTTCACAAGAAGTGCAAAGCACTGTTTATTATGTAGAGATCATTGATCTTGTTTTTAGATCCATGATCTATTAGAAGGAATTTCTTCTAATTCATGAAGGTTCTTTACCTTTTTCTTGAAATCTTCTCAGAATTCTCTCTGTTTAAAGTTCTTGAGTTTTCAAGAAAAATTTTCATGCCATTGAATTGAGGCTTAGGGTCCTTTTTATAGTGCTCACAAATTAGTTAAATTTGTTAAAGAGATCATTCTCTGAGTGATCTGGGGAATTTTCCCCACCGTTGGATCTTTAATCCAAGGGCTTCTGCTTTGCAGAAGAAAATCATCTTGTTTTAACAAGAACAGAAAAGATTTCTTAAAATCTTAATTTAGTTTGGCGCAGATGCCCCAGCGCGTGACACGTGTCGCGCAGCGCAGAGCGCAGCGCAACTGCGCTAGCGCATCTGCGCTGACACGTGTCGCGCAGCGCAGAGCGCAGCGCAACTGAAGCGTTGCTTCAGACAAATAGAGCTCTGCTCTGATTGGGCGCGCCTTCTTGGGCTTTGCGCTGACGTATTAGCGCCTGACGCGTGGCGCGTTGCGCCCAAGACTTGAAGCGTTGCTTCAAAATTTTGAATTTTGAAATTGAACAGAGCTTTGCTCTGATTGGGCGAAACAGGTGACAAGGATGACTCCAAATCCATGTCGGGCTATGTAACTCAATAGAGGGGCAGTGTGTGGAAGAGTTCTAAACAGGAAACTGTTGCTAACTCGACGATGGAAGCGGAGTATATCGCAGCTTCTGATGCCGCAAAAGAAGCAGTCTAGATGAGGAAGTTCTTAACAGAACTTCAGGTTGTTCCGTCCATTGTTGATCCAATACTTCTGTATTGTGACAACAACGGGGCTATAGTTTTAGCAAAGGAACCCAGGTCCCATCAGAAGTCCAGACACATCTTAAGGCGGTATCACCTGATCAGGGAAATCGTGGATCGCCGGGAGATCGAGGTTCGGAGGGTTGCTATAGAGGATAACACTGCAGATCCATTCACAAAGGACATTCCTCAGACGCAGTTCAAGAGGCTATTCGAGATGATAGGTCTGCGATATGCCAGCACATGGCCTTAGTGCAAGTGGGAGATTGTTAGTGTGATATGCCCTAGAGGCCATTATTGTATAGTACTAGTTTGTATATTACATTTTGGAAGCTTGGGATATATACACGGATTTATGACAGTCTTGCTCGATATAGTAGTATGCTACTTGGTTTATATCTATCTTAATATGTGTATGTGTTTCCTTTAACATATCGCTAATATATATTGATAGAGCCCTTAGGATCTTTGCTTGACTACCAGGGTTGTGATGGCAGTCACACTTGTGGGGGTTGGGTAGTCTACAAGCACATCATTATACAGGTCCCTAGTCGTAGGATTATCGAGACAGGGCATCGATACTCAAGAGTAGACTGGTGTGTACGCTTCTCGTCCCAGCTAGGGAGATGGTCTGTCCCACAGCCATCAGTACGTCGTACTGGAGATAGTATGCAGGTGCTCATTAGGTTATGAGTACACTGGACAGGACTCGTTGGGAACTGTTGGTTGGTACTATACCTATCGTCAGTTATCAGTTCCCAGGTGACATGAGTACAGCTTAGTCCGTTGACTTGACACTGCTGCTTCGCCTCAAGTGTGTTCCCACTGTTCTTAGATTACTACCCTACCATGGCTCTATTGAGTCGTGCAAATAGGTAGTAGTTGGGTGCAGTCCAGAAGCACTTGGAGGCTGTGGCGGTTAGATAAGATTCGTCTCTCCCGGTATTGGGGGATGATATCGCGCTGTGTTTAGAGAGCCATTACATAAAGTCCCTGGACAGGGCAAGCGAGATTTACTGGTAGGTGTTCCGGTAGTTTCTCAAGTGTTCTGGGCTACACTCCGACATGACTTATACCGCTATTAGGGGACTAACGTTTACCGCCCCACTAGGCCCGATATGTGATACTCTTAGACGAACAGAACGGACTGTACGGAGATTGTCACATTCAGGTTCAGTAGGAGTTCGGATGGGTTCACCTCATCGGTCTTCTTATCGGCATCTATCTGGGGACCGTTACATACAGCTAGTACCGCTTGTGGCCTGTGGTTAAACTCACTGCCAGCGTAGTGTCGAGTCTTTAGAGTCCCACACAGAGGGTTGTTCACCTTTGGGCAAAACAGAGTAGAGGTCGTATGGTTTTACGACAGGGCCCGTTCACTTACGCGCACTTGTGCGTGCTTGGTGTTCGGGAAGTTGACACTGGTGGGCTTTGGTTTAAGCTAGTTCCTAGTATTTAGATTTGGGATGGTTCGATCTCATTGTATTCATGTTCCTCGGAACACGGATGCGAGTGTGTATATACAGTTGACAGAGGCAGAGAAACCTCATTAGGCTTTTCACCATTGACTTGATTAAAACCATAATGAGATGGAGGAAATTGATTAATGAGTTTTAATTAGAGATAATTGTATCATGGTTAATGGTCTGACCATTTGACTTGTTGACTTAGCTATTTTTGTTAAGCTTGAGATATTTTGTACTTAGCATTAATTGTGACATGATAATGGTCAAATCAACATCAACCATGAAAATTATCCTAATTAAAACTATCATTATTCTTTTTCATCATATGAGAGCAAACACCTCATTTTATCATGACACTTCCTCTCTCAAGGCTCTCTTGTTTCATGAGTTGAAAATCAAGAGCATTGTGAGATCAAACCACCAAAACAATTCTCTACTCACTCTAGGGTTCTTAGTCTAGCACACCAAGCACCTTAGTTACTTCAAGATAGAGGTTGGAGCTAAAGGTAGAGGCCTTCGGGTGGATCATTCTTTGGCATAGAGAAGACGGTGAGGAAGAGCCATCTACACCACTCCAAGGAGCTCACAACAAGGAGAAAAAACACAAGAAGAGAAGGAGTTCAAGCTTTAGGTATAATTTCTTAACCTAGTAGTTAAAACTCTAAGTTAGTTTGTTAGTTATTATTTAGCAAAGATCCTAATGCATAGTCTATGTTTCCTTGTGATAAAAATTCGATTTATACCTTTTCCGCCTCCCTGTAAGTACCGGGGTGGGTATCATAGACTTACATAACGAAGTAGCGATGGCAAGTCAACGGAGTAATCTGTACTCATGTCACCTGGGAACTGCTACCTGACGATTCGGGTGGATCATCTTCGACGGAGGAAGACCGGCGGCCAAGTTCAATCAAGGACGCCTCAAGGAGCTAAGGAAGATGGTAGAAGACTGAAGGACACGGTTCACTAAGTATAAACACCTCTAACCTTGTAGCTAGTATATCTTTTGTTGCTAGTGTAGGTTTATGGTTTCGATTCTAGGACGGTTTCGTTAGCGCCAAATTTTTTAAACGCCATTTTTGTTCCGCATCGGCCGCGGTCGACAGCCAGGTCGCTAGCAAACCCCAACAATTTTGTTGTTTTAGCACGCGTTGACCATAGATTCTAACCTATATGCCCTTTGCTCATGATTTCAAATTCGATTCGGGTTTTTATGCGACTTTGGTTATGGATTTGATTGTTCGTACAAACGCGTGGACATCCAAGACGAAGAAGAAGAGAAAGGCGTCCGTCGACTTCTACTAGGGCGAGTGAAAGTATATCTTAGCACCTCTACTAGGTTTATATGAGCAAAAAGTATGCAATTTTAAAAAATCTAGAGTGCTAATCATACTAACCTAGAATCGAACAAGAGAATTAGGGTATCAAAGTAAGGAAACAAGGTTCAAAACTAAGTGAAGAGAGTCTTCAACCTTTGTTGTTTAGTCCTTCACTTCTAAAGTTCCAAGTAGTAGTCTCTAGAACACTTCTTTGACTCCACTTGATGAAAAGATCGAGCTTGCTTGTTGCCTTCGTCGCCGAAGATGATCCACCTTGAAATCTCTCTCACTCAAGCCCTCACTTCACTAATGAAGGTATTAGTGAAGTTAACAACCTAAACTAATGGGCTAGATTATTGTAGGTTGATGAAGTAGGAGATTTTATCACTAAAATTATTTTTCTCTTTTCTTTTTCTCAACTCAAGAAAATTCTAGTGAAGAGAATGAAGAAGAAGATGAGGATGACCTTGGATGAGTTGTGAACCTTGAGCTAAGAGATAAGATTGTTTATGATAAATATTTTAGAATAAAACAAGACCTGAAGATGAGTCATGGCTTCTCAAAACTTCTATAAGCCACTAAAGAAAATAACTTATTCTTCATTTCTTTTTATTCTAAAATATTTATCATAATCTTTTCTCTATGTGATTCTCACACATCCTAGTCCCTTGTATCATCAACCATGATACAAATGCAAATTCATATATAAATATAAATATATATATATCACATATTTATAAATATATATAAAGAGAAGAAAATCTTAAGTGGGCTTAATATTAGTTTATATATATATATATCAAACATATAAATATATATCAAATTATTAAATCAACACTTGATTCAATAATCCGGTTATATCATATATAACCGACTAATATCATATATCATATATATATGTGTGTGTGTGTGTGTGTGTGTGTGTGTGTGTGTGTGTGTATCAAAACATTAAATCAACACTTGATTAAATTATCTGGTTATATCACATATAACCGGCTAATATTCAATATTAGTTATTAAATCAACACTTGATTCAATAATCCGGTTATATCATATATAACCGGCCAATATCAAATATATAAACACACATATATACATATATTAATCAAATCATTAAATCAACACTTGATTCAATAATCCGGTTATATCACATATAACCTGGCTGATATCAAATATCGCTAGATAAGAATACGGTATCATATACTCATATTTAATCAAGCTCCCACACATATCTCCATACGTGCCCTACTTCATTTCGCTTGAGCTAGGAAACCTCTGTGTGGGACTCTAAAGACTCGTTAATACGCGAGCAGTAGGTAATGATCACATCAGATACCCACAAGCCGTCAGCGGTACTAACTGGACGTAACGGCTACCCAGGTATTGAACGAATTGAATATCAATAAGCAAACTTATCCAAACTCCCGTAGAGCTTATAAGCAACACTTACCGTATAGTCTAGTCTCTTTGTCTGATATGTCGCATATCGAGTCTGGGGGGTGGAATCATCAGACCCTACTAACTTGATAAGTCATGCTGATGTGTGGCCTATAACCTTTCGAGAAACTACTGATAACACTTACCAGCAAATCTCATCAGTCCTGGCCAGGGACTTCCTGTTATAGCCAATCGAGCATAGCGCAACATCAACTCCCAATACTGGAAGAGACGAAACCCCTCCTATCGCTCACTGCCTCCATGTGACTCGGGACTGTACCCAAAATCCACCTGTTTGCACGACTCCTTTGAGCCATGGTAGGGAAGAAATTAAAGCACTTGTTACGAATATGTATGCCCTAGAGGCCATTATTGTATGATATAGCGGATGCTTGGAAATATATAAAGAGGACTTTCTTCCTCGACATGATAATATGCTATCTGGTTGCTTTTTATCTTAACATGTACACTTGTATTATTATACCGTCTCTCTGATACATATTGATAAAGCCTTTAGGATGTTGGCTTGACTACCAGGACTATAATGCAGATCATACTAGTGGGGCTTGTGTAGTCCGCAAGCACATCCTTTAACTGTTCCTATTCGAGAGAGTATCGAGACAGGGCATCGATATTCTAAAGTAGACTAGTGTGTATATTTCTTGACCCTATATGAGGGAAATGGTTGATCCCACACCATTGGTGTTTGACATCAAAGATTGTACACAGGTGCTCATTAGAGAATGGGTACACCGAACAGGAGTCACCGAGAACTCCTAGTTGGTACCATACCTATCGTCAGATAGCAGTTCTCTGGTGATACTTGTACAGGTTAGTCTGTAGACCCTAAATCGTCATAGTGTCTTGTGTGGTTCCCACTGTGCTTTGATTTCCTCCCTACCACGGCTCAAAGGAGTCGTGCAAACAGGTGGATTTTGGGTGCAGTCCCGAGTCACATGGAGGCAGTGAGAGATAAGAGGGGTTTCACCTCTCCCGGTATTGGGAGTTGATGTTGCGCTATGCTCGATTGGCTATAACAGCAAGTCCCTGGCCAGGGCTGATGAGATTTAACGGTAAGTGTTATCAGTAGTTTCTCGAACGGTTATAGGCCACACATCGGCATGACTTATCAAGTTACTGGGGTCTGACGATTCCACCCCTAGCTTGATATGCTACATATCAGACGAAGAGACCGGACTGTACGGTAAGTGCTTCTTATAGGCTTTGCGGGAGTTTAGACAAGCTTGCCTGTTGATCTTCTATTCGTTTAATACATGGGTAGCCGTTACGTCCAGCTAGTACCGCTGACGGCTTCTGGGTGACTGATGTGATCATTACATACTGCTGGCGTATTGACGAGTCTTTAGAGTCCCACACAGAGGTTTCTTAGCTCAAGCGAAACGAAGTAGGGCACATATGGTGATATGTGCGGGAGCTTGATTAAATACGATTATGTGATACCGTATTCTAATCTCGCGATATTTGATATCAGTAAGGTTATATGTTATATAACTGGATTATTGAATCAAGTGTTGATTCAATGGTATATGTATATATTGTTAATATATATTTGTGTATTTGATAATAGCCAGATTATATTTGATATAGCCGGATTATTAAATCAAGTGTTGATTGAATAATTTGATATATATATATAAATATATATGTTATATATATATTAACTAGTATTGAATATAATACGGTTATATGTGATATAACCGGATTATTGAATCAAGTGTTGATTTAATAATGTGATATACATATATATATGATATTAGTAGGTTATATATGATATGACCGGATTATTGAATCAAGTGTTGATTTAAAAATTTAATATATATATTAATACATTTGATATATATATATTTATATATTAACTAATATTAGCTCACTAAACATTTTCTTCACATTATACATATTAATATATATGTGATATATATATATATATATATATATATATATTATTTTATCATGGTTGATGATACATAGAACTAGGATGTATGAGAATCACTTGAGAATTGTAAGAGTTGGAAATGGATTAATTTATGAATTAATAGAAAATGGGATTGAGTCATTTTCTTAGATGCTTGTGGAAGCTTTGAGAAGCCTTGACTCACTCCATTCTCTTTGTTTTTATTCATAGATATTTCTGCACCATCACATCACTTCACCTCATTGCTCTCTCTCTCCTTCCAAGTTCATCCTCATCGTCTTCCTCTCTCTTCTCTAGGTTTTCTTGAGGTGAGAAAAGGGAAAGAAGAAAATATTGTGAGCAAAATACCTACTTCATCACCCTACACTTTACTAGCCCTTTAGTATAGCTTGTTTCCTTCACTAATACTTGATTAGTGAAGAGGTTGCTTGACCTAGAGAGACTTTAAGGTGGATCATCTTCGGCCTCGAAGACTATGAAGCAAGCTCGTTCCTTTCACAAATTGGTGTCTAAGAAGAGTTCTACGGACTATTACTTGGAGCTTTAGAAGTGAAGGACCGGTCTACAAAGGTTGTATTCTCTTTTCACTTAGTGTAGAACTTGTTTGCTTACACTAAAACCCTAATTCTCTAATTCGATTCTAGGATAGTATAGCTTAGACCTCTCGATTTTGAAAATTGCATAATTGATGCTTGTATAAACCTAGTAAAGGTGCTAAGACATACTTTCATGGTATCAGATATAAAGTCAGAGCATTAAATGATGTTTAGTAATTACGAAACCGAAACAACTACGAAAACCGTAAACCCAAAACCTAGTTCCTGCCGATTTTAAAATGTCCTCTGAAATTTTTTTAAACAGGTGCAGAATGTTACATATGATGTAACTAGAACACCAGAGAAATTCGTGGCACAAATTCCAAACTTTGGCTTGCGAGATCTTGATAAAAACCGGCCTGGCCGGTACCCGTATTGTTTTTTGGGCGCATGCTTCTTTGGTGTTCTGGTGTGTTGGGTTTAGGGTTTCAGGTTATGTTTGTTTTTCCCAGATTACATGTGATGTTATCTTTTTTGTTTCGGCAATTCGGAGTGTTTCGTAGTTTCAATTTTAACATCGTTTCGGGTTTTATTTTGATATATGATACAATATTAAGAATCCACAATAAATTTGTTTTGTGAAAACTAGTTTGTAATTTGTAAATCTAGCGTTTTAGTCTCTATTCATCGATTGCCACGGAGTTTCGATTCGGATAAAAACTCCGTCGCAATCACATATAGTACACGAACACTCCCCGGGTAACACCACTAGATAGCCATGTCCCACAGCCCCGACCAAGTGACTATAGGAGAACCCCGTTGCTAAAAGCATCCACTCGGGTGCTTGCGGCCACGGTGTTCCACCTAAGTGCACTTCGTCGACGGCATCGAGGGGTTCGGCCATCTACTAAAGTTCTCGACGAGCATTCGATCAATTAGTCGGGAATGTTGTTGAATTATCCGACTGCTTATTGAAAAGTGTTTTCAATTCGAGACTAAAATACAGGGTTTATAGGGTTAGGCATGAAATCCGGAGTATGTGATATTCCGAGTTTATGATGTCTAAGGTATTTGCGGATTCTAATTATTGTATTTTTCATTTCTTTTGTGCGATTGTAAGTGTAATATGTGGGGTATCCCCGATCTCGTTGCTATACGTCAACGACATTCGGGATAAGCATATTTACTTACGTTGATGACATGTGATGTTATGTGTTTCTTCTGATATGCTATATTGGATCGTCGTGATTGAATAGCCGGTTTTTTTTACGTGAGATGAGAGTTTTTATATTTTCATTCATTTAAAATTTTTATGCAATATTCTTTTTATGGGACACTTACGGGTTAAGAATGATGTCACCATTGATGTATATCATTTACTTTTCCGTATTAGGATAGACCCAAGGCGGGGAGCACAAGTAACCGAGTTCTAGAGTCCAGTGGAAGGACATATCGAGGAGTCGAGACCGAGTAGCCTAATTCTAGAATTGGTAGGGTCACTTGCCGCTCTCACAGGGGTCTAGGGATGTGGGTTTGGCTATTCATCACGACCGTGAAATCCGTGTTTTACATTACTGGCTAAATTTAAAACACGGACCTCCTAATATATCCAATATTTCATATGTTGGCTTCTGCTGCTTGAGTTCTGCGATGTGATCATATAACTGTATGAGACGAATGGTACTTATATATATGATATAATAGTAGAAACTATATATGTTTTGCATCCGTGCTAGTCCTGACCCCGCCTTACCGTAAGTTAATTAACCTTACGTGTAAGATTTCAGAAAATATAAAATATTATTTTTGGAATTTAATATTAAAATATAATATTTCGCGAAAACTACCTGATTTGCTAAATTGGGGTTTTCGTAAAAGGGTATAAATATATACCAATAACTGTGGAATGATTGGGGAATAAAATGATTTATTCATTTAAAAATATATTTATCGGATTTGGCAATTTATAATTAATTATATGCAAGTTTAAAATTAAAACCGATTAGTGCACTGCTAATCGCGATTAGGTCAAATCCGTGTTTCTACAGTTTTCCATGGCAAGTGCACCATGTCATGTTGCGTTTTGGTTACATGTTGTGTTCTTGTATTGTTTTTGGGGTGTTATGTGGTTTGGGTTTTAAAAAGAAAAGACAAAGAGAAAAGGGTAAAAGAGAGAATGATAGGAGAGAGAGAAAGAAGGTGAGAATAAGAGAGAGTGAGGGTAGGAGAGAGAAGTGTAGGGTTCCTGGGCACACTCAAGAGTGTTGGAGATAGTGCCCTCAGAGTCAATTATTAGGTCACAGGTACGTGATTGCAATGAATGATGGAGGACCTATCCCGGTAGGACAGTCTTACTCGAGATGATAGTATGCTATCTGGTTTACCTTTATCATCGTGTACTGCTTTAGGTGACCTGACAAGTCGCTATTACACGTTGATAGAGCTCCTAGGATTCTTGCTTGACCACCAGCAGTATGAGGGCGATCATATACGTGGGAGCTGGGGGTCTATAAGCATATCCTTAAAAGGTCCCTAGTCGTGAGAGTTTCGAGACAGGGCATCGATTCTCCAGAGTAGACTAGTGTATACAGTCGAGACCCCGACGAGGGGCGGTGGCCGGTCTCACAAGCCATTGGTGTCAGTTAGATCACCTAAGATGTATACAGGTGCTCATTGGGTTATGAGTACACCGGATAGGACTCGCCGGGAACATGCTTGTTGGTCATATACCAGACGTCAGATGGCAGTTCCCTGGTGACATGTGTACAGGTTAGTTCATCGACCTGGGGATCGTCATTTGTCTCGTGTGAGTTCCCACTGTACTTTGATTACTACCCTACCACAGCTCAAAGGAGTCGTTCAAACAGGTTTTAGTTGGGTACAGTCCCGAGCCACATGGAGGCAGTGAGCGTATCTTCAGGGGTTCGTCTCTCCCGGTATTGGGGGTGAGGTCGCGCTGTGTCTAGGAGAGCCATTACACGAAGCCCTCGGCCGAGGCAAGGAGATTTACTGGTAGGTATTCCAGTAGTATCTGAGGGTGTTCTGGGCTACACTCCGACACGACTTGTACCGCTTTTGGGGGTCTGACTTTTACAAACCCCCTAGGCCCTCCATGCGATGCTCATAGACGAACGGACCGGACTGTACGGATATTGTCACTGACAGGCTCAGTAGGGTTGTCAGGCTGAGTTCGCTCACATACGTCCCTTCTAGTCAATACCTGGTAGCCCGTTACGTATTGGCTTATACCTCTGACGTGCTAGTGGTTGAATCCACAACCAAGGTGTTGACGAGTCTTTAGAGTCCCCCACATTCAGTTACTCAGCTTTCGGGCGAAAAGTTGTAGAGGCCGTATGGAGATATGGCAAGGTCCGATCAGATACGTGCGGTATTGCACGGATCAGGATCGGACATTTTGTACTATAGGCCGTATTGATATATGACATGGTTCGATCAGATACGTGCGGTATTGCACGGATCGGGATCGAACGGATATTACTAGCCGGCTTTGGTATGAGCCGGATCCTAGTATAGTACAGTGCAGATTTTGTCTCATTGCATTTGTATTTCGGTCGGAATACAAATGCGGGTGCGTATGCACAGTATCGGGGTTTTCCTGTAATTTATTACAGGACCAGTTTTCTGGAGTTGCCAGTTTGCTTTCCGTTTCGGCCAATTTCCTTTGTATCGTTCATTGGCCGAAGATTGGTGGAGGAGGGCTTATTTGCATTGTTGCAAATAAGGATTTGTGGAGGGGGTCTTTGCATTTTATTGTATCATGATAGCCTTTCCTTGACCTTGACTTCTAGCTTCATCATGCTTTGACTTTTGTAGGACATGATGGTTGATGATGAGTGATGGTTGTTGGATGAGTGTTGGAATTATTTTGTGATCATTGCTTTTTCATGATAACCTTTTCCTTTCTCTCTCTTAGATGATATGAGAGGGGCTCCCATTATCTTTTGATACACTACACTCTCATTCTCTCCTCTCTTTTGAGCATGGCCGGCCACTCCCATAGTGGGCTGTCCCAAATTCTTGGTGTGGGATTTTGCTTCATTTCATGTTGCAAAAATCCCACAAGATCAATCTAAAAAGCTCCAAGTTCAATCCCTCCACCAAAAGGCAATTCCTACAACCCCAAATGAGACTTCTTCTCTAGATATTCTACAGCAAATCTTGGGCACGTCGACTAGCCAGCTTCATGCCCGAGTTGCCTCGGCATTGAGGTAGGAGCCCGTAAAAGAAGTAGACGATGTGGTGCACTTCCGGCGACGAGGAGGAGACGGGACATTCCGCAGGAGATCGGGACGACGACGAGAAGACCGGAGGACTCGGATCTGTCGGTATATCTCTCTTCCCTTTCTTGTAGATAGCTAGGACTAGTTAGTGGTTCGATCCGGGTATTAGTGCGCGGTGGTGCCAGTTCAAGAAAAATTAAAGTTTCTCACCGCTTCCACATTTGGCCGTCGGATTGACGGCCGGGGCGCCGCCGTGCACTTACAGTGGTATCAGAGCCTCACCATTAACTTACTCTAGCTTTGTTTAATGTGTTTTTCATTTCCGATCGACCAAAATTCCAAAATCTACATTTTTGTTCACATCAGTTTTCTGTTGAAATTTTTTGGTGTCGAAAATTTTTTCAGGTTACAGAAAAGTGATCTACTGGAAAATATAAGAGTTCTGTGAAAATTCGATGAAGTGTCTCCACTGTAGGAGCGCGGAACCGCGGCCAAACACCCCCTAGGGCCGCGGTTCCGCCGCACACTATTGGGTTCACTACTCCAAATTTTTACAGAGACTTTCTGGGGTTAAAATTGGGGTTTTGGAATAATAACATTGGGCCAAGAATTTCTTGATCTGCTACAGTAATGCTTTGGGGCCCACTTGTTAAAATTTGATTGATCGGATATTTTAAACACATTATTTCACAGTATTTACATTATATCTGCGACCGTGAATGTCACTCGATCGGTAAATCAAGTCTAACTGCTATAGCCCGGTTAGACGGTTTTGCGAACGTGACTTTCACGTTGATGTTTTGTGATTTTGCTGTGATGTTGCGGATCGGTCGTGGGGGATAGCCTGGATGCAATGCTAGTACAGTTCTGTTGTATTATGTACATTTGATATTGCGGGGCGAGCGTCCGACATATGGACTGCCGTCACTGCCTGATTGTATTATTATTTTGGGACACGGCCAGGTTGCGGTCGATGTACCCGTTGTATGTATATTTTACTTTCTGTACTAGGATTACCCCAAGGAGGGGTGCACGGATGGCCGGGTTCTAGAGGGCAACAAGCCCGCATCTCATGGCATTGAGACGGAGGGGGCTTCACTCTAGAATTTGCGGGCTATTCGCCGCACTCGTAGGGGGTACAGGTTGACCCAGGAGGGGCGCCCAAGTTACCGGATTCCGTGAAGTGCTGGGTGGTCCATTCACGGTGCTGAAGGGGGCTGCCTCACTTCAGGTTTTGGCGGGTAACTTGCCGCGCCTGTAGGGGTCTAGGATTTCATTGCACAGGCTATCCACACGACCAGGGGAACGTCGGGTTTCAGTAGTGGCTCTGTGAAACCCGGGGATCCCAGATATCTGTATTGTTTCTGTGATGCTGTTCATTCTCTGTGATGTTGCATTTTTATCACGCCTTGAGCGAATATAATATATTGGTATATATATTAGTAGGTGTTGTATATGTTTTGCATCCGCGCTAGTCCAGTCCCCGCTCTGTCGTTAGTTAGCTAACCTAACGGGTAATGACGGGACCCAGTGGCGAATGCGGATGGCATATACGTACATCAGTATATTTTCGTTCTTTGTGGTGTGATCAATTGATGGGACTGCATTGATTCGGATCAATGCAAGTTAAAAAAAACCTAATCTGATGTTGTTGGAACACTTTTCAAAAAGCTGTTATTGCAAGGACGTTCACTTTTGTTTTGCATCGTGGTATTCAGTTGGAATATCCTGCTCCTCAGTCGACGAGGCAAGGGCCGAGATCCCTTCACCGGGAGTGACCCCTTGGACAAAAAGTTTGCGTCAGGGCAATGACTTCACTATAGACGATTACTTTTGCTTTGCACCATGGTATTCAGTTGGAATATCCTGCACCTCATTCTACGGGGAAAGAGCCGAGATCCCTTCACCGGGAGTGACCTCTTTAGCAACGGTTTTCGTCACTATATTTTTAAAAGCTATCAGTTCCTTCAACGATATCAAGTTCTTTACGTTAAAGGTTTTCGCCAGAAACCATTCGTAGCTCTCTGTCGTTTCATATGGACAGTCAATAGTATTCAAGCTGTGTTTGTTGGCCAAAGTCAAGGCACAGTGTTTGGTAGCTGTTGGTTATTCATATGCAGCATAGATAGATGCGTTGGTTTGGAACAGTCGTATAGCCTTGTTGGCCAAAGTCAAGGGCTTGTGCGGGTGGATTCGAATCAACCTGGACAATGACGGGTAGAACTTGACATGTGACTTATGATTTGTTGGCCAAAGTCAAGGTCATAAGAGCATGGGGCAGAAATCACATCGGGAGTTTCAAAAGAACTGAAACTTGCCAGATATGCGCATACCATCTGGAGTGTGATAATGTGAGCAGATTCCGTCACGTTATCATGCGATGATAGTTGGATCCCGATTCCCACTGATGAGTTAGTTTACTCCTCTGGTGACCCCGACTAATTCTTCTTCCAGGTTTAGAGGAGAATTTGAGGTACAGTGGGAGGTTTCCAGATTAGATATATTGGTAACCATTCTGATCTAGGTTAGAGTGCACGCTGAGTGTTTCTTTTCTCTCTCTCTGGAAGCGACCATTGACCCGACCCTAAGACTATGACTCAGTGACCAAGTTGACCGAACCTTCTTAAACACTGGCTTTTGGATTGTCAGAGTTGCAGACCTCATTGCCACTCCTACTTTTACCCTTTTCTCCAGGACACCCCGTATTGCTACGAACGTCCACTTCCGTTGGACAAAACCATCGTATGGTTAGATACGAACTCGAAAGAATTTATTCGAGGATGGTTTCCGGTTCTGGAGAAAACGGATAGGATTATTCAGTTGTCTTTTCCTATTACCTTCTCTCAGGTTGCGAGTACTCCTTGGTTTAGGAGATAGTACAACTATTACGCAAATTGGATAGTCTTCTTCCAAACCATAGGCTGGTGCCGACCGATAGGGAATGAAGAAAACCAATTAGCATAACGATGGTGTACAGAAGGTATTAAGTTAAGACAAAGTAAGGGATTAATAAGAGGGCAATGTAAATTGCGACCGATATTCACGACCAAACCAAATATTCCTTCATCAATCCTAAATCACCTTTGTATTTCTACAGGACACTCCGTATCACTACGAAGATCCACAGTCTATTTGGATACTCCATCGTATGGTTATATACGAACTCGAAAGGAACTTGTTCCAGTTCGGGGATGGATTCTGGTTCAGGAGAAATAGGAATAAGGTTTATTCGGTTGTCTTTTATCTTCACCTTCTCTCGCTTTGCGAGTGCTCCTAGGATTAGGACAGTACACCCATTATGCTTATTGGATAGTCTTCTTCCAAACCATAGGCTGGTGCCGAACGGTAGGGAAGGAAGAAAACCATCTGGCCTGAAGGGTGTGCAGAAGGTAATGACTAAAGACGTATGAAGGGATTTGGAGAGGTGGCAAAGAATTATACGGTTACAGTCGTGAATCTGGAAGAGGCATTACTAGGAATACCGGGATACCCCATCGAAATATTTCAATGTTTCAGTTTCACTGTGTACTGTTAAAGGAAAACTGATTTCCCAGTTTGACACTTGCTCCAGGGTATGTATTTACCAGGTTTGATTCTCACATCTGTATGGTTTTACAGATGATGAGTGGGAGTAAGTAATTGGGAATTGGGTGATCATCCTCATTATATCGGGATTCGTTGTAATCGGTGATATTTGAGGAAATCACCTGGGCTGTTTGCTGGTCGGCAAACATTTGGTTTTGAATATCCGCTGTTATGCACCAATTTCAAATTGATATATCTGTACGTCTATTTTCATAGAGTGAGATATACCTTTATGAAATTATGTCTACGAAATTTACCTATATCAGTGGATGGTTTGGTAAGGAGCATTAAACAGCGGTGTAATTCTTCTTAACCATAAGTACAGTTTTCAACCTACGACACACAGTGAGTGAGTTATCAGACTCAAGGGACTTGTACAGAGTATTGTATGATGTCCAGGGTCCATCAGGACAGAGGGGTTGGTCCTCGTACTATATTCGGTTTACTTATGACTTCTCTAGTTTTTAGACAGGTGTTTCGTGGAAACACAGGGTCCGAATTTTGAGAAGTTATAGGTATTTGAATAGAGTAGAGAACCAGTTTTAGCAAGTATCGGGATTCTTCAAAGTGATCGAAGATAAAGATACTTGTGTATGGTGTTCAGTTGATAGTAATGATTAAGAGAACTTGCTTCCCTTTCAGGTCACTCATAATTGGAAGCATTCCTAAGTTGAGTAACGCTGATCGGCCTTCTTCCATTTAGTTGACATGCACTGGAGACAGTTACATGATTTGGATCTGGTTCAATTAAATCAGTGCCTTTGGTCCTATATGGAATATAGAACAGTTCGTATCTTAACGATGTTAAGGTACGGGGAGTTGTCCGGCTTATGATTAAAACCAGACTCTGGATAACTCAAGGCACGTTTCTGTAATGGCTGTTTGTGGGTTGACCCAGGCTATGACGAGGGTTGACTTTCTACCATCTGGATGAACAATAGCAATATTGTTCTAGACTCGCCACAGTTTTATTAAAAATGGATTTTTTCAGAAAAACAGTAGTGGGAGTATGGTAGAACTGGAAGTGATTCCAGAACCACAAACGATTACTGAAGATTTGATAAGGAACCTAAAGATTCAATCTGGATTGACATTCCATTGGCCACTCCGCAGATACGGTGGGTAACTTCAGGCACCCGAGAGGTACTCCGGTAGCCTCGAGGACGGTGACAGGGAAGTTCTTGTTTACCCACAATTACCATTGCTGTTGTTCCAGGCTGCGAGACCCGGCGGGAGGATGAGTATAGCGTCGTTCTAAACTAGTTTTAGAAGTGTACATCTATATGACTCTGCCAGAGGGTTGTCGTAGTCAGTGGGAGCAGCGGAAGCATTGGTGGACAGGTAGCTTATGTCTATTTATAGACTAAAGAAGATGTAGCGGAGATAGATCATCTATTTCTGACGTGACAGTCATGGGTTTGACTTCATAAGAATAGAGGATGGATCTGTTGAGAAGGTAGTAGGGTGTGATATCCTGGTATTTGGATGACATACACAGAGTAGGAAAAGAAACTCCTATACTACAATCGATTATACTTTGGTCGTCACACAGTGTTTTCTCCACATGGGACTTGGATTTTATATCTGACATACTGGATACTAGATCTATGGTTTTAGATCTAGATTTGGGTAGTCTCCCAATCAGGGTACTTAGACAGCATTCTAAGGGTATTTGGAATGGACGGCTCCATGCATGGTAGTGTACCTGCAGAAGATGGAGTCACCCTCTCTAAAGGTGTCTTACAGACTAAAGTAGAGAGGGATGTGCATGATTGGCAGATCACTTGCTCAGGCAATTGAGTCAATCGTGAGATGCCAAGTACCACACCAGATGTTGTTCTTGCACTAGATGCAACAAGTTGACATTAATCCAATCCTGGAGAAACAGTCGGAAGCAGTTTTAGAACATAAGTACATGTTCTAGGGATATGATAACGACAGCCCCATTCGGGAGACAGTTATCATTCCAGGCTTCCAAGGTGACCCGGACAACAAGGAGGTTGTCAGAGTTATAGTTTTCCTTCTGATGAGGGGCAGTATTTTGGACAGGTGGTCCAAGGCAATACTGAGGGTGGCATGGCGCAGAATACTGATTAAGTTCAGTTGTCGATACAGTCTAAGAAGTTTGGATTTGGAGTTCATTTATGAGCTATGTCCCATCAGACATCCAGACATGTTCTAAGACAGGTATTGCTCATTTCGGGAGATGGCTTTCTCCGCGAACTTGAGATTTAGAGAGACATAGAAAGAAACGACAAAGCGGATCTACTCACTAAGGCTATTCCTCGAACGCAATAGTTTCGCAAACGAGCTTTGTGAGACTAACTAGTAGAAGAGTTGGGTGCTCGGTATCACACGGGCTATGAGTATGCGACATCGCAATAATTAGCCTTGAGTGCAACTGGGAGATTGTTGGAGATAGTGCCCTCAGAGTCAATTATTAGGTCACAGGTACGTGATTGCAATGATTGATGGAGGACCTATCCCGGTAGGACAGTCTTACTCGAGATGATAGTATGCTATCTGGTTTACCTTTATCATCGTGTACTGCTTTAGGTGACCTGACAAGTCGCTATTACACGTTGATAGAGCCCCTAGGATTCTTGCTTGACCACCAGCAGTATGAGGGCGATCATATACGTGGGAGCTGGGGGTCTATAAGCATATCCTTAAAAGGTCCCTAGTCGTGAGAGTTTCGAGACAGGGCATCGATTCTCCAGAGTAGACTAGTGTATACAGTCGAGACCCCGATGAGGGGCGGTGGCCGGTCTCACAAGCCATTGGTGTCAGTTAGATCACCTAAGATGTATACAGGTGCTCATTGGGTTATGAGTACACCGGACAGGACTCGCCGGGAACATGCTAGTTGGTCATATACCAGACGTCAGATGGCAGTTCCCTGGTGACATGTGTACAGGTTAGTTCATCGACCTGGGGATCGTCATTTGTCTCGTGTGAGTTCCCACTGTACTTTGATTACTACCCTACCACGGCTCAAAGGAGTCGTGCAAACAGGTTTTAGTTGGGTACGGTCCCGAGGCACATGGAGGCAGTGAGCGTATCTTCAGGGGTTCGTCTCTCCCAGTATTGGGGGTGAGGTCGCGCTGTGTCTAGGAGAGCCATTACATGAAGCCCTCGGCCGAGGCAACGAGATTTACTGGTAGGTATTCCAGTAGTATCTCAGGGTGTTCTGGGCTACACTCCGACACGACTTGTACCGCTTTTGGGGGTCTGACTTTTACCAACCCCCTAGGCCTGCCATGCGATGCTCATAGACGAACGGACCGGACTGTATGGATATTGTCACTGACAGGCTCAGTAGGGTTGTCAGGCTGAGTTCGCTCACAGACGTCCCTTCTAGTCAATACCTAGTAGCCCGTTACGTATTGGCTTATACCTCTGACGTGCTAGTGGTTAAATCCACAACCAAGGTGTTGACGAGTCTTTAGAGTCCCCCACATTCAGTTACTCAGCTTTCGGGCGAAAAGTTGTAGAGGCCGTATGGAGATATGGCAAGGTCCGATCAGATACGTGCGGTATTGCACGGATCAGGATCGGACATTTTGTACTATAGGCCGTATTGATATATGACAGGGTTCGATCAGATACGTGCGGTATTGCACGGATCGGGATCGAACGGATATTACTAGCCGGCTTTGGTATGAGCCGGATCCTAGTATAGTACAGTGCAGATTTTGTCTCATTGCATTTGTATTTCGGTCGGAATACAAATGCGGGTGTGTATGCACAGTATCGGGGTTTTCCTGTAATTTATTACAGGACCAGTTTTCTGGAGTTGCCAGTTTGCTTTCCGTTTCGGCCAATTTCCTTTGTATCGTTCATTGGCCGAAGATTGGTGGAGGAGGGCTTATTTGCATTGTTGCAAATAAGGATTTGTGGAGGGGGACTTTGCATTTTGTTGTATCATGATAGCCTTTTCTTGACCTTGACTTCTAGCTTCATCATGCCTTGACTTTTGTAGGACATGATGGTTGATGATGAGTGATGGTTGTTGGATGAGTGTTGGAATTATTTTGTGATCATTGCTTTTTCATGATAACCTTTTCCTTTCTCTCTCTTGGATGATATGAGAGGGGCTCCCATTATCTTTTGATACACTACACTCTCATTCTCTCCTCTCTTTTGAGCATGGCCGGCCACTCCCATAGTGGGCTGTCCCAAATTCTTGGTGTGGGATTTTGCTTCATTTCATGTTGCAAAAATCCCACAAGATCAATCCAAAAAGCTCCAAGTTCAATCCCTCCACCAAAAGGCAATTCCTACAACCCCAAATGAGACTTCTTCTCTAGATATTCTACAGCAAATCTTGGGCACGTCGACTAGCCAGCTTCGTGCCCGAGTTGCCTCGGCATTGAGGTGGGAGCCCGTAAAAGAAGTAGGCGATGTGGTGCACTTCCGGCGACGAGGAGGAGACGGGACATTCCGCAGGAGATCGGGACGACGACGAGAAGACCGGAGGACTCGGATCCGTCGGTATATCTCTCTTCCCTTTCTTGTAGATAGCTAGGACTAGTTAGTGGTTCGATCCGGGTATTAGTGCGCGGTGGTGCCAGTTAAAGAAAAATTAAAGTTTCTCACCGCTTCCGCATTTGGCCGTCGGATTGACGGCCGGGGCGCCGCCGTGCACTTACAAAGAGGTTACACTAGGCATCAACCATGCCAAAATCAATTTTTTCTATGTACCGAGAAACCCTAATGAAGATCGTTACTAGAGGCAAGGCGAAACAAAACAAGTTAACAACTTAACTATAAGTGAAAGGGACTACAACCTTTGTAGATCCGATCCTCCACTTCTTTAGTTCCGTGATGACGTCCCTCCGTTGTGACCATCGAGATCCTGGACTCTAGCGTTAGTTTCATCGGAGAAATGAGCGGGCTAGGTCGTTGACTTCGATGCCGAAGATGATCTACGTCGAGGCGACTCAAACTCAAGCTCCATCTTCACTAGGTCATGAAACTTGTGAAGATAACACCCTATAAAACATGGCAAGTGGTAGAGGATGAAGAAATAGGAAGTGGGTTCACGTTGGATTTGGATTTCTCACTTGATTTCATCACTTGAAAATTTTCAAGAAAGGTTTCTTCACTTCATGAAGAAGAAGAAGAAGAAGAAGAAGAAAAGAAAATGAATTATATGAAAAGAAAATTCAAGTGAAGCTTATCATATTGCAACCATTGGTGAGTTAACACATGTAGAGAATAAACTAGGGTTTAGGTGTAATTGTTAGGTTAAAGGAAAAAACAAAATGGTCAAAGATGCTAAGAAGCTTCATGAAGCTTAAAGCAAAGAAAGAAAACCACCATTTTATTTTTTGCCAAAAATAAATAAATAAGTTAAAACCCTAACCATTAACCTAAACATGGTTTAAAGCATACACGCCCAAGTTTGCATGTCTCATCAAACATGATACAAACTCGTGCACAAACATATAATATATATACAATGTGCACAATCTAGTGAGAAAAATAATCTTAAGTGAACCAATACAAGTTAATGTAAAATAATATATCAAATATATAATTATACATTAAATCGTTAAATCAACACTTGATTTAATGATCCGGTCATACTGCATATAACCGACTAATATCAAGTGTATCAATATATCGAATCAACATTTGATTCGGTAACACGGCTATATCTTATATAACCGACCGACGATACAAATCGCGAGAATAGAATACAGTATCACA
Source organism: Agapanthus africanus (assembly GCA_030015575.1). NCBI lineage: Eukaryota > Viridiplantae > Streptophyta > Magnoliopsida > Asparagales > Amaryllidaceae > Agapanthus > Agapanthus africanus. Next base: position 292,028,196 of record CM057340.1, read on the forward strand.
CACTGTTATTATTCTCGGTCGCGCACATATCTCATATGCGCTCCTATTTCGTTTCGCTTGAGCCAGGAAACCCCTGTGTAGGACTCTAAAGACTCGTCAATACGCCGGCAGTAGGTGATGATCATATCAAACACGCACAAGCCGCAAGCGGTCTGCTAAACGTAACGGTGACCCGGGTATTGAGCGATCAGAACATTAACGAGCAAGCCCGCTCACACTCCTGTGAATCCAACCAGTAACACTTACCGCATAGTCCGGTCTGTTCGTCTGATATGTCGCATATCTCGCCTAGGCGTGGTGAACGTCAGACCCCAGTAGCTCGACAAGTCATGCCGATGTAAGGTCCATAACAAGTACAAAACTACTGATAACACTTACCAGTAAATCAGTGCAACCCTGGCCAGGGATTTTCAGTTATGGCCAGTCGAGCATAGCGCAACATCAACCCCCAATATCGGGAGAGACGAATCCCCTCCTATCGCTCATTGCCTCCATGTGAATCGGGACTGTACCCAAAAACCACCTGTTTGCATGACTCAGTAGAGCTGTGGTAGGGTAGAAATCAAAGCACAGTGGGAGACACACAAGACTCTATGACGATCTCGGGTCAACAGACTAAGCTGTACCAGTGTCAACAGAGAACTGCCATCTGACGTAAGGTATAATACCATCTGGGAGTTCTCGGTGAGTCCGTTCAGTGTACCCAGTCTCCACTGAGCACCCGCATACCATCTCTTATGTCAAACACCAATGGATATGGGATCATCCATCGCCAATCACATGGATCGAGAAGATATACACTAGTCAACTCTGGAATATCGATGCTCCGTCTCGATATTCCCACGACTAGGAACATTGAAGGATGTACTCATTGACTACCCAGGCCCCACTAGTATGATCTGCATCATACTCCTGGAAGTCGAGCACACATCCTAAAGGCTTTATCAACATGTAATAGAGAGACTGCAAGTATACATGTTAATATAAAGAGCAACCAGATAGCGTATTATCATGTCGAGCAAGAAAGTCCTACCTATGTATGTCTCAGCATCCACTACAATATACATCTCATGTACTGTAATGGCCTCTAGGGCATACATATAACTAACAATCTCCCACTTGCACTAGAGCCATCTGTAGCAGTGGTTGCAGTATCTCATACTCAACCATCCCATAAAAGTCGCTCTTTAGGAAAAAGCCTTTGTGAGTGGATCCGCCGTGTTGTCCTCTAAGTCTACTCTCCTAACCTCGATCACCCTGGAGATCAACTATCTCCATGATCAGGTGATGCTGCCACAGAATATGTCTGGGTCAGTGATAGGACCGGGGTTCCTGGGCCAAAGCCACACTTCCATTGTCACACAATGGTAGGAACCTAGTTCATCTCATGAACCAATATACACCCAAACTGCCTCTTTGGTAGTATCTTTAATAGCGATGTTGTTGGAGATAGTGCCCTCAGAGTCAATTATTGGATCACAGGCACGTGATTGCAATGATTGAGGGAAGACCTATTCCGGTAGGACAGTCTTACTCAAGATGATAGTATGCTATCTGGTTTATCTTTATCATCGTGTACTGTTTTAGGTGACCTGACAGGTCGCTATTACACGTTGATAGAGCCCCTAGGATTCTTGCTTGACTGCCAGCAGTATGAGGGCGATCATATATGTGGGAGCTGGTAGTCTATAAGCACATCCTTAAAAGGTCCCTAGTCGTGGGGTTTCGAGACAGGGCATCGATACTCCAGAGTAGACTAGTGTATACAGTCGAGACCCCGACGAGGGGCGGTGGCCGGTCTCACAAGCCACTGGTGTCAGTTGGTTCACCAAAGATGTATACAGGTGCTCATTGGGTTATGAGTACACCGGACAGGACTCGCCGGGAACATGCTAGTTGGTCTTATACCTGACGTCAGATAGCAGTTCCCTGGTGACATGTGTACAGGTTAGTTCATAGACCTGAGGATCGTCATTTGTCTCGTGTGAGTTCCCACTATACTTTTATTACTACCCTACCACGTTCAAAGGAGACGTGCAAACAGGTTTTCGTTGGGTACAGTCCCGAGCCACATGGAGGCAGTGAGCGGATCTGCAGGGGTTCGTCTCTCCCGGTATTGGGGGTGAGGTCGCGCTGTGTCTAGGAGAGCCATTACACAAGGCCCTCGGCCGAGGTAGGAGATTTACTGGTAGGTATTCCATTAGTATCTCAGGGTGTTCTGGGTTACACTCCGACACGACTTGTATCGCTTTTGGGGGTCTAACTTTTACCAACCCCCTAGGCCCGCCATGCAATGCTCATAGGCGAATGGACCGGACTGTACGGATATTGTCACTGACAGGCTCAGTAGGGTGTCAGGATGAGTTCACTCATAGAAGTCCCTTTTGGTCAATACCTGGTAGCCCGTCACGTATGGCTAATACCTTTGACGTGCTAGTGGTTAAATCCACAGCCATAGTATTGACGAGTCTTTAGAGTCCCCCACAGACAGTTGCTCAAGTTTCGGGCGAAACGCTGTAGTGGCCGTATGGATATATGGCAGGGTTCGATCAGATACGTGCGGTATTGCACGGATCATGATCGGATGGAAAATACTAGCGGGCTTTGGTTTAAGCCGGATCCTAGTATAGTACAGTGTAGATTTTGTCTCATTGCATTTGTATTTCGGTCGGAATACAAATGCGGGTATGTATATACAGTAGCGGGGTTTTCCTGTAATTTATTACGGGATCAGTTTTTTGGAGTAGCCAGTTTGTTTTCCGTTTCGGCCATATTTCTTTGTATCTTTCATTGGCTGAAGATTGGTGGAGGAGGGCTTATTTGCATTTGTTCAAATAAGCATTTTGGAGGTTTGTTTTTGCAAGTAGTCGCATCATGATGGTTTCATGATGGTTGCACCATCCCTTGACTTCCTTGACTTCATCATTGATTGACTTTGGGTTCATGATGGTTGATTTGGAGTGAGGTTTTGGTTGTGATGAAAATTCATCATCATCACATCTTTTTCTCTCTAATGCATGATTGCCTTTTCTCTTCCTCTCCCCCTTGGATTAGTGGGACACTCCCTCATTCTCTCACTCTCTTCCTCATGCCATGGCTGGCCAAGGAGAGGGGGCTGCCCAATTTTTGTGGGGGATTTTTGGTTCTCTCATGCTTGCAAAAATCTCCAAGTTCATCATAAATTTCCATAGTTCATTTCCTCCACCAAAGGCAACTTCCTCAAACCCCAAATGAGACATAGTGCTCTACACGTTTTCTACAGCAAATCTTGGGCACGTCGGCTCGCCAACTTCGTGCCCGAGTTGCCTCAGTCCAGAGGTGGGAGCCCGTAAAAGAAGCCGGTGACGTGGTTCCCTTCCGTCGAGGAGGTGAAGACCGGAGATTCCGCGGGGAGATCGGGACGACGACGAGAAGACCGAAGGACACGGATCGCTCGATATATCTCTCTACCCCCTTCTCTAGATAGCTAGGACTATTTTAATGGTCCGATCCGGGTTTATAGTGCGCGGTGGTGCCGGTTTACAAGTTCGTAAAAAGTTTCGTTTCAGCATTCCGGCGTCGGATTGACGGCCGGGGCGCCGCCTTGCCCTTACATGGTATCAGAGCCACGCCATTAACCTAGTCTAGCTTGGTCTAATGTGTTTAAAGCTTTCGATCGAACAAAATTCCAAAAACCGCATTTTCATGTGCATCAGTTTCTGTCGAATTTTTTTTGGCTCCAAAATTTTTTCAGGTAGATGCAGAATGATGTGCAGGGATGTATAAGAACTCTGGTAAAATTTGGTCGCCTGAACCCATTACCCCACCGCGGAACCGCGGCCAAACCCATGCTTGGGCCGCGGTTCCGCTGCCATTTTCACTGTTCAGCGTATCAAAATTTTACAGAGGCTCTTGGACTTGAAAATAGGGGTTTTGGAATATTCTTTTTGGGCCCAGAATTTCTTTAAGTGCTACAGTAGTGCTTGGGGGCCCACTTGGGTAAATTTGATCGATCGAATATTTTAAACACATTAGTTCACAGTATTTAAATTATATCTGCGACCGTGAATGTCACTTGATCGGTAAATCTTGTCTAACTGCTATAGCCCGGTTAGACGGATTTGCGAACGTAACATTCATGTTGATGTTCTGTGTTGTGCTGTGATGTTGCGGATTGGTCGTGGGGGATAGCCTGGATGCAATGCTAGTACAGTTTTGGTTGTATTATGTACATTTGATATTGCTGGGCGAGCGTTCGACATGTGGACTGCCATCACTGTCCGTTTGTATATTATTCTTTTGGGGTACGACCGGGTCGAGGTCGATGTACCCGTTGTTTGTATATTTTACTTTCTGTACTAGGATTACCCTAAGATAGGGTGCACGGATAGCCGGGTTCTAGAGGGCAACGGGCCCGCATCTCATGTCATTGAGACGGAGGGGGCTTCACTCTAGAATTGGCGGGCTATTCGCCGCACTCGTAGGGGGTACAGGTTGACCTAGGAGGGGTGCCCAAGTTACCGGATTCCGTGAAGTGCTAGGTGGTCCATTCACGTTGCTGAAGGGGGCTGCCACACTTCAGGTTTTGGCGGGTAACTTGCCGCGCCCGTAGGGGTCTAGGATTTCATTGCACAGGCTATCCACACAACCAGGGGAACGTCGGGTTTCAGTAGCGGCTCTATGAAACCCGGGGATCCCAGTTATCTGTATTGTTCTGTGATGCTTATTACATTTCTGTGATGTTGCATTTTATCACGCCTTGAGCGAAATATTATATATTGATATATATACTAGTAGATTTTGTATATGTTTTGCATCCGCGCTTGTCCAGTCCCCGCTCTGTCGTTAGTTAAGTAACCTAACGGGTAATGACGGGACCCAGTGGCGAATGCGGATGGCATATACGTACATCATTATTTTCGTTCTTTATTGGAGTGATCAATTGATGGGACTGCGTTGATTCGGATCAATGCAAGTTAAATAAACCTAATCTGATGTTGTTGGAACACTTTTCAAAAAGCTATTATTGCAAGGACGTTCACTTTTGTTTTGCATCGTGGTATTCAGTTGGAATATCCTGCTCCTCAATCGAAGAGGCAAGGGCCGAGATCCCTTCACCGGGAGTGACCCCTTGGACAGAAGTATGCGTCAGGGCAATACCTTCACTATAGCCGATTACTTTTGCTTCGCATCGTGGTATTCAGTTGGAATATTCTGCACCTCATTCTACGGGGAAAGAGCCGGGATCCCTTCACCGGGAGTGACCTCTTTAGCAAAGGTTTTCGTCACTATAATTTTAAAAGCTATCCGGTTCCTTCAACGATATCAAGTTCATTACGTTAAAGGTTTTCCCCAGAAACCATTCGTAGCCCTCCGTCGTTTCATATGGGTGGTCAATAGTATTTAAGCTGTGTATGTTGGCCAAAGTCAAGGCACAGTGATTGGTAGCTATTGGGTATTCATATGCAGCATAGATAGATGTGTTGGTATGGGGCAGTCGTACAACTATTTTGGCCAAAGTCAAGGGTATGTACGGGTGGGCTCAAATTAACCTGGAGAATGACGGGTAGAACTTGACATGTGACTTATGATATGTTGGCCAAAGTCAAGGTCATAAGAGCATGGGGTAAAAATCACATCGGGGGTTTCTAAAGAAACTGAAACTTGCCACATATGCGCATACCTTCTGGAGTGTGATAACGTGAGCGGATTCCGTAACGTTATCATGCGATGATAGTTGGATCCCGATTCCCACTGATGAGTTGGTTTACTCCTCGGGTGATCCCGACTAATTCTTCTTTCAGGTTTGGAGGAGAATTTGACGGTACAGTGGGAGGTTTTCAGATTAGATAAATTGGTAACCATTCTGATCTAGGTTAGAATGCACGCTGAGTGTTTCTTTTCTCTCTCTCTTTGGCAGCGACCATTGACCCGACCCTGAGACTATGACTCATAGACCAATATTAACCGAACCTTCTAAAACACTGGCTTTTGGATTGTCAGAGTTGCATACCTCATTGCCACTCCTACTTTTATCCTTTTCTCCAGGACACTCCGTATTACTACGAACGTCCACTTCCATTGGACAAAACCATCGTATGGTTATATACGAACTCGAAGGAATTTATTCGAGGATGGTTTTCGGTTCTCGAGGAAACGGATAGGACTATTCAGTTGTCTTTTCCTTTTTCCTTCTCTCAGGTTGCGAGTACTCCTTGGTTTAGGAGATAGTACACCTATTACGCAAATTGGATAGTCTTCTTCCAATCCATAGGCAGGTGCCGACCGGTAAGGAATGAAGAAAACCAATTAGCCTAACGATGGTGTACAGAAGGTATTAAGTAAAGACATATCAAGGGATTAGTAAGAGGGCAAAGTAAATTGCGACTGCTATTCACGACCAAACCAAGTATTTCTTCGCCAATCCTAAATCACCTTTGTATTTCTCCAGGACACTCCGTATCACTACGAAGATCCACAGTTTATTGGATACTCCATCGTATGGTTATATACGAACTCGAAAGGAACTTTTTCCAGTTCGGGGATGGATTCTGGTTCAGGAGAAATAGGAATAAGGTTTATTCGGTTGTCTTTTATCTTCACCTTCTCTCGCATTGCGAGTGCTCCTAGGATTAGGATAGTACACCCATTATGCTTATTGGATAGTCTTCTTCCAAACCATAGGCTGGTGCCGAACGGTAGGGAAGGAAGAAAACCATTTGGCCTTAAGGGGTGTACAGAAGGTAATGACTAAAGACATATAAAGGGATTTGGAGAGATGGAAAAGAATTATACGGTTACAGTTGTGAATCTGGATAATGGAAGAGGCATTACTAGGAATACCGGGATACCCTATCGAAACATTTCAATGTTTCAGTTTCACTGTGTACTGTTAAAAGAAAACTGATTTCCTGATTATATACTTACTCCAGGGTATGTATTTACCAGGTATGATTCTCACATCCTGTATGGTTTTACAGATGATGAGTGGGAGGAAGTTATTGGGAATTGGGTGATCATCCTCATTATATCGGGATTCGTTGTAATCAGTGATATTAGAGGAAGTCACCTGGGTTGTTTGCAGGACGGCAAATATTTGGTTTTGAATATCCGCTGTTATGCACCAATTTCAAATTGATATATTTGTACGTCTATTTTTATCGAGTGAGATATACCTTTTTGAAATTATGTCCATGACATTTACCTATATCAATGGATGGTTAGGTAAGGAGCATTAAACAGCGGTGTAATTCTTCATAACCATAAGTACAGTTTTCAACCTACGACACACATGGATTGAGTTATTAGACTCAAGGGACTTATACAGAGTATTGTATGTTGTCCAGCGTCCATGAGGACAGAGGGGTTGGTTCTCGTACTATATTCGGTTTACTTATGACTTCTCTAGTTTTTAGACAGGTGTTTCGTAGAAACACAGGGTCCGAATTTTGAGAAGTTATAGGTATATGAATAAAGTAGAGAACCAGGTATTGCAAGTATCGGGATTCTTCAAAGTGATCGAAGATGTAGATACTTGTGTATGGTGTTCAGTTGATAGTAATGATTAAGAGAACTTGCTTCTCTTTTCAGGTTACTCATAATTGGTAGCACTCCTAAGTTGAGTAACGTTGATCGGCCTCATTCCATTTAGTTGACATGCGCTGGAGACAGTTGCATGATTTGAATCTGGTTCAATTAAATCAGTGCCTCTGGTTCTATATTGGATATAGAACAGTTCATATCTTAACGATGTTAAGGTACGGGGAGTTGTCCGGCTTATGCTTAAAACCAGACTCGGGATAACTCAAGGCACGTTTTTGTAATGGCCGTTTGTGGGTTGACCCAGGCTATGACGAGGGTTGACATTCTACCATCTGGATGATCAATAGAGATATTGTTCTAGACTCGCCACAGTTTTAATAAAAATGGAATTTTTTCAGAAAACAGTAGTGGGAGTATGGTAGAACTGGAAGTAATTCCAGAACCACAAACGATTACTGAAGATTTGATAGGAACCTAAACATTCAATCTGGTTTAACATTCCATTGGCCACTCCGCAGATACGGTGGGTAACCTCAGGCACCCGAGGGGTACTCTGGTAGCCTCATGGACGGTGACAGGGAGGTTCTTATTTACCCAGACTTGCCATTGCTGTTGTTCCAGGCTGCGAGACCCGGCAGGAGGATGAGTATAGCGTCGTTCTAAACTAGCTTTAGAATTGTACGTCTATATGACTCTGCCAGAGGGTTGTCATAGTCAGTGGGAGCAGCGGAAGCATTGGTGGACAGGTAGCTTTTGTCTTTTTATGGACTAAAGCAGATATAGCGGAGAAAGATCATCTATTTCTGATGTGACAGTCATAGGTTTGACTTCATCAGAATAGGGGATGGATCTGTTAAGAAGGTAGTAGGGTGTGATGTCCTGGTATTTGGATGACATACACAGAGTAGGAAGTAATATTCCTATACTACAATTGGTTATACTTTGGTCGTCACACAGTGGTTTCTCCACATGGGACATGGACATTATATCAGACATTCTGGTTACTGGATCTATGGTTTTAGATCTAGATTTGGGAAGTGTCCCAATCTGGGTACTTAGACAGCATTCTAAGAGTTTTTAGAATGGACGACTCCTGGCACAGTAATATACCTGCAGGTGATGGAGTCACCCTCTCTAAAGGTGTCTTATAGACTAAAGGGGAGAGGGATGTGCATGATTGGCAGATCACTTGCTCAGGCAATTGAGTCAATCATGAGATGTCAAGTACCACACCAGATATTGTTTTTGCAGCAGATGCAATAAGTTATTGATCCAATCCTGGAGAAGCAGTCGGAAGAAGATTTAGAACATAAGTGGATGTTCTAGTGATATGATAACGACAGCCTCATTCGGGAGACAGTTATCATTCCAGGCTTCCAAGGTGACATGGATGACAGATTGGTTGTCAGAGGTATAGTTTTCCTTCTAACGAGGGGCAGTATTTTGGACAGGTGGTCCAAGGTGATACTGAGGGAGGCATGGCGTAGGATACTGATTAAGTTCAGTTGACGATACAGTCTAAGAAGTTTGGATTTGGAGTTCATTTATGAGCTAGGTCCCATCAGACATCCAGACACCTTCTAAGACAGGTATTGCTCATTTCGGGAGATGGCTTTCTCCGCGAACTTGAGATATAGAGAGACATAGAAAGAAACATCAAAGCAGATCCACTCACTAAGGCTATTCCTCGAACGCAATAGTTTCGCAAACGAGCTTTGTGAGACTGACTAGTAGAGGAGTTAGGTTTTCGGTATTACACGGGCTGTGAGTATGCGACATCGCAATAATTAGCCTTGAGTGCAAGTGGGAGATTGTTGGAGATAGTGCCCTCAGAGTCAGTTATTGGATCACAGGCATGTGATTGCAATGATTGAGGGCGGACCTATTCTGGTTGGACAGTCTTACTCAAGATGATAGTATGCTATCTGGTTTATCTTTATCATTGTGTACTACTTTAGCTGACCAGACAGGTCGCTATTACACGTTGATAAAGCCCCTAGGATTCTTGCTTGACTGCCAGCAGTATGAGGGCGATCATATATATGGGAGCTGGTAGTCTATAAGCACATCCTTAAAAGGTCCCTAGTCGTTGGAGTTTCGAGACAGGGCATCGATACTCCAGAGTAGACTAGTGTATACAGTCGAGACCCCGACGAGGGGCGGTGGCCGGTCTCACAAGCCACTGGTGTCAGTTGGTTCACCTAAGATGTATACAGGTGCTCATTGGGTTATGAGTACAACGGACAGGACTCCCCGGGAACATGCTAGTTGGTCTTATACCTGACGTCAGATAGCAGTTCCCTGGTGAAATGTGTATAGGTTAGTTCATCGACCTGAGGATCGTCATTTGTCTCGTGTGAGTTCACACTGTACTTTGATTACTACCCTACCACGCTCAAAGGAGACGTGCAAACAGGTTTTATTTGGGTACAGTCCCGAGCCACATGGAGGCAGTGAGCGGATCTGCAGGGGTTCGTCTCTCCTGGTATTTGGGGTGAGGTCGCGCTGTGTCTAGGAGAGCCATTACATAAAGCCCTCGGCCGAGGCAGGAGATTTACTGGTAGGTATTCCAGTAGTATCTCAAGGTGTTCTGGGTTACACTCCGACATGACTTGTACCGCTTTTGGGGGTCTGACTTTTACCAACCCCCTAGGCCCGCCATGCGATGCTCATAGACGAACGGACTGGACTGTACGGATATTATCACTGACAGGCTCAATAGGGTGTCAGGATGTGTTCGCTCATAGACGTCCCTTTTGGTCAATAGCTGGTAGCCTGTCACGTATGGCAAATAACTCTGACTTGCTAGGGGTTAAATCCGCAGGCATAGTATTGATGAGTCTTTAGAGTCCCCCACAGACAGTTGCTCAAGTTTCGGGCGAAACACTGTAGAGGCCGTATGGAGATATGGCAGGGTTCGATCAGATACGTGCGGTATTTCACGGATCATGAATGGACGGAAAATACTAGCGGGCTTTGTTTTAAGCCGGATCCTAGTATAGTATAGTGTAGATTTTGTCTCATTGCATTTGTATTTCGGTCGGAATACAAATGCGGGTATGTATATACAGTAGAGGGGTTTTTCTGTAATTTATTACGGGATCAGTTTTTTGGAGTTGCCAGTTTGTTTTCCGTTTCGGCCATATTTCTTTGTATCTTTCATTGGCTGAAGATTGGTGGAGGAGGGCTTATTTGCATTTGTGCAAATAAGCATTTTGGAGGGTTGTTTTTGCAAGTAGTCACATCATGATGGTTTCATGATGGTTGCACCATCCCTTGACTTCCTTGACTTCATCATTGATTGACTTTGGGTTCATGATGGTTGATTTGGAGTGAGGTTTTGGTTGTGATGATAATTCATCATCATCACATCTTTTTCTCTCTCATACATGAGATAGCCTTTTCTCTTCCTCTCCCTTGGATTAGTGGGACACTCCCGCAATCTCTTACTCTCTTCCTCATGCCATAGCCGGCCAAGGAGAGGGGGCTGCCTAATTTTTGTGGGGGATTTTTGGTTCTCTCATGCTTGCAAAAATCCCCAAGTTCATCACAAATTTCCATAGTTCATTTCCTCCACCAAAGGCAACTTCCTCAAACCTCAAATCAGATATAGAGCACTACACGTTTTCTACAGCAAATCTTGGGCACGTCGGCTCACCAACTTCGTGCCCGAGTTGCCTCGGTCCAGAGGTGGGAGCCCGTAAAAGAAGCCGGCGATGTGGTACCCTTCCGACGAGGAGGTGAAGACTGGAGATTCCGCGGGGAGATCGGGACGACGACGAGAAGACCGAAGGACACGGATCGCTCGGTATATCTCTTTACCCCCTTCTCTAGATAGCTAGGACTAGTTTAATGGCCCGATCTGGGTTTATAGTGCGCGGTGGTGCCGGTTTACAAGTTCGTAAAATGTTTCGTTTCCGCATTCCGGCGTCGGATTGACGGCCGGGGCACTGCCGTGCACTTACAGATGTTACCAGCCTTTATCGTATAGTTTGCCACGGTATCTCGCTTGGAACACTTCCAACATACCGTCCCTCTACTAAGGGTAAAGACAATGCCTGCGACTGACATTCAGTCATCCTTATCACCCTGGAACCTTTTCAGTAATTCTCCCCAGGATCAACTGATACCATCTCACTACAATTAGTGAGAATCCTAATATCCATTTAGATCTATCTCATAGATCCAAAACCTAGGATTTAGGAGGCATCATTTTGATCTTATATGGAGAATCCATGCGATAAGAGGTGATTGACCGATCGTAGCATAGGAAACTCTTATCCTTTCAAGAGTATGTTTTCCACGTACAATACGAGGATGACCAGCTTACTCTCTACTACCTTTTTTTATATACAAGGTTCATCTACCATTTTGATGAAGTCAAACTTTTTGACTACCTTATCAAAACAGATGTTCCAACTCCGCGATGCCTGCTTTAATCTGTAAAGCAACTTGCACATGTTTCCGCTGGTCCCACTGTTTATGAAGCCCTCTGGCTGTGTACTTATAGACGTTCTCTTCTAAATCAGTATTTAGAAAAATAGTCATGACACCCAACCACCAGATATCGTAGTCATGGTATGTAGCAATAGCAAGTCGTATCTGGATGGACTTAAGCATAGCGACTGGAAAAGGTTTCATCATTATCCACGCCTGGTCGATGACGAAAAACTTTAACAAGTCTAGCATTGAAATTCTCAACTTTTCCATCTACTCCAAGTAATTTTCTCAAGATATACTTGCTCCTGATGGGGATTTAACCCTTCAGATATAGCATCCAAAGTCCATACTTTGTTGGTGTACATGGATTCCATCTCAGATCGCTAAGCATCCAGCCATTCTTACAGAGTCCCTACTCTCGATAGCCTGCTCGAAACTAGTTGGGTCATCATCTCATGACGAAATCCTCTCTCCCACTGTCATCGAGAAACCGAAGTATCTCTCAGGCAGGTGAGGAACCCTACCAGATCGGCGGAGAGGCTGAGGTTCGTCGGGGACTATTGAATCCTTTGGTTCTATCAAATCATCAGCTGTAGTTTGTATAGCTGGAACTTCTTCCAGTTCTACAGAACTGACCTTGCCTCGATCTTGTCCGGATTTTGCTTTTGACATAGGCCAGACAACCCCAAATCTTAACTTGCTTAAGAGATGGGTTCTTCCCACACCATATCTTATATGGAGTGGTAGGCAGTGATCTGATTCAAACCTAATCCAATAGGTATGCAGCTTCTTAAGTGCATAACCCCCAAAAATAAATAGGTAACTTAGTAGTACTCATTAGAGAGCGCACCATATCATATAGGGTGCGATTGCTCCGCCCCGATACACCGTTGTGCTGTGGTGTATACAGAGGAGTAACACTGAGAGAGAATCTCATTCTCCTTTAGAATAGTCCAAGAATTCCATGCACAAGTATTCTCCTCCCTGATCTCATCATAGGACATAATACTTATACCTATATTGGTTCTCTACTTCTGACATATATTCTTTGAATATCTCAAAAGCTTCAGACATGTGTTTCAACAGAAACATGTGTCCGAATCTTGAGAGATCATCAGTGAATGTAAGGAAGTACAAAGAACCAGTCTTGGCATATGTAGACTGGGGACCTTTATACATCACTATGTATCAGTCCCAGGAGTTTACTAACTCTTTCTCCATTTCCAATAAACAGAGTTATGGTCATCTAATCTTTGTGACATGACTGGCAAGTTTCACAAGATGTAAATTCAAACTGATTTAAATATGCATCTAAATGTAACTTCAGCCAGTCTGGTCGCATTGATATGACCTAGACTACAATGCCTCAAGAAGGATTCGTTCATTTCTGAACTCTTCCTCTTGTGTGTGTTCTGTGTACTAGGAACTGTAGTTTGATTTAGAACGTCAATGCTTTTAGATAACGCGCCTGAACCGATCAACTTTTGAAATGTTCAAAACAATATTCAACAATACAAAATTACAACCTTTCTTTAGTAAATAAAGAGATTGATATGATTTTGTATATCAGGTTCGATATCTAATAGCATTTGTTCAGAATCAATGTATTGATAATACAGGGTGACAGTGACCAACAGACTTGGCTGCAACACTTGCACCATTTTCTGTCTCATGAAACTTATCACTCGTTCTCAGTTCTCTACCTTTCTGTAGCCATATGTAACAAATTACATATCTGGGATCCTGATTCGGTATCAAATACCCAGGATGCAGAGGATGCTGAGAAACAGTTCTTTGTAATGAATGCACCCGAAGAAGATGCATCATAATGTACTTTCTTCGTTTGGGCGGCACGGGAATTCTGGTAATCCCCAATATCCTGCTCGGTCTTATAACAATTATAAGTTGGAGCGGGACCAATGTTCCCCAGCTCAGTATAACAAGAGGGTTCGGTCAATACATCCATATTATTATCTTGATTAAGGCGTGACATGGTCGCTACCTTGAGAGAGAGAGAAGAAAACACTCTGCGTGCGCTCTTGTAAGATTAGATTGGTTATTTATTTTATCTAATCAGGATGGCTCCCACTGTTTTTATCAAATCTTTCTTCAAACCCTAAAAGGAAAGACCAGCCGGGATTAATTACACTCTACATGTTCGCCAATATTTCAGCCAGGCCAGTGCCGGTACTTTGAGGGAGGTTCCTCGTGCTTTCGCACGGACCTAATTAAAGTAAACCTCGTTTTCCCAGAGGAGTAACCCCGTTGACACCTTTCTAGACACCTACTTGATCGGCTAATTGTAAAGTGCAAAACTCTCCCAGGAGTAACAATTACTCGCAGTGGGTATCGGGATCCAACTATCATATAGAAGGTATGCAATCTCATTGCAAATTTCAACACTTGAAACTCTCGATAAAGGTTTTTACCCCTAGCACCTATGACCTTAACTATGGTCAACAAATCATAAGAACTAGTCAAGTTCTACCCGTCATTTCGTGATTAATTAGACCTACCCACATGACCCTTAACTAAAGTCAATAAAGTCACGCGACTGTCCTAACTAATCGCATCATATGCGGTGTAGGAAGACATCACTTAGCTACCGTACACTGTGCCTTGACTATGGTCAATAAACACAGCACGAATACTAAGTACTCTACTTACTAAAATGACGGAGGGTTGCAGATGGTTTTTATGAAAACCTTTAACGCTTTGAACTTGATCTCGTTGCGAAATCAAATCGTTTTTAAATGGAGTGTTTTTGAGGCACTTCTAGTTTTGCTAAAGCGGTCACTCCCGGTGAAGGGATCGTCGGCCCTTTCCTCGTCGAATAAGGTGCAGGATATATCATATATACCGCTGTGCAAAGCAAAAACTATAGAAGCAATCAAAAGACAAACCGAGGGTTGTAGCATCTGCCAGTTATTGCTAAAGGGGTCACTCCCGATGAAGGGATCTCAGTCCTTTCCTTATCGAATAAGGTGCAGGATGTTCTACAAGGAACACTGCGATGCAAATCAAGAACTGTAGCTACCTATTTTAATTTTGAAATTCGATTCCACAACATCTTTTTGGTTTATTTTCTTTCATTAATCTCATTAATGAATGTCCCATCATTTAAGTTCACCTAAACATCACAGATAAATACAACGTATACTTATGCCATCCGCATTCGCCTCGATGTCCCGTCTGCACCGTTAAGTTAGGTAACTAAAGGCAGAGCGGGGCAGGGCTAGCGCGGGTGTAAAACATAAGCAACGTCTATATAATATATCATATATAGTATATACAGTATCCATCTGAACAAATCACATGATCACATCACAGATAACGCAGCAGAAAATATCATATGAAATATTGGATATACTAGGACGTCCGTATTTTATTTTGAGCCTGTATAAAACACGGATTCCACAGTCGTGATGAATAGCCAATCCCACACCCCTAGACCCCTACAAGAGCTGCAAGCAACCCTACCAATTCTAGAGTTAGGAGACCCGAACTCGACTCCTCGAGATGGTCTCCTGATCGCACGCTTTTGGCGTGTCGGATGTTCAAAGTTCTAAAGTATAACCGCGATCAGGACGGTGTCGCTATGCAGCTAGCCGGTTGAGCACGGGTCGATCCACAGGGAGATGGTTGTATGTCCGTTCGAGTTTTAGACGAGTCAATAAAGAATGAGTATATGTTTGTTCAAGTCTAACCTATGTGTTTTATTTGCAAGTATAAAGCTGTTAAGAAAAAGATACGAGAGTGTAAGCTAAGGAAATCTGTACTCAAAACCTTTGAGCCGAGTCTTGACCAATTAAAGCTAGAGCAATTGGCAACAACGTGTATTAGGGGATTTAAGCACGGTAATCGTGGAATCCGGCTTATTTACCCTTATCCTTCTGTTCTTGTCTCTTGCTTTCGCCTCCGGCCAAACCGAACGCAACCAGTCGCGGTTAGGAATCACCGTTACCTTAGTAGGGTAGGGTGCCTAACGGAGCACTTGCGTATCGTTTGGGCGGAGTTCAATGGAAAATAACGGGAAAAGCAAATGAGCAAAGAAACATTAACTTACAGTATCGTATTTATTCTGAACAACAATAATTACAACCATTCACAAAACAAACCAAAACGAGCAAAAGAAAAGAACAAAGAAAAGAAAAGATTACAAGCAAGTAATTAAAGTGCATGGTAATAAATTGAAATTAATAAAAGACAAGAATGAAAAATGCAAGAAAGTAATACTAAGATCCATAGAACTCAAGACAAGCATGGGATCAATAGCCAACCCTTAAACTTGCAAGCTCAATCAAGAGATTGTAAGATCAAGAGAAGGGTAACGAACTCATGTGAAATGAAGCACAAATTCCATATGAAGATACAACCCTTGAGATCAATAACAAACCCTTAAACTTTCAAGCTCAATGAAGAGCTTGAAAGATCAAGAGAAAGCAAAAATCTCAATGGGAAGTTAAAACAAAAGAATGATACAAAAACCCTCATCTTCATTTAACATCCACTCAATGCTCTCACTACATTTTCATGGAGGAAAGATAAAGAAGAAGAAGAAGAAAACTAAAACTAGCAAAAAGAGGCTTAAGAATTTCACACCTTTGGCTTGGCTCAGAACTGGGGTATTTATAGCCAGGGAAATGGAAACCAAGGGTAAGAATCCGGCTCCACATAAAATTACCCAACTGCCCACAAAAAACGACAAAGCGAGGAGACCAAATGGCCGCGGTTCCGCGGCCTAAGCGCGCTTATGCCGCGGAACCGTGGCGCTTTAGAAGAGTTAAGCGTTCATATTTTGTGGGGATCCCTGGTTTTATGTTGTCTGCTGTGTGGTATATGACTTTTTCTCAGAAACTCTTCCCATTTCTTCCAGAATTTCAGTAGATCAAAAGGTGATGTGATGTGGATCTTTTGCCAAGATTTCCTCGAGCTCCACGTAGATATGTTGGATTTTGTGTTGCCATTGTGCTTTGTGCACAAAAATGACATCGATTTGCCATTTTGTCCCTTAAACTTGTGTGTGGCAATATACGGATAGAGAGCGGAGACCCGCGTTTTATCTGTTGTTGGCAGTAATCCGGAATTTGACGTACTTTTCCATGAATTGCGCTGTTCAGAGCTGAGAACCAGTATCCTGTAAATATGTAGCAAACACTGATTAAAAGCACCTGCCTATAAACAAACGAGCGTAAGAATGGGCGGTATAAAATGCAATATTCTGGTATGAACAAACACCCCAAAACTTAACTTTTGCTCGTCCCGAGCAAAACCATTTATTCACAAAAATAAAATCCTAACCGCACTTTCGCAGGGAACGCGATTGCACTGAGCGCGTGCAACAAGCCGTTAAACCTCTAGGTGTCCCTAGTAGGAGGAGTGTTGTCTCCTTAGGGTTTTCAGCGGATACTACCGACAAAATCCGGTCAAGCTAGTTTTGCAAAATTACTATGATTCAAACCATAAAGTTTTGTTTCAGAAAATAAAAATTCTATTATCCTAAGTCTAAACTATCGAACCCTTATTTTTCACACCTCGCTTCTTATTTAACTAAAGATTTTATATGTCTTTACGTGCAGTGCAATTAGTGTTGTTAAGTTCCAGAAGGATCGATTAAAGTCATCATGTCACACAATAAAGCCCAGATAAAATTTTTAAAAGGATCACATAAGTTTTATAAAGAGTTAAGTATTTTTCAAGTTTCGTTTTCCAGTAAAGTTTCAACTTCAGAATGTCTATCTTCCCTAACAGGAAACTAGGTCTTATTTTTCACTCCACCTTTTTCTTGTTTTCATTCCATACACACCTCTGTGAACGTGCAATAGTCTTTATCATAGAATAAAACCTTCATATCTCCGCTAAATATATTTTTTATAACACCTGTCTTTCGTCAAGATTATTCTCACACAAAGAACCGTTAGGAATTTTAACTCGGAGATAACACTTGCTTGACTTTGTTTTAAACTGGACTTTCTAGGCTTCTTAACGAGCTTTGGGCCAATGCACCCAATCTAGTTGGCTTTAGGGCATTAGGTGTAGAGACACACCAGCGGACTTAATTACTCATGTTACCTAGGCCCAAAAACAAAAGACAATTTAGCGCGAAAATCATGATGATTCAATACGAACGGAGATATAATCGGCAGTTTAATTATTTTTTTGGATAAAAGACGTGTTTAGTGGATTCGGTGTGTAATCATTCCAATCAAGTTCCAGATGGGTTATTTTTCAGAATTAGTTCCAATTAAGGCATCAATAATATCCCTTCATATTCACTTCACTTCATAAACTTTTCTTGATATTACTTATTTCAGAACAAACCTATTTGATCCTCAGAAAATCATTTATCCGTTTAAAAGTTTTTAGACATAAAAGACTCGTCTTCTAATTTCCAAAACTCACGACGCGTGTGGTGTGATGTAATGACGTATATCAGCTATAGTTAACTTCAAAGGAGAGTTATCTTTCAGGTTTTCAAAATCTAAAAATAAGATTTGGTTATTCTTATCTTATCAAACAAAACCGTCGAAATGTTGAATCAGAGTTCTCCCACTAGCTAACTTGACAGAAAAGTTTTTATGTTTTTAGAAAATTTTCTGATTTTTATGGATTTTAGTATGCAGATGCAAAATATACAAATAAATGCGAAGGAAGAAAGCTTACCGAGCACACCCCCAAACTTAAACATGACAGTGCCCTCACCGTCAGTCTATACCAAGAGGGTCAAAATTGTCGGCGCTCTCCCTAAAAACAAATTATATTCAAAACAAAAACGAAAACAAAAAATATATACAAAAAAGGTGTCCCCCCCAAACTTAAGTAAAACAGTGTTTCCACTGTTAAGCGTTGAAGTTCAAGATCGAGGGGAGAGAACAGTATCAATCTATACAAGGCCTTACACAGGCCAAAAGTTAACACCAACCATTCAAAGATTTTATCGTTATAAAGCGACGGTTGGTGAAAGAAGGTGAAGAGGTAAGAAATGGAGAATACGCGAGACCGTATGGAGATAAAAGCGGGATACGGTCTCGGTATATGGGAAGAAGAATGGTGGAAGGGAGAAAGAAATGGAATACGAACTTGAGGGTGGAAATGGATTGAATAAATTAGTACAATCTATAATGATCGATGGGTGAAAAGTGATTGTGCCAATATATTAACCCGTCGAGAAATGGGGTCAAATCCCTCAAGATTCGTGAGAAACCATGGGTACGCCGAACTTGGTAAACCAGACATATGAAATGAAAGTGAGACGGGTTCATGCAAGGTCGGAACGATGGAAAGGATAGAGGTAGGTGATTGAGGAGGGTTATCGGTTAAAGGTTCAGGAGGGTGTACACAGTCAATGAAAGGAACAGGATGAATTAGAAAATCTGACTCATCAATTAAAACTGGTTCATCCTCATTACTATCCTCAATATTCTCCTCAAAATTCAGCTTATCCATGCAATTTCCATCAAAATCAAGACGCATATGGGGTTCGGGAAAAACATTTAATCACTCAGGATGATGATTTGAAGAGAGAAACCCAGCCAAATCTATGGGTTCATCATCCAAAATATTCCCAGTGTCAATATCCTCAATCAAGTGAAAATCACTATTCTCAGACACCTCATTAAAAGCATGGATTTCAATCGATTCTGGTTCTAAGATGGAGGTGTTGAGGTCAAAAGGTTTAGGATTGGGTTCACTTGGATGGGACCCTTCACAATCAGGTAAATCAAACACTACAAAGTCGTACAACTCATTCATCATTCTATCTTCAATTGATAAATCATGTGGAACACTTGATAGACTTTCAACACAGGTGTTGTGGGATTCAATTTGAAACGGGTAGGTTTGATTTGGAAGGGTATACAGCTCGCTCTCTCCATTCAAATTCTCAGCCTGTCCTACCGCCTCTTCATACATTGGAAAATTTGGAGCTAGCTGGAAACTAGCTACCGGGTCAGTCGGTTGTATGAGAGCGGCCATGGCCGCATTCAAATCCATCATCTGTTGGCTTGACGCTACGCTAAAGTCTTCCAACGACTGTTCCAGACTAAACATGGGTTGTGAAGGGTTTCAGTAAAAGATTCAAAGTTGTATGGATACTGAAAACTCCCAAATGGCGGTTCAGTAGAAATGTCTAGGGAAGGTGTAAAAGTTGGGTAGGATTGATAGGAATTGAATGGCTGGACAGGAGTAGGATCAACATTTGGATAAGAAGGTGAATGGAATTGTTGATCCCAAGAATTTGAAGTGGTGAAATGAGTGAAAGATTGGCTATGAGATTGTTCAATATGTTCAGCGATGGACAAAGAACGACTTGCAATAAGGGTATCAACATAAGCGGGTGCGGGAGGTTGAAAAGGTTGATACAAAGTGGAATGCGGAGTGCAAGTGTTTGTCCTAGACTCTTCTATCCGATCTTTCAAAGAGATTTTGGGCATGGAGGGATCGTTCGATGTTCGGCCAAAGCAAGAACCGTAAGAAGTAATGTCTGGTTGTGGGTACCAAAGTTCGGCAAGAGTTTTGTGAGGTAGGGTACCCATGATATGAGGAGAGAAAGAAAGAAAGGAAGAGAAAAGGAGGGGAAAAAGAATGTGATATTTTTTTTTAGATATTAACAAAAGAATGAAATATACACACAAAAAGAATCTGGGCCAAAAACAATCACGACACAAAAATACCACACACCTAATCGTTCTAGGGTTCACCTAGGTCAACTAGACCTGCTCCAGAACTTGATTGTCGAAGTAAAACTGTGTCGAGAAACGGGCTTAAGATACACTGATCATGAGGCCGGGTAAGTGCAGAGATAAGGGGAGGTTTTCCAACGCTTTCGCGAAGTTCCTTAATTAAATAACCCTTTCTCTTTTGGCAGTTTCGCCGTTAACACTTTCCTAGACACCCCGTAAACAATGTACCATTAAGCGAGGTTCTAAACACGGTTAACTTCTCCTAATGAGTGCGAAGTCCTTAAGGCTTAAAGTCTAATTTCTTTTAAAGTTTGTGCGGGTAAACGTTATGCTCATGTTCGTGATTTGTGGGCCACGGAAAAGGTGATGAAATCCTTTACCGTATGTTGTGGGGTTCGCTTGCCCTTATGTCCGTATTAATGTATGCAATGCGCAATTCAATAAAAATTCTATAAAGAATCAAACAATCGTTTTTTTTATAAGCGCGGCACTGCAAAAAATACGGGTTGGTCAATTTTTAGCGTTTGCTAGCGAACTTGCAAAGAATCCTGCAAAGAATAGTATACTGGATGCGTCGGATTTGAGAAGAAGGTGTTAGTAAAGTACGTACCGTTAAGTTTTTGGGTTAGGAAACCCCCGTTGAATTAAATCCGGTAAGCTTGAAAAGTTCGCTTGCGCGGGTCAAACTATCCGGAACTTTGGCACTGTACTTTGCAATCACCTTAGCCTTGAACGTACACTTTGCTCCCCACAATCACAGTTCGCAAATCCGCAAAAATCTGCAGACTTGCTCACAAAAATTATAAAAAAAAAAAGATTTTTTTTATTTATAAATATACACAAAAAGAATATTAACCCGAATAATGAGAAAGAAAATACGCTACCGTCTCCCCGGCAACGGCGCCATTTGATCACACGCTTTTGGCATGTCGGATGTTCAAAGTTCTAAAGTATAACCGCGATCAGGGCGGTGTCGCTATGCAGCTAGCCGGTTGAGCACGGGTCGAGCCACAGAGAGATGGTTGTATGTCCGTTCGAGTTTTAGACGAGTCAATAAAGAATGAGTATATGTTTGTTCAAGTCTAACCTATGTGTTTTATTTGCAAGTATAATGTTGTTAAGAAAAAGATACGAGAGTGTAAGCTAAGGAAATCTGTACTCAAAATCTTTGAGCCAAGTCTTGACCAATTAAAGCTAGAGCGATTGGAAACAACGTGGATTAGGGGATTTAAGCACGGTATTCATGGAATCCGGCTTATTTACCCTTATCCTTCTGTTCTTGTCTCTTGCTTTCGCCTCTGAACGCAACCGATCGAGGTTAGGAATCACCGTTACCTTGGTACGGTAGGGTGCCTAACGGAGCGCTTGCGTATCGTTTTGGCGGAGTACAATGGAAAATAATGGGAAAAGTGTTAGTTATACGTATGCCCTAGAGGCCATTACTATACATAGGATGTATATTGTAGTGGATGCTTGGACATATATAGGGAGGACTTTCTTGCTCGACATGATAGTATGCTATCTGGTTGATCTTTACCTTAACGTGTATACTGTTTGTCTCTCTGTTACATGTTGGTAAAGCCCTTAGGATGTGTACTTGACTACCTGGACTATGATGCGGATCATACTAGTGGGGACATGGTAGTCCATAAGTACATCCTTCAAAGTCCCTAGTCGTGGGTGTATCGAGACGGGGCATCAATATACCAGAGTAGACTAGCGTATACCTTCTCGACCCATACAGATGGGCGATGGATGATCCCAAATCCATTGGTGTTTGACATCAGAGATGATATACGGGTGCTCAGTAGAGACTGGGTACACTGGACGGACTCGCCGAGAACTCCCAGATGGTATTATACCTTACGTCAGATGGCAGTTCTCTGGTGACACTGGTACAGAGTAGTCTGTTGACCCGAGATCGTCATAGAGTCTCGTGTGGTTCCCACTGTGCTTTGATTTCCATCTTACCACGTCCAAGAGGGCGTGCAAAACGGTGGTTTTTGGGTACAGTCCCGAGTCACATGGAGGCAATGAGCGATAGGAGGGGATTCGTCTCTCCCGGTATAGGGAGTTGATGTTGCGCTGTGTTCGATTGGCTATAACAGGAAATCCCTGGCCAGGGTTGCTGAGATTTACTGGTAAGTGTTACCAGTAGTTTCTCGAATTGTTATAGACCTCATATCGACACGACTTATCGAGCTATTAGGGTCTGACGTATACCACCCCTAGGCAAGATATGCGACATATCAGACGATCAGACCGGACTGTACGGTAGTGTTACTGGTTGGATTCACTGGAGTGTGAGCGGGCTTGCTCGTCGATCTTCAGATCGCTCAATACCCGGGTGGCCGTTACGTTTAGCAGACCGCTTGCGGCTTGTGGGTGTTTGATATGATCATCACCTGCTGCCGGCGTATTGACGAGTCTTTAGAGTCCTACACAGAGGTTTCCTGGCTCAAGCGAAACGAAATAGGAGCGCATATGAGATATGTACGGGAACGAGAATAATGCGTGTATGTGATACCGTATTTCATTCTCGTGATGAATGTGTCGAATGGTTGTATGCGATATAACCTAGTTATCGAATCAAGAATTGATTCGATAAGCCGATACATTGTATACTAGTCGGTTGTGTGCGACATGACCGGATCATTGAATCAAGTGTTGATTTAATGATTTAATGCATAATTATATATTTGATATATTACTTTGCATTAACTAGTATTGGTTCACTTTAAATGGATTTTCTCACTTGGTTTGTGCATATTGTATATGTGATATACATTTGTACATATGATTGTATCATGTTTGATGATACATGGTTGTTTAAGTGTATGTTAAGATTAAACCATGGTTATGTGATGGTTAGGGTTATGTTTTTATTTACTTATTCATTTATTTATTTATTTATTTCATTTTGGCAAAAGAAAAGAAATGGTGGCTAGCTTTGTTTTACATTGAAACTTCATGAAGGTTTGAAAAGTCCACCATTTTTGTTTCATGCCTAACCTAACCATTGACCTAACCCTAGTTTATTCTCTACACTTGACCATGGTTGATTATGATAAGTATTCTTTTATTTTCTATTTTCAAGAGGACTAATCATAATATTTATCTTGTTCTTCTTCATCTTCTTCACTTAAAGAAGCTTGCTTCATCAATGGTGATTGATGAAAACAAGTGAGAAATCCAATTCTAAAGTCTACCCACTTCCTATTTCTTCATCCTCTACCTCTTGCCAAGTAGTAGAGTGTGTTTCCTTTACAAGTTTCATGATTTGGTGAAGTGGGAGCTTGATCTTGTGATGCTTCGACGTAGATCATCTTCGGCACGAAGCCGACGACCTTGCCCGCCCATTTCTCCGATGAAGCCGACGCTAGAGTCCGGATTTTGATTTGGACAGCGGAGAGGACTTCATCACGGAGCCATGAAGGTGGAGGACCGGATCTACAAAGGTTGTATTTCCGTTCTTTTAGTTTAGATGTAAACTAGTTGCTTTTTCGCCTCGACATCTAGCCAACGATCCGTAGTTTAGGGTTTCTCGGCACCGTAAATTTTGAAATTGGCATGGTTGATGCCTTGTGAGACCTCATTAGGGTGCCTAGGAACCCAACAAAAAGAAAATGAGCAAAGAAACATTAACTTACAATATCGTATTTATTCTTAACAACAATAATTACAGCCATTCACAAAACAAACCAAAAAGAGCAAAAGTAAAGAATAAAGAAAAGAAAAGATTACAAGCAAGTAATTAAAGTGCATGGTAATAAATTGCAATTAATAAAAGACAAGAATAAAAAATGCAAGAAAGTAATACTAAGATCCATAGAACTCAAGACAAGCATGGGATCAATAGCCAACCCTTAAACTTGCAAGGTCAATCAAGAGATTGCAAGATCAAGAGAAGGGTAAAAAACTCATGTGAAATGAAGCACAAATTCCATATGAAGATACAACCCTTGAGATCAATAACAAACCCTTAAACTTTCAAGCTCAATGAAGAGGTTGAAAGATCAAGAGAAAGCAAAAATCTCAAGGGGAAGTTAAAACAAAAGAATGATTCAAAAACCCTCATCTTCATTTAACATCCACTCAATGCTCTCACTATATTTTCATGGAGGAAAGATGAAGAAGAAGAAGAAGAAAACTAAAACTAGCAAAAAGAGGCTTAAGAATTTCACACCCTTGGTTTGGCTCAGAACTGGGGTATTTATAGGCAGGGAAATGGAAATCTAGGGTAAGAATCCGGCTCCACATAAAATTACCCAACTGCCCACAAAAAACGACAAAGCGAGGAGACCAAATGGCCGCAGTTCCGCGGCCTAAGCGCGCTTATGCCGCGGAACCGCGGCGCTTTAGAGGAGTTAGGCGTTCATATTTTGTGGGGATCCCTGGTTTTATGTTGTCTGCTGTGTGGTATATGACTTTTTCTCAGAAACTCTCCCCATTTCTTTCAGAATTTCAGTAGATCAAAAGGTGATGTGATGTGGATCTTTTGCCAAGATTTCCTCGAGTTCCGCGTAGATATGTTGGATTTTGTGTTGCCATTGTGCTTTGTGCACGAAAATGACATCGATTTGCCATTTTGTCCCTTAAACTGGTGTGTGGCAACATACGGATAGAGAGCGGAGACCCGTGTTTTATCTGTTGTTGGCAGTAATCCGGAATTTGACGTACTTTTCCATGAATTGCACTGTTCAGAGCTGAGAACCAGTATCCTGTAAATATGTAGCAAACACTGATTAAAAGCACCTGCCTATAAACAAACGAGCGTAAGAATGGGCGGTATAGAATGCAATATTCTGGTATGAACATCTCCCACTGGACCCTAGAACCCGGTTACTTGTGCTCCCCTCCTTGGGTCTATCCTAATGCGGAAAAGTAAATAATATACAATGGTGACATCATCCTCAACCCGAAAGTGTCCCAAATAAATGAATATTACATACAAGTGTTTACATGAATGAAAATGAAAAAACACTAATCTCACATAAAAAAAACCCGGCTATTCAAACACGACGTTCTCAATATAACATATCCAGCAACACATAACATCACATGTCATCAACGTAAGTAAATATGCTCATCCCAATTGTCGTTGACATATAGCAACGAAACCGGTGATATCACATATTACACTTACGGTCATAGAAAAGAAAGTGTAAAATTACAACAGTTGGAATCCGCAACCTCTTTAGATATCGCATGCCTAATGAAATGAATTCTTTAGACATCGCATGCCTAACAATTATAAACCCCGCATTTTAGTCTCATTATCGAAAACACTTTTCAATATCAAGTCGGGCAATTCAACAAGATTCCCGGCATCTAGAACGAATGCTCGTCGTAAACTTTAGTAGACGGCCGCACCCCCTGATGCCGCGAGCACCCAAACGGATGCTTTTTGGCGACAGGGTTCTCCTACAGTCACTTGGTCGGGGCAATGGGGTGTAGCTGTCTATTAAGTTTACCCGGCGAGTATCCGCGTACGCAACGTGATTGCGACGGACTTTTGATCACATCAAAATTCCGTGGCAACCGATCAAGTGAGACTAAAGTGCTAGATTTATAACATTCAAATCAGTTATCTCATAACTATTTGTGGATTCCAAATATTGTATCAGATTCTAGATAAATAGACAATGTTAAACTTTCCGATCGAATAATCAAACACCCAAGTTTTCCCGAAACAGCTCAACACAAGAAATAAGTTTAAAAACATCCACTTCATGCCACAGTACCAACGGTCCAGCCGTAGAAGGGTCAATCCAACGCCTCACATGCGGCACGCCCTACTGTCCCAAACCCTAAGGTTCAAAGGGCAGTTCAAGACGGTCACATAATCGAGTTAAGGTTTTTTGTCTTCTAGAGGGTCTATCGAGTTACTTGCACTACTTAGACATTCTTAAACTACGAAAAAATCCAACACATGGAAATTTTCCGGCAGGGGAAATAGTGGGTAACGAGGTTAAAATATCCGATCGAATCAACGAGTCCCCAATACACCCCAGAAAACACAGCTGTTGAGTACAGATTAAAAATTCCCAGAGAACACAGGAAACATCTACGGGCATTACTGTAGGAAAATGGACCCCTAATCAGTACATACGGCCATGGAACCGCAGCCAAAAGCAGAGTAAGGCCGCGGTTCCGCGGCGTTACAGTAGAGTTAGGGCTTCGTTTTCTACAGTTAACCTTATATTTCCCTGCACTATTTTCTGAGCATTTTTAATTCACAAAAATCCACAATTTCAGAAAATGTATAAAGAGGGGTCAAGTTTAGGGTTTCGGGATTCGATCGGATTTCTAACATCGTCTACACTTCGCCTAAAGCTCTAGCTAGGCTCTGATACCATTGTAGGGTTCCTGGGCATACTCAAGAGGTTACACAAGGCATCAACCATGCCAAAATCAAATTTTTCTATGTGCCGAGAAACCCTAATGAAGATCGTTACTAGAGGCAAGACGAAATAAAACAAGTTAACAACTTAACTACAAGTGAAAGGGACCACAACCTTTGTAGATCCGGTCCTCCACTTCTTTATCTCCGTGATGAAGTCCCTCCGCTGCGACCATCGGGATCCTGGACTCTAGCGTTGGTTTCATCGGGGAAATGAGCAGGCTAGGTCGTTGACTTCGATGCCGAAGATGATCTACGTCGAGGCGACTCAAACTCAAGCTCCATCTTCACTAGGTCATGAAACTTGTGAAGATAACACCCTATACAACATGGCAAGTGGTAGAGGATGAAGAAATAGGAAGTGGGTTCACTTTGGATTTGGATTTCTCACTTGATTTCATCACTTGAAAATTTTCAAGAAAGGTTTCTTCACTTCATGAAGAAGAAGAAGAAGAAGAAGAAAAGAAAATGAATTATATGAATAGAAAATTCAAGTGAAGCATATCATATTGCAACCATGTATGAGTTAACACATGTAGAGAATAAACTAGGGTTTAGGTGTAATGGTTAGGTTAAAGGAAAAAACAAAATGGTCAAAGATGCTAAAAAGCTTCATGAAGCTTAAAGCAAAGAAAGAAAACCACCATTTTATTTTTTGCCAAAAATAAATAAATAAGTTAAAACCCTAACCATTAACCTAAACATGGTTTAAAGCATACACACCCAAGTTTGCATGTATCATCAAACATGATACAAACTAGTGCACAAACATATATCATATATACAATGTGCACAATCTAGTGAGAAAAATAATCTTAAGTGAATCAATACTAGTTAATGTAAAATAATATATCAAATATATAATTATACATTAAATCATTAAATCAACACTTGATTTAATGATCCGGTCATACTGCATATAACCGACAAATATCAAGTGTATCAATATATCGAATCAACATTTGATTCGGTAACCCGGCTATATCTTATATAACCGACCGATGATACAAATCGCGAGAATAGAAAACAGTATCACACACTGGTATTATTCTTGGTCCCGTACATATCTCATATGCGCTCCTATTTCGTTTCGCTTGAGCCAGGAAACCCCTGTATAGGACTCTAAAGACTCGTCAATACGCCAGCAGTAGGTGATGATCATATCAAACACCCACAAGCCGCAAGCGGTCTGCTAAACGTAACGGCCACCCGGGTGTTGAGCGATCAGAAGATCAACGAGCAAGCCCGCTCACACTCCTGTGAATCCAACCAGTAACACTTACTGCACAGTCTGGTCTGTTCGTCTGATATGTCGCATATCTCGCCTAGGGGTGGTGAACGTCAGACCGCAGTAGCTCGATAAGTCATGCCGATGTAAGGTCTATAACAAGAATGAAACTACTGATAACACTTACCTGTTAATCAGTGCAACCCTAGCCAGGGATTTCCAGTTATGGCCAGTCGAGCATAGCGCAACATCAACCCCCAATATCGGGAGAGATGAATCCCCTCCTATCGCTCATTGCCTCCATGTGAATCGGGACTGTACCCAAAAACCACCTGTTTGCACGACTCAGTAGAGCCGTGGTAGGGTGGAAATCAAAGCACAGTAGGAGACACACAAGACTCTATGACGATCTCGGGTCAACAGAGTAAGCTATACCTGTGTCACCGGAGAACTGCCATCTGACATAAGGTAAAATACTATCTGGGAGTTCTCGGCGAGTCCGTTCAGTGTACCCAGTCTCCATTGAGCACCCGCATACCATCTCTGATGTCAAACACCAATGGATATGGGATCATCCATCGCCCATCACATGGATGGAGAAGATATACACTAGTCTACTTTGGAATATCGTTGCCCCGTCTCGATATTCCCACGACTAGGAACATTGAAGGATGTACTCATTGACTACCCAGGCCCCACTAGTATGATCTGCATCATAGTCCTGGAAGTCGAGCACACATCCTAAGGGCTTTATCAACATGTAATAGAGAGACTACAAGTATACATGTTAAGATAAAGAGCAACCAGATAGCGTATTATCATGTCGAGCAAGAAAGTCCTACCTATATATGTCCCAGCATCCACTACAATATACATCTCATGTACAGTAATGGCCTCAAGGGCATACATATGACTAACAAGAAGGGGGCTGCTATTCTTTCATTTTTCCTCCATGGTTTCCTCATCCCCTTCTTGCTATTCCCTCCACCTTCACCTCTATGAACCATCTCAAAAACCTTGTCAAAACCCTGAACTCCCTTCAATAAAGATGATCCCCACCTCACCCTCATCACTTTGGACCCATCAAAGTTGGATTTTGGAGACTTTGGACTTCTAGGGTTTTACTTGGGTGCATCCATGATGTATAATTCCTTTCATTTAGTTTAATTTAAGTTTCCTAGCATTCTAGTTAGTTTAGAATTGGTTTAAGGTGTGGATTTGTGAACTTGGAAATTCAAGAGAAGGGTTTGTGTGTTTGTGTGGAATTGGTGATGTTTAGGGGCTGTTACAAGACTTGAGTGGTGTTTTTACTGGCCTAGAATAGAGAATACGGACTTAGGAATTACCCATGTCGGTTTTGTGACATTTAGTGGCCTACAGGGAATCTGGAGCAACCCGGGATGTTTCGGAGAAAAACAAACAATACAAGAGACCTAGTGGGACCAATAGGAAGCCACCCTGCAAGTACGAGCCCATTCCTTCACTATTTGGCCAAGCTCGCCGGATTTGGAGGCTATATGGACGGCCAAATTGGGATGGTTGGTGTCTAGGTTGGTCCAGTAGCTCACATAATCTCTATACAACACCCTATACTTGCTAGTTTTGCTCTAATTGACCTGAGTCAAAATCTGGGAGCACATTGGAGTGTTTTTGGTTATGTTTTCCGTATTTTGGAATGCTTGGTTATGATGTTTGGATTTGTATTTGGTTGTTGGGCGTTAGTACGT
Organism: Agapanthus africanus; assembly: GCA_030015575.1. Classification (NCBI taxonomy): domain Eukaryota; kingdom Viridiplantae; phylum Streptophyta; class Magnoliopsida; order Asparagales; family Amaryllidaceae; genus Agapanthus; species Agapanthus africanus. The sequence continues at coordinate 292,058,196 of CM057340.1, forward strand.
CAACAACAAGGGTTGTTCGATTGTTTTGCATGCGTAGGCTATAGGTTCTAACTTATGAGCACACCATGTGCCGTATTGGTTTTTCGGACTTGATGTTTATAGCGATTGCGATTGTGTGTTATTGTAGGTACCTTCGCGTAGATTCCAAGGCAACGGAGCATGGCGTCATCGACTTCGGCAAGCAAGGAGCAAGGTGAGTAGTTCTATGTCTACGGGGGGAGTCGGGTGGATGGCGTATAGCACCCCCGCAACTTTGATGGAAACCGATATATAGGATATGGTTAGAGAAACCATTATAGAAACTTAGGGATATAGTTAAATAAATTATAGGAGACAAGATATACTATAACCTAGCTTATAGTTTAGGGTTTAGTGTAACCTGATATGATAGGATAGTGTCTCGAATTGATATATAAGGATATGAAATGTGAAGGTGAATCACGACTTATAAATTTGTAGTTGCACTAAAATAGGTATGAGTTTTAGAGTAGCTTGACATTTGATGTATAAGGTAGAATGTATATAGAAAATTGACTTGATGTAAGATGACTTAATGGGATGAAAAGGATATACGTTGTGATATGATGACTTGATTGATATGTCGGTATACGGATGCGAGTCGATTGAGATGATTGATACCTTTGCCGGTCCCCTTATATGAGATTGTTATGGATGCGACCTGTGATATAGGTATATAGATATATATAGAGTTGTGAATCATGGGTGATATACCGTACGAGACGTTAGGTCCGTACCCTCATTGTCATATAGTTCGATAGGATCCCTAATGGTTTGATGCCGCCGTACAATGATTTACTGTACGTGATGAGTTTTATGATGATTGATCCATACCCTTGACTAGAGGATGCCATACGATGGATTGCACCGTACGTGATGTTGTGAGGCTGGATGCCGATTGATAGATTCACCAACTCGGTCATGTTAGATACGTATACCTTATAGCATTTAGCTGCCGATGTACTTTATACTACGTTTATGTCATTCTCATTGCATTACACATACCTGTGCTAGTACACCTACACCATTATCGATGATGCGTATGTTACACTTACACAGATTGGCCGGCTCACAAACTTCATCATCGATAATTTCCGTGTCACTACACAGTAGAATTGCTGCATCATGATATGACTCCTTGCATAATTTACTTGCTATAGTTACATATTCACCTGTATACGATGCTGCATTTGACTTTGGAGAAATTGGGAACCGCGGGATATACTTTAAAACTGGATTCATTTAAAAGGGCGGTTTTCCCTTGATATGTGCTTACATTTCTGTTGTATGTCGTATACATCATGCTGTATGATTATACGCATTGAGATGTTGTTTTCATGAGATTTCTGGATTTGAAAACCGTGGTTATTTCAAAGGAAAGTATATATTGTTTTAAAAACCCGGTTTCTCTTGATATGATATTTCAATGCGTCCACAATGTGTTTTCTCGATTCTGAGATTGGCATGTGAAACCCGATTCGAGGAGCGGGAGGCACCGTCTTGGGGTACATGGTGGACCCGGTATGGTTCCCCGGGGCGAGAGATGATTTTCGTGGTGTCGACGATGAGCCTGGCAGAGGGAGTATGACCTACCGGTGATAGTATTTGAACTCGGCGGTTATCCGGAGGATACCGACCGGAGTTATGAGATGGATATGGGCCGACCCGTTCAGCCGGAGCCCGCGGGCCGATCCCGCAGACGGAGTCGAGATATGAGGATTTACGTGTCGATGCTGGACACGGTTTTCATGATGTAGTGTCGATGCTAGACACTCAAGTTCCATGATTTTGATGTGTCGCGAGGGACACACGTTGATTTATATCCTCATACTTTCATGCATATGCTTTTATGATATTTACATGCATGGTGTTGTTGTGTCATTGGTTGACACATGGATGAGATCCACATGCATATAGGCATTGAGTATTGTTGGTACATATGCAGATACGGTCACCCTAGATATCATAATATTACCTTTATGATATAGTTGACCTAGAAAATCGCTATTTTATTCGATTTCTACTCACGAGTTGGCAACTCACCCCCGTTATGCCACAGTTCTTGCAGGTTGACCGCATGGATCAGTAGCGGCATCGCTGGCACATAGCTGCATTCGGGTGTTTTGCTTTGGTAGGTGGTACATGTTAGATCGTACCCCTCTTGTATTTGTTATACCTGTTGTATCTAGTTAACTCCATCAAATCAGAAATTAGTATTTGTATATGTAGTAAGACTTAGAAAGACTTGTAGTTGCGAGACTTGAGCGATGGGTTTTATGTTCACTTTTTGGGTTAATGTCTTGCTTTATATTATCTTTTTGGTGTTGATCTTCGCCGTTAGGCGTCGTATATTTATACTGACTTGCGTGGTTGTGAATCCGCAGATTGGCGAAGAGCTAGCTTCCGCTTGGGGATGCCTTTATCATTATCATGTATTTGTGGTTTTGGATCAAAATATTCAAAGAAGGTGCTGCCTAAATTTTTAAAAGACGAAACATGTTTTTCAACTAGTAAATCCACTTGCATTTTTCATGTTCCTTATTTATGCATTAAGAAAACATTGATTTCACCATACCTTTATTTCAAAACATCACCTCATTTATTTTCTTAAAAAGGTTAAGATTTCTGGTTTTCGGCTTACAAGAATTAAGTTACGCATTTAGACGTTGCGTGATTTAAGTGCCGGTCACGAGCTAAATTTCGGGTCGTGACAAAGTTGGTATCAGAGCACTAGGTTTAACCTTGGTTCGAGTCTATGTTTGACTATACGAGGTCTAAGGCGTGTACCTATTTCGGAACCTTAGCTTGACCTTACGGAACTTAGACTTGAACAGGGGGTATTAGACCCGAACTTTCGTTTCATAGGCTGACCCTGATTGATGGAGCAGGTAGCTTGAGTAGAGTGATATACCGTATGTATGTTCTGCGGCATATTTATGATACGATACTCCACTTAAGAAACCTTAGGATATACATATTTTGAGATCTGTGATTCTCTTCGTACCCATGATTATACATCCATTTGAGATCCTTGATTCTATTCGTTTCCACGATCATACTCTTATTGATTTCATTCCTCCTTATGATCATGTATCCATTCTGGATCTGTTGTTTCCTTTCATTCCTTGATATGTTTCCATCGATACATACTTGAGGTTCCTGTCACCATGGTTTGAGCGCAGATTGAGCTGCTGCTAGAGATGCGGTCAGGGCGAGCTCGTCATGGACGAGGACTGACCACCGTGTTTTTTGGTGACATGGGAACGTATCAAGTTAGTATTTATGTTGTGACCTCTTGTTGAGGCGAGTGTTTGGTTTTGCACCAGATGATCGGGCCATTGTTAGAGGTTGCTTGTTGTGAGAGGACTGTTGATGTATAGCCTACCTCAGAGATAGTGATGTCGTCTACCTTGCAAACAGATGACCCAGCTGTTGCTGAGATTGATAGGATGTCGCTTCCAGACTTTACGAGCTGAGATCGCTGGAGCTTTCAGGCAGAGGCGACAGATGATGGCTAATCTATCTTGAGTTGAGAGAAGAAGGTGATTCGTCAGATTTGATGCGCCGACGCAGGCCCAGTTGAGTTGAAGATTTCCAGTGTGGAGAATGTTATTCAGATCTAGAGTAGATCGATCCAGAGATGACGTTGTTCGTTGGATGATCCGATAAGAGATCAACAGGTTGACCAGTTCAGATAGAGGACCTCACCCAGATGCGTTGTGAGTTAATCGAGAACTGACGAGTTTTGAGTATTCCTCCGATGGTTGGGACGAGTTCCCGAGGACGTGTTCGGCTAGATATCTTCAACAGAGTGAGGAAGATACCGAGTTCGCTATTTCGAGTCCGTGTGAAAGATTCCGGTTTGACTGTAGCCGAGAACATTTGCAGTACGCAGATAGCATGACGTGACGTCGAAGCGGACGATAATAAAGACGAGTGGAACAAGAGGTTCGTTCGTGATGCTAACGAGCTGTTGTTACTCCACGTTGAGATTGGGTATTTGATATGTATACAGATGCGTGAGATACGACCAGTTCCCGAGGAAATGCTGTGCTGAGAACGCAGATGTCCAGAAAGCGAGAAAAGATTATGCAAGAGTACCAGCCTCCGTATAGTTCGGCATAGGCGAGATCGAAAGAGACCCTAAACAGGTTCCTTCTAGGACACTGCAGCAATAAGATTTGCACCGAGGATCAGATGTGTCATGCGTATTCAGAGGGGCCAGAGGTCGACACCAGTGACGTGCTGCTTTACGAGCGGTCATGCTAATTGGCCGAGAGATGACCAGAGGAGTGTCAGAGCGGAATCGTTTCCGTTAGTACACCAGACCGGGCCGTTGATCCGATGGATTGCGATATTGGTAATCCACTTAGAAAATGAGGACCCAGAGATAGAGGACGCCAGACCGTGAGCAGGAGGCAAGACGATGTTCTTGCTCTGCCAGTTTTGGGCGCACCGACGTTTTTCGACATTGTAGGAGGTGTACCTCAATGTCATTTGTTGCGATTTGCATTTGTGATCCGAGTATCACTCTTATATCGCTTGGATTTATGTTTTGATGATGAGTTTCATGATATTGATTTCGTGCACCATGGCTGCACCTATTGGGTATTTACATTTTGTGCATAGTTATTGCACTTGATATATATTTTATACACCATTGTGTTGATTTTCTAGTTGTGCATATCTATTGTACTTGATGTTGATTTTGTGCCTTGGTAGAACCTATTTATGATTTCGTGGATTTCAAATAGTTGATTTGAATTTTGTGCATGTGGTACGCACTCGAGTGATTTTTCACTCGGTATAGCTCTCATGTGCTTGCAGTGCGTTGGTACGCGTTTTGTGCACGCAGTTGCACACGTTTTTTTGGATTTTATACACCTTGGTACACTCGGTGTTGCTTTTTATACGCATTTGAGTTATTGATGAGTTTCTTTGTACTTGTTGCACCGGGATTTGTATTTCGTGCACTAGATGCACCGGATTTGTATTTCGTGCACTGGATGCACTGGATTTGTGTTTCGTGCAGTTGTTGCACTAGATTTTCATTTCGTGCATTTGTTGCACTGGATATATATTTTTGTGCATTGGTTGCACTGGATTTATATTTTGGTGCATTGGTTGCACCAGATCGGTATTTCGTGCATGGGTTGCACTAGATTTATACTCCGTACATTGGTTGCACCGATTTATGTCGTTGAGTATTTGTTTTACCAGATTTATGTTTTTGTGCGCGTTTGCACTTGATATTCGTTTTCGTGCATGCTACTGCACAAGATGCTTATTACGGACTTGACGCGCCGGGGTTGGATTTTTGCGCATATTATGCGCTTGATATTGGATTTTGTACGTATCGGATGCACTTGAGTGTGATTTTACTCGTGCAAGTTGGGTGCCCTTGATTTAGATTTCGTTTGTGCATGAAGGATGCACTTGATTTTGATTTTCGCGCTTGTTGGGCGTATGATATGAGATACGATTTTTTGTACAACGGATGCACTCGATTGGGAATTTCATTCGTGCATGTTAGTTGCACTGGATTGAGGTTTTCATGCACTCTAGGTGCATTTGATGTTGTTGTCATGCACACCCGCTGCAGTTGACAGATGCTTTTGTGCACACCCGTTGCACATAGTTTTGGCTTGTGTGCATATCGTAGCATTTGTATTTGGATTTGATTTCCGTGCGCACCAGACGTACGTGATGTTGGATACGCCTTTTGAGGCTGATTTTTCTCTTGAGCACTTTGTTTTCATGATGGACACTATACTATATAGTAGCCAAACAGGACTGATCTAAGGACAGTACCTGAGTATTTTGCATGCATAAAAAGTTTACCAAGAGGTTTTCAAAAAGGAGCTATAGTCTCGCTATTTCCTACATGTGGGCGAGCGACACGAAAATTTACAAAACAAAACCTTTTGGGATATTTTTGAAACGACGGAACGTATATTTAGCAAAACATATATGAATGTATATTTATTACTTTACAAATGAGCGTCCGTCACTTGGGCCGTGAGTTACGCATCACACGGCGATTCAATAAAGATTTTGTATGTGTTTTATTCAGTTTTAAGATTTTTTCCAAGAATGTGTACTATACACGTATTATAGTATTTGACTAGTGGATTTCAGTAGTGGATTTCGAGATTTGTATCTCCGATGATATGCGTGCAAGTCCGATGATTTGCGTGACGCTTGACAGAGTTCAATTTTGAGTTTCATACTCGTTTGCAGGAGAACGCAATGCTCTGTGTTGTTTCTATATCATCCGTGATTTCGGAGCCCCGTTGAGTTGAACTGATTATTAAAATGTTTTAGTATTTGGGGGTTTAAATTTAAATTCGGGGACCGAATTTATTTAAGGGGGGAAGATTGTAACATTTCAGAAAATATAAAATATTATTTTTTGTATTTAATATTAAAATACTATATTTCGCGAAAACTACCCAATTTGCGAAATTGGGGTTTTCGTAAAAGGGTATAAATATATAGCAATAATTGTGAAATAATTGGGGATTAAAATGATTTATTCATTTAAAAATATATTTATCGGATTTGGCAATTTATAATTTATTATATGCAAGTTTAAAATTAAAACCGATTAGTGCACTGCTAATCGCGATTAGGCTAAATCCGTGTTTCTACAGTTTTCCATGTCTAGTGCACCATGTCATATCGCGTTTTGGTTACATGTTGTGTTCTTGTGTTGTTTTTGGGGTGTTATGTGGTTTGGATTTTAAAAAGAAAAGAAAAGAAAAAGAGAAAAGGGTAAAAGAGAGAATGATTGGAGAGAGAGAAAGAGGGTGAGAATAAGAGAGAGTGGGGATAGGAGAGAGAAGGGGGCTGCAATTCATTCATTTTTCCACCATGGTTTCCTCATCTCCTTCATGCTATTCCCTCCACCTTCACCTCCATGAACCATCTCAAAAACCTTGTCAAAACCCTAAACTCCCTTCATTAAAAATGATCCCCACCTCACCCTCATCACTTTGGACCCATCAAAGTTGGATTTTGGAGACTTTGGAATTCTAGGGTTTTGCTTGGGTGCATCCATGATGTATAATTCCTTTCATTTAGTTTAATTTAAGTTTCCTAGCATTCTAGTTAGTTTAGAATTGGTTTAAGGTGTGGATTTGTGAACTTGGAAATTCAAGAGAAGGGTTTGGGTGTTTTTGTGGAATTGGTGATGTTTAGGGGCTGTTACAAGACTTGAGTGGTGTTTTTACTGGCCTAGAACAAAGAATACGGACTTAGGAATTACCCATGTCGGTTTTGTGACATTTAGTGGCCTACAGGGAATCTGGAGCAACCCGGGAAGTTTCGGAGAAAAACAAACAATACCAGAGACCTAGTGGGACCAATAGGAAGCCACCCTGCAAGTACGAGCCCATTCCTTCACCATTTGGCCGAGCTCGCTGGATTTGGAGGCTATGTGGCCGGCCAAATTGTGATGGTTGGGGTTTAGGTTGGTCCAGTAGCTCACATAATCACTATACAACATCCTATACTTGCTAGTTTTGCTCCAACTGACCTGAGTCAAAATCTGGGAGCACATTGGAGTGTTTTTGGTTATGTTTTCCGTATTTTGGAATGCTTGGTTATGATGTTTGGATTTGTATTTGGTTGTTGGACGTTTGTACGTCAACAACAAGGGTTGTTGGATTGTTTTGCATGCGTAGGCTATAGGTTCTAACCTATGAACACACCGTGTGCCGTATTGGTTTTTCGGACTTGATGTTTATAGCGATTGCGATTGTGTATTATTGTAGGTACCTTCGCGTGGATTCCGAGGCAACGAAGCATGGCGTCATCAACTTCGGCAAGCAAGGATCAAGGTGAGTAGATCTATATCTACGGGGGGAGTCGGGTGGATGGCGTATAGCACCCCCGCAACTTTGATGGAAACCGATATATAGGATATGGTTAGAGAAACCATTATAGAAACTTAGGGATATAGTTAAAGAAATTATAGGAGACAAGATATACTATAACCTAGCTTATAGTTTAGGGTTTAGTGTGACCTGATATGATAGGATAATTTCTCGAATTGATATTTAAGGATAAGAAAAGTGAAGGTGAATCACGACTTATAAATTTGTAGTTGCACTAGAATAGGTATGAGTTTTAGAGTAGCTTGACATTTGATGTATAAGGTAGAATGTATATATAAAATTGACTTGATGTAAGATGACTTAATGCGATGAAAAGGATATACGATGTGATATGATGACTTGATTTATATGTCGGTATACGGATGCGAGTCGATTGAGATGATTGATACCTTTGCCGGTTCCCTTATATGAGATTGTTATGGATGCGACCTGGGATATAGGTATATAGATATATAGAGAGTTGTGAATCATGGGTGATATGCCGTAAGAGACGTTTGGTCCGTACTCTCATTGTCATATAGGTCGATAGGATCCCTAATGGTTTGATGCCGCCGTACAATGATTTACCGTACGTGATGAGTTTTATGATGATTGATCCATATCCTTGAGTAGAGGATGCCATACGATGGATTACACCGTACGTTATGTTGTGAGGCTGGATGACGATTGATAGATTCACCGACTCGGTCATGTTAGACTAGTATACCTTATAGCATTTAGTTGCCGATGTACTTTATGCTACGTTTATGTCATTCTCATTGCATTACACATACCTATGCTTGTGCACCTACACCATTATCGATGATGCGTATGTTACACTTACACAGATTTGCCGTCTCACACACTTCATTATCGATAATTGCATGTCACTACATAGTAGAATTCCTGCATCATGATATGACTCCTTGCATAATTTACTTGCTATAGTTACATATTCACCTGTATACGATGCTGCATTTGACTTTGGAGAATTTGGGAACCGCAGGATATACTTTAAATCTGGATTCATTTAAAAGAGCGGTTTTCCCTTGATATGTGCTTACATTTCTGTTATATGTCGCATACATCATGCTTTATGATTATACGCATTGAGATGCTGTTTTCATGAGATTTCTGGATTTGAGAACCGTGGTTATTTCAAAGGAAAGTGTATATTGTTTTAAAAACCCGGTTTCTCTTGATATGAAATTTCAATGCATCCACCATGTGTTTTCTCGGTTCTGAGATTGGCATGTGAAACTCGATTCGAGGAGCGGGAGGCATCGTCTGCAGGTACATGGTGGACCCGGTATGGTTCCCCGGGGCGAGAGATGATTTTCTTGGTGTCGACGATGAGCCTGGCAGAGGAAGTATGACCTACCGGTGATAGTATTTGAACTCGGCGGTTATCCGGAGGATACCGACCGGAATTATGAGATGGATATGCGTCGACCCGTTCTGCTGGTGCCCGCGGGCCGATCCCGTAGACGGAGTCGAGATATAAGGATTTACGTGTCGATGCTGAACACGGGTTTCATGATGTTTCGAGTGTCGATGCTAGACACTCAGGTTCCATGATTTTGATGTGTCGCGAGGGACACACGTTGATTTATATCCTCATATTTTCATGCATATGCTTTTATGATATTTACATGCATGATGTTGTTGTGTCATTGGTTGACACGTGGATGAGATCCACATGCATATAGGCATTGAGTAATGTTTGCACATATGCAGATACGGTCACCCTAGATATCATAGTATTACCTTTATGATATAGTTGACCTACGAAATCGTTATTTTATTCGATTTCTGCCTGTTGATGCTTTCTACTCACGAGTTGGCAACTCACCCCCGTTGTGCCACAGTTCTTGCAGGTTGACCGCATGGATCAACAGCGGCATCGCTGGACATAGCTGCATTCGGGTGTTTTGCTTTGGTAGGTGGTACATGTTGGATCGTACCCCTCTTGTATTTATTATTCCTGTTGTATCTAGTTAACTCCATCAAATCAGAAACTGGTATTTGTATGTGTAGTAAGACTTAGAAAGACTTGTAGTTGCGAGACTTGAGCGATATGTTTTATGTTCGCTTTTTGGATTGATGTCTTGCTTTACATTATCTTTTTGGTATTGATCTTCACCGTTGGGCGTTGTATATTTATACTGACTTGCGTGGTTGTGAATCTGCCGATTGGCGAAGAGCTAGCTCCCGCTTGGGGATGCCTTTATCATTATCATGTATTTTTGGTTTTGGATCAAAATATACAAAGGAGGTGTTGCCCAAATTTTTAAAAGACGAAACATGTTTTTCAACTAGTAAATCCATTTGTATTTTTCATGTTCCTTATTTATGCATTAAGAAAACATTTATTTCACCATACCTTTATTTCAAAACTTCACCTCTTATATTTTCTTAAAAAGGTTTAGATTTCTGGGATTCGGCTTACTTGAATTACGTTATGCCTTTAGATGTTGCGTGATTTAAGTGTCGTTCACGAGCTAAATTTTGGGTCGTGACATTACGGTAAAGACCCGGGTCCTTGTGGAGAATGCGGATGGCGTATATATGTGTTTTATTTTCGTTTCTTCTATGATGCTTAGGAAACATAAATGATGGGACGCTATTAATAAGATTAATTAAAAGAAAAGAAACTTAAAGATATTATAGAATCAAATTTTTCAAAAAGTTACCTTTAGTTATTTCTTTGCATAGTGGTATTCCATTATGAATATCCAGCACCTCATTCGATGAGGAAGGAGCCTAGATCCCTTCATCGGGAGTGACCTCTTTAGCAAAACTAGCAGATGCTACAACTCACTCGGTTTGTTTTGAAAACTACTAGATTTTAAAAAGCGGATCTTAAACCACTCCTTTTCAAATCACTAGATTCTACAACGATATCAAGTTCATTACGTTAAAAGGTTTTCTTCAAAACCATTCGTAGCCCTCCGTCATTTCAGATAAGTGCTATTTAGTATTCGTGCTGTATTTGTTGAAATTGTCTAGGCGTAGTGTACGATAGCTGATTAGTGTTTATCTGCCGTATATGATGCGATTGGATTGGTGTAGTCGTATGGCTTTGTTGACCCTGTTAAGGGTTGTACATGTGGGTTTAATTCAATCATGAAATGATTGGTTGAACTTGACTAGCGCTTATGATTTGTTGACCTTGTTAAGGTCATAAGTCGCTAGGGGTAAAAACAGATATTGGGAATTTGCAATGAGATTGCATACCTTCTATGAGATAGTTGGATCCCGTTACCCACTGCGAGTAAGAGTTACTACTGGGAGAGTTTTCCACTTTACAATTAGCTCATCCAGTAGGTGTCTAAGAAAGGTGTTAACGGGGTTATGCCCCTGCGGAAACGATGTTATTTAATTAGTTCCATGCGAAAGCATGGGAAGACTCCCTCGGAGTCCTAATACCTGCCTGGTTAACTGATTGGTGAACAGTAGGATGCAATTAATCTTGGCTAATCTTATCTTTTAGGGTTTGAAGGAAGATTTGATAAAAACAGTTGGAGACATCATGATTATATAAGATAATAACCAATTTAATCTTGCAAGAGCGCACGCTAAAGTGTTTTCTTCTCTCTCTCTCCAGGTAGCGACCATGACACACCTTAATCAAGATAATAATTTGGATGTATTGACCGAACCCGCTTATTATACTGAGCTGGGGAATGTTGGTTCCGCTCTATCTTATGACTGTCATAAGTCTGGGCAAGGAACAGGGGAATGCAAGGATTTCTACGCAACCCGAACGAAGAAAGAGCATGATGATGCATCTTTTTCGGGTGTGTTAGTTATTGAGAACTGTTTCTCAGTCTACTCTATGTCCTGGGTATTAGATACCGGATCAGGATCCTATATTTGTAATTAGTTACAAGGGTTAAGAAAAAGTAGAAAACTGGAAAAAGGGTGATATGTCCCTCAGAGTAGGGAACAGAGCAATTGTTGCTAACGAAGCTGTCGGCAAATATCACCTGGTATTGCCAAATGGTAATACATTGATTTTGAACGACTGTTATTTCATACCGTCGATGATGTACAACATAATATCCGTTTCTTTATTAGATAAAGAAGGATATAACTTTGCACTAGAGAAAAATGTTATGAACATTTTCCTAAATCAAGTGTTGATAGGGTTTGGTTCGTTGTGTAACAGTATATACATTCTGAATCAAAACAGAGTTCTAAATATACAGAACACACACAAGAGGAAAAGTTCAGAAATGAATGAAGCCTTCTTATGGCATTGTAGACTTGGTCATATCAATGCGAACAGAATAGCGAAGTTACATAAAGATGGATATTTGAATCCGTTTGAATTTACATCTTATGAAACTTGCCAGTCATGTCTCAAAAGCAAGATGACCAAAACTCCGTTTACGGGACACGGAGAAAGAGCTACTGAACTCTTGGGACGAATACATAGTGATGTATGCGGTCTTATATCTACACATGCCAGGAATGGTTCCTCGTACTTCATTACATTCACCGATGATCTCTCATGATTCGGACATGTGTTCCTGTTGAAACACAAATATGAAGCTTTTGAGAAATTCATGGAATATAAGAACGAAGTAGAAAACAAGACGGGTAAAAGTACTAAAGTCCTTCGATCTGATCGAGGAGGAGAATACTTAAGTGAATGTCTACCCTAGCACCAGCAAGGGGTTTTAGTGGCATCAAGCATGCCAATTTTTCATTGTGCTAAGCTAGACTAAACTAGGATACTAACTAGATGATTAGGATTTAGATTGATATCATCACAAAACTAGCTAAGAGAAAGAAGGCTATACCCTTTTAGATCGAGTCCTTCCCTTCTCTAGCTCCGGGTTGTGGTCCACGCGACTCCACTAGGCTCCTCTTCAAGATGAAAGAACCTCCTTCGTGATCTTCACGCCAGAGACGATCCACCCGAAGTCCACTAGCTCAAGCTAACCCTTCACTAATCTCATCAGTGACGGCAACGCACCACATCAAATGGCTAATCTAATGTGAGATGATGAAGTAGGGGTTTGATTTGCTCACTAGGGTTCTCACAAGTTCAATGATTTACATACATGTGAGGGTTTGAACTTGGAGGTGAGGTGGAGATAATTGTGGAGAGCAAGAGGGAGCAAGAGCTCAGCTCAAGAGAGCAACACTAGAAAATATCACAAGTGTAGAATGAAGTGTTTTCAATGGCAAGCCTCGACCACCACCCATTCAAGCATGGAATTATTGCAATATAAAATTGCAACCATGCTTGAATAGTGAGTCAAGATGAATAAACAAACAATAAAAGCCCATGCCTCACCATGCTTCATAATGTCTCCTCATTTTCCTCCTCATTTTTATTTTTAACAAAAATAGAAATCATATGCCATTCTTCATATATATATATATATCAAATAAACATTAATATATATACACTTTAATAAAGCAATTAGTGAGCTAATGATATTAGTTAATACATAATCATATCAAATATAATTTATATCAAATTATTAAATCAACACTTGATCTAATAATCCGGTTATATCACATATGACCGACTAATATCATTTATCTGTTTATCACATTATCAAATCGACACTTGATTCGATAATCTGGTTATATCACATATAACCTAACCGACAACAGATAATTGCCAGATTAAAATACGGTATCACATACGTGTATTTAATCAGGCCCATGCACATATCAACATATATGCCCTACTTCGTTTCGCTTGAACAAGGAAACTTCTGTATGGGACTCTAAAGACTCGTCAATACGCCAGCAGTAGGTGATGATCACATCAGTCACCTACAAGCCGTCAGCGGTACTAGCTGGACGTAACGGCTACCCGGGTATTAAGCGATATGAAGATCAACAAGCAAGCTCATCCATACTCTCCATGAAGCCTATCAGTAACACTACCATACAGTCCGGTCTCTTCGTCTGATATGTCGCATATCAAGTCTAGGGGTGGTAAACATCAGACCCCAGTAACTTGATAAGTCATGCCGATGTTTGGCTCATAACAGTTTGGAAACTACTGATAAATCTTATCATAAAATCTCAGCAACCCTAGCCAGGGATTTTCAGTTATAGCCAATCGGGCATAGCGCAACATCAACTCCCTATACCGGGAGAGATGAAACCCCTCCTATCGCTCATTGCCTCCATCTGACTCGGGACTGTACCCAAAATTTGTTAGTGTATATGCCCTAGGGGCCATATTGTATCATACTAGGTTGTATATTACTTAATGGAAGCTTGGGATATTCACAGTTGTATATAACATTCTTGCTAAAAATGGTAGTATGCTACTTGGTTTGTGTCTACTTTAATATGTGCATATGTTTCTTGTAACGTATCACTTATACATATTAGTAGAGCCTATAGGATCTTTGCTTGATTACCAGCGTCGTGATGACAGTCACACTAGTGGGGGCTGGGTAGTCTGTAAGCAACATCCTATACAAGTCCCTGGTCGTTGGATTATCGAGATAGGGCATCGATATTCCGGAGTAGACTAAGTGTATATGCTTCTCATCCCAGTTGGGGAGATGGTCTGTCCCACAGCCATCAGTACGTCGTACTGGAGATAGTATACAGGTGCTCGTTAGGTTACAGGTACACCGGACAGGACTCGCTGGGGAACTGATTGGTTGGTATTATACCCATCGTCAGTTAACAGTTCCCAGGTGACATGAGTACAGCATAGTCCGCAGACTTGACACTGCTACTTCGCCTCGAGTGTGTCCCACTGTTCTTAGATTGCTACCCTACCATGGCTCAAAGGAGTCGTGCAAACAGGTAGCAGTTGGGTGCAGTCCCGAGCACTTGGAGGCAGTGGCGGTTAGATAGGATTCGTTTCTCTCGGTATTAGGAGTTGATATCGCACTGTGTCAGAGAGCCATTACGCAAAGTCCCTGGCTAGGGCAAGCGAGATATACTGGTAGGTTCCAGTAGCTTCTCAGGATGTAATGGATTTCGCTCTGACACGACTTATACAGCTATTAGGGGACTGACGCTTGCCGCCCCCTAGGCTTGATATGCAATAGTCTTAGACGAACAGACCGGACTGTACGGAGATTGTCACATCAGGCTCAGTAGGGGTTCGAATGGTTTTCCTCATCGGCCTTCTTATCGACATCTACCTGGGGACCGTTACGTACAGCTAGTGCCGCTTGCGGTCTGTGATTAAACCCACTGCCAGTGTAGTGTCAAGTCTTTAGAGTCTCACACAGAGAGTTTCCCTGCTCCAGGCGAAACGATATAGAGGTCGTATGGTTTTACGACAAGTGTTCGGATGCGTACGTGTGTTTACGCACGTACGACTTTTCGGACATTTTTTAGTAGTCGACTTTGGTTTAAGCCAGATTCTAGTATCGGGTTACTGGATTTATACAGTCTAAAGTTTTTCCGTGTTTTCATGGATTGGAGGGGCGTTCTCATAATTTGTCGGGAAGCTTCTAGAAGAGTGGTGACTAAGGGGTTAAGGTGTCATTGCATTAAATGAGATTAGTGACTCATTTATGTGACTCATCCAAGTCATTAATGCATCATAAATGCTTAATGACTCATGGAGATGAATCACTCATAGATATTTATGAAGCATGGTTGTTAATTCTATTATTGATTTTTGGATAAATAATAATGCTTCATATATATCATGATAAGTTCATTATCTCATTTGATTATTATTCTCACCTTCTCTCTCCTCAAGCTCACACTCTTCAAACCCTAACCCTAACCTCTCATGAGTTGAGATCAAGGGTTAGCTAGACTAATACATCCATAACCTCACTCTATATCCCCTAGGTAGCTTAGATTGACACTTTAAGCAACCTAGTTATCTCAAGTTTGAGATTAAGCTTGGCGTAGGAGCTTTCGGGTGGATCGTCTTTGATTCGAGGAAACCGTTGAGGTGCCGATGTTCCAAGGAGCCTATGAGGAGTGGAGGACCGCGATGAAGACCCGAAGGACAAGTAACGTGAGGTATAACTTCGTATCCAAGTAGTTAAACCTCTAGATTTTTGTTAGTAATGGTTTAGATAACGATTCATGCGCTTAAGTCCGTGTTACGAAGCTTTGATAATCGTTTTTCATATATTCCGCCTCCCCGCAAGTTCGTGGGGTGCGTGACATGGAATTACAAAATCCACCTGTTTGCATGAATCCTTTAAGCCGTGGTAGGGAGGAAATGAAATCACAGTGGGAGCCAAATAAGACTCTATGACGATCTTAGGTCTACAGACTAACCTCTACCAGTGTCACCAGAGAACTGCTATCTGACGTTAGGTATATAACCATCTAGGAGTTCTCGGCGAGGTCTATTCGGTGTACCCATTCTCCAATGAGCACCTGTGTACAATCTTTGATGTCACACACCAATGGTTATGGGATCAACCATCGCCCTCTAAGGGACAAGAAACGTACACACTAGTCTACTCAAGAATATCGATGCCCTAGTCTCGATATTCATACGACTAGGAACTGATTAAAGGATGTACTTTTGGACCACCATGGCCCCACTAGTATGATCTCATCATAATCCTGGTAGTCAAGTACATATCCTATGGGCTTTATCAGCATGTGAGAGCAAGACAGTAAAGAATACAAGTAAATATGTTAAGATAAAGAGTAAGGAAATAGCATACTATCATGTCGAGCAAGAAAGTCCTCTATTTATATGTCCAAGCATTCACTATAATATACATCAGATGTACAATAATGGCCTCCAGGGAATACATATTCCTAACAATCTCCCACTTGCACTAAGGCCATGTATTGTAGTATCTCATACGCAAAATCATAAAAAGTCTCTCAAACTGCATCTGGGGGAGGGCCTTCATGAGTGGATCCGCTACGTTTTCCTTCATGTCAACTCTCCTGACCTCGATCTCCCGGCGATCTACTATCTCCCTGATCAGGTGATACCGCCTCAGAATATGTCTAGATCTCTGATGGGACCTGGGTTCCTTGGCCAAAGCCACCGCTCCATTGTTATCACAATACAATGGTATTAGATGCTCAATGGATGGAACCACACCAAGCTCAGCAATGAACTTCTTCATCCAAACAGCCTCTTTGGCAGCATCGTTGGCAGCGATGTATTCAGCCTCCATCGTCGAGTCTGCTACGGTGTCTTGCTTGGAACTCTTCCAACACACCGCCCCTCCGTTGAGGGTAAAGACAAAGCTCGAGACCGAATTACTGTCGTCCTTATCATTCTGGAAGCTCGAATCGGTAAAGGACTAGACCTAGAGTTCACCGTTACCATACACCAAGAACATTTCTTTAGTCCATTCTCAAGTACTTAAGAATGTTCTTCACAGCTGTCTAGTGGTTTTCCCCAGGATCTGATTGATACCTGCTCACTACACCTAGTGAGCAAGGTACATCCGGTCTGGTACATAACATCGCATATATGATTGAGCGTACTGCCGAAGCATAGGGTATTCCTTGCATGCGAGCCCTCTCCAAATCAGTCTTGGGAGACATCTCTTTGGAGAGAGTGATTCCTGAACAAGCGGGTAAATTACCTCGCTTGGAATCTTTCATACTAAACCTCTTCAGTATGGTGTCAATGTACCTGGATTGGGTCAATCCCAATATCCGCTTAGATCTATCTCTATAGATCTTTATCCCCAGGATGTAGAAGGCATCACCAAGATCTTTCATGGAGAACTTGTGTGATAAGAAGAGCTTGACCGAGTGTACCATAGGAACATCATTTCCTATCAAGAGTATGTCATCCACGTACAATATGAGGAAGACCACCTTACTCTCTACAGCCTTCTTATATATATAAGGTTCATCTACATTTTTGATGAAGTCAAACTCTTTGATAGCTTCATCAAAACAGATGTTCCAACTCCGCGACGCCTGCTTTAATCCGTAGATGGATTTAAGCAGCTTGCACACCTTTCCACTGCTCCCAGTGTCTACAAAGCCCTATTGCTGTCATGTGCACGCTCTCTTCTAAATCACCATTTAGAAAAGCGGTCTTGATGTCCATCTGTCAGATTTCATAGTCATGGTATGCAGCAATGGCAAGTAGGAACCTTATGGACTTAAGCATAGCGACAAGAGAAAAGGTTTCATCATAGTCGACACCAGGTCGTTGACAAAAAGCTTTTGCTACAAGTCTAGCTTTGAAAGTCTCAATTTTTCCATCTACACCAATCTACTTTTTGAGGATCCACTTGCTCCCAATGGGTTTTACCCCTTCAGGAGCAACATCCAAAGTCCATACTTTGTTAGTGTACATGGATTCCATCTCGGACCACATAGCATCCAGCCATTTCACAGAGTCTCCACTCGTGATGGCCTGCTCGAAACTAGTAGGGTCATCATCTTCCATAATGCAATGTTCGCTCCCACCGTCTACGAGAAAACTGCAGTATCTCTCAGATGGATGAGGAACCCTAGTAGATCTGCGGAGTGGCTGGGGTTTATTGGATACTATTGGATCCTCCGGTTCCACCAAATTGTCAGTTGTAGTTTGTGCTGCTGGAACTTCTTCCAGTTCTACCTCTCATTCATAAGAAATACCTTTTCCAAAAAGGTGGCATGTTGAGCAACAAACACCTTTTGTTCCTCAGTATGGTAGAAGATATATCCATTGGAATCCTTTGGATATCCCACAAACTTGCACAAAACAGATCTTGCCTCGAGCTTGTCCGGATTTTTCTTTTTAACATAGGCCGGACAACCCCATATCTTAACTCGTTTAAGAGATGGTCTCTTCCCATTCCATATCTCATATGGAGTGGTAGGCACTGATTTGGTCGGAACTCTATTCAATAGGTATGCAGCTGTCTCAAGCGCATGTCCCCAAAAAGAAATAGGTAACTCAGCAGTACTCATCATAGAGCGCACCATATCTAATAGGGTGTGATTTCTCCGCTCCGATACACCGTTGTGCTGTGGTGTATACGGAGGAGTAAGCTGAGAGAAAATCCCATTCTCTTTTAGATAGTCTCAGAATTCCCCGCTCAAGTATTCTCCTCCCCGATCAGATCGTAGGATTTTAATACTTTTGCCCGTCTGGTTTTCAACTTCGCACTTATATTCCTTGAATTTATCAAAAGCTTCAGACTTGTGTTTCAACAAGAACACATGTCCGAACTTTTCCTGGCATTCCTGGCATGTGTAGATCATCAGTGAATATAATAAAGTACGAAGAACCATTCCTGGCTTGTGTAGACATAGGCCCGCATACATCACTATATATCAGTCCCAAGAGTTCAGTAGCTCTTTCTTCGTGTCTAGTAAATAGAGTTTTGGTCATCTTGCCTTTGAGACATGACTGGCAAGTTTCATAAGATGAAAATTCGAATGGATTCAAATATCCATCTTTATGCAACTTAGCCAGCCTTGTCGTATTGATATGACCTAGTCTACAGTGCCACAAAAAGGCTTCGTTCATTTCTAATCTTTTCCTCTTGTTTGTGTTCTGTATGTTAAGAACTATACTTTGATTAAGAACGTATATACCATTAGATAACGTACCAGATCCAATCAACACTTGATCCTGGAAAATGTTCATAACATTATCCTCTAATGTGAGATTATATCTTTCTTTAGTTAGCAAAAAAACCGATATAATGTTGCACATCATCTTTGGTACGTAGTAACAGTCGTTCAGAATCAATGTATTACCAGTTGGTAATACAAGGTGATAATCGCCAACTACCTTGGCTGCAACAATTTCCCCATTCCCTACTGTTAGAGATTTATCACCCTTTCCCGGTTCACTACCATTCTTTAGCCCATGTAACAAATTACATACGTCGGATCCTGATCCGGTATCTAATACCCAGAACGTAGAACAAACTGAGAAACATTTCTATATAATGAACACACCCGAAGAAGATGCATCAACATGCTGTTTCTTCGTATGGGTGGCGCGGGAATCCTGATATGCCCCTATCCCTTGCTCAGACTAATGACAGTCATAAGATAGAGCGATACCAACGTTCCCTAGCCCTGTATAAAAGGAGGGCTCGGTCAATACATCCATATTATTATCTTGATTAAGGCGTGACATTGGTTGCTGCCTGGAGAGAGAGAGAAGGAAACGCATTAGCATGCGCTCTTTGCAAGATTAGATTGGTTATTATCTTATCTAATCAGGTGGCTCCCACTGTTTTTTATCAAATCTTCCTTCAAACCATAAAAGGTAAGATTAGCCGGTATTAATTACACCCGACAGGCTCGCCAATCATTCGGCTAGGCAGTTATCGGTACTCCGAGGGAGGTTCCCCGTGCTTTCGCACGGACCTAATTAAAATAAACCTCGTTTTCATAGAGGCATAACCCCTTTGACACCTTTCTATACACTTACTGGATTAGCTAATTGTAAAGTGCAAAATTCTCCCAGGAGTAACTCTTACTCGCAGTGGGTATCAGAATCCAACTATCATATAGAAGGTATGCAATTTCATTGTTGGAGATAGTGGCCTCAGAGTCAATTATTAGGTCACAGGTACGTGATTGTAATGATTGAGGGAGGACCTATCCCGGTAGGACAGTCTTACTCGAGATGATAGTATGCTATCTGGTTTACCTTTATCATCGTGTACTGTTTTAGGTGACCTGACACGTCGCTATTACACGTTGATAGAGCCCCTAGGATTCTTACTTGACCACCAGCAGTATGAGGGCGATCATATAAGTGGGAGCTGGGGGTCTACAAGCATATCCTTAAAAGGTCCCTAGTCGTGGGAGTTTCGAGACCGGGCATCGATACTCCATTAGTAGACTAGTGTATACAGTCGAGACCCCGACGAGGGGCGGTGGCCGGTCTCACAAGCCACTGGTGTCAGTTGGATCACCTAAGATGTATACAGGTGCTCATTGGGTTATGAGTACACCGGACAGGACTCGCCGGGAACATGCTAGTTGGTCATATACCAGACGTCAGATGGCAGTTCCCTGGTGACATGTGTGCAGGTTAGTTCATCGACCTGGGGATCGTCATTTGTCTCGTGTGAGTTCCCACTGTACTTTGATTACTACCCTACCACGGCTCAAAGGAGTCGTGCAAACAGGTTTTAGTTGGGTACAGTCCCGAGCCACATGGAGGTAGTGAGCGTATCTTCAGGGGTTCGTCTCTCCCGGTATTGGGGGTGAGGTCGTGCTGTGTCTAGGAGAGCCATTACACAAAGTCCTTGGCCAAGGCAAGGAGATTTACTGGTAGGTATTCCAGTAGTATCTCGGGGTGTTCTGGGCTACACTCCGACACGACTTGTACCGCTTTTGGGGGTCTGACTTTTACCAACCCCCTAGGCCCGCCATGCGATATTCATAGACGAACGGACCGGACTGCACGGATATTGTCACTGACAGGCTCAGTAGGGTGTCAGGATGAGTTCGCTCATCGACGTCCCTTTTGGTCAATAGCTGGTGGCTCGTCATGTATGGCTAATACCTCTGACGGGCTAGTGGTTAAATCCACAGCCATAGTATTGACGAGTCTTTAGAGTCTACCACACTTACAGTTACTCAAGTTTCGGGCGAAACGCTGTAGAGGCCGTATGGAGATATGGCAGGGTCCGATCAGATACATGCGGTATTGCACGGATCAGGATCGGACGGTTTGTACTAGTAGCCGTATAGGTATATGGCAGGGTTCGATCAGATACGTGCGGTATTGCACGGATCAGGATCGAACGGATAATACTAGCCGGCTTTGGTTTAAGCCGGTCCTAGTTTAGTACAGTGTAGATTTTGTCTCTTTGCATTTGTATCCGGACGGAATACAGATGCGGGTGTGTATGCACAGTATCGGGGTTTTCCTGTAATTTATTACGTGACCAGTTTTCTGGAGTTGCCAGTTTGCATTCCGTTCCGGCCGGTTTTCCTTTGTTCTTTCCCGGCCGGACTTTTCCGATGGAGGGGATAATTTGCAGTTTTGCAAATTACTATAGTGGAGGGGTTTTCTTGCAAAAGGGTTTGATATGATAAGAATCTTTGCTTTTCAACCATGCTTTTGCTTTAATGAGATTTGATTGAATGAGGATGAGATTTGAGAGGGTATGGGTTTAATAGTGAGAAGTATGGTTGATGTTGTGGTCACCACTTGCTTTTTCCTACACTCACTCTCCTTCTTGGTTTTTATCATGATTGATTTCCTTTTTCCCTCAACCATTCTCACATGAGGAATTTTTGGCCGGCCACACATTTAGAGGAGAGGAAAAATGAGAGGTTCATTTGTGTGCTTCATTTGTTCATCTCATTTCCTTGCAAAAATTGATAGCATCATTTGCCTCCAAAGTTTCATTCTTCCCTCCATCTAAAGGCAACTCCAAGACCCCAAAAAGAGACTACGATTCTACACTACACTTCCTACAACAAATCTTGGACGCGTCGATTCGCCAGCTTCGCGCCCGAGTTGCCTCGGTATTAAGGTGGGAGCCCGTAAAAGCTACAGGCGATGTGGTGCCCTTTCCGACGAGGAGGAGACGGACGGAGATCCCGCGAGGAGATCGGAGTGGAGATGAAGACCGGAGGACTCGGATCAGTCGGTATATCTCTAATCCATCTTCTAGTTAGCTTAGACTAGTTAATGGTTACGATCCGGGTGTTTAGTGCGCGGTGGTGCCGGTTTGCTAAGTCCGCAAAAATTTAAGTTTTTCACCGCTTCCGCATTCCGGCGTCGGATTGACGGCCGGGGCGCCGCCGTGCACTTACAGTGGTATCAGAGCCTCGCCATTAACTTCGTCTAGCTTTGTGTAATGTGTTTTGCATTTCCGATCGATCAAAAAGTTCCAAAACCCGTATTCCCTTCGCATCAGTTTCTGTCGAAATTTTTTGGAGTCTAAAAATTTTTCAGGTGATCTCAGAATGATGTGCAGGGAGTACAAAGAACACAGAAAAAATTTGGTGGCATAATTCGTCCGTACGACCGCGGAAGGGCGGCCAAAACCCCCATTACGCCGCTCTTCCGCGGCACACTGTTCACATTACTGCACCATTTTTTTTCAGATGTTTTCTGGGTTTAATATATGGGCTTTGGAATATTAAAGTTGGGCCAATTGTTTCTGTGAGTGCTACAGTTTTCTTTGGGGCCCACTTGTTAATTGTTTGATCAATCGAAAATTTTTTAAACACATTTTTCACAGTATTTACATTATATCTGCGACCGTGAATGTCACTCGATCGGTAAATCTGGTCTAACTGCTATAGCCCGGTTAGACGGATTTGCGAACGTGACTTTCACGTTGATGTTCTATGTATTTGCTGTGATGTTGCGGATCGGTCGTGGGGGATAGCCTGGATGCAATGCTAGTACAGTTTTGTTGTATTATGTACATTTGATATTGCGGGGCGAGCGTCCGACATGTGGACTGCCGTCACTGCCTGTTTGTATTATTATTTTGGGGCACGACCTGGTTGCGGTCGATGTACCCGTTGTATGTATATTTTACTTTCTGTACTAGGATTACCCCGCGGAGGGGTGCACGGATAGCCGGGTTCTGGAGGGCAACAAGCCCGCATCTCATGGCATTGAGACGGAGGGGGCTTCACTCTAGGATTGGCGGGCTATTCGCCGCACTCGTAGGGGGTACAGGTTGACCCAGGAGGGGTGCCCAAGTTACCGGATTCCGTGAAGTGCTGGGTGGTCCATTCACGGTGCTGAAGGGGGCTGCCTCGCTTCAGGTTTTGGCGGGTGGCTTGCCGCGCCCGTAGGGGTCTAGGTTCTCATTGCACAGGCTATCCACACGACCAAGGGAACGTCGGGTTTCAGCAGCTCTGTGAAACCCGGGGATCCCAGATATCTGTATTGTTCTGTGATGCTGTACATTTCTGTGATGTTGCATTTTATTCACGCCTTGAGCGAAATACTATATATTGGTATATATATTAGTAGATGTTGTATATGTTTTTCATCCGCGCTAGTCCAGTCCCCGCTCTGCCGTTAGTTAGCTAACCTAACGGGTGATGACGGGACCCAGTGGCGAATGCGGATGGCATATACGTACGTCAGTATATTTTCGTTCTTTGTGGTGTGATCAATTGATGGGACTGCATTGATTCGGATCAATGCAAGTTAAAAACAAACCTAATCTGATGTTGTTGGAACATTTTTCAAAAAGCTGTTATTGCAAGGACGTTCATTTCTGTTTTGCATCGTGGTATTCATTTGGAATATCCTGCTCCTCAGTCGACGAGGCAAGGGCCGAGATCCCTTCACCGGGAGTGACCCCTTGGACAGAAGTTTGCGTCAGGGCATTAACTTCACTATAGCCGATTACTTTTGCTTTGCACCGTGGTATTCAGTTGGAATATCCTGCACCTCGTTCTACGGGGAAAGAGCCGAGATCCCTTCACTGGGAGTGACCTCTTTAGCAAAGGTTTTCGTCACTATATTTTTAAAAGCTATCCGTTCCTTCAACGATATCAAGTTCATTACGTTAAAGGTTTTCGCCAGAAACCATTCGTAGCCCTCCGTCATTTCAGTTAAATATTCGGTAGTATTCAAGCTATGTATTTTGACCTCACGCCAAGGCATAGTGATTGGTAGCTGCCGGGTATTTATCTGTTGCATAGATAGATGTGTTGGTTTGGGACAGTCGTACTACTATTTTGGCCTACGTCAAGGGTATGTACGGGTGGGTTCAGATTAACCTGGATAATGACGGGCAGAACTTGACATGTGACTTATGATATTTTGACCTCACGCCAAGGTCATAAGAGCATGGGGCAAAAATCACATCGGGAGTTTCAAAAGAACTGAAACTTGCCAGATATGTGCATACCTTCTGGAGTGTGATACCGTGAGCGGATTCCGTCACGTTATCATGCGATGATAGTTGGATCCCGATTCCCACTGATGAGTTAGTTTACTCCTCGGGTGACCCCGACTAATTCTTCTTTTAGGTTTGGAGAAGAATTTGAGGTACAGTGGGAGGTTTCCAGATTAGATAAATTGGTGACCATTCTGATCTAGGTTAGAGTGCACGCTGAGTGTTTCTTTTCTTTCTCTCTTTGGCAGCGACCATTGACCCGACCCTAAGACTATGACTCAGTGACCAAATTAACCGAACCTTCTTAACACTGGCTTTTGGATTGTCAGAGTTGCAAACCTCATTGCCACTCCTACTTTTACCCTTTTCTCCAGGACACCCCGTTTTACTACGAACGTCCACTTCCATTGGACAAAACCATCGTATGGTTAGATACGAACTCGAAAGAATTTATTCGAGGATGGTTTCCGGTTCTGGAGAAAACGGATAGGATTATTCAGTTGTCTTTTCCTTTTACCCTCTCTCAGGTTACGAGTACTCCTTGGTTTAGGGGTAGTACACCTATTACGCAAATTGGATTGTCTTCTTCCAAACCTTAGGCTGGTGCCGACCGGTAGGGAATGAAGAAAACCAATTAGCATAACGATGGTGTGCAGAAGGTATTAAGTTCAGACAAAGCAAGGGATTAGTAAGAGGGCAAAGTAAATTGCAACAGACATTCACGACCAAACCAAATATTTCGTTACCACTCCCACATCACCTTTGTATTTCTCCAGGACACTCCGTATCACTACGAAGATCCACAGTTTATTTGGATACTCCATCCTATGGTTATATACGAACTCGAATGGAACTTGTTCCAGTTCGGGGATGGATTCTGGTTCAGGAGAAATAGGAATAAGGTTTATTCGGTTGTCTTTTATCTTCACCCTCTCTCATTGCGAGTGTTCCTAGGATTGGGACAGTACACCCATTATGCTTATTGGATAGTCTTCTTCCAAACCATAGGCTGGTGCCGAACGGTAGGGAAGGAAGAAAACCATTTGGCCTAAAAGGGTGTGCAGAAGGTAAAGACTAAAGACATATGAAGGGATTTGGAGAGGTGGCAAAGAACTATACGGTTACAGTCGTGAATCTGGAAGAGGCATTACTAGGAATACCAGGATACCCCATCGGAACATTTCAATGTTTCAGTTTCACTGTGTAATGTTAAAGGAAAACTGATTTCCCGATTAGATACTTACTCCAGGGTATGTATTTACCAGGTACGATTCTCACATCTGTATGGTTTTACAGATGATGAGTGGGAGTAAGTTATTGGGAATTGGGTGATTATCCTCATTATATCAGGATTCGTTGTAATCTGTGATATTTGAGGAAATCACCTGGGCTGTTTGCCGGTCGGCAAATATCTGGTTTTGAATATCCGCTGTTATGCACCAATTTCAAATTGATATATCTGTACGTCTATTTTCATAGAGTGAGATATACCTTTCTGAAATTATGTCTACGACATTTACCTATATCAGTGGATGGTTAGGTAAGGAGCATTAAACAGCGGTGTAATTCTTCTTAACCATAAGTACAGTTTTCAACCTACGACACACAGTGAATGAGTTTTCAGACTCAAGGGACTTATACAGAGTATTGTATGTTGTCCAGGGTCCATCAGGACAGAGGGGTTGGTCCTCATACTATATTCTGTTTACTTTTAACTTCTCTAGTTCTTAGACATGTGTTTCATAGAAACACAGGGTCTAAGTCTTGAGGAGTTATAGGTATTTGAATAGAATAGAGAACCAGGTGTAGCAAGTATCGGGATTCTTCAAAGTGATCGAAGATGTAGATACTTGTATTTGGTATTCAGCTGATAGTAATGATTAAGAGATCTTGCTTCTCTTTCAGGTTACTCATTATTGGAAGTATTCCTAAGATGAGTAACGCTGATCCGCCTCCTTCCATTTAGTTGACATGCACTGGAGACAGTTGCATGATTTGGATCTGGTTCAATTAAATCAGTGCCTCTGTTTCTATATTGGATATAGAACAGTTCATATCTTAACGATGTTAAGGTACGGGGAGTTGTCCGGTTTATGATTAAAACCAGACGCTGGACAACTCAAGGCACGTTTCTGTAATGGCTGTTTGTGGGTTGACCCAGGCTATGACGAGGGTTGATTTTCTACCATCTGGATGAACAATAGCAATATTGTTCTACACTCGCCACAGTTTTAATAAAAATGAATTTTTTTTTCAGAAAACAGTAGTGGGAGTATGGTAGAACTGGAAGTGATTCCAGAACCACAAACGATTACTGAAGATTTGATAAGGAACCTAAAGATTCAATCTGGATTGACATTCCATTGGCCACTCCGCAGATAAGGTGGGTAACTTCAGGCACCCGAGAGGTACTACGGTGGCCTCAAGGACGGTGACAGGGAAGTTCTTGTTTACCCACAATTACCATTGCTGTTGTTCCAGGCTGCGAGACCCGGCGGGAGGATGAGTATAGCGTCATTCTAAACTAGTTTTCGAAGTGTACGTCTATATGACTCTGCCAAAGGGTTGTCGTAGTCAGTGGGAGCAGCGGAAGCATTGGTGGACAGGTAGCTTATGTCTATTTATAGACTAGAGCAGATATAGCGGAGATAGATCATCTATTTCTGACATGACAGTCATGGGTTTGACTTCATCAGAATAGGGGATGGATCTGTTGAGAAGGTAGTAGGGTGTGATATCCTGGTGTTTGGATGACATACACTACACAGAGTAGGAAAAGAAACTCCTATACTACAATCGGTTATACTTTGGTCGTCACACAGTGGTTTCTCCACACAGGACTTGGACATTATATCAGACATACTGGTTACTGGATCTATGGTATTAGATCTAGATTTGGGTGGTTTCCCAATCAGGGTACTTAGACAGCATTCTAAGGGTATTTAGAATGGACGACTCCATGCACGGTAGTGTACCTGCAGAAGATGGAGTCACCCTCTCTAAAGGTGTCTTACAGACTAAAGGGGAGAGGGACGTGCATGATTGGCAGATCACTTGCTCAGGCAATTGAGTCAATCATGAGATGTCAAGTACCACACCAGATGTTGTTCTTGCACTAGATGCAATAAGTTGACATTAATCCAATCCTGGAGAAACAATCGGAAGCAGTTTTAGAACATAAGTGGATGTTCTAGCGATATGATTGTAAGTCCATGTTGTGACCTCCGGTACTTACGGGGAGGCGGAAACGGTATAAAAAACGAATTTTTATCGCAAGAGGCAACATGGACTAAACTTTGTCGGGATCGTTGTCTAAACTAAAACTAGTTAACAAGCTAAAGAGAGTTAGCTACTATGGAAGATGGTTATACCTAAACTTGAACTCCTTCTTCAAACCTTGTAGAGGTTGATGGTTCTCTTTTCGTCGCCTTCTCCCGTCGAAGATGGATCCACCTCGAAGGTTCGACTTTGGGCTCTTCCTCGATCTTTGAGTGAACTAGGGTTTCCGGCTTGCTAAACCTTCATCCTAGAATGAGTAGATGAGGATTAGGGTTTGCTTTTTTATCAAAAGAGAATGATTCTCAACACATGAGAAGGTTTCTCTTTTCAAGAGGAGGAAGAAGATGAAAATGAGGAGAGAGAGAGGTTATGATAGAATGAGCAATATTTTCTCTTTCTTGCAACCATATTGCAAAAAGAAAAGAATTATCTAAATGATAATAATTGAAATAAGAATAGTTGATGGTTATTTTAGGAATGACCACTATCATGCTTCTTTAAATGAAGTGTAAGCATGAATCAAGGAGGATCTTCAAAGCATGATGGTGGTCAAAGGTCAACAAGTCAACCAAGGTCAACAAGTCAACAAAAAATCAACCATAACATAATTCTCATTTAATTACTATTATTAATAGATAATATACAAATCCATTAGGGTTTGGAAAAAGATAACTGTCAACTGTGCATACGCACCCGATCCGAAACCCTAATGAAAAACCTCATTCTCCGCCTCAAGCAACTGTGCATACACACCTGCATTCTCGTTCCGAGGAACAAGAATACCAAGAAATAAAAGCAACCCCCAAAACATATACCAGTATCTGGCCCAAACCAGAGCCTGCCAGTATAATCCGTCCGGACTCCAAACGTGCACAAGTGCGCGGATGAGAACGAACCCTGTCGCAAAACCATGCGACCTCTACTCTGTTTTGCCCAGAGGCGAATACCCTCTGTGTGGGACTCTAAAGACTCGACACTACGCTGGCAGTGGGTTTAACCACAGACCGCAAGCGGCACTAGCTGTGCGTAACGGTCCCCAGGTAGATGCCGACAAGAAGGCTGACGAGGTGAAACCCCATCTGAACTCCTACTGAGTCTGAATGTGACATTCTCCGTACAGTCCGGTCTGTTCGTCTGATACATCGCATGGCGGGCCTAGGGGGCGGTAAAACGTCAGTCCCCAAATAGCGGTACAAGTCGTGTCGGAGTGAAGCCCAAAACACCCTGAGATAACACTGGAAATCTACCAGTATATCTCGCTTGCCCTGGCCAGGGACTACTCGTGTAATGGCTCTCCTAGACACAGCGCGATGTCAACCCCCAATACCGGGAGAGACGAATCCTGTCTAACCGTCACTGCCTCCAAGTGCTTCGGGACTGCACCCAACCACCACCTGTTTGCACGACTCCTTTGAGCCGTGGTAGGGTAGTGATCAAAGTGCAGTGGGAACACACTCGAGGCGAAGTGTCAGTGTCAAGTCAGCGGACTAAGCTGTACTCATGTCACCTGGGAACTGATAACTGACGATAGGTATAATACCAACCTGTCAGTTCCCGACGAGTCCTGTCCAGTGTACTCGTAACCCAACGAGCACCCGTATACTATCTCCAGTACGACGTACTGATGGCTGTGGGACAGACCATCTCCCACACTGGGATGAGAAGCGCATACGCTAGTCTACTCCGGAGTATCGATGCCCTGTCTCGATAGTCCTACGACTAGGGACCTGTATAAGGATGTGCCTATAGATTACCCAGCCCCCACTAGTGTGACTGCCATCTCAACGCTGGTAATCAGGCAAAGATCCTAAGGGCTCCACTAATGCGTATAAGTGATATACTGAAATAAACACAAGTACACATTGAAGTAGAAACAAACCAAGTAGCAAACTACTATATTGAGCAAGATTGTTTATACAAGGTGAATATCCCAAGCTTCCATCAAGTAATATACAAACTAGTATGATACAGTAATGGCCTCTAGGGCATATACACTAACAATCTCCCACTTGCACTAAGGCCATGTACTGGCGTATCGAAGACCTATCATCTCGATCAGCCGCTCGAACTGAGTCTGGGGTAGGGCCTTGGTGAATGGATCTGCAGTGTTCTCTTCTGAAGCAACCCTCCGAACCTCGATCTCCTTGCGATCCACGATCTCCCTGATCAGGTGATACCGCCTCAAGATGTGCCTGGATCTCTGATGGGACCTGGGTTCCTTTGCTAAAGCTATAGCCCCGTTGTTGTCGCAATACAGAGGTACTGGGTCAACAATGGACGGAACCACCTGAAGTTCTTTTAAGAACTTCCTTATCCAGACAGCTTCTTTTGCGGCATCAGATGCAGCGATGTATTCCGCTTCCATAGTCGAGTCTGCAACGGTTTCCTGTTTGGAACTCTTCCAACACACCGCCCCTCCGTTGAGGGTAAAGACAAAACCCGACATCGACTTGGAATCATCCTTGTCACTCTGGAAGCTGGAGTCAGCAAAGGCCTCAATCTGGAGGTCTTTTCCGCCATACACCAAGAACATCTCCTTAGTCCTCCTCAGGTACTTGAGAATGTTCTTTACCGCTATCCAATGTTTCTCCCCAGGGTTTGACTGATACCGGCTTACTACACTCAGTGCATAAGCTACATCCGGTCTGGTACACAACATCGCATACATTATAGAGCCTACCGCAGAAGCGTAGGGTATAATAGACATGCGATCCCTCTCCAAATCAGTCTTAGGAGACATCTCTTTAGAGAGGGTGATCCCGTGACAAGCCGGTAAGTTACCGCGCTTGGAATCTTCCATACTGAATCTTTTCAGTACGGTGTCGATATACCTGGACTGTGAAAGTCCTAATATCCTCTTGGATCTATCACGATGGATCCGGATCCCCAGGATGTAAGAGGCATCACCCAGGTCTTTCATGGAGAACCTGTGTGACAAGAAACCCTTGACAGATTGTAGCATAGGAATGTCATTTCCTATTAAGAGAATGTCATCCACGTATAAAACAAGGAATACCACAGTTCTCGCTACAAATCTACTATAGATGCATGGTTCATCTGGATTTTTGATAAAGTCAAATTCCTTGACCGTCTCATCAAAACAGATGTTCCAACTCCGCGATGCCTGCTTTAGTCCATAGATGGACTTAAGCAACTTGCACACCTTTCCGCTGCTCCCACTCTGGATGAAACCCTCTGGCTGATCCATATAGACACACTCCTCTAAATTTCCATTTAGAAAAGCGGTTTTTACGTCCATCTGCCAAATCTCATAATCGTGGAAGGCAGCAATGGCAAGAAGGATCCGAATGGATTTCAGCATAGCCACTGGAGAAAAGGTTTCGTCGTAGTCCAAGCCAGGTCTTTGACGGAAACCCTTTGCTACAAGTCTAGCTTTATAGGTCTCAACCTGTCCATCTACACCAATCTTCCTTTTGAAGATCCACTTGCATCCTACGGGTTTTACCCCGTCTGGAGCAATGTCCAACGTCCATACTTTGTTGGTGTACATGGACTCCATTTCGGTCCGCATTGCATCCAGCCATTTTACCGAGTCAATGCTCTGAACGGCCTGCTGGAAGCTAGTAGGCTCATCATAGTCTATGATGCAATCCTCTCTATCCCCGTCTATGAGAAAACCGTAGTATCTCTCGGGCGGATGAGACTGCCTACTACTTCTGCGGAGCGGCATAGGAATGTCCTGTTCATTTGAACCCTCTGGTTCCATTAAGCTTTCAGTAATAGTCTGTGGTTCTGGAATTTCTTCCAGTTCTATTTCGCTCCCACTTACTTCTTTTTCTAAGAACTGATGTTCCAGAAAATGGGCATTACGAGAAACAAGGACTTTTTGCTCCTCTGCGTAATAGAAAAGATACCCCCTGGAGTTCTTTGGGTATCCCACAAACTTGCACAGTACTGAGCGCGCCTCGAGCTTGTCCGCATGCTGCTTTTTGACATAAGCTGGACATCCCCAAATCTTCAGGTACTGAAGATAGGGTTTCTTCCCACTCCATAACTCATATGGTGTGGTAGGCACAGTCTTAGTAGGAACTCGGTTCAATAGGTATGCAGCTGTTTCTAGCGCATACCCCCAGAATGATCGCGGTAACTCAGCGTTACTCATCATAGACCGTACCATATCCAATAGGGTGCGATTCCGTCTCTCCGATACACCGTTATGCTGCGGGGTGTATGGAGGAGTAAGCTGAGAGAGAATCCCATTCTCTTTTAAATAGTCCAGGAATTCGGCACTTAAGTATTCTCCACCTCGATCCGATCTTAGAATCTTAATACTTTTGCCGGTCTGTTTCTCTACTTCATTCTTATACTCCTGGAATTTTCCAAAGGCCTCGGACTTATGTTTCATTAAGAAGACATAACCGTACCTTGAGAAGTCATCCGTAAAAGTAATGAAGTAAGAATGTCCGCTTCGGGCATGTGTAGACATTGGACCGCACACGTCACTGTGTACGAGTCCCAAGAGCTCGCTCGCTCTTACTCCATGTCCAGTGAACGGAGTCTTTGTCATCTTTCCCTTGAGACAGGATTGACAAGTGGCATACGATTGATATTCGAACGCATTCAAATACCCTTCTGTATGTAACTTCGTCAACCTTCTCTCATTGATGTGACCCAATCTACAATGCCATAAGAAAGTCTGATTAATATCTGGTGACTTTCTTTTGTGTGTATTCTGGACATTGAAAATCTGTGGTTGGTTTAATACGTATATACCATTGCTCAATGTACCTGACCCAATCAGAACTTGATTAAGGTGAATGTTAACAACATTACTTACAAACGCAAATTCATAACCTTCTTTAGAAACCAAAGATACAGAAATGATATTACAAGTTGCGTTGGGTACAAAAAAGCAATTACGCAAAACCAAAACATGTCCATCTGACATTCCTAGGTGATAGTCCCCCACGGCTTTAGCATCCATGCTAGCTCCGTTCGCAACTCTGAGGGTCATGTCACCTTCCTTCAAAAACCTACGGTTTCTCAACGCCTGCAAAGAATTACAGATATGAGATCCTGATCCGGTATCCAATACCCAGGAAGTAGAGTTTATAGAAAGACAGTTTTCAATAACATACACACCTGAAGCTGAAGCCGCAACCTGCTTCAGTTCCTGTGTCCTGGCTTTCCAAGCCCTGCAATCTTTCTTCCAGTGTCCACTCTTGTGACAATAGAAGCATTCCTCTTTACCAACAAGCTTCCCCGCTATCTTTGTTGCCTTTTCCTTTCCCTTCGCACCCACTTTACTAACACCGCCTCTTGGTTTGGCGGGGGCTTTCTTCTTCTTTCCCTTGGCTTTCGCCTTGGACCTAGAAGAAGAAGATCCTCCTACAAACAAAGTGGATGTATCCCTACCCTTCTGTAGGGTGCCCTCTGCGCTCCTCAGCAGGTTGAGGAGTTCTGAAAGTTCAACTTCCTTTTCTTGCAAGTTGAAATTCAGTATGAACTGGGCGTAAGTGGATGGAAGGGACTGGAGAATTATATCTGTGTAGAGTTCACTATCCAACGTGGTCCCAAGTTCCGCGAGCTCCTCAGTGTAGCCAATCATCTTAAGCACGTGGTCCGCTACCGATGATCCGACGGCCAACTTAGTCGAAAATAACTTCTTCGACACTTCGTATCTTGCGATACGAGACTGCTCTCCATACAGTTCTTTTGTATGAAGAAATATGGATTCCAAATCCATATTCTCGTGCCTCCTCTGATGGTCATTGTCCATCGAGGCAAGTACGAGGCATCTGGCCTTCGCGCTGTCAATCTCCCAAGTCTTACGGATTTCCTTATCCGCGACGCTGGAGGTGGGACCTGGGACGGGGGGAGCTTTGCTGGTAAGAAGATACCCCAGCTTGTCGTAAGAGATTGCCAATTTGACATTCCTGAGCCAATCTTTGTAGTTTGGCCCTGTCAGTATGTTTTTATCTAGAAGTAACTTAAGTCCAGTCATTTCGATTTGGTCGCTGCAGGGGGAGAGAAGAAACACTTAGCACGATGCTCTTGCAAGTTTAGAATGGTTTTTAATTTGTCTAAACAGGATGGCTCCCACTGTCTCTCGAATCCCTCCTCAAACCACAAAGGAAGAATTAGCCGGGATCAATCCCACCGTACAATACTTGCTTAACCGTTCAGCCAGGCCAGTGTCGGTACTTCGAGGGATGTTTTCCAACGCTTTCGCGAAGTTCCTTAATTTAAGAACCTCTTTTCCCTGGGGGCGTAGCCCCGCTAACACCTTTCTAGGCACCTACTAGGTTTATAGCATTGATCGTTTAGTGAGAAATTTCCCGAGGAGTAGCATATACTCACAGTAGGATCGGGATCCAAATATCATCGCGTGACGAAAATGAAGGAATCCTACCATAATCATCACACTCCAAATGGTATGCAAATCTAGCAAGTTTCAGTACTTATGAAACTCCCGATGTGGATTTTTGCCCCATGCTCTTATGACCTTGGCGTGAGGTCAAAATGTCATAAGTCACATGTCAAGTTCTTCCCATCATTATCCCGGTTGATTTGAATCCACCCGTACCTACCCTTGACGTAGGCCAAAATGGTGGTACGACTGTCTCAAAACAACGCATTCTATCTATGCAACAGATAAATATCCGGCAGCTACCAATCACTATGCCTTGGCGTGAGGTCAAAATACATAGCTTGAATACTACCGTATATCTAACTGAAATGATGGAGGGCTACGAATGGTTTTGGCGAAACCGTGAACGTAGTGAACTTGATATAATCGATGGAACGAGATAGCTTTTAGAAGGAGTGGCTCAAGCTCCGCATTTAAAAGTTAGTTTTTGAAAAGAACCGAGTGGTTTTTCGAAAGTGTTCCATCGACTTAAAGTTGGTTTATTATCTTGCATTAGTTCTTTTAATGCGTGATATTCTTGCATTAGTTCTTTTAATGCGTCCCATCATTTAATTCCTACCATTGCAGAAAACAACCAAAATATGACGTACGCTTATGCCATTCGCATTCGCCACGGGGTCCCGTCATCACTCGTTAGGTTACTTAACTAACGACAGAGCGGGGGCTGGGCTAGCGCGGCTGTAAAACATAAGCAACGCCTAAATAGAAAGCAATGATAGACATTACAGATCACAGATGAATACATTGGATATACTAGCAATCCGCATTTCTTTCGAGCCTGAAACGAAAAGCGGATAACACGGTCGCGGTGAATAGCAAATACCCCACCCAAGACCCCTACGGGTGCGGCAAACTACCCGCCAAGTTCCCGGTAGTTTGTGCACCCCACCATGGGTCTATCCTAGGAGCAAAAACAGTAAAAAGAATTATACAATGACGGCTACAACCCCGACCCGGTTGTGCGGCCAAACAAATAATATAATTACATCAATTTACATTTACAATGAATGAAAGAAAAAACAAAAGCTCATCTCACATCCACCCCGGCTATTCACCCGCGACAGTCCAACACATTCATATACACATTCCAGAACATTACAGATCATGTATAACCCCGACTAATCGACTTATAGCGATTAGCCGACGTTCAATACATGCAAACATTACAGATATAACCAACATAGCCAAAGTGCAGTGAAGTTCGGAAAAAAATACGGAATTATAGGACCCCAAAAGTGAATTTCAGTTCTGGAAAATCTGGGTACATATAATATATCTTAAAAATCCCAAAACCAACACAGAAGAACACTGCACGAAAAACGATGCAAAGAAGACACCAACATGCGGCGGTTCCGCGGCCAGATGAATAGGTGAGGCCGCGGAAGCGCGGCGGTTTGGAGAGAACATGATATCGTTTTTCTTGTGTGTTCTTAGAAATCCCTGAGACGATTTTACAAGTATAAAGTTTTTCAATTTGAGCAGAAAAAAATTCAACAGAAAGTTAGGGTTTTGATTTTCCGGTTTTGCGATTTTTCGGTTCCGAACTTCATTACACCTTACTACCAAGCTAGTTTAAGTTTAGTTAGGCTCTGATACCACTGTAAGTCCATGTTGCGACCTCCGGTACTTACGGGGAGGCGGAAACGGTATAAAAAACGAATTTTTATCGCAAGAGGCAACATGGACTAAACTTTGTCGGGATCGTTGTCTAAACTAAAACTAGTTAACAAGCTAAAGAGAGTTAGCTACTATGGAAGATGGTTATACCTAAACTTGAACTCCTTCTTCTTCAAACCTTGTAGAGGTTGATGGTTCTCTTTTCGTCGCCTTCTCCCGTCGAAGATGGATCCACCTCGAAGGTTCGACTTTGGGCTCTTCCTCGATCTTTGAGTGAACTAGGGTTTCCGGCTTGCTAAACCTTCATCCTAGAATGAGTAGATGAGGATTAGGGTTTGCTTTTTTATCAAAAGAGAATGATTCTCAACACATGAGAAGGTTTCTCTTTTCAAGAGGAGGAAGAAGATGAAAATGAGGAGAGAGAGAGGTTATGATAGAATGAGCAATATTTTCTCTTTCTTGCAACCATATTGCAAAAAGAAAAGAATTATCTAAATGATAATAATTGAAATAAGAATAGTTGATGGTTATTTTAGGAATGACCACTATCATGCTTCTTTAAATGAAGTGTAAGCATGAATCAAGGAGGATCTTCAAAGCATGATGGTGGTCAAAGGTCAACAAGTCAACCAAGGTCAACAAGTCAACAAAAAATCAACCATAACATAATTCTCATTTAATTACTATTATTAATAGATAATATACAAATCCATTAGGGTTTGGAAAAAGATAACTGTCAACTGTGCATACGCACCCGATCCGAAACCCTAATGAAAAACCTCATTCTCCGCCTCAAGCAACTGTGCATACACACCTGCATTCTCGTTCCGAGGAACAAGAATACCAAGAAATAAAAGCAACCCCCAAAACATATACCAGTATCTGGCCCAAACCAGAGCCTGCCAGTATAATCCGTCCGGACTCCAAACGTGCACAAGTGCGCGGATGAGAACGAACCCTGTCGCAAAACCATGCGACCTCTACTCTGTTTTGCCCAGAGGCGAATACCCTCTGTGTGGGACTCTAAAGACTCGACACTACGCTGGCAGTGGGTTTAACCACAGACCGCAAGCGGCACTAGCTGTGCGTAACGGTCCCCAGGTAGATGCCGACAAGAAGGCTGACGAGGTGAAACCCCATCTGAACTCCTACTGAGTCTGAATGTGACATTCTCCGTACAGTCCGGTCTGTTCGTCTGATACATCGCATGGCGGGCCTAGGGGGCGGTAAAACGTCAGTCCCCAAATAGCGGTACAAGTCGTGTCGGAGTGAAGCCCAAAACACCCTGAGATAACACTGGAAATCTACCAGTATATCTCGCTTGCCCTGGCCAGGGACTACTCGTGTAATGGCTCTCCTAGACACAGCGCGATGTCAACCCCCAATACCGGGAGAGACGAATCCTGTCTAACCGTCACTGCCTCCAAGTGCTTCGGGACTGCACCCAACCACCACCTGTTTGCACGACTCCTTTGAGCCGTGGTAGGGTAGTGATCAAAGTGCAGTGGGAACACACTCGAGGCGAAGTGTCAGTGTCAAGTCAGCGGACTAAGCTGTACTCATGTCACCTGGGAACTGATAACTGACGATAGGTATAATACCAACCTGTCAGTTCCCGACGAGTCCTGTCCAGTGTACTCGTAACCCAACGAGCACCCGTATACTATCTCCAGTACGACGTACTGATGGCTGTGGGACAGACCATCTCCCACACTGGGATGAGAAGCGCATACGCTAGTCTACTCCGGAGTATCGATGCCCTGTCTCGATAGTCCTACGACTAGGGACCTGTATAAGGATGTGCCTATAGATTACCCAGCCCCCACTAGTGTGACTGCCATCTCAACGCTGGTAATCAGGCAAAGATCCTAAGGGCTCCACTAATGCGTATAAGTGATATACTGAAATAAACACAAGTACACATTGAAGTAGAAACAAACCAAGTAGCAAACTACTATATTGAGCAAGATTGTTTATACAAGGTGAATATCCCAAGCTTCCATCAAGTAATATACAAACTAGTATGATACAGTAATGGCCTCTAGGGCATATACACTAACAATGATAACGACAGCCTCATTCAGGAGACAGTTATCATTCCAGGCTTCCAAGGTGACATGGACGACAAGGAGGTTGTCAGAGTTATAGTTTTCCCTCTGACGAGGGGCAGTATTTTGGACAGGTGATCCAAGGCAATACTGAGGGAGGCATGGCGCGCAGGATACTGATTAAGTTCAGTTGACGATACAGTCTAAGAAGTTTGGATTTGGAGTTCAATTATGAGCTATGTCCCATCAGACATCCAGACATATTCTAAGACAGGTATTGCTCATTTCGGGAGATGGGTTTCTCCGCGAACATGAGATATAGAGAGACATGGAAAGAAACAACAAAGCGGATCCACTCACTGAGGCTATTCCTCGAACGCAATAGTTTCGCAAACGAGCTTTGTGAGACTGACTAGTAGAGGAGTTGGGTGTTCGGTATCACACGGGCTGTGAGTATGCGACATCGCAATAATTAGCCTTGAGTGCAAGTGGGAGATTGTTGGAGATAGTGCCCTCAGAGTCAATTATTAGGTCACAGGTACGTGATTGTAATGATTGAGGGAGGACCTATCCCGGTAGGACAGTCTTACTCGAGATGATAGTATGCTATCTGGTTTACCTTTATCATCGTGTACTGTTTTAGGTGACCTGACACGTCGCTATTACACGTTGATAGAGCCCCTAGGATTCTTACTTGACCACCAGCAGTATGAGGGCGATCATATAAGTGGGAGCTGGGGGTCTACAAGCATATCCTTAAAAGGTCCCTAGTCGTGGGAGTTTCGAGACCGGGCATCGATACTCCATTAGTAGACTAGTGTATACAGTCGAGACCCCGACGAGGGGCTGTGGCCGGTCTCACAAGCCACTGGTGTCAGTTGGATCACCTAAGATGTATACAGGTGCTCATTGGGTTATGAGTACACCGGACAGGACTCGCCGGGAACATGCTAGTTGGTCATATACCAGACGTCAGATGGCAGTTCCCTGGTGACATGTGTGCAGGTTAGTTCATCGACCTGGGGATCGTCATTTGTCTCGTGTGAGTTCCCACTGTACTTTGATTACTACCCTATCACGGCTCAAAGGAGTCGTGCAAACAGGTTTTAGTTGGGTACAGTCCCGAGCCACATGGAGGCAGTGAGCGTATCTTCAGGGGTTCGTCTCTCCCGGTATTGGGGGTGAGGTCGTGCTGTGTCTAGGAGAGCCATTACACAAAGTCCTTGCCCAAGGCAAGGAGATTTACTGGTAGGTATTCCAGTAGTATCTCGGGGTGTTCTGGGCTACACTCCGACACGACTTGTACCGCTTTTGGGGGTCTGACTTTTACCAACCCCCTAGGCCCGCCATGCGATACTCATAGACGAACGGACCGGACTGCACGGATATTGTCACTGACAGGCTCAGTAAGGTGTCAGGATGAGTTCGCTCATCGACGTCCCTTTTGGTCAATAGCTGGTGGCTCGTCATGTATGGCTAATACCTCTGACGGGCTAGTGGTTAAATCCACAGCCATAGTATTGACGAGTCTTTAGAGTCTACCACACTTACAGTTACTCATGTTTCGGGCGAAACGCTGTAGAGGCCGTATGGAGATATGGCAGGGTCCGATCAGATACATGCGGTATTGCACGGATCAGGATCGGACGGTTTGTACTAGTAGCCGTATAGGTATATGGCAGGGTTCGATCAGATACGTGCGGTATTGCACGGATCAGGATCGAACGGATAATACTAGCCGGCTTTGGTTTAAGCCGGTCCTAGTTTAGTACAGTGTAGATTTTGTCTCTTTGCATTTGTATCCGGACGGAATACAGATGCGGGTGTGTATGCACAGTATCGGGGTTTTCCTGTAATTTATTACGTGACCAGTTTTCTGGAGTTGCCAGTTTGCATTCCGTTCCGGCCGGTTTTCCTTTGTTCTTTCCCGGCCGGACTTTTCCGATGGAGGGGATAATTTGCAGTTTTGCAAATTACTATAGTGGAGGGGTTTTCTTGCAAAAGGGTTTGATATGATAAGAATCTTTGCTTTTCAACCATGCTTTTGCTTTAATGAGATTTGATTGAATGAGGATGAGATTTGAGAGGGTATGGGTTTAATAGTGAGAAGTATGGTTGATGTTGTGGTCACCACTTGCTTTTTCCTACACTCACTCTCCTTCTTGGTTTTTATCATGATTGATTTCCTTTTTCCCTCAACCATTCTCACATGAGGAATTTTTGGCCGGCCACACATTTAGAGGAGAGGAAAAATGAGAGGTTCATTTGTGTGCTTCATTTGTTCATCTCATTTCCTTGCAAAAATTGATAGCATTATTTGCCTCCAAAGTTTCATTCTTCCCTCCATCTAAAGGCAACTCCAAGACCCCAAAAAGAGACTACGATTCTACACTACACTTCCTACAGCAAATCTTGGACGCGTCGATTCGCCAGCTTCGCGCCCGAGTTGCCTCGGTATTAAGGTGGGAGCCCGTAAAAGCTACAGGCGATGTGGTGCCCTTTCCGACGAGGAGGAGACGGACGGAGATCCCGCGAGGAGATCGGAGTGGAGATGAAGACCGGAGGACTCGGATCAGTCGGTATATCTCTAATCCATCTTCTAGTTAGCTTAGACTAGTTAATGGTTACGATCCGGGTGTTTAGTGCGCGGTGGTGCCGGTTTGCTAAGTCCGCAAAAATTTAAGTTTTTCACCGCTTCCGCATTCCGGCGTCGGATTGACGGCCGGGGCGCCGCCGTGCACTTACATTCATTGCAAATTTCAACACTTGAAATTCTCGATAATGGTTTTTATCCCTAGAAACTTATGACCAAGGCTATGGTCAACAAATTATAAGTGTTAGCCAAGTTCAACCCGTCATTTCTTGATTGAATCAAACCCACTCGTGCGACCCTTGGCTAAGGTCAACAAAGCCGCATGACTACCCTAATCCAATCGCATCACATGCCACAGACAAGCTCTAATTAGCTACCGCACACTACGCCTTGGCTAAGGTCAACAAACGTAGCACAATACTAAATAGTACTTATATGAAATGACGGAGGGCTACGCAGGTTTTTTAAAAAAAACCTTGAGCGTAATGAACTTGATATCGTTGTAGAATCTAATATTTTTGAAAAAGAGTGTTTTTGAGGCTTTTGCTAGTTTCGCTAAAGAGGTCACTCCCGGTGAAGGGATCTCGGCTCTTTCCTCATCGAATGAGGTGCAGGATATTCAGGAATACCACTATGCAAAGAAAGAACTAGAGAAGCTGTCAAAAAACAAAACCGGGTGGGTTATAGCATTTGCTAGTTTCTCTAAATAAGTCACTCCCGGTGAAGGGATCTCGGCTCTTTCCTCATCGAATGAGGTGCTGGATGTTCATCAAGGAATACCACTATGCAAAGCAAAAAAACTAGAGCTACCCATTTTGAAAATTTGATTCTACAACATCTTTTGGTTTCTTTCTTTTCATTAATCTTATTAATGAAGTCCCATCATTTAATGTTTTCTAAACATTATAGAAAAATGAAACGAAAATAGAACATACGCTTATGCCATCAGCATTCGCCATGGGGCCCCGTCATGCACCGTTAGGTTACTTAACTATCGGCAGAGCGGGGGCTGGACTAGCACGGGTGAAAAACATAAGAAACGTTTATTATATCTCATATATATAATATTACATTCGTCTCACACAGTTATATGATCAACATCAAGAATCAAGTAGCAGAAGCAATATATGAAATATTGGATATACTAGGATGTCCGTGTTTTAAATTTAGCCAGTAATGTAAAACACGGATTCCACGGTCATGATAAATAGCCAAACCCACATCCTTAGACCCCTATGAGAGCGGAATGTAACCCTGCAAATTCTAGATTTAGGAGACCCGGTCTCAACTCCTTGAGATGGTCTCCCACTGGACTCTAGAACCCGGTTACTTGTGCTCCCCGACTTGGGTCTATCCTAATGCGGAAAAGTAAATAATATACAAAAGTTGTGACATCATCCTCAACCCGGAAGTGCCCCAATAAAAGAATATTACATACAGATTTTACATGAATGAAAATAAAAAAAATCTCATCTCACATAAAACCCCCGGCTATTCTTTCACGACGATATAATAAATCATATCAACAGCAACACATGATATCACATATCATCAACGTAAGCAAATATGCGTATCCCAAAAACTCGTTGACATATAGCAACGAGATTGGGATACCCCCACATATTACACTTACGGTCGCAGAAAAGAAAACAGAAAACTACAATAATTAGAATCCGCAATATCCTTAGACATCATAAACCCGGAATATCTCATATTCCGGATTTCATGCCTAACTTATAAAACTTGCATTTTAGTCTCAAATTGAAAACTCTTTTCAATAAACTGTCGGATAATTCAACAAGATTCCCGACTAAGTGATCGTGTACTATACGCAATTGCGACGGAGTTTTGATCCGAATCAAAATTCTGTGGCAATCAATCAAATGAGACTAAACGGCTAGATTTATAATAATAACTAGTTTTCACAAAACTAATGAAATGTGGATTCCAACTACTGCAACCATATCAAAATTAAATCCGAAATGACGTAACAATTACGACTA
Organism: Agapanthus africanus; assembly: GCA_030015575.1. Taxonomy (NCBI): domain Eukaryota; kingdom Viridiplantae; phylum Streptophyta; class Magnoliopsida; order Asparagales; family Amaryllidaceae; genus Agapanthus; species Agapanthus africanus. The sequence goes on from CM057340.1 coordinate 292,100,761, forward strand.
CGAAACACTCCTATTAGCCCCAATAGAACTGTTAACATCAGATGAAAACTGGGCTAATCAAACAATACCTGAAACCACATAATCAAGTCCACAGAACACCAAAAAATTTCGAGTCAAAACGGAGAACAAAAAACCGGTGAGGCCGGTTTTTTAGAGGGTTCTCGCCGGGTAGATTTAGATGTTTTGGCTTCGAATTTCTCCAGTGTTCTAGTTGTATCACATACAACATTCTGCAGTTGCTTAAATAATTTTTTTAGATCATTTTAAAATTGACAGAAACTGTGAACTTGGGTTTTGATGTTTCGGAGTTTTTCGGTTTCATGATTCTAATTACATCGTCTAATCTTCTTGCTAAGGATCTGATACCATGAAAGTCTACCCTAGAACCAGCAAGGGGTTTTAGTGGCATCAAGCATGCCAAATTTAAATTTTTCATGGTGCTAAGCTAGACTAATCTAGGATACTAACTAGATGATTAGGGTTTAGATTGATATCATCACAAAACTAGCTAAGAGAAAGAAGGATATACCCTTTTAGATCGAGTCATTCTATTCTCTAGCTCCGGGTTGTAGTCCACGCGACTCCATTAGTCTCCTCTTCAAGATGAAAGAACCTCCTTCGTGATCTTCACGCCAAAGACGATCCACCCGAAGTCCACTAGCTCAAGCTAACCTTGCACTAACCTCATTAGTGAAGGCAACACACCACATCAAATGGCTAATCAAATGTGAGATGATGAAGTAGGAGTTTGATTTGCTCACTAGGGTTCTCACAAGTTCAATTATTCACATCACATGTGAGGGTTTGAACTTGGAGGTGAGGTGAAGAAAATTGTGGAGTGCAAGAGGGAGCAAGAGCTCAACTCAAGAGAGCAACACTAGAAAATATCACAAGTGTAGAATGAAGTGTTTTCAATGGCAAGCCATGACCTCCACTCATTCAAGCATGGAATTATTGCAATATAAAATTGCAACCATGCTTGAATAGTGAGTTAAGATGAATAAACAAACAATAAAAGCCCATGCCTCACCATGCTTCACAAAGTCTCTTCATTTTCCACCTCATTTCTATTTTTCACAAAAATAGAAATCATATGCCATGCTTCATATAATTAAGATGAATAAACAAACAATAAAAGCCCATGCCTCACGATGCTTCATAAAGTCTCCTCATTTTCCACCTCATTTCTATTTTTCACAAAAATAGAAATCATATGCCATGCTTCACACACACACACACACACACACACACACACACACACTTTAATAAAGCAATTAGTGAGCTAATGATATTAGTTAATACATAATCATATCAAATATAGTTTATATCAAATAATTAAATATACACTTGATCTAATAATCCGGTTATATCACATATGACCGAATAACATCATTTATCTGTTTATCACATTATACAATCAACACTTGATTCGATAATCTGGTTATATCACATATAACCTAACCGACAACAGATAACAGCCAGATTAGAATACGGTATCACATACTCGTACTTAATCATGCCCACACACATATCAACATATGTGCCCTACTTTGTTTCACTTGAACCAAGAAACTTCTGTGTGGGACTCTAAAGACTCGTCAATACGCCAGCAGTAGGAGATGATCACATCAGTCACCTACAAGCCGTTAGCGGTACTAGCCGGACGTAACAGAAACCCGTGTATTGAGCGATATGAAGATCAACAAGCAAGCTCGTCCATACTCTCCATGAAGCCTATCAGTAACACTACCGTACAGTCCAGTCTCTCCGTCTGATATGTCGCATATCAAGTCTAGGGGTGGTAAACGTCAGACCCCAGTAACTTGATAAGTCATGCCTATGTTTGGCTCATAACAGTTTGAGAAACTACTGATAACTCTTATCAGTAAATCTCAGTAGCCCTGGCCAGGGATTTTCAGTTATAGCCAATCGAGCATAGCGCAACATCAGCTCCCTATATCGGGAGAGACGAAACCCCTCCTATCGCTCATTGCCTCCATGTGACTCGGGACTGTACCCAAAATCCATATGTTTGAATGACTCCTTTGAGCCGTGTTAAGGAGGAAATCAAAGCATAGTGGGAGCCACACAAGAATCTATGATGATCTCGGGTCTACAGACTAACATGTACCAGTGTCACCAGAGAACTGTTATCTGACGTTAGGTATATAACCGTCTAGGAGTTCTCGGCGAGTCCTGTTTGGTGTACCCATTCTCCAATGAGCACCTGTGTACAATCTTTGAGTCACACACCAATGGTTGTGGGATCAACCATCGCCCTCTAAGGGACAAGGAACATACACACTAGTCTACTCTGGAATATCGATGCCCTAGTCTAGATATTCCTACGACTAGGAACTGATTAAAGGATGTACTTTTGGACCACCCTTGCCCCACTAGTATGATCTCATCATTGTTAGTTATATGTATGCCCTAGAGGCCATTACTGTACATGATATGTATATTGTAGTGGATGCTTGGACGTATATAGGGAGGAATTTCTTGATCGACATGATAATATGCTATCTGGTTACTCTTTATCTTAACATGTAGACTGATTGTCTCTCTGTTACATGTTGATAAAGCCCTTAGGATGTGTACTTGACTACCTGTATTATGATGCGGATCATACTAGTGGGACAAAGGTAGTCAGTAAGTACATCCTTTAAAGTCCCTAGTCGTGGGTGTATCGAGACGGAGCATCGATATACCAGAGTAGACTAGCGTATAGCTTCTCGACCCATGTAGATGGGCGATGGATGATCCCATAGCCATTGGTGTTTGACATCAGAGATGGTATACGGGTGCTTAGTGCAGACTGAGTACACTGGACGGACTCGCCGAGAACTCCTAGATGGTATTATACCTCAAGTCAGATAGCAGTTCTCTGGTGATACTGGTACAGGTTAGTCTGTAGACCCGAGATCGTCATAGAGTCTTGTGTGATTCCCACTGTGCTTTCATTTCCACCTGACCATGTTCAAGAGGACATGCAAAACGGTAGTTTTTGGGTACAGCCCCGAGTCACATGGTGGAAATGGGCGATTGGAGGGGTTTCGTCTCTCCCGGTATTAGGAGTTGATGTTGCGCTATGCTCGATTGGTCATAACAGGGAAGTCCCTGGCCAGGGATGATTTAGAGATTTACTGGTATGTGTTATCAGTAGTTTCTCTACCCGTTTTGAGCCTCGTATCGGCATGACTTATCGGTTATTGGGGTCTGACGTTTACCACCCCTAGACTGGATATGCGACATATTAGACGAGGAGACCGGACTGTACGGTAGTGTTACTGACAGGCTTTACAGGAGCGAGAGTGGGCTTGCTTGTTGATCTTCTGATCGTTCAATACCCGGGTAGCCGTTACGTCCAGCTAGTACCGCTGACGGCTTGGTGGTGCTTGATGTGATCATCACCTACTGCCGACGTATTGACGAGTCTTTAGGGTCCTACTTAGAGGTTTTACTGGCTCAGGAAAAATGATGTAGGAGCAAATATGTGATATGTGCGGTACCGAGAATAATGCGAGTATGTGATACCGTATTCTATTCTCGCGATCATTGTATTAGTCGGTTATATGTGATATAGCCGGGTTATCGAATCAAGTGTTGATTCGATAAGATGGTACATTTAATATTAGTCGGTTATATGTGATATAGCCGGATTATTAAATCAAGTGTTGATTTGATAATTTAGTGTATAATTGTATATTTGATATACTAATTTACATTAACTAATATTAGCTCACTTAAGCATTTATTTTTCTCACTTGTGCACACTTAATATATATGTGATATATATTTATTGTGTTTTATTTTGTATCATGGTTGTTGATACACACTATATGGGTGTATGAGACTTACACCATACTAATTACAATGTAGGGTTTTAATATTTAAAGTAATTCCAAATTAGTGGATAATTAGCCACATGCATGAAGCTTTGAGAAGCTTGTGGATGCATTGACTTAGTCCACTAGTTTTGTTTTACTTAAGATATTTATTAACCTAACCATTATAATTTAGCCATGGTTATGTCTCTACATGAGTTAGTATATGATACAAACTCACCCATGGTTGATTCTCTCACTTCATTAGTTCATTCTCATCTCTTGATCATCTTCTTCATCCTTGAGAAAAAAATCTTGCTAGGTTTTTCCAAAGAGAGAAAATATTGTGAGAAAAATAAATCTAAAGTGAGCCCACATCCTACTTCATCATCCTCTACTAGATTAGCACTTTAGTATAGGATGATAGCTTCACTAATCTCTCATTAGTGAAGAGTAACTTGAGTTAGTGTCTCCTCGACGTAGATCATCTTCGGCCTCGAAAACTTCAAGCAAATTCGTTCTTTTCGCCTTGAGAAGCCATGCAAGAGTCCGGGAGTACCATGATCGCAGCGAAGGGACCACTATAAGGAGCTATTGAAGTGAAGGACCAGTCTACAAAGGTTGTATTTCTCGTTCACTTCTATGTAAAGCAGTTTACATCTTAGTATCACTCCTAAAACTCTAGTTAGATCCTTGGTTAGGGTTGTTTGGCACACTAAATTTTTAAATATAGCATGTTCGATGCCTTTTGAAACCTTTTGGTTGTGCCTAAGAACCCTACAGTGGTATCAGAGCCTTGCTAGAGCATTAGGAGTTGTCTAGACGAAGTTAGAAGTTCGAACGAACTCCGAAAACCAGATATTCCCCACTTTCTGGAAATTTTTCAAAATGTTGGAATTTTTCACATTAAAAATCCTCAGAAAATCATGCAGGTAATTTTATGGACCCTCTTGAAGAACGAGTCCCTAACCAGCTTTAGTGACAGCGGAACCGCGGCCAAAATATGGCTTTGGCGGCGGTTCCGCGGCGCCACTAAGGAGGCAAGGGACGACACTTCAACGGTTGGTCCATTGGTACTGGGGCATGTTTCTGGGTATTTTTAATACTGCTCAAGTGTTAAGATTTCTGGGAAATTTTGGGAATTCATTTATTCGATCAAAAGGTTTAACGCCGTCTAGCTATTTGTGGAATGTGATACGATATGTGGAATTCATATAGTTAGGCATGAAATCCGTAATATGTGATATTTCGGGTTTATGATGTCTAAGGTTGTTATGGATTCCATATGTTGTAGTTTGACATTTTCTTTTCTGCGACCGTAAGTGTAATATGTGGTGTATCGCCGGTTTCGTTGCTATATGCCAACGACAATTGGGATACGCATAGTTACTTACGTTGATGACATGTGATGTTATGTGTTGCTGGTATACGTTATATTGGATCGTCGTGTTTTCAATAGCCGGGGTTTTATGTGAGATGAGAGTTTTAATTTTCATTCATGTAAAATTAATTGTATGTAATATTCTTTTATTGGGACACTTCCGGGTTGAGGAAGATGTCACCGTTGATGTATATTATTTATTTTTCCGCATTAGGATAGACCCAAGGAGGGGAGCACAAGTAACCGGGTTCTAGAGTCTACTGGGAGACCAACTCGAGGAGTCGAGTCTGGGTCTGCTAACTCTAGAATTGGTAGAGTTGCTTGCCGCTCTCGTAGGGGTCTAAGGATGTTGGTTTGGCTATTCATCACGACCGTGGAATCCGTGTTTTATACAGGCTTAATATAAAACACGGAAATCCTAGTATATCCAATATTTCATATGTTTCTTCTGCTGCTTTGTGATGTGATCACTGTGGATTCTGAGACGAATGGATATACATTATATATGAAATATATAGTAGCATTGCTTATCTTTTGCACCCGCGCTAGTCCCGTTCTGGCATGCCGTTAGTTAAGTAACCTAACGGTGCATAACCGGACACTGTGGCGAATACGGATGGCATAAGCGTACGTTGTATTTTCGTTTCTTATGTGATGCTTAGGAAGCATATATGATGGGACTTCATTAATATGATTAATGAAAGAAAAGAAACCTAAAAGATATGTAGGAACAAATTTTCAAAAGGGGTAGCTCTAGTTTTTGCTGTGCATAGCGGTATTCCTTGTAGAATATCCAGCACCTTATTCGATAAGGAAAGAGCCGAGATCCCTTCACCAGGAGTGACCACTTTAGAAAAAGCTAGCAGACGCTACAAAACTTGGTTTTTCTTTTGATTGCTTTTATAGTTTCAACTTTGCATAGTGATATTTATGAAATATCCTGCACCTTATTCGATAAGGAAAGAGCCGAGATCCCTTCACCGAGATTGACCTCTTTAGCAAAACTAGTGAAAGCCTAAAAAACACTCCTTTTTTAAAATCACTCCATTCTACAACGATATCAAGTTCATTACGCAAAAGGTTTTCACAAAAACCTGTCATAGCCCTCCGTCATTTCAGATAAGTGTTATTTTAGTATTCGTGCTACGGTAGTTTGGCCTGCAACAAGGCGTAGTGTATGATAGCTGAATTAATACCTATCTGTAGCATGAGTTGCGATTGGATTAGGGTATTCGTACGGCGTTGTTTGGCCTGCGTCAAGTGTCGTACGGGTGGGTTTAATTCAATCAGGAAATGACGGGTTGAACTTGACTGGCGGACTATGGGTTGTTTGGCCTGCGTCAAGGTCATAGCACGCCAGGGGCAAAATATTATCGGGAATTTTAAATGTTGAAATTTGCAATGAGATTGCATACCTTCTATGAGATAGTTGGATCCCGATACCCACTGTGAGTAAGAGTTACTCCTGGGAGAGTCTTGCACTTTACAATTAGCCGATCAAATAGGTGTCTAGAAGGGTATCAATGGGGCTATGCCTCTGGGAAAATGAGGTTTATTTTAATTAGGTCCGTGCGAAAGCACGGGGAACCTCCCTCAAAGTACCGGTACTGGCCTGGCTGAAAGATTGGCGAACTTGTAGGGTGTAATTAATCCTGTCTAGTCTTTCCTTTAGGATTTGAAGGAAGATTTGATAAAAACAGTGGAAGCCATCCTGAATAGATAAAATAATAAACCAATCTAATCTTGCAAGAGCATACGCTAAAGTGTTTTCTTCTCTCTCTCTCAAGGTAGTAACCATGTCCCGACTTAATCAAGATAATAATATGGATGTATTGACCGAACCCGCATGTTATACTGTGCTGGGGAACGTTGGTCCCGCTCCAACTTATAATTGTTAGAAGACCGAGCAAGAAATAGAGGAATACCAGGATTCACGTGCCGCCCAAACGAAGAAAGTGCATGATGATGCATCTTCATCGGGTGTGTTCATTACCGAGAACTGTTTCTCAGTATCCTTTACGTCCTGGGTATGAGATACTGGATCAGGATCCAACATATGTAATTTGTTACATGGGCTACAGATAGGTAGAGAACTGAGAATGGGTGATAAAGTTTCAAGAGTTGGAAACGGTGCAATTGTTGCAGCCAAGATGTTGGCAGTTATCACCCTGTATTACCAAATGCATTGATTTTGAACGAATGTTATTAGATACCGAACCTGATATACAACATCATATCAGTCTCTTTATTAAGTAAAGATGGATATAATTTTGTATTGTTCGATAATGTTTTGAACATTTCCTATATCAATGGTTGATCAGTTTAGGCACGTTATCTAAAAGCATATACGTTCTATATCAAACTACAGAACACACAAAAGAGGAACAGTTCAGAAATGAACGAATCCTTCTTGAGGCATTGTAGACAAGGTCATATTAATGCGACCCGACTAGCTGAGTTGCGTTAAGATGCATATTTAAATCAGTTTGAATTTACATCTTGTGAAACTTTCCAGTCATGTCACAAAGTTACTATGACCATAGCTCCGTTTACTTGAAACAGAGAAAGAGTTAGTGAACTCTTGGGATTGATACATCATGATGTATGTAGGTCCCCTGTCTACACATGCCAGGACTGGATCTTTATACTTCATTACATTCACTGATGATCTCTCAAGATTCGGACATATGTTCCTGTTGAAACACAAGTCTGAAACTTTTGAGAAATTCAATGAATATAAGACAGAAGTAGAGAACCAAAACGGGTATAAGTATTATGTCCTTTGAGATTAAGGAGAAGAATACTTGAGCACAGAGTTCCTGTACTATTCTAAAGGAGAATGAGATTCTCTCTCAGCATTACTCCTCCGTATACACCACAGCACAACGGTGTATCGGGGCGGAGCAATCGCGCCCTATTAGATATGGTGTGCTCTATGATGAGTACTACTGAGTTGCCTATAACCTTTTGGGGTTATGCGCTTGATGAAGCTGCATATCTATTGAATTGGGTTCCAACCAAATCAGGTGCCTATCACTCCATATGTGATATAGTATGAGAAGAGCCCATGTCTTAAGTAAGTTAAGATTTGGGGTTGTCCGGCCTTTGTCTAAAAGCAAAATCCAGATAAAGTCGAGGCAAGGTCAGTTCTGTGGAAGTTTGTTGGATATCCCAAGCATTCGCAAGGGAATATCTTCTACCGCAACGAGGAACAAAAAGTGTTTAATTTCTCGACATGCCACCTTTTTAGAAAAGGAATGTAACGTTTAAAAATAATAAAATATTAATTTTGGGAATTTTTATAATTTATATTATTTTAATGAATATTTTAATATTCCGGTATAATTAAATACAAATAAATAGGGAAAATTATGGAAAATTATAAAATAGGGTATTTTATGGAATTATGCCATTTTAAAGTTTTTATGATTAGTTTGACACTAATTTAGTGCTAATCGCGATTAAAAATCGCTAATCGGATTTCTGGCATTTTTGTGCAAAACATGCACATATCATTTTGGACTTATGTTACATTATTCTTACCATGGCTTTTACTTTGTGTCTACTATTTGAATGAGAAGGTTTTGGAAAAGAAAAGAAAAGGATTTTGAATAGAAAATGGTATAGTAATAGGTATGGTGATCTGAGAGAAAGGTGAGGGGGAGTCAACCTTGGTCATAGCTTCTCTCCTTCATTATTTTCCTCTTCAATTTCCTCTCCTCTTCAGCTCATGGCTGAACCTCATTCCCCTCTTCATCAAACCCTCACAAACATCTCATTTCCCTCATTAAAACCCCATCTTCCCTTCACAAAAAGGGTGCACGAGCTCGAGAGGAACACATTGGACTAAGGAAGAGTGGATCTTGAGGACTTTGTGCAACTCAAGAAAATTCTTGAGTTGCCAAAGGATGTAATTTCTGCACCATTAGCATAGTATTTCAATTCCTTGCGCATCAATACTCGTTTCATGTCGATATCGCGTAGTTTTGTAGATGTTGGAAATTCTAAGTTAGGGTTTAGGGTGGATATGAAATCAAAGGTGAAATTGAGGCTTTTGGTGACCTTAGAACCCCTGGTGTGATGTTAAATTGGACCAAAACCTGAACTAGAAACCAGAATACGGATTTATGGAATCGATATCGGGGATAACTGTAATTCTGGGATTGTTTTTGGGAATCTGCTTTCACTCGAGACACCTAAAAATAAAATTGGCTTGACAGAGAGATGTGAAGGAAAATAGAAACCACCACACAAAACCGTAGCCCCCACCTCCTTTTCCAGGATGCCGGTTTATTCCTTCTGGCCGCAAATTTCGGCCAGAGCAGGAGGGAATCATCTCGTTTTTGTTATGTAGCCTTCTACCCTATAATCTAGACCCCTGGCATGTGTAGATTTGTTTAATTTGACCTAGGGTGAAATCTGGAGCCTATTTCCTTAGTTGCTGTTTTGGATTCGTGTTTCCGTATTCCGTATTTCTAATTCTAAAATTACGTATGGTGTTTTACCTCGACTACTTGGCGTTCATACGACGATATCGAGGGTTGTTGATGGTTTTGGAAGGCGTTGTCCATAGGTTCTAACCTATAGAACATAGCGTATCGTTTTGGGATTTCGTATGCTGTTTTAGTTTTGAATTGGTTTTGATACGCATTTACGATACGTTAATGTGTAGGCACACCATGAAGACTTCGGGATGACAAGCAAACGCGTGGCGACGTCGACAGATGAAGACGCAAGGTGAGTAGATTTATATCTACGGGGAGGAGTCGGGTGGATGGCGTATAGCACCCCCGCAGTTCGTGGTGATGTATACGAATACGTATACTCACGTATATTTATTATGTGTTGTTTAAGATTATTAATGGTAATAATGGAATTATTGATGATAAGGATGTATTGGTTTAGTATAATGCGAAACCCAAGAGTAGGGGTTGCACCCCCACACATACAAGTATACATATACTTGCATACATTCTTTCTTTTATCTGTGCGCATTTGGAGGTGTGTATATCTACACATGGGTATGGGACTATGTGTTCATTTACGGGATTTGAGGATGATATGTGGGATTGAGATGAGTCGATGAGGTTTGATTGAGGCCGTGAGATTCGGCGATATGACAGAGTTCGTATTTGAGATGCGACATGATGGTTTTAGTGGGCCTTTGGGCATGTGTTTTACCCCACATTCATATTTATATAGATGGTATCGATGGTACTAGACTTAGACTTGTACCCTAGACTATATGATATGATGGTAGTGATACCTGATATGTGATGAGATGAATGTGACATTGACCCGTACCCAGCAAATTGGGATGCTGTACGACGATTTACCGTACGAGCTTTATATTGATGTTAGATCCGCACTCATGACTCGAGGATGTTATATGATATACTGCATCGTACGTGATACTATTGAGGCGGGATCACCGACTATTGTATATATATGTGTACATCGACTCAGATTTAGGTGGTTTTCATACCCCTCCCGATTGACTTGATAGTTGGGTCCGTAGTTCGCATAGTAGGCGCATACTAGACCCGAGTCATACCTATTTCAAAACTAACGAATCAGGTATATTTTAAGGATAGGCAAAAGGGATTCTACGGATATTTTCAAACGTAGCATCTGTTCTTAAAACACTGTAGCCCTTATTTTACCAAAGACCCCGATTCGTCTTATTTCAAATGTCAATACTGCATGATATATTTATTGAGGTAGATTCTTTACTGTTGCATTGATTATTCGATTCTGTATATTCCTGCTATTTGCATTGCATCGGTTGTGTTGTTGATATATTACAGTCATGCTGCTAGGACACCAGCACCATTATCGATGATGCGTATGTTCCACGTACACTTGTTTGCCGGCTCACACACTTCATCATCGATAATTGCCATGTCACTACACTGTAGTACTGTTGCATTCAGTATATGATTCTTGCATGACATAATGATATGCTTACATTTCTTTTACATGTCGCATACATTATGTTTTCTGATTATGCGCATTGAGATATGTTGTTTCCATGATATTTCTGGATTTGGGAACCGCGGGTATTTCAAAAGAGAATATGTAATTGTTTTAAAAACCCGGTTACCCTTGATATGATATTTCAGTGCGTCCACCATGTGTTTTCTCGGTGCTGAGAGCGACATGTGAAACCCGATTCGAGAAGGCGGATAAGGCCGATTGCGGGTACATGGTGGACCTGGTATGGTACCCCGGGGCCGAGAACGGTTTCGCTGTGTAGTAGATGGTGAGCCTGGCAAAGGGACTACTACCTACCGGTGATTGGTTGGACATGGCGGTCATCCGGAGGATAACGACCAGAGTCGATAGATTGATATGGGCGTACTGCTAGGGCCGAGGGCCGATTCCGCAGATGAAGCCCGTGGGCTGGCCCGGACTGACGAAGCGCATTATATGGGGATTTACGTGCCGATGCTGGGCAAAGTTTTCATGATTTTTTCGAGTGTCGATGCTGGACACTCCGGTTCCATGATTTTGACGTGTCGCGAGGGACACAGGTGGTTTATATCCTTATATTTCCATGCATATGCTGATGATATTTACATGCATGATGGTTATTGTCATTGGGTGACGAGTGGACGGGATCTACGTATATGCAGAGACATTGTTCATACCTCATATTTATGATATGCTATTACCTGAGGCACTGGCACGAGCACTTGGCACTACACTCATGTATAGAGATTACATTGCCAGTTTAGCATGCTGCAGACTTATTCACATTGAGGTTTATATTTATATCTGATCGTATTGACCTAGGATGGGTCATACATTCGATCTCTACTTGTAGATATTTTCTATTCACGAGTTGGCAACTCACCCCCGTTGTGCCACAGTTCTTGCAGGTTTTTGCCGTACAGATTCCATAGCGTCTTTTCTGTCACACTGCTTCCATACGGGTGACTTGCTTTGGTAGGTGGGTTCTTTTGTATCAGAACCGCCATTGTTCATGTATTATTCTTTGTATCTAGAAATTCCATCAACCAAAACTTGTATATTGTTTCAGATTTACACAGTGATGCATTATTTCGACCTTAGAGTCGCGCTTGTAGTATTATGGTTTTCTGGCTGTTTTGAGTTTCTTTTTTTGGGTTTTGATCCTCTCCCTTTAGCGTTGTATATTATTATTGCTTGCGTGGTTGTGACCGTCGATTGACGAAGAGCTAGCTCCCGCTTGGTGTAGGGTTACTAGGCACACTCAAGAGGTTCCACAAGGCATCAACCATGCAAAATTCAAAAATTTAGGTGCCGAGAAACCCTAATATAGATCGTTAACTAGAGGATAGGCGAAACAACAAGCAAGCAAACAACTTTGCTAATAAGTGAAAAGGATTACAACCTTTGTAGATCCGGTCCACCACTTCTTTAGCTCCGAGATGACGTCCCTCCGCTACGATCATCGGGATCCCGGACTCTAGCGTCGGTTTCATCGGAGAAATGAGCGGGCTAGGTCGTTGACTTCGGTGCCGAAGATGATCTACGTCGAGGCGACTCAAGCTCAAGCTCCATCTTCACTTGGTCATGAACCTTTTGAAGAAAACACCTTATACAACATGGCAAGTGGTAGAGGATGAAGAAATAGGAAGTGGGTTCACTTTGGATTTGGATTTCTCACTTGATTTCATCACTTAGAATTTTCTCGCAAGCTTTTCTTTTCTTCATTAAGAAGAAGAAGAAGAAGAAAGAAAAAGAATTATCACAAAAAAAAAATTCAAGTGATATCTATCATATTGCAACCATGGGTGAGATAAACTCATGTAGAGAATAAACTAGGGTTTAGGTAAATGGTTAGGTTAAGGATAAAACAAAATGGTAGACTTTTTCAAAGATACATGAAGCATCATGAAGCTTCTTGAATAAAACAAAGAAGGCCACTACCATTTTATTTTTGCCAAAAATGAATAAAGAAAATAAATAAAGCAAATAAAACCTAACCATTAATCTAAACATGGTTTAAAACATACACACACCCAAGTTTGCATGTATCATCAAACATGATACAAACTAGTGCACAAACATATATCATATATACAATGTGCACAGTCAAGTGAGATAATCAATCTTAAGTGAACAATACTAGTCAATGTAAAGTAATATATCTAATATATAATTATACATTAAATCATTAAATCAATCACTTGATTTAATGATCCGGACATATCGCATATAACCGACTAATATCAAGTGTATCAATGTATCGAATCAACACTTGCTTCGGTAACCCGGCTATATCTCATATAACCGTCCAATGATACAAATCGCGAGAATAGAATACAGTATCACATTCTCGTATTATTCTCGGTCCCACACATATCTCATATGCGCTCTTATCTCGTTTCGCTTGAGCCAGGAAACCTTTGTGTAGGACTCTAAAGACTCGTCAATACGCCGGCAGTAAGTGATGATCATATCAAACACCCACAAGCCGCAAGCGGTCTGCTAAACGTAACGGCCACCCGGGTATTGAGCGATCAGAAGATCAACGAGCAAGCCCGCTCACACTCCTGTGAATCCAACCAGTAACACTTACCGTACAGTCCGGTCTCGTCGTCTGATATGTCGCATATCTCGCCTAGGGGTGGTAAACGTCAGACCCCAATAGCTCGATAAGTCGTGTCGATATGAGGTCTATAACAGTTCGAGAAACTACTGGTAACACTTACCATTAAATCTCAGCAAACCTGGCCAGGGATTTCCGGTTATATCCAATCGAACACAGCACAACATCAACTCCCTATACCGGGAGAAACGAATCCCCTCCTATCGCTCATTGCCTCCATGTGATTCGGGACTGTACCCAAAAACCACCGTTTTGCACGCCCTCTTGGACGTGGTAAGGTGGAAATCAAAGCACAGTGGGAACCACACGAGACTCTATGACGATCTCGGGTCAACAGACTACTCTGTACCAGTGTCACCAGAGAACTGCCATCTGACGTAAGGTATAATACCATCTGAGAGTTCTCGGCGAGTCCGTCCAGTGTACCCAGTCTCCACTGAGCACCCGTATATCGTCTCTGATGTCAAACACCAATGGATATGGGATCATCTATCGCCCATCTATATGGGTCGAGAAGCTACACTCTAGTCTACTCTGGTATATCGATGCCCCGTCTCGATACACCCAAGACTAGGGACCTTGAAGGATGTACTTATGGACTACCATGTCCCGACTAGTATGATCCGCATCATAGTCCAGGTAGTCAAGTACACATCCTCAGGGCTTTACCAACATGTAACAGAGAGACAATCAGTGTGCACGTTAAGGTAAAGAGTAACCAGATAGCATACTATCATATCGAGCAAGAAAGTCATCCCTATATATGTCCAAGCATCCACTACAATATACATCCTATGTATAGTAATGGCCTCTAGGGCATACATATAACTAACAATCTCCCACTTGCACTAGGGCCATCTGATAGTAGTGGTTGTAGTATCTCATACTCAACCATCCCATAAAAGTCTCTCTATGGGAAAAGGCCTTTATGAGTAGATCCGCCGTGTTTTCCTCTGAGTCTTCTCTCTGAACCTCGATCCCCCTGGAGATCAACTATCTCCATGATCAGGTGATGCTACCTCAGAATATGTCTGAATCACTGATGGGACAGGCGTTCCTAGGCATAAGCCACAACTCCATTGTCTCACAATGGTAGGAACGAAGTTCATCTCATGAACTAATATACACCCAGACTACCTCTTTGGTAGCATCTTAAGTAGCGATGTATCCAACCTTTATCGTCTAGTATGCCACGGTATCTAGCTTGGAACTCTTCTAACTGACCGTCCCTTTATTGAGGGTAAAGACAATGCCCGTGACTGACATTCAGTCGTCTTTATCACCCTGGAACCTTTCCAGTGATTCTCCCCAGGATCAATTGATACCATCTCACTACAACTAGTGAGTATCCTAATATCGAATTAGATCTATCTCATATATCCAAAACCCAGGATTTAGTAGGTATCATTTTGATCCTATATGGAGAATCATTATGATAAGCGGAGATTGACTGAGCGTAGCATAGTAAACTCCTTCCCCATCTAAAGTATGTCATCCACGTACTCTATGAGGATCACCACCATACTCTCTACTACCTTTTTGTATATACAAGGTTCATCTACCATTTTGATGAAATCAAACTCTTTGACTATCACATCAAAACAGACGTTCCAACTCCGCGATGCCTGTTTTATCATACAAAACATCTTGCACACGTTTCCGCTTCTCCCACTGTCTACGAAGCCCTCTGGCTGTGTACTTATTGACGCTCTCTTCCAAATCATCATTTAGAAAAGCAGTCATGACACCCAACGGCCATATATCGTAGTCATAGTATGTAGCCGTGACAAGTAGGATCTAGATGGACTTAAGTATAGGCCCCAGAAAAGGTTTCATCATTAGCCACAACTGATCTATGATGCAAACCTTTAACGAGTCTAGCTTTGAAAGTCTCAACTTTTCCATATACACCAAGTAATCTTCTCAAGATATACTTGCTCATAATGGGGATTTAACCCTTCAGATAGAGCAACCAAAGTCCA
Organism: Agapanthus africanus; assembly: GCA_030015575.1. Classification (NCBI taxonomy): domain Eukaryota; kingdom Viridiplantae; phylum Streptophyta; class Magnoliopsida; order Asparagales; family Amaryllidaceae; genus Agapanthus; species Agapanthus africanus. Next base: position 292,116,547 of record CM057340.1, read on the forward strand.
TACTCTGTTGGTGTATAAGGATTCCATCTCAGATTTCTAAGCATCCAGCCATTCTTACAGAGTCCCACTCCTGATGACCAGCCCGAAACTAGTTGGGTCATCATCTCATGATGCAATCCTCGCTCCCACTGTCATAGAGAAACAGAAGTATCTCTCAGGTGGGTGAGAAACCCTACTAGATCGGCGGAGAGGCTTAGGTTCGTTGGTAACTATTGAATCCTTTGGTTCTACCAAATCATCAGCTGCAGTTTGTATAGCTGGAACCTTTCCAGTTCTACATAACTGACCTTGCCTCGAGCTTGTCCGGATTTTGCTTTTAGACATAGGCCGGACAACCCCAAATCTTAACTAACTTAAGATATGGGCTCTTCCCTTTCCATATCAAATATGAAGTGGCAGGCAACTGATTTGATTTGAACCCTATTCAATAGGTATGCAGCTTCATAAGTGCATAACTCCCTAATAGGAAATAGGAAACTCAGTAGTGCTCATCATAGAGCGCACCATATCATATAGGGTGTGACTGCTCTGCCCCGATACACCGAGGTGCTGTGGTGTATACGGAGGAGTAATGCTGAGAGAGAATCTCATTCTCTTTTGGAATAATCCAGGAATTTCGTGCTCAAGTACTCTCCTCCTTGATCAAATCAAAGGACATAATACTTATACCCGTTTTGGATCTCTATTTCTACCTTATATTCTGTGAATATCCCAAAAGCTTCGGACTTGTGTTTCAACAGGAACATATGTCTGAATCTAAAGAGATCATCATAGAATGTAATGAAGTACAATGAACCGGTCTTGGCATTTGTAGACAGGAAACTTCATACATCAACATGTATCATCCCAAGAGTTTACTAACACTTTCTCTGTTTCCAATAAACAGAGCTGTGGTCATCTTATCTTTGTGACATGACCGGCTTGTTTTCTCAAGATGTAAATTCAAACAGATTTAAATATGCATCTATGTGCATCTTAGCTAGTCGAGTCGCATTGATATGACCTAGTCTACAATACCTCAAGAATGATCCGTTCATTTCTGAACTATTTCTCTTGTGTGTGTTCCGTATAGTAAGAACTGTAGTTTGATTTAGAACATCAATGCTTTTAGATAACGTGCCTGAACCGATCAACTTTTGATATAGGAAATGTTCAAAACATTATCCAACAATACAAAATTTTATCATTTCTTTACTAATAAAGAGATTGATATGATTTTGTATATCAGGTTCGGTATCTAATAATATTCGTTCAGAATCAATGTATTCTAGTAATACAGGGTAACAGTGACCAACAGACTTGGTTGCAACACTTGCACCGTTTTCTGTCTCATGAAACTTATCACCCGTTCTCAGTTCTCTACCTTTCTGTAGCCCATGTAACGGTTTACATTTGCGGGATCCTTATATGGTATCTAATACCTAGGACGTAGAGGACACTGAGAAACAGTTCTTTGTAATGAACACACCCGAAGGAGATGCATCATATGCACTTTCTTCGTTTGGGTGACATAGGAATTCTGATATTCCCCAATTTCCTCCTCTGTCTTATAACAATTATAAGTTGGAGCGGGACCAGCGTTCCCCAGCTCAGTATAACAAGCAGGTTCGGTCAATATATCCATTTTATTATCTTGATTAAAGCGTGATATGGTCGCTACCTGGAGAGAGAGAGAAGAAAACACTCAGCGTATGCTCTTGCAAGATCAGATTGGTTATTATTTTATCTAATCAGGATGGCTCCCACTGTTTTTATCAAATCTTCCTTCAAACCCTAAAAGGAAAGACTAGCCGGGATTAATTACACGCTACAAGTTCGCCAATCTTTCAGCCAGGCCAGTGTTGGTACTTTGAGGGAGGTTCCCCGTGCTTTCGCACGGACCTAATTACAGTAAACTTCTTTTTCCCAGAGGCGTAACCCCGTTGACACCTTTCTAGACCCTACTTGATCGGCTAATTGTAATGTGTAAAACTCTCCTAGGAGTAACAATTACTCGCAGTGGGTATCGGGATCCTACTATCTCATAGAAGGTATGCAATCTTATTGCAAATTTCAACACTTGAAATTCCCAATAATTTTGCCCCTAACGTGCTATGACCTTGATGAAAGCCAACAAACTATAGCGCGGTATTCAAGTTCAACCCGTACATTTCTTAATTGAATCAAACCCACCCGCACGACCCTTGACGAAAGCCAACAAAGCCGTACGACTACCCTAATCCAATCGCATCATATGCAGTAGATAAGCAGCATATAACTACCGCACACTGCACCTTGACGAAACCCAACAAATGCAGCACGAATACTATATACAACTTATCTGAAATGACGGAGGGCTACGACAGGTTTTTCTGAAAACCTATTGCGTAATGAACTTGATATCGTTGTAGAATCAAACGATTTGAAAATGGAGTGCTTTTGAGGCTTTTCTAGTTTTGCTAAAGGGGTCACTCCCGGTGAAGGGATCGTCGGCCCTTTCCTCATCGAATAAGGTGCAGGATATATCATATATACCGCTGTGCAAAGAAAAAACTATAGAAGCAATCAAAAGACAAACCGAGGGGTGTAGCATCTGCCAGTTATTGCTAAAGGGGTCACTCCCGATGAAGGGATCTCGGCCCTTTCCTTATCGAATAAGGTGCAGGATGTTCTACAAGGAACACCGCGATGCAAAGCAAGAACTGTAGCTACCTGTTTTTGAAAATTCGATTCCACAACATCTTTTAGGTTTCTTTTATTTCATTAATCATATTAATGAAGTCCCATCATTTAAATCACCTAAACATCACAGATAAATACGACGTACACTTATGCCATCCGTATTCGCCTCGATGTCCCCTCGTGCACCGTTAGGTTAGGTAACTAACGACAGAGCGGGACAGGGATAGCGCGAGTGCAAAACATAAGTAACGTCTATATAATATATCATATATATCATATACAGTATCTATCATCACATACCAAATGATCACATCACAGATATCGCAGTAGAAGAAACATATGAAACATTGGATATACTAGGACGTCCGTGTTTTCAATACGAGCCTGTATAAAACACGGATTCCACGGTCGCAATGAATAGCCAAACCCACACCCCTAGACCCCTACGAGAGCGGCAAGAAACCCTACCAATTCTAGAGTTAGGAGACCCGGACTCGACTCCTCGAGTTGATCTCCCACTGGACTCCAGAACCCGGTTACTTTTGCCCTCCTCCTTGGGTCTATCCTAGTGCGGAAAAGTAAATAATATACATCAACGGTGACATCTTCCGCAACCTGGAAGTGCCCCAATAAAAGAATATTACATACATATTTTTACATGAATGAAAATGAAAACTCTCATCTCACATAAAACCCCCGGCTATTCAAAACGCGACGATCCAATATAACATATCCAGCAACACATAATATCACATGTCATCAACGTAAGTAAATGTGCGCATCCCAATTGTCGTTGACATATAGCAACAAAACCGGCGATATCACATATTACACTTACGGTCACAGAAAAGAAAGTGTAAAACTACAACAGTTGGAATCCGCAACCCCTTTAGACATCGCATGCCTAACAAAATGAATTCCTTAGACATCGCATGCCTAACAATTATAAACCCCGCATTTTAGTCACATTATCAAAAACACTTTTCAATATCAAGTCGGGCAATTCAGCAAGATTCCCGACATCCTGATCGACTGCTCGTCGCAAACTTTAGTAGACGGCCGCACCCCTGGTTGCTGTCGACGAAGTGCTCCAAGGCAGAACACCGCTGCCGCGAGCACCCGAATGGATGCTTTCGGCGACAGGGTTCTCCTACAGTCACTTGGTCGGGGTTATGGGGCGTGGATGTCTATTAAGTTTACCTGGCGAGTATCCGCGTATGCAACGTGATTGCGACGGACTTTTGATCACATCAAAATTCCGTGGCAACCGATCAAGTGAGACTAAACTGCTATGTTTATAACATCCAAATCATTTATCTCATAACTACTTGTGGATTCCAAATATTGTATCACATTCCAGATAAATAGAAAATATTAAACTTTCCGATCGAACAATCAAACACCCAAGTTTTCCCGAAAAGCTCAACACATGAAATAAGTTTAAAAACATCCACTTCATGCCACAGTACCAACGGTCCAGCCGTAGAAGGGTCAAGCCAACACCTCGCATGTGGCACGCCGTACTGCCCCAAACCCTAAGGTTCAAAGGGCAGTTCAAGACGGTCACATAATCGAGTTAAGGTTTGTTGTCTTCTAGAGAGTCCATCGCGTTACTTGCACTACTTAGAACGTTCTTAAACTACGGAAAAATCCAACACTTGGAAATTTCCCGGCAGGGGAAAAAATGGGTATTTATATCCGGTCGAACTTTTTAACAGTTTCTAAAATATCTAGAAAAACATAAACGAAGTTAAATTATGCGATCGAATTAACGAGTCCCCAATAAAACCCTAGAAAACTCAACACTTGAGTGGAATTAAAAATTTCCTAGAAAAAAATGACAAGAAATGACCTAAGAATAAATATTTGAAGTTTGAGGGACTAATTCACAATTTGGGCCGCGGAACCGCCGCCAAACCCTTGGTTTGGACGCGGTTCCGCGGTCAAATTTTTGAGTTAGGGGTCCGTACTTCACAGTAATTCTTATATTTTCCTGCTTAATTTTCTGAGCATTTTTAATTCACAAAACTCCACAGTTTGAAAAAATGTACAGAGATGGGTTTTGATCGGGGTTTAGGGGTTCGATCGGATCTCTAACTTCGTCTACACTTCGCCTAAAGCTCTAGCTAGGTTCTGATTCCACTGTAGGGTTACTAGACACACTCAAGAGGTTCCACAAGGCATCAACCATGCCAAATTCAAAAATTTAGGTGCCCAGAAACCCTAATATAGATCATTAACTAGAGGATAAGCGAAACAACAAGCAAGCAAACAACTTTCCTAATAAGTGAAAGGGATTACAACCTTTGTAGATCCGGTCCACCACTTCTTTAGCTCTGAGATGACGTCCCTCCGCTACGATCATCGGGATCCCGGACACTAGCGTCGGTTTCATCGGAAAAATGAGCGGGCTAGGTCGTTGACATCGGTGCCGAAGATGATCTGCGTCGGGGCGACTCAAACTCAAGCTCCATCTTCACTTAGTCATGAACCTTGTGAAGAAAACACCCTATACAACATGGCAAGTGGTAGAGGATGAAGAAATAGGAAGTGGGTTCACTTTGGATTTGGATTTCTCACTTGATTTCATCACTTAGAAAATTCTAGCAAGCTTTTCTTTTTTTCATGAAGAAGAAGAAGAAGAAGAAGAAAGAAAAAGAATTATCACAAAAAGAAAATTCAAGTGATATCTATCATATTGCAACCATGGGTGAGATAAACTCATGTAGAGAATAAACTAGGGTTTAGGTAAATGGTTAGGTTAAGGATAAAACAAAATGGTAGAATTTTTCAAAGATGCATGAAGCATCATGAAGCTTCTTGCATAAAACAAAGAAAGCCACTACCATTTTATTTTTGCCAAAAATGAATAAAGAAAATAAATAAAACAAATAAAACCTAACCATTAACCTAAACATGGTTTAAAACATACACACACCCAAGTTTGCATGTATCATCAAACATGATACAAACTAGTGCAAAAACATATATCATATATACAACGTGCACAATCAAGTGAGATAATCAATCTTAAGTGAATAATACTAGTCAATGTAAAGTAATATATCTAATATATAATTATACATTAAATCATTAAATCAAACACTTGATTTAATGATCCGTTCATATCGCATATAACCGACTAATATCAAGTGTATCAATGTATCGAATCAACACTTGCTTCGGTAACCCGGCTATATCTCATATAACCGTCCAATGATACAAATCGCGAGAATAGAATACAGTATCACATACTCGTATTATTCTCGGTTCCGCACATATCTCATATGCGCTCCTATCTCGTTTCGCTTGAGCCAGGAAACCTCTGTGTAGGACTCTAAAGACTCGTCAATACGCCGGCAGTAGGTGATGATCATATCAAACACCCACAAGCCGCAAGCAGTCTGCTAAACGTAACGGCCACCCGGGTATTGAGCGATCAGAAGATCAACGAGCAAGCCCGCTCACACTCCTGTGAATCCAACCAGTAACACTTACCGTACAGTCCGGTCTCGTCGTCTGATATGTCGCATATCTCGCCTAGGGGTGGTAAACGTCAGACCCCAATAGCTCGATAAGTCGTGTCGATATGAGGTCCATAACAGTTCGAGAAAGTACTGGTAAGACTTACCAGTAAATATCAGCAACCCTGGCCACGGATTTCCGGTTATAGCCAATCGAACACTGCACAACATCAACTCCCTATACCGGGAGAGACGAATCCCCTCCTATCGCTCATTGCCTCCATGTGATTCGGGACTGTACCCAAAAACCACCGTTTTGCATGCCCTCTTGGACGTGGTAAGGTGGAAATCAAAGAACAGTGGGAATCACACAAGACACTATGACAATCTCGGGTCTACAGACTAACCTGTACCAGTGTCATCAAAGAACTGCCATCTGACGTAAGGTATAATACCATCTGGGAGTTCTCGGCGAGTCCGTCCATTGTACCCAGTCTCCACTGAGCACCCGTATATCATCTCTGATGTCAAACACCAATGGATATGGGATCATCCATCGCCCATCTATATGGGTCGAGAAGCTACACGCTAGTCTACTCTGGTATATCGATGCCCCGTCTCGATACACCCACGACTAGGGACCTTGAAGGATGTACTTATGGACTACCATGTCCCCACTAGTATGATCCACATCATAGTCCAGGTAGTCAAGTACACATCCTAAGGGCTTTACCAACATGTAACAGAGAGACAATCAGTGTGCACGTTAAGGTAAAGAGTAACCAGATAGCATACGATCATATCGAGCAAGAAAGTCATCCCTATATATGTCCAAGCATCCACTACAATATACATCCTATGTATAGTAATGGCCTCTAGGGCATACATATAACTAACACTTGGGGATGCCTTTTATCATTTCATATATATTATTCTTGTTGTACCCCGTTTGGGGCCAGTTTTTACAAAGGAAACTCTGCCGAAATCTTCAGAAAAGACTACACATTTTTAAAATGCATTTCGGCTTAGTTATTTGAAAACTTTGATTTCAAACATGCTTTCTTTACTTATTAAAAACCAGTTCCTTTATTTACTCCTTAAATGGTTTTAGATTTCTGGGCTTTTGGCTTACTTGGATCAGATGGAGTCCTATAGACTTCATAGGATTCAAGGGCCAGTCACGTGCTCTTTCGGGTCGTGACAAAGTTGGTATCAGAGCGCTAGGTTAACCTTATTTCAAGTCTAAGTTTGACTATGCGGAGCCTAGGGCATTTATATATATATGGAACTTAGGCTTGACCTTACGGAACTTAGACTTAGTCGAAGGGGTATTATACCCGAACTTTCGTCGCATAGGATGACCCTTGGTTGATGGAGTAGGTAGCTTGAGTAGAGTGACATACCGTACGTATGTTCCACGGCATATTTACGACACGCCACCATGCTTAAGAAACCTTAGGATGTACATTTCCTTGCACAGTATTATATTCATTCCTACGATCTATCCTCATCGATATTGGTTGTGATTTTGCTGCCACGATTGCACGGGCAGAGTGAGCTACGGCTCGAGTTGCGTCAGCATGAGCTCGTCGTGGATGAGGACTGACCAGGGCGTGATTCCAGAGACATACGATTGTATATAGAGGCGTCATCTTATTGTGTTTTCGCGCCATGAGCGTTGGACTGATCGCTTTTACGAGATTTCTCGGGCGTACCGATCGGTACCAGAGGATTGAGCCACTTATAGAGGCCAGCCAGAATGTGATGACCATTGATATATCACTTATCCAGAACGATTGAGGTGTTGTTTAGCGTATAGACGAATGAGCCAGTTCCTGTTGCGAATGAAGAGATATCGCCCAGATGATTGGAGCTACTGCAGCATAAGCATATACTTAGAGATATGATGGTGAGTCGCTAGTCACCGAGGATGAATGACTAGGACATATGGTTCGTTCTCTTTCCCCGATGCGAGGTCATCAGGTAGATTGATTCCAGCTATAGACGACTTCACGCAGATTCGTTGAGAGTCGATTGAGACGATCGAATGTCAGGAACCCATTTTCCCAGTTTAAAGTATTCGGAAAGACATGCAAGCGATTCTATGGACCCTTTAGAAGAATGAAACCCTAACTCGACATAATGACCGTGTGAAAGCCTTTGAACCTTAGGGTTTGCGGCAGTTCCGCGGCGCCATTAGTGAGGCTTGGGTTTGGCCTTCTACGGCTGGACCACCGATGCTGTGGTATGTACTCGATATTATTAAACTGTACCCGAGATGTTGAGCTCTTGGGGAATTGTGAGGTTCTGACGAGTCGATCGGAAGATTCGACATCATTCGGATATCATGTGATGGGACACTGCTTGGGAGACTCCAGATACAAGCATAGCCGTTGGAGCACAGTCCGTGCAGCCACGATGAGATGAGTCCGAATCAGTCGATATTGAAGCAGAGTGGAGTAAAGAGTTCGCATGAGATTTCGACGAGATGACGTTCCACTCCGCTGACATCAGAGATGCGATATGCACGCTGAGGACATGTTCGGCTAGATATCTTCTACTGAGTGATGAAGATACCGAGTTCGTGATTTCGAGTCCGTGTGAGAGACTTCGGATGGACCGTAGCCGAGGATATTGCAGTGCGCAGATAGAGACGCGACGTCGAAATGGACGATGATACAAACAAGTGGGAAAAGAAGTTTGTGCGAGATGCAGACGAGTTGTTACTACTCCCCGTTAAGATTAAAGGTCGGATATGCATACAGAGGCGATGGGATGCGACCAGGTTCCGAGTAGATGTTGTACTAAGGACGCGGATGTCCAGAGAGAGAGAAAAGATTATGCCAGAGTACCAGCCTCCGTACAGTTTAGCTTAGGCTAGATCAGAAGAGACCTTGAGCAGGATTCCTTCCAGTACACTGCTGTAATAAGATTTGCACCAGGAGCCGATGTGTGATGTGCATTCAGAGGACCAGAGGTCGGCGCCAGAAATGTGATGCTTTACGAGCGGTCGTGAGGATTGACAGAGAGATGACCAGAGAAATGCCAGAACAGAATCGTTCCCGTTAGCACACCTGACAGGACGATGAGCCGATGGATTGCGAGATTGGTAATCCACAGGGAAGATAAAGAACCAGAGGCAGAGGACGCCAGCCGTGAGCAAGAGGCAAGTAGATATCTTACGCCGCTAGCATTGGATGTACCGACACCTTCTCGACTTTGAAGGAGGATATACCGACGACGGTATTTGTGATTTATGATTTATGATTTTGTGATTTGACTATCACGTATCCGTCACTTTGGATTTCGGTATGTTGGGCGATCTATTTGCATGATTTAGTCTTGATGAATGAGTTCCATGATATTCGATTTTGTGCACCATGATTTCACTTACTGGGTATTTATACCTTGCGCATAGTTATTATTCTTGAGGTATTGATTGTGATTTCTTGCCTAATTTATGCCGGTGATTTGATCTACGCTTCCAGCATAGTTTTCATGCACTTTTAATGTTTTGATTTGATTTGTGCACGCTGATGCACGCGTTTGTGAGATTTTCCATTGTGGTACACCTGATTTTGATTGAGCCGCAATATATCGTCGATTTTGACCTTGATATTGATGATTGATTCTTGCATTCCGTGCATGTTGAGTGCGTAGGGTTTAGATTTTCATTCGTGCACGATGGATGCACCGATTTGGATTTTCGCGCATGTTTTGAGATACGATTTTGGGTACGCACCAGATGCACTAAATCGTGATTCTTCGTGCATGTCAGATGCACCTGGTTTTGCTGTCAGGCACACCCGTTGCCTATGACAGATATTTCGTGCACACCCGTTGCACCTAGATGTTGTTTTGTGCACATGTATGGCACATATATGGATTTTGATTTCCGTGCGCACCAGACGCACAGGGTGGTGTTATGTGCATTTTTGGGATTTATTCCTTTTGGAGCAGTACATTTTTATGATATTTGATATTCGTTTTGTACTGAGCAGGACTAGTCAGAGGACAGTACCTGGATATATTTTTGCATGCATTGATAGTTATCGAAAGGATTTCCAAAAAGCGAGCTATAGTCTCAGTATATATATACCTACGTGTCCGATATGACACGAAACTTTTTAAAAACAAGGAAAACCTTCTAAATTGTTTTCAAAACGGCGACTTAAAAGATTTGGCATGCATTTACATCAGCTATTCACATGTATAGATTGGATGTCTACATATATAGTTCTGATCTATATCATATTGGTTTTGCATTGGATTTGACATTTGTGTCTTTACCATGACTCCAATGATTGCGGGATGCTTGACGGAGTTTTGCTTTTGTGTTATCTGCTCAGTACTCATGCGCATGCATTGCGCTATGATATTTTATGTACTGATGATTTCGGAGCCCCGACGACTTGGAATTTGTATCGAAATGTTTTAGTATTTGGGGGTTTTAATTTAAATTCGGGGACCGAATTTCTTTAAGGGGGGTTGATTGTAACGTTTCAAAATAATAAAATATTAATTTTGGGAATTTTTATAATTTAATATTATTTTAATGAATATTTTAATATTCCGGTATAATGAAATACAAATAAATAGGGAAAAATTATGGAAAATTATAAAATAGGGTATTTTATGGAATTATGCCATTTTAAAGTTTTTATGATTAGTTTGACACTAATTTAGTGCTAATCGTGATTAAAAATCGCTAATCGGATTTCTGGCATTTTTGTGCAAAACATGCACATATCATTTTGGACTTGTGTTACATTATTCTTACCATGGCTTTTACTTTGTGCCTACTATTTGAATGAGAAGGTTTTGGAAAAGAAAAGAAAAGGATTTCGAATAGAAAATGGTATAGTAGTAGGTATGGTGATGTGAGAGAAAGGTGAGGGGGAGTCAACCTTGGTCATAGCTTCTCTCCTTTATTATTTTCCTCTTCAATTTCCTCTCCTCTTCAGCTCATGGCTGAACCTCATTCCCCTCTTCATCAAATCCTCACAAACATCTTATTTCCCTCATTAAAACCCCATCTTCCCATCACAAAAAGGGTGCACGAGCTCGAGAGGAACGCATTGGACTAAGGAAGAGTGGATCTTGAGGACTTTGTGCAACTCAAGAAAATTCTTGAGTTGCCAAAAGTGGTAATTTTTGCACCATTAGCATAGTATTTCAATTCCTTGCGCATCAATACTCTTTTCATGTCGATATTGCGTAGTTTTGTGGATGTTGGAAATTCCAAGTTAGGGTTTAGGGTGGATCTGAAATAAAAGGTGAAATTGAGGCTTTTGGTGACTTTAGAACCCCTGGTGTGATATTAAATTGGACCAAAACCTGAACTAGAAACCAGAATACGGATTTATGGAATCGATATCGGGGAAAACTGTAATTTTGGGATTGTTTTTGGGAATCTGCTTTCACCCGAGACACCTAAAAATAAAATTGACTTGACAGAGAGATGTGCAGGCAAATAGAAACCACCACACAAAATCCTAGCCCCCACCTCCTTTTCCTGTCCGCCAGTTTATTCCTTCTGGCCGCAAATTGCGGCCAGAGCAGGAGGGAATCGTCTCTTTTTTGTTATGTAGCCATCTACCCTGTAATCTAGACCCCTGGCATGTGTAGATTTGTCTAATTTGACCTAGGGTGAAATCTGGAGCCTATTTCCTTAGTTGCTGTTTTGGATTCGTGTTTCCGTATTCCATATTTCTAATTCTGAAATTGCGTATGGTGTTTTACCTCGACTGCTTGGCGTTCATACGACGATATCGAGGGTTGTTGATGGTTTTGGAAGGCGTTGTCCATAGATTCTAACCTATAGAACATAGCGTATCGTTTTGGGGTTTTGTATGGCGTTTTAGTTTTGAATAGGTTTTGATACGCATTTGCGATACGTTAATGTGTAGGTACCCCATGAAGACTTTGGGATGACAAGCAAACGCGTGGCGACGTCGACAGATAAAGACGCAAGGTGAGTAGATTTATATCTACGGGGAGGAGTCGGGTGGATGGCGTATAGCACCCCCGTAGTCCGTGGTGATGTATACGAATACGTATACACACGTATATTTATTATGTGTTGTTTAAGATTATTGATGGTAATAATGGAATTATTGATGACAAGGATGTATTGGTTTAGTATAGTGCGAAACCCTAGTGTAGGGTTCCTAGGCACACTATAGAGGTCTCACAAGGCATCGAACATGCCAATTTAAAATTTTATGGGTGCCGAGAAACCCTAATACGGATCGTCAGCTAGATTTCTAGGCGAAACGGTAAACTAGTTAACAACTTAACTAAAAGAAGAGAGCTACAACCTTTGTAGATCCGGTTATCCACTTCCTTAGCTCCACGTGGGTGTCCTCTCGCTGTCCATCATGAATCCCGAACTCAACCGTCGGCTTCATCGGAGAAACGAGCGGAATAGGTCGTCGGCTTCGTGTCAAAGACAATCTACGTCGAGGCATCACAAGTTCAAGCTCCGACTTCACAAAGTTGTGAAACTTGTGAAGAAAACACCCAAAACAACTTGGCAAGAGGTAGGGGGTGAAGAAATAGGAGGTGGGTTCACTTTAGAATTGGATTTCTCTCACTTTAGCTCAAGTTGCCATTGATGGCATCAAGCTTTTTTCTTGAAGATGAAGATGAAGAAGAAGAAAGAATATGATAAGTGTTGAGATAAAATAAAAAAAATAAATCAATACTTATCATAATGTGAACCATAGTTAAGTGTAGAGAATTAACTAAGGTTAGAAGAATGGTTAGGGTTTAGTGTGAAGACAAAATGGTCACAAAGTCAAAGCTTCATGAAGCTTCAACAATGTTCAAGAATGAAAGCAACCATTTTGTATTTTTATCCCATTCTTTTTCCAAAAATGAATAAATAAAAGAATGGATAAATAAAAACCCTAATCACTTTCTTAACCTAAGTTTAATTCTATACGCTTAACCAAATAAGCATGCATCATCAAACATGATACAAACATGTGCACAAAAGTATATCACATATACAATTTGCACATCAAGTGAGAAAATCCATATAAAGTGAACCAATACTAGTTAATGCAATGCAATATATCAAATATATAATTATACATTAAATCATTAAATCAACATCTGATTCAATGATCCGGTCATGTCGCACATAACCGACTAGAATCCAATGTATCGATTTATCGAATCAATGATTCGATAACTAGATCATATCGAATATAACCAATCGAAACATATATCGCGAGAATGAAATGCGGTATCACATACACGCATCATTCTCGGTCCTGTTCATATCTCATATGCGCTCCTATTTCGTTTCGCTTGAGCCAGGAAACCTCTGTGTAGGACTCTAAAGACTCGTCAATTCGCCGGTAGCAGATGATGATCATATCAAGCACCCACAAGCCGCAAGCGGTCTGCTAAACGTAACGGCCATCCGGGTATTGAGCGATCAGAAGATCGACGAGCTAGCCCGCTCACACTCCTGTGAATCCAACCAGTAACACTTACCGTACAGTCCGGTCTGTTCGTCTGATATGTCGCATATCAAGTCTAGGGGTGGTAAACGTCAGACCACAATAACCGATAAGTCTTGCCGATGTGAGGCTCATAACGGGTCGAGAAACTACTGGTAACACTTACCAGCAAATCTCTGATCAGCCCTGGCCAGGGACTTCCCTGTTACGGCCAATCGAGCACAGCGCAACATCAACCCCTAATACCGGGAGAGACGAAACCCCTCCTATCGCTCATTGCCTCCATCTGACTCGGGACTGTACCCAAAGACCACCGTTTTGCACGCCCTCATGGACGTGGTAAGGTGGAGATCAAAGCACAGTGGGAATCACACAAGACTCTATGACGATCTCGGGTCTACAGACTAACCTGTACAAGTGTCACCTGAGAACTGCCATCTGACATGAGGTATAATACCATATGGGAGTTCTCGGCGAGTCCGTCCAGTGTACCCAGTCTCCACTGAGCACCCGTATACCATCTCTGATGTCAAACACCAATGGATATGGGATCATCCATCGCCCCTCACATGGGCCGAGAAGCGTATACGCTAGTCTACACTGGTATATCGATGCCCCGTCTCGATACACCCACGACTAGGGACCTTGAAGGATGTACCTATGGACTACCATGTCCCCACTAGTATGATCTGCATCATAGTCCAGGTAGTCAAGTAAACATCCTAAGGGTTTTACCAACATGTAACTATAAGACAGTATAAAGAGACTAGTGTACATGTTAAGATAAAGAGCAACCAGATAGCATACTATCATGTCGAGCAAGAAAGTCATCTCTATATATGTCCAAGCATCCAATATAATATGCATCATCTATACAATACTGGCCTCTGGGGCATACATACAACTAACAATCTCCCACTTGCACTAGGGCCAGCTGCTGTAGTATCGCATACCGAGCATCCCGAAGAGTCTCTCAAACTGTATCTGGGGAATGGCCTTCGTGAGTTGATCCGCCGTATTGTTCTTCGTGTCAACCCTCCTGACCTCGATCCCCCGGCGATCAACTATCTCCCGGATCAGGTGATACCGCCTCAGAATATGCCTGGATCGCTGATGGGACCTGGGTTCCTTGGCCAAAGCCACCGCTCCATTGTTATCGCAATACAAAGGTATTGGATGCTCAATGGATGGAACCACTCCAAGTTCAGCAATGAACTTCTTGATCCAGACAGCCTCTTTAGCAGCATCGTTGGCAGCGATGTATTCAGCCCCCATTGTCGAGTCTGCCACGGTTTCCTGCTTGGAACTCTTCCAGCTAACCGCCCCTCCATAAAGGGTAAAGACAAATCCCGAATGCGACTTAGAGTCGTCCTTATCACTCTGGAAGCTCGAATCGGTAAAGGACTCCACTTGGAGCTCTCCGTTACCATACACCAAGAACATATCTCTAGTCATTCGTAAGTACTTGAGAATGCTCTTCACAACTGTCCAGTGACTCTCTCCAGGATCAGCTTGATACCGGCTCACTACACTTAGTGAGTATGCTACATCGGGTCTGGTACATAGCATCGCATACATGATAGAGCCTGCTGCCGAAGCATAGGGTATCCCTTGCATGTGAGCTCTCCCTAAATCAGTCTTGGGAGACATCTCTTTGGAGAGAGTGACTCCAGAGATCGTGGGCAAGTTCCCACGCTTGGACTCTTCCATACTAAACCTCTTTAGTATGGTGTCAATGTACCTGGATTGGGACAATCCCAAAATCCTTTTGGATCTATCTCTATAGATCCTGATTCCCAATATGCAGGAGGCATCACCAAGATCTTTCATTGAGAATCTTTGTGATAAGAATAGCTTGACCGATTGCAGCATAGGAATATCATTTCCTATCAAGAGTATGTCGTCCACGTACAATACGAGGAAGACAACCTTACTCCCTGCCACCTTCTTGTAAATACAAGGTTCATCTGGGTTTTTGACGAAATCAAACTCTTTGATAACGACATCAAAGCAGATGTTCCAACTCCGCGATGCTTGCTTTAATCCATAAATGGATTTAAGCAGCTTGCACACCTTGCCGCTGCTCCCACTGTCTACGAAGCCCTCTGGCTGAGTCATGTACACGCACTCTTCTAAATCACCATTTAGAAATGCGGTCTTAACATCCATTTGCCAGATTTCGTAATCATGATATGCAGCGATGGCAAGCATGATTCGGATGGATTTAAGCATAGCCACTGGAGAAAAGGTCTCGTCATAGTCCACACCTGGTCTTTGACGAAAACCCTTTGCTACAAGTCTAGCTTTGAAAGTCTCCACTTTCCCATCTACACCAAGTTTCTTCTTCAAGATCCACTTGCTCCCGATGGGTTTTACCCCTTCAGGAGCAACTTCCAAAGTCCATACTTTGTTGGTGTACTTGGATTCCATCTCGGACCGCATAACATCCAGCCATTTCACTAAGTCCCTACTCGTGATGGCCTGCTCGAAGCTAGTTGGGTCATCATCCTCCATGATGCAATCCTCGCTCCCTCCATCCATGAGAAAACTGTAGTATCTCTCAGGTTGGCGAGGAACCCTACTAGATCGGCGGAGTGGCTGGGGTTCATCGGGAACTACGGAATCCTCTGGTTCAACCAAATCTTCTGTTGTAGTCTGTGTCGCTGGAACCTCTTCCAGTTCTACCTCAATGCCACTTATCTGTTTCATAAGAAAACTTTTTTCTAAGAAAGTGGCATGTCGAGAAACAAACACCTTTTGTTCCTCGGGGTGGTAGAAGATATACCCTTGTGAATTTTTGGGATATCCTACAAACTTACATAAGACAGATCTTGCCTCTAGTTTGTCCGGATTTTGTCTTTTGACATAGGCTGGACAACCCCATATCTTAATATAATTAAGATGTGGTCTCTTCCCTTTCCATATCTCATATGGAGTGGTAGGCACTGATTTGGTAGGAACTCTATTCAATAGGTCCATGGCTGTCTCAAGCGCATATCCCCAGAAGGAAATAGGTAACTCAACTATACTCAACATTGAGCGCACCATATCTAATAGGGTGCGGTTTCTCCGTTCAGATACACCGTTGTGCTGTGGTGTATATGGAGGAGTCAGCTGAGAGAGAATCCCATTCTCTTTTAGGAAGTCCAGGAATTCATTGCTCAAGTATTCCCCTCTTCGATCAGATCGTAGGATTTTAATACTTTTTCCGGTTTGGTTCTCGACTTCTTGTTTATATTCTCTAAATTTCTCAAAAGCTTCTGATTTGTGTTTCATCAGGAACGCATATCCGAATCTAGAGAGATCGTCAGTGAATGTAATGAAGTATGAAGAACCATCCCTGGCATGTGTAGACATGGGACCGCATACATCACTATGTATCAGTCCCAAGAGTTCGGTAACTCTTTCTCCGTGTCCCGTAAACGGAACATTGGTCATCTTGCCTTTGAGACAAGACTGGCAAGTGTCATAGGATGAAAATTCAAACGGATTTAAATATCCATCCTTATGCAACTTAGCCAGTCGTGTCGTATTGATGTGACCCAGTCTACAATGCCACAAGAAGGATTCGTTCAGTTCAGAACTCTTCCTCTTGTGTGTGTTTGTTATGCTCAGAACTGTTGATTGGTTTAGAACATAAATGCCATTGCACAACGTACCTGATCCAACCAACTTTTGGTTACGGAAAATGTTCATAACATTATCCTGTAATACAAAATTATATCCCTCTTTACTCAATAAAGAAACTGATATAATGTTGCATATCAGGTTCGGCATGTAATAGCATTCGTTCAGAACCAATGTATTACCAGTTGGTAATGCAAGGTGATATTCCCCGACAGTCTTAGCTGCAACAATTGCACCATTTCCAACTCTAATGTCTTTATCACCTTCTCCAAGTTCTCTACCTTTCCTAAGCCCATGTAACTGATTACATATATGGGATCCTGACCCGGTATCTAATACCCAGGACGTGGAGCAAATGGAGAAACAGTTCTCTGTAACGAACACACCCGAAGAAAATGCATCAACATGTACTTTCTTCATTCGGGTGGCATGGGAATCCTGGTATTCCCCTATTTCCTGTTCATTCCTATAACTCTTATAAGAAGGAACGGAACCAACGTTCCCCAGCACAGTATAACATGCGGGTTCGGTCAATACATCCATATTATTATCTTGATTAAGGCATGAAATGGTCGCTACCTGGAGAGAGAGAGAAGAAAACACTTTAGCGTAAGCTCGTGCAAGATCAGATTGGTTATTATCTTATCTAATCAGGATGGCTCCCACTGCTTTTTATCAAATCTTCCTTCAAACCCTAAAAGGAAAGACTAGCCGGGATTAATTACACACTACAAGTTCGCCAATCTTTCAGCCAGGCCAGTGTCGGTACTTTGAGGGAGGTCCCCCGTGCTTTCGCACGAACCTAATTAATGTAAACCTCGTTTTCCCAGAGGCGTAACCTCGTTAACACCTTTCTAGACACCTACTTGATCGGCTAATTGTAATGTGTAAAACTCTCCCAGGAGTAACTCTTACTCGCAGTGGGTATCGGGATCCAACTATCTCATAGAAGGTATGCAATCTCATTGCAAATTTCAACACTTGAAATTCCCGATAATATTTTGCCCCTAGCGTGCTATGACCTTGACGCATGCTAAACAACCCATAGTCCGCTAGTCAAGTTCAACCCGTACATTTCTTGATTGAATTAAACCCACCCGCACGACCCTTGACGCATGCCAAACAACGCCGTGCGAATACCCTAATCCAATCGCATCGTATGCTAGCAGATAAGCACTAGTTAGCTACCGTACACTACGCCTTAACGCATGCCAAACAACCGCAGCACGAATACTAACTAGTACTTATCTGAAATGACGGAGGGCTACGACAGGTTTTTCTGAAAACCTATTGCGTAATGAACTTGATATCGTTGTAGAATCAAATGAAGTTTTGAAATGGAGTGATTTTGAGGCTTTTTTAATTTTGCTAAAGGAGTCACTCCCGGTGAAGGGATCTCGGTCCTTTCCTCGTCGAATGAGGTGCGGGATATATCCTATATATCACTGTGCAAAGCAAAAACTCTTAAAAGCAATCAAAACCAAACCGAGTGTGTAGCATCTGCCAGTTACTGCTAAAGGAGTCACTCCCGGTGAATGGATCTCGGTCCTTTCCTCATCGAATAAGGTGCAGGGTATATCATATATACCGCTATGCAAAGCAAGAACTGTAGCTACCTGTTTTATTTTAAAATTCGATTCCACAACATCTTAGGTTTCTTATCTTTCATTAATCACATTAATGAAGTCCCATCATTTAAATACCTAAACATCACAGATAGATATGACGTACACTTATGCCATCCGCATTCGCCTCGATGTCCCCTCGTGCACCGTTAGGTTAGGTAACTAACGACAGAGCAGGGCAGGGCTAGCGCGGGTGTAAAACATAAGTAACGTCTATATAATATATCATATATACTATATATAGTATCTATCACAGAACATCACATGATCACATCACAGATATCGCAGCAGAAGAAACATATGAAATATTGGATATACTAGGACGTCCGTGTTTTCAATACGAGCCAGTATAAAACACGGATTCCATGGTCGTGATGAATAGCCAATCCCACACCCCTAGACCCCTACGAGAGCGGCAAGCAACCCTGCCAATTCTAGGGTTAGGAGACCCGGACTCGACTCCTCGAGTTGGTCTCCCACTGGACCCCAGAACCCGGTTACTTGTGCTCCCCTCCTTGGGTCTATCCTAATGCGGAAAAGTAAATAATATACAAAAGGTGACAACTTCCGCTACCTGGAAGTGCCCTAAATAAAAGAATATTACATACAAGTTTTTACATGAATGAAAATGAAAAACACTCATCTCACATAAAAACCCCCGGCTATTCAAACACGACGATCCAATATAACATATCCAGCAACACATAACATCACATGTCATCAACGTAAGTAAGTACGCATACCCCAAATGTCGTTGACATATAGCAACGAAACCGGCGATATGAACATACTACACTTACGGTCACAGAAAAGAAAGTGTAAAACTACAACAATTGGAATCCGCAACTTCTTTAGACATCGCATGCCTAATCAAATGAAATACTTAGACATCGCATGCCTAATAGATATAAATCCCGCATTTTAGTCTCATTATCGAAAACTCTTTTCAATATCATGTGGGACTAAACGCTAGATTTATAACATTCATTCAGTTATCTCATAACAGTTTGTGAATTCCAATTATTGTATAACATTCCAAATAAACAGAAAACGTTAAACTTTCCGATCGAACATTCGAACACCCAAGTTTTCCCGATACAGTCCAACACATGAAATAAGTCTAGCAACATTCAGTTCGTGCCTCAGTACCAACGGTCCAGCCGTAGAAGGGTCAAGCCAACGCCTCACATGTGGCACGCCGTACTGCCCTAAACCCGAAAGTTCAAAGGGCAGTTCAAGACGGTCACATAATCGAGTTAAGGTTTGTTGTCTTCTAGAGGGTCCATCGCGTTACTTGCACTACTTAGAACGTCGTTAAACTACAGAAAAATCCAACACTTGGAAATCTCTCGACAGGGGAAAAATTGGGTATTTATATCCGGTCGAACTTTTTAACATATTCTAAAAATTATCCGGAAATACACAAATGACGAAATTTGATAATCCGATCGAAATACCGAATCCCAAAACAACCCTGAAAATTAAAACTCTGGAAAAAACATTAAAAATTCCCAGGAAAATCACCACTGGAAACTAAGAGTTACTGTGCAAAAAACTTTACATACTGTGGCCGTACGGCCGCGGAACCGCCGCATGAGCCTTGCTCATGCCGCGGAACCGCGGTGATAAAGTGGAATTAGGCTCACGAATTTCACAGTAAACCTTATAATTTCCTGCTGATTTTTCTGCATATTTTTAATATCGAAAAACTCCATATTTTGGAAAAAGTCCAGAGAGCATGTTTGGTTTAGGGTTTCGGGTTCGTTCGGGCTTCAAATTGTGTCTAGACTTCGCCTAAGGCTCTAGCTAGGCTCTGATACCACTGTAGGGTTCCTCGGCACACTATAGAGGTCTCACAAGGCATCGAACATGCCAATTTAAAATTTTATGGTTGCCGAGAAACCCTAATACGGATCGTCGGCTAGATTTCTAGGCGAAACGGTAAACTAGTTAACAACTTAACTAAAAGAAGAGAGCTACAACCTTTGTAGATCCGGTTATCCACTTCCTTAGCTCCACGTGGGTGTCCTCTCGCTGTCCATCATGAATCCCAAACTCAACCGTCGGTTTCATCGGAGAAACGAGCGGAATAGGTCGTCGGCTTCGTGTCAAAGACGATCTACGTCGAGGCATCACAAGTTCAAGCTCCGACTTCACAAAGTTGTGAAACTTGTGAAGAAAACACCCAAAACAACTTGGCAAGAGGTAGGGGGTGAAGAAATAGGAGGTGGGTTCACTTTAGAATTGGATTTCTCTCACTTTAGCTCAAGTTGCCATTGATGGCATCAAGCTTTTTTCTTGAAGATGAAGATGAAGAAGAAGAAAGAATATGATAAGTGTTGAGATAAAATAAAAAAAATAAATCAATACTTATCATAATGTGAACCATAGTTAAGTGTAGAGAATTAACTAAGGTTAGAAGAATGGTTAGGGTTTAGTGTGAAGACAAAATGGTCACAAAGTCAAAGCTTCATGAAGCTTCAACAATGTTCAAGAATGAAAGCAACCATTTTGTATTTTTATCCCATTCTTTTTCCAAAAATGAATAAATAAAAGAATGGATAAATAAAAACCCTAATCACTTTCTTAACCTAAGTTTAATTCTATACACTTAACCAAATAAGCATGCATCATCAAACATGATACAAACATGTGCACAAAAGTATATCACATATACAATTTACACATCAAGTGAGAAAATCCATATAAAGTGAACCAATACTAGTTAATGCAATGCAATATATCAAATATATAATTATACATTAAATCATTAAATCAACATCTGATTCAATGATCCGGTCATGTCGCACATAACCGACTAGAATCCAATGTATCGATTTATCGAATCAATGATTCGATAACTAGGTCATATCGAATATAACCAATCGAAACATATATCGCGAGAATGAAATGCGGTATCACATACACGCATCATTCTCGGTCCTGCACATATCTCATATGCGCTCCTATTTCATTTCGCTTGAGCCAGGAAACCTCTGTGTAGGACTCTAAAGACTCGTCAATACGCCGGTAGCAGATGATGATCATATCAAGCACCCACAAGCCGCAAGCGGTCTGCTAAACGTAACGGCCATCCGGGTATTGAGCGATCAGAAGATCGACGAGCTTGCCCGCGACACTCCTGTGAATCCAACCAGTAACACTTACCGTACAGTCCGGTCTGTTCGTCTGATATGTCGCATATCAAGTCTAGGGGTGGTAAACGTCAGACCCCAATAACCGATAAGTCGTGCCGATGTGAGGCTTATAACGGGTCGAGAAACTATTGGTAACACTTACCAGCAAATCTCTGATCAGCCCTGGCCAGGGACTTCCCTGTTACGGCCAATCGAGCACAGCGCAACATCAACCCCCAATACCGGAAGAGACGAAACCCCTCCTATCGCTCATTGCCTCCATGTGACTCGGGACTGTACCCAAAGACCACCGTTTTGCATGCCCTCATGGACGTGGTAAGGTGGAGATCAAAGCACAGTGGGAATCACACAAGACTCTATGACGATCTCGGGTCTACTGACTAACCTGTACAAGTTTCACCTGAGAACTGCCATCTGACGTGTGGTATAATACCATCTGGGAGTTCTCGGCGAGTCCGTCCAGTGTACCCAGTCTCCACTGAGCACCCGTATACCATCTCTGATGTCAAACACCAATGGATATGGGATCATCCATCGCCCATCACATTGGTCGAGAAGCGTATACGCTAGTCTACACTGGTATATCGATGCCCCGTCTCGATACACCCACGACTAGGGACATTGAAGGATGTACTTATGGACTACCATGACCCCACTAGTATGATCTGCATCATAGTCCAGGTAGTCAAGTACACATCCTAAGGGCTTTACCAACATGTAACTATAAGACAGTATAAAGAGACTAGTGTACATGTTAAGATAAAGAGCAACCAGATAGCATACTATCATGTCGAGCAAGAAAGTCATCTCTATATATGTCCAAGCATCCAATATAATATACATCATCTGTACAATACTGGCCTCTAGGGCATACATACAACTAACACCTAGAGTAGAGGTTGCACCCCCATACATACACGTACACATATACTTGCATACATTCTTTCTTTTATCTGTGCGCATTTGGAGGTGTGTATATCTACACATGGGTATGGGACTATGTGTTCATATACGGGATTTGAGGATGATATGTGGGATTGAGATGAGTCGATGAGGTTTGATTGAAGCCGTGAGATTCGGCGATATGACAGAGTTCGTATTTGAGATGCGACATGATGGTTTTAGTGGGCCTTTGGGCATGTGTTTACCCCGCATTCATATTTATATAGATGGTATCGATGGTACTATACTTAGACTTGTACCCTAGACTATGTGATATGATGGTAGTGATACCTAATATGTGATGAGATGAATGTGACATTGACCCGTACCCAGCTAATTTGGATGCTGTACCAAGATTTTCCGTACGAGCTTTATATTGATGTTAGATCCGCACTCATGACTCGAGGATGTTATATGATATACTGTATCGTACGCGATACTATTGAGGCGGGATCACCGACTATTGTATATATATGTGTATATCGACTCAGATTTAGGTGGTTTTCATACCACCTCCCGATTGACCTGATAGTTGGGTCCGTAGTTCGCATAGTTGGCGCAGACTAGACCCGAGTCATACCTATTTCAAAACTAATGAATCGGGGATATTGTAAGGATAGGCAAAAGGGATTCTTAGGATATTTTCAAACGTAGCATCTGTTTTTTAAAACACCGTAGCCCTTATTTTACCAAAGACCCCAATTCGTCTTATTTCAAATGTCAATACTGCATGGTATATTTATTGAGGTAGATTCTTTACTGTTGCGTTGATTATTCGATTACGCATATTCCTGCTATTTGCATTGCATCGGTTGTGTTGTTGATATATTACAGTCATGCTGCTAGGACACCAGCACCATTATCGATGATGCGTATGTTCCACGTACACTTGTTTGCCGGCTCACACACTTCATCATCGATAATTGCCATGTCACTACACTGTAGTACTGTTGCATTCAGTATATGATTCTTGCATGACATAATGATATGCTTACATTTTTTTTACATGTCGCATACATTATGCTTTCTGATTATGCGCATTGAGATATGTTGTTTCCATGATATTTCTGGATTTGGGAACCGCGGGTATTTCAAAAGAGAATATGTAATTGTTTTAAAAACCCGGTTACCCTTGATATGATATTTCAGTGCGTCCACCATGTGTTTTCTCGGTGCTGAGAGCGACATGTGAAACCCGATTCGAGGAGGCGGATGAGGCTGATTGCGGGTACATGGTGGACCCGGTATGGTACCCCGGGGCAAGAACGGTTTCTCTGTGTAGTAGACGGTGAGCCAGGCAGAGGGACTACTACCTACCGGTGATTGGTTGGACGTGGCGGTCATCTAGAGGATACCGACCAGAGTCGATAGATGGATATGGGCGTACAGCTAGGGCCGAGGGCCGATTCCGCAGGTGAAGCCCGTGGGCTGGCCCGGACTGACGGAGCCCGTTATATGAGGATTTACGTGCCGATGCTGGGCACAGTTTTCATGATGTTTTCGAGTGTCGATGCTGGACACTCCGGTTCCATGATTTTGACGTGTCACGAGGGACACAGGTGGTTTATATCCTCATATTTCCATGCATATGCTGATGATATTTACATGCATGATGGTTATTTTCATTGGGTGACGAGTGGACGGGATCCACGTACATGCAGATACATTGATCATACCTCATATTTATGATATGCTATTACCTGAGGCACTGGCACGAGCACTTGGCACTACACTCATGTATAGAGATTACATTGCCAGTTTAGCATGCTGCAGACTTATTTACATTGAGGTTTATATTTATATCTGATCGTATTGACCTAGGATGGGTCATACATTCGATCTCTGCTTGTAGATATTTTTTATTCATGAGTTGGCAACTCACCCCCGTTGTGCCACAGTTCTTGCAGGTTTTTGCCGTACAGATTTCATAGCGGTTTTTCTGGCACACTGCTTACATACGGGTGACTTGTTTTGGTAGGTGGGTTCTTTTGTAACAGAACCGCCATTGTTCATGTATTATTCTTTGTATCTAGAAATTCCATCAACCAAAACTTGCATATTGTTTCAGACTTAGACACTGTGATGTATTATTTCGACCTTAGAGTCGCGCTTGTAGTAATATGGTTTTATGGCTGTTTTGAGTTTCTTTTTTTGGGTTTTGATCCTCGCCCTTTGGCGTTGTATATTATTATTGCTTGCGTGGTTGTGACCGTCGATTGACGAAGAGCTAGCTCCCGCTTGGGGATTCCTTTTATCATTTCATATATATTATTCTTGTTGTACCCCGTTTGGGGCCAGTTTTTACAAAGGAAACTCTGCCGAAATCTTCAGAAAAGACTACACATTTTTAAAATGCATTTCGGCTTAGTTATTTGAAAACTTTGATTTCAAACATGCTTTCTTTACTTATTAAAAACCAGTTCCTTTATTTACTCCTTAAATGGTTTTAGATTTCTGGGCATTTGGCTTACTTGGATCAGATGGAGTCCTATAGACTTCATAGGATTCAAGGGCCAGTCACGTGCTCTTTCGGGTCGTGACAAGGAATTTATTTTGGAAACAAATTTGTGGTCAGGAGGTAGAACTGGAAGCAGTCCCAGCTATACAAACTACAGCTGATGTTTTGGTAGAACCGCAGGATTCAATAGTTCTCGACGGACCTCAGCCTCTCCGACGATCTGGTAGGGTTCCTCATCCACCTGAGAGATACTTCGGTTTTCTCTATGACAGTGGGAGAGAGGATTGCATCATGAGATGATGACCCAACTAGTTTCGAGCAGGCTATCAAGAGTGGGGACTCTATAAGAATGGCTGGATGCTTAGCGATCTGAGATGGAATCCATATACACCTACAAAGTATGGACTTTGGTTGCTTTATCTGAAGGGTTAAATCCCCATCAGGAGCAAGTATATCTTGAGAAGATTACTTGGTGTACATAGAAAAGTTAAGTCTTTCAAAGCTAGACTTGTTGTAAAAGG
This sequence comes from Agapanthus africanus, assembly GCA_030015575.1. Lineage (NCBI taxonomy): Eukaryota > Viridiplantae > Streptophyta > Magnoliopsida > Asparagales > Amaryllidaceae > Agapanthus > Agapanthus africanus. Next base: position 292,142,475 of record CM057340.1, read on the forward strand.
TTCTCGTCATCAACCAGGTGTGGATAATGATGAAACCTTTTCTCCAGTGGCTATGCTTAAGTCCATCCGGATCCTACTTACCACTGCTACATACCATAACTACGATATCTGGCGGTTGGGTGTCATGACTGCTTTTCTAGATAGTGATTTAGAAGAGAGCATCTATAAGTACACAGCCAGAGGGCTTCCTAGACAGTTGGAGCAGCGGAAACATGTGCAAGGTGCTTTACGGGTTAAAGCAGGCATCGCGGAGTTGGAACATCTTTTTTTGATGTGGTAGTCAAAGTGTTTGACTTCATCAAAATGGTAGATGAACCTTGTATATACAAAAGGTAGTAGAGAGTACAGTGGTATTCCTCGTATTGTACGTGGATCACATACTCTGGATAGGAAAGGTGTTTTCCTATGCTACACTCGGCCAATCTCTTTTTATCACATGGATTCTCCATATAGGACCAAGGTGATACCTCCTGAATCCTGGGTTTTGGATCTATGAGATAGATCTAAGTGGATGTTAGGATTCTCATTAGGTGTAGTGAGATTGTATCAATAGATCCGGGGGAGAATCACTGGATAGCTTCCAGAGTGGTAAGGTCGACTGAATGTCAGTCACAGGCATTGTCTTTAACCTCAGTGGAGGGACGGTATGTTGGAAGAGTTCCAAACTATATACTGTGGCAAACTAGACAATGAAGGCTGGATACATCGCTACCAAAGATGCTGCCAAAGAGGAAGTCTGGGTGTTTATTAGTTTATGAGATGAACTTCGTTCCTACCATTGTGTGACAATGGAGTTGTGGCTTATGCCTAGGAACCCCCGTCCCATTAGTGATCCAGACATATTCTAAGGCAGTATCACCTGATCATGGAGATGGATGATCTCTAGGGAGATCGAGGTTAGGAGAGTATACTCAGAGGACAACACGACGGATCCACTCACAAAGGCCTTTTCCCAAGAGAGACTTTTACAGGATGGTTGGAGTATGGGATACTACAACCACTGCTATATGATGGCCCTAGTGCAAGTGGGAGATTGTTAGTTATATGTATGCCCTAGAGGCCATTACTGTAAATGAGATGTATATTGTAGTGGATGCTTGGACGTATATAGGGAGGACTTTTTTGCTCGACTTGATAGTATGCTATCTGGTTACTCTTTATCTTAACATGTACACTGATTGTCTCTCTGTTACATGTGGATAAAGCCCTTAGGATTTGTACTTGACTACCTGGATTATGATGTGGATCATACTAGTGGAACAAAGGTAGTCGGTAAGTACATCCTTTAAAGTCCCTAGTCGTGGGTGTATCGAGACGGAGCATCGATATACCAGAGTAGACTAGCGTATAGCTTCTCGACCCATGTAGATGGGCAATGGATGATCCCATATCCATTGGTGTTTGACATCAGAGATGGTATACGGGTGCTCAGTAGAGACTGAGTACACTGGACGGACTCGCCGAGAACTCCTAGATGGTATTATACCTCACGTCAGATAGCAGTTCTCTGGCGACACTGGTATAGGTTAGTCTGTAGACCCGAGATCGTCATAGAGTCTTGTGTGATTCCTACTATGCTTTGATTTCCACTTTACCACGTTCAAGAGGACGTGCAAAACGGTGGTTTTTGGGTACAGTCCCGAGTCACATGGAGGCAATGAGCAATAGGAGGGGTTTCGTCTCACCCGGTATTGGGAGTTGATGTTGCGCTGTGTTCGATTGGCCATAGCAGGGAAGTCCCTGGCCAGGGCTGATTTAGAGATTTACTGGAAAGTGTTATAAGTAGTTTCTCGACCCGTTATGAGCCTCGTATCAGCATGACTTATCGGTTATTGGAGTTTGACATTTACCACCCATAGACAGGATATGCGACATATCAGACGAGGAGACCTGACTGTACGGTAGTGTTACTGACAGGCTTTACAAGAGCTAGAGTGGGCTTGCTTATTGATCTTCTGATCGCTCAAACCCAAGTAGCCGTTACGTCCAGCTAGTACCGCTGACGGGTTGTGGTTGCTTGATGTGATCATCACCTACTGCCGGGGTATTGACGATTCTTTAGAGTCCTACATAGAGATTTTACTGGCTCGGGCAAAACGAAATAGGAGCACATATGTGATATGTGCGGGACCAAGAATAATGCGAGTATGTGATACCGTATTCTATTCTCGCGATCTTTGTATCAGTCGGTTATATGTGATATAGCCGGGTTATCGAATCAAGTGTTGATTCGATAAGATGGTACATTTAATATTAGTCGGTTATATGTGATATCGCCGGATTATTAAATCATGTGTTGATTTGATAATTTAGTGTATAATTGTATATTTGATATACTAATTTACATTAACTAATATTAGCTCACATAAGCATCTATTTTTCTCACATGTGCACACTTAATATATATGTGATATATATTAATTGTGTTTTATTTTGTATCATGGTTGTTGATACACACTACAAGGGTGTATGAGACTTACACCATACTAATTATAATGTAGGGTTTTAATATTTAAAGTAATTCTAAATTAGTGGATAATTAGCCACATGCATGAAGCTTTGAGAAGCTTGTGGATGCATTGACTTAGTCCACTAGTTTTGTTTTAAGATATTTAATAACCTGACCATTATAATTTAGCCATGGTTATGTCTCTACTTGAGTTAGTATATGATACAAACTCACCCATGGTTGATTCTCTCACCTCATTAGTTCATTCTCATCTCTTGATCATCTTCTTCATCCTTGAGAAAAAAAGCTTGCTAGGTTTTTCCAAAGAGAGAAAATATTGTGAGAAAAACAAATCTAAAATGAGCCCACTTCCTACTTCATCATCCACTACTAGATTAGCACTTTAGTATAGGGTGTTAGCTTCACTAATCTCTTAATAGTGTAGTATCTTGAGTTAGTGTCTCCTCGACGTAGATCATCTTCGGTTTCAAAGACTTCAAGCAAGTTCGTTCTTTTCGCCTTGAGAAGCCATGCAAGAGTCCGTAAGTACCATAATCGTAGCGAAGGGACCACTACAAGGAGCTATTGAAGTGAAGGACCGTTCTACAAAGGTTGTATTTCTCGTTCACTTCTATGTAAAGGAGTTTACATCTTAGTATCACTCCTAAAATTCTAGTTAGATCCTTGGTTAGGGTTGTTTGGCACACTAAATTTTTAAATATAGCATGTTTGATGCCTTTTGAAACCTTGTGGTTGTGCTTAAGAACCCTACAATCATAATCCTGGTAGTCAAGTACATATCCTAAGAGCTTTATCAAGATGTAAGAGCAATGGGATTCTCTCTAGGGCATACATATTCCTAACATTAAGCACGAAATTCCGAGACTATTTAAAAGAGAATAGGATTCTCTCTTAGCTTACTCCTCCGTATACACCACAGCACAATGGAGTTTCGAAGCGGAGAAATCGCACCCTATTAGATATGGTGCGCTCTATGATGAGTGTTGCTGAGTTACCTATTTCCTTTTGGGGTTATGCACTTGAGACAGCTACATACCTATTGAATAGGGTTCCGATCAAATCAGTGCCTACCACTCCATATGAGATATGGGAAGGGAAGAGACCATGTCTTAATTTCATTAAGATATGGGGTTGTCCGGCTTATGTTAAAAATCAAAATCCGGACAAGCTCGAGGCAAGGTCTGTTATGTGTAAGTTTGTTGGATATCCTAAACATTCATATGGATATATCTTCTACCACACCGAGGAACAAAAAGTGTTTGTTTCTCAATATGCCACCTTTTTAGAAAAGGAATTTGTTGTGAAAAAAATTAGTAGTAATGAGGTAGAACTGGAAGAAGTTCCAGCTACACAAACTATAACTGATGATTTGGTAGAACCGGAGGATTCAATAGTCTCCGACGAACCTCAGCCACTCCGCATATCTAGTAGGGTTCCTCATCCACCTGAGAGATACTATGGTTTTCTTATAGACGGTGGGAGCGAGGATCACATTATGGAAGATGATGACCTAGCTAGTTTCGAGCAGGCCATCACAAGTGGGGACTCTGTGAAATGGCTGGATGGTTTGCGATCTGAGATGGAATCCATGTACACCAACAAAGTATGGACTTTGGAAGTTGCTCCTGAAGAGGTAAAACCCATTGGGAATAAGTGGATCTTTAAGAAGAAACTTGGTGTAGATGGAAAGGTTGAGACCTTCAAAGCTAGACTTGTAGCAAAAGGTTTTCATTAACGACCAGGAGTCGAATATGATGAAACCTTTTCTCCAGTGGCTATGCTTAAGTCGATCAGGATCCTACTTGCTATTGCTGCATACCATGACTATGAAATCTGGCAGATGGACGTCAAGACCGCTTTTCTAAATGGTGATTTAGAAGTGAGTGTGTACTTGACACAGTCAGAGGGCTTCGTAGATTGTGGAAGCAGCGGAAAGGTGTGCAAGCTGCTTAAATCGTTCTACTGATTAAAGCAGGCATCGCGAAGCTAGATCATCTGTTTTGATCTAGCGGTCAAAGAATTTGACTTCATCAAAAACGTAGATGAACCTTGTAAATACAAAAAGGTTGTAGAGAGTAAGTTTTTCTTCCTCGTATTGTATGTGAATGACATACTCTTGATAGGAAATGGTGTTCCTATACTACACTCGGTCAAGCTCTTCTTATCAAAAAAGTTCTTTATGAAAGATCTGGGTGATGCCTCCTACATCATGGGATTAAGATCTATATAGATAGATTTAAAAGGATGTTGGGCTTGTCCTAATCTAGGTACATTGACACCATACTAAAGAGGTTTAGTATGGAAGATTCTAAGCATGGTAATTTACCTTCTTGCTCAGGAATCACTCTTTCCAAAGAGACGTCTCCCAAGAATGATTTGGAGAGGGCTCGCTTGCAAGGGATACCCTATACTTCTGTAGTTGGGTCAATCATGTAGGTGATGTTATGCACCATATCGGATGTAGCTTACGCCCTTAGTGTGGTAAGTAAGTATCAATCAGATCCTGGGGAGAAGCACTGTACAACTGTGAAGAACATTCTTAAGTACTTGAGAAGGACTAAAGAAATGTTCTTGGTGTATGGTAACGGAGAACTCCAGGAGGAGTCCTTTACTGATTCGAGCTTCCAGAGTGATAAGGGCGACAGTAAGTCGGTATCGGGTTTTGTCTTTATATTGTGATAATAATGATACCGCAGCAGACTCGACGATGGAGACTGAATACACCGCTGCTAACGATGTTGCCAAAGAGGCTGTCTTAATGAAGAAGTTCATTGCTGAACTTGGTGTGGTTCCATCCATTGAGGATCCGATACCTTTATATTGTGATAACAATGAAGCTGTGGTTTTGGCCAAGGAACCCGGTCCCATTGGTGATCCAGAAATATTCTGAGGCGGTATCACCTGATCCGGGAGATAGTTGATCGTCGGGTGATCGAGATCAGGAGAGTTAACACGAAGGATAACACAACGGATCCACTCACAAAGGCCTTCCTCCAGACGCGGTTTGAGAGACTTTTTGGTATGTTGGGTATGATATACTACAACAACTGGCTTTAGTACAAGTAGGAGATTGTTAGGAATATGTATGCCTTAGAGGCCATTATTGTATGATATAGCGGATGCTTGGACATATATATAGAGGACTTTCTTGCTCGACATGATAGAATGCTGTCTGGTTGCTCTTTATCTTAACATGTACATTTGTATTATTATACCGTCTCTCCGATACTTGTTGATAAAGCCCTTAGGATGTTGGCTTGAGTACCAGGACTATGATGCAGATCAAACTAGTGGGGCTTTTATAGTCCGCAAGCAAATCCTTTAACCATTCCTAGTCGAGGGAGTATCGAGACAGGGCATCGATATTCCAGAGTATACTAGTGTGTACGTTTCTTGACCCTGTATGGGGGCGATGGTTGATCCCACAACCATTGGTGTTTGACATCAAAGATTGTACACATGTGCTCATTAGAGAATGGGTACACCAAACAGGAGTCGCCGAGAACTCCTAGTTGGTACCATACCTATCGTCAGACAGTCCTCTGGTGACACTTGTACAGGTTAGTCTGTAGACCCGAGATCGTCATAGTGTCTTGTGTTGTTCCCACTGTGCTTTGATTTCCTCCCAACCACGGCTCAAAGGAGTCGTGCTAACAGGTGGATTTTGGGTACAGTCCCGAGTCACATGGAGGCAGTAAGCAATAGAAGGGGTTTCGTCTCTCCCGGTATTAGGAGTTGATGTTGCGCTATGCTCGATTGGCTATAACAGCCAGTCCCTAGCCTGGGCTGATAAGATTTACTGGTAAGTGTTATCGGTAGTTTCTCGAATGGTTATAGGCCACACATCGGCATGGATTATCAAGTAACTGGGGTCTGGCGATTCCACCCCTAGACTCGATATGTGACATATCAGACAAAGAGACCAGACTGTACGGTAAGTGTTGCTTTTAAGCTTTGCAGGAGTTCGGAAAAGCTTGATTGTTGATCTTCTATTCGTTCAATACCTGGGTAGCCATTACGTCTAGCTAGTACCGCTGACGGCTTGTGGATGACTGATGTGATCATTACCTACTGCTCGCGTATTGACGAGTCTTTAGAGTCCCACACAGAGGTTTTCTAGCTCAAGCGAAACGAAGTAGGGCACATATGGTGATATGTGCGGGAGCTTGATTAAATACGAGTATGCGATACCGTATTCTAATCTCACGATATTTGATATCAGTAAGGTTATATGTGATATAACCGGATTATTGAATCAAGTGTTAATTCAATGTTATAAGTATATGTTGTTAATATATTGTCACGACCCGAAATGGCATGTGACTAGCCCTTGAATCATATGAAGTCTATAGGACCCCATCTAATTCAAGTAAGCCAAAAGCTCAGAAATCTAAAACCATTTTAAATAATAAATGAAGGAAAACTTGTTTAAAAGCAAGTGGCTTTAATAGCATAAGCCAAATTATATTTTTTAAAACATCAAGTCTTTTCTGAAAATTTCGGTAGAGTTTCCTTTGTAAATACTGGTCCCTAACGGAGTACAACATGATAAATATATACATGAATGATAAAAGGTATCCCCAAGCGGGAGCTAGCTCATCGTCAATCGACGGACACAACCACGCAAGCAATATAATATACAACGCCGAAGGGCGAGGATCAAAACTGAAAAGGAAACTCAAAACAACATGAAATCCATATTAATACAACGCGCGACTCTAAGGTCGAAAGAATAAACATCACCGGTCTGCTATGTCAATAAATATACAAGTTTGGATGATGGAGTTTACTAGGTACAACTGAAATAAATAAAACGTACAATGGTGGTCACGATGCAAATGAACCCACCTACCAAAGAAAATCACCCGGAATGGAAGCAGTGTGCCAGCAAAGTCGCAACAAAACCTGTACGGCAAAACCTGCAAGAACTGTGGCACAATGGGGATGAGTTGCCAACTCGTGAGTGGAAAACATCACAGCGAAGAAATCGTATGTATGACTCAATCGTAGGTCAATACGATCAATAATATATATAACCTCAAAATGATAAAGTCTGAAGCATGAAAAGGTGGCAAGGGTAAACTTCTATACAAAAGTGTAATCCCATGTGCTCGTGTCAGTGCCTCAGGTAGCAACATATCATGTGTATGAGCTATGAATGTAAAGTAATGAAAACAGAATACATGTAAATGAAGAAACCATTTTCTTGTTTTAGTGAGATTTCTGTTTATATAACACGAGGTATCATCAATGGAATCAACTTAATCAGTGTCTAGCATCGACACAAAACATAAATCCCAATATCTTAATATCACAGTGTCTCAATACCTTGGGCTCCGTCAGTCCGGATCAGCCCATATCATCAAATCACACGACCACGGACGGTATTCTTCGGATATTCGCCGAGCAGTCTGCCCCTGCCGGGCTCATCGACCACAACTTGAGCTTCTTGGCCCGGAGTACCATACTGGGTCTACCATGAACCCGCAGACGGTTCATCCGGCTACTCGAATCGGGTCTCGAAATCCAACAGCTATCATGAAAACTCATGGTGGACGACTCATACATCACGAGAAAACCGCAACTGGCATTTGAAAAAGAGAGAAAAAGAGAGAGAAGTTTATATATATTCTTGCGGTTTTCCCCCAAATCCCGAAATCTCATGAAAATCCGAAATTCAAAAATCAAGGGTAAGTAAACAGTGAATATCGGCATAAAACCCCAAAATACTGCATAACCAATGAATATATGAATGCATCTGATATCAAGCAACGAGTGCAATAGTTAAAATAGCATATGAAAGCGATAACATATTACAACTATCAGCTAGCAGGCTATGTCAATGAAATAATATTCACTAAAGTGTACGTGACATGGCAATTACCGATGATGATGTGTGTTAGCCGGCAAGAAAGTGTACGTGGAGCATACACATCATCGGTACTGGTGCTGGTGTCCTTACAGCATGATCTCAATAATGGCATATGAAAACACAATATAAGCATGCAATGCGATGCGAACAACGATAATATGCGGGAGCTAAATAATAAACACAACAATAATGAATATGCAATAATATAAACGAGTCTACATGTAACTATAGGTCTAAACTAACAGACTAATCAAAGGGTAAGGAAAAACCACCTAAATCTGAGTCAATACATATATATATATATATATATAATAGTCGGTGATCCTGCCTCAATAGTATCCCATATGATACCCTATATAATATGACATTCTCGAGTCAAGAGTGCGGATCAGTCATCAATATAGCTCATACGGTAAATCTATCGTACGGCATCCCAAATCTGGGTATGGGTCAATATCACATTATCTCATTATTCATCGGGTATGTAACACCTGGGATTAGGGTTAGTGGTAATTATGTGTTAATGTGGGGTTTTTGGTAAAAAGTTTACCAAAACGGGTTTCTATTAATTTATCTGGAATTATGGTGATTTTTGTAGAATTTTATCTCGACCACACACACTTGTGCACGTTAACTAAGGTTAAGATTAAGGTTTGCCATATAATTGAGCTTGTGGGTTAACCATGTTTAAGTTAAGCATGATGGTCTAACACACTTGATTAGGCTAATTAAGTTTAATTAAGAGTGGTTGGCTTTGACCATAGGAGTGTAGAGAGTTTTAAGGTTGACTTGCTTGAGAGAGAGAGGGATGTGATGTGTCATGATGGTTTAAGGTTAAGTCACCCCTTTTTCAACTCAAACCTTTTGAATGTCTTCTCACACTTGTAGGGTTCCTAGGCACACTAGTGAGGTCTCACAAGGCATCGAACATGCCAATTTCAAATTTTAACGGTGCCGAGAAACCCTAGAACGGATCGTTGGCTAGATATTTAGGCGAAAATGAAACTAGTTAACAACTTAAGTATAAAGAATACGGAAATACAACCTTTGTAGATCCGGTGCTCAACCTCCATAGCTCCGCAACGAAGTCCTTTGCTGTCCAAAAGGAATCCGGGCTCTAGCGTCGGCTTCATCGGAAAATAGGCGAGCTAGGTCGTCGATGTCCATGCCGAAGATGATCTACGTCGAGGCATCGCTCAAGCTCCACCTTCACCAAGCCATGAAAACTTGTGAAGGAAACACACTCTACTACTTGGCAAGAGGTAGAGGATGAAGAAATAGGAAGTTGGTAGACTTTAGAATTGGATTTCTCACTCATTTCCATCAATCACCATTGATGGAGCTTGCTTTCTTCACTTGAAGAAAAGAAGAAGAAGAAGAAGCAAATTATGATAAGTTCTTTAATAATAGAAAAAGAATTATACTTATCATAACTTAAACCAAGGTTAGATGTAGAGAGTTAACTCAAGTTAGATGAATGGTTAGGGTTTTAATAAGAAGACAAAAAAGGTTATATAAGTCAAAGTTGCATGAAGCTGCAAGAAGCTTCATGTAAAAAAGCAACCTTTTTATTTTCTTTTCACTTTTTCTTTTAATCCAAATTAAAAGATAATGGCATGAATAAATGAATAAAAACCTTAACCATTTATTTAACCAAGGTATTAACTCTTTACACAAACCCTAGCTATCATATATCATCATACATGATACAAGCATGTGCACAAAACTATATCGAATATACAATGTGCACATCCGAGCGAGAAAATCCATTTAAGTGAACCGATACTAGTTAATGCAAAGTAATATATCAAATATATAATTATACATTAAATCATTAAATCAACACTTGATTTAACGATCCGGTCATATCGCATATAACCGACTAGTATACTATGTATCGGCTTATCGAATCAACCTTTGATTCGATAACTAGGGTATATCGCATATAACCTAATCGATACATTCATCGCGAGAATGGAATACGGTATCACATACACGCATTATTCTCGGTCCCGCACATATCTCATTTGCGCTCCTATTTCGTTTCGCTTGAGACAGGAAACCTCTGTGTAGGACTCTAAAGACTCGTCAATACGCCGGTAGCAGGTGATGATCATATCAAACACCCACAAGCCGCAAGCGGTCTGCTAAACGTAACGGCCACCCGGGTATTGAGTGATCAGAAGATCGACGAGCAAGCCCGCTCACACTCTTGTGAATCCAACCAGTAACACTTACCGTACAGTTCGGTCTGATCGTCTGATATGTCGCATATCTCGCCTAGGGGTGGTTAACGTCAGACACCAATAGCTCGATAAGTCGTGTCGATATGAGGTCTATAACAATTCGAGAAACTACTGGTAACACTTACCAGTAAATCTCAGCAACCCTGGCCAGGGATTTCCTGTTATAGCCAATCGAACACAGCGCAACATCAACCCCCTATACCGGGAGAGACGAATCCCCTCCTATCTCTCATTGCCTCCATGTGACTCGGGACTGTACCCAAAAACCACCGTTTTGCACGCCCTATTGGACGTGGTAAGATGGAAATCAAAGCACAGTGGGAACCACACAAGACTCTATGACGATCTCGGGTCAACAGACTACTCTGTACCAGTGTCACCAGAGAACTGCCATCTGACGTAAGGTATAATACCATCTGGAAGTTCTCAGCGAGTCCGTCCAGTGTACCCAGTCTCTACTGAGCACCCGTATATCTCCTCTGATGTTAAACACCAATGGATATGGGATCATCCATCGCCCATCTGTATGGGTCGAGAAGGTACACGCTAGTCTACTCTGGTATATCGATGCCCTGTCTCGATACACCCACGACTAGGGACTTTGAAGGATGTACTTATGGACTACCATGTCCCCACTAGTATGATCCGCATCATAGTCCAGGTAGTCAAGTACAGATCCTAAGGGCTTTACCAACATGTAACAGAGAGACAATTAGTGTACACGTTAAGGTAAAGAGTAACCAGATAGCATACTATCATGTCGAGCAAGAAAGTCTTCCCTATATATGTCCCAGCATCCACTACAATATACATCCAATGTACAGTAATGGCCTCTAGGGCATACATATAACTAACAATCTCCCACTTGCACTAGGGCCATCTGTAGCAGTGGTTGTAGTATCTCATACTCAACCATCCAATAAAAGTCTCTCTCTGGGAACAGGCCTTTGTGAGTGGATCCGCTGTGTTGTCCTCTGAGTCTACACTCCTAACCTCGATCTCCTTGGAGATCAACCATCTCCATGATCAGGTGATACTGCCTTTGAATATGTCTGGGTCACTGATGGGACGGACGTTCCTTGGCAAAAGCCACAACTCCATTGTCACACAATGGGAGGAACAAAGTTCATCTCATGAACCAATATACACCCAGACTGCCTCTTTGGTAGCATCTTAAGTAGCGATGTATCCAGCCTTTATCGTCTACTATGTCACGGTATCTAACTTGGAACTCTTCCAACATACCGTCCCTTTACTGAGGGTAAAGAAAATGCCTGTGACTGACACTCAGTCGTCATTATCACCCTGGAACACTTCCAGTGATTCTTCCCAGGATCAACTGATACCATCTCACTACAATTAGTGAGTAGCCTAACATCCATTTAGATCTATCTCATAGATCCAAAATCCAGGATTTAGTAGGTATCACTTTGATCCTATGCGGAGAGTCATTGTGATAAGCGGAGATTGATCGAGCGTAGCATAGGAAACTCCTTCCCTATCAAGAGTATGTCATCCACGTACTCTAAGAGGATCGTTACCATACTCCCTACTACCTTTTTGTTTATACAAGGTTCATCTACCATTTTGATGATGTCAAACTCTTTGATTAAAACATCAAAACAGATGTTCCAACTCCGCGATACCTGCTTTATCCTATAAAGCATCTTGCACACGTTTCCTCTGCTCCCACTGTCTACGAGGCCCTCTGGCTGTGTACTTATAGACGCTCTCTTCTAAATCATCATTTAGAAAAGCAGTCAAGACACCCAACCACCAGATATCGCAGTCATGGTATGTAGCCGTGACAAGTAGGATCTGCATGGACTTAAGCATAGCTACTTGAAAAGGTTTGATCATTACCCACACCTGGTCAATGATACAAACTTTTAACAAGTCTAGCTTTGAAAGTCTCAACTTTTCCATATACACCAAGTAATCTTCTCAAGATATACTTGCTCCTGATGAGGATTTAACCCTTCAGATATATCAACCAAAGTCCATACTTTGTTGGTGTATAAGGATTCCATCTCAGATCGCTAAGCATCCAGCCATTCTTACAGAGTCCCACTCCTGATGGCCAGCTCGAAACTAGTTGGGTCATCATCTCATGATGCAATCCTCGCTCCCACTGTCATAGAGAAACAGAAGTATCTCTCAGGTGGGTGAGGAACCCTACTAGATCGGCGGAGAGGCTGAGGTTCGTTGGAATCTACTGAATCCTTTGGTTCTATTAAATCATCTGCTGTAGTTTGTATAGCTGGAACCTTTCCAGTTCTACATAACAGATCTTGCCTCGAGCTTGTACGGATTTTGCTTTTAGACATAGGCCGGACAACCCCAAATCTTAACTAACTTAAGACATTGGCTCTTCCCTTTCCATATCACATATGAAATGGTTGGCAACTGATTTGATTCGAACCCTATTCAATAGGTATGCAGCTTCACAAGCGCATAACTTCCAAAAAAGGAAATAGGTAACTCAGTAGTCCTCATCATAGAGCGCACCATATAAAATAGGGTGTATCTGCTCCGCCCCGACATACCATCTTGCAGTGGTGTATACGGAGGAGTAATGCTGAGAGAGAATCTTATTCTCCTTTAGAACAATCCAGGAATTCCGTGCTCAAGTATTCTCCTCCTTGATCTCATCACAGGACATAATACTTATACCCGTATTGGTTCTTTACTTCTAACTTATATTCTGTGAATATCTCAAAAGGTTCAGACTTGTGTTTCAACAGGAACATATGTCTGAATCTTGAGAGATTATCAGAGAACGTAATGAAGTACAAAGAACCAGTCTTGGCATGTGTAGACTGGGGACCCACATACATCAACATGTATCATCCCAAGAGTTCACTAACTCTTTCTCTGTTTCCAGTAAACGGAGCTATGGTCATCTTATCTTTGTGACATGACTGGCGAGTTTCACAAGATGTAAGTTCAAACTAATTTAAATATGCATCTTTATGTAACTCTAGCCAGTCGGGTCGCATTGATCTGACCTAGTCTACAATACCTCAAGAAGGATTCGTTCATTTCTGAACTCTTCCTCTTGTGTGTGTTCCATATACTAAGAACTGTAGTTTGATTTAGAACATCAATGCTTTTAGATAACGTGCCTGAACCGATCAACTTTTGATATAGGAAATGTTCAAAACATTATCCATCAATACAAAATTATATCCTTTCTTTTCTAACAAAGAGAGTGATATGATTTGGTATATCAGGTTCTGTATCTAATAACATTCGTTCAGAATCAATGTATTGGTAATACAGGGTGACAGTGACCGACAGACTTGGCTGCAACTCTTGCCCCGTTTTCTGCCTCATGAAACTTATCACCCGTTCTCAGTTTTTCTACCCTTTTGTAGCCCTATGTAACATATTACATATCTGGGATCCTGATCCGGTATCATATACCTAGGATGCGGAGGATACTGAGAAACAGTTCTGTATAATGAACACACCCGAAGATGATGCATCATCATGCACTCTCTTCGTTTGGGCGGCACGGGAATTCTGGTAATCCCCAATTTCCTGCTCGGTCTTATAACAATTATAAGTTGGAGCGGGACCAACGTTCCCCAGCTCAGTATAACAAGCGGGTTCGGTCAATAATCCGTATTATTATCTTGATTAAGGCGTGATATGGTCGCTACCAGGAGAGAGAGAGAAGAAAACACTCAGCGTGCGCTCTTGCAAGAATAGATTGGTTATTATTTTATCTAATCAGGATGGCTCCCACTGCTTTTTATCAAATCTTCCTTCAAACCCTAAAAGGAAACACTAGCCGGGATTAATTACACACTATAAGTTCGCCAATCTTTCAGCCAGGCCAGTGTCGGTACTTTATGGGAGGTCCCCCGTGCTTTCCCACGAACCTAATTAATGTAAATCTCGTTTTCCCAGAGTCGTAACCTCGTTGACACCTTTCTAGACACCTACTTGATCGGCTAATTGTAATGTATAAAACTCTCCCAGGAGTAACACTTACTCGCAGCGGGTATCGGGATCAAACTATCTCATAGAAGGTATGCAATCTCATTGCAAATCTCAACACTTGAAATTCCCGATAATATTTTTCCCCGAACGATCTATGACCTTGACAAGGTCAACAAACCATAGATCACAAGTCAAGTTCTACCCATCATTTCTTGATTGAATCAAACCCACCCGCACGACCCTTGACAAGGTCAACAAGGCCGCACGACTACCCTAACCCAATCTGCATCATATGCATAAGCAGATAAATACTGGTTAGCTACCGCACACTGCGCCTTGACAAGGTCAACAAACGCAGCACGAATACTAAACAGGATTTAACTGAAATGACGGAGGGCTACGACAGGTTTTTCTGAAAACCTATTGCGTAATGAACTTGATATCGTTGTAGAATCAAATGATTTTAAAAATGGAGTGTTTTTGAAGCTTTTCTAGTTTTGCTAAAGGAGTCACTCCCGGTGAAGGGATCGTCGGTCCTTTCCTCGTCGAATGAGGTGCGGGATATATCATATATATCACTGTGCAAAGCAAAAACACTTAAAAGCAATCAAAAGACAAACCGAGTGTGTAGCATCTGCCAGTTATTGCTAAAGGAGTCACTCCCGGTGAAGGGATCTCGGTCCTTTCCTCATCGAATAAGGTGCAGGATATATCACATATACCTCTGTGCAAAGCAAGAACTGTAGCTACCTTTCTTATTTTGAAATTCGATTCTACAACATCTTAGGTTTCTTTTATTTCGTTAATCACATTAATGAAGTCCCATCATTTAAGTACCCAAACATCACAGATAAATACGACGAACACTTATGCCATCCGCATTCGCCTCGATGTCCCCTCGTGCACCGTTAGGTTAGGTAACTAACGGCAGAGCGGGGCAGGGCTAGCGCGGGTGTAAAACATAAGCAACGTCTATATAATATATCATATATACTATATACTGTATCTATCACAGAACATCACATGATCACATCACAGATATCGCAGCAGAAGAAACATATGAAATATTGGATATACTAGGACGTCCGTGTTTTTAATACGAGCCAGTATAAAACACGGATTCCACGGTCGCGATGAATAGCCAAACCCACACCCCTAGACCCCTACGAGAGCGGCAAGCAACCCTACCAATTCTGGAGTTAGGAGACCCGGACTCGACTCCTCGAGTTGGTCTCCCACTGGACTCCAGAACCCGGTTACTTGTGCCCTCCTCCTTGGGTCTATCCTAGTGCGGAAAAGTAAATAATATACAACAACGGTGACAACTTCCGCAATCTGGAAGCGCCCCACATAAAAGAATATTACATACAAGTTTTTACATGAATGAAAATGAAAAACACTCATCTCACATAAAACCCCCCGGCTATTCAAACACGACGATCCAATATAACATATCCAGCAACACATAACATCACATGTCATCAACGTAAGTAAATATGCGCATCCCAATTGTCGTTGGCATATAGCAACGAAACCGGCGATATCACATATTACACTTACGGTCATAGAAAAGAAAGTGTAAAACTACAACAGTTGGAATCCGCAACCACCTCAGACATCGCATGCCTGACCAAATGAATTACTTAGACATCGCATGCCTAACAATTATAAACCCCGCATTTTAGTCTCAAAATCGAAAACTCTTTTCAATATCAAGTCGGGCAATTCAACAAGATTCCCGACATCCTGATCGAATGCTCGTCGCAAACTTCAGTAGGCGGCCGCACCCCCGACGCCGTCGACGAAGTGCACCAAGGCGGAACACCGCCACCGCGAGCACCCGAACGGATGCTTTCGGCGACGGGGTTCTCCTACAGTCACTTGGTCGGGGCTATGGAGTGAGGCTGTCTATTAAGTTTACCCAGCGAGTATCCACGTACGCTATGTGATTGCGACGGACTTTTGATGACATCAAAATTCCATGGCAACCGATCAAGTGAGACTAAACTGCTATGTTTATAACATTCATTCAGTTATCACATAACTTTTGTGAATTCCAATTATTGTATCCCATTCCAGATAAACAGAAAATGTTAAACTTTTCGATCGAACAATCGAACACCCAAGTTTTCCCGATACAGCTCAACACATGAAATAAGTCTAACAACATTCCGTTCGTGCCTCAGTACCAACGGTCCAGCCGTAGAAGGGTCAAGCCAACGCCTCACACGTGGCACGCCGTACTGCCCCAAACCCTAAGGTTCAAAGGGAGTTCAAAACGGTCACATAATCGAGTTAAGGTTTGTTGTCTTCTAAAGGGTCCATCGCGTTACTTGCACTACTTAGAACGTCGTCAAACTACGGAAAAATCCAACACTTGGAAATTTCCCGGCAGGTGAAAAAGTGGGTATTTATATCCGGTCGAACTTTTTAACATATTCTAAAATTTATCCGGAAAGCCAAATAGGCAAAATCTGATAAACCCGATCGAATCATCGAAGCTCCAAAACATCCCAGATTATTCAACTCTTGAATAAATATTAAAAATACCCAGAGAACTCATCACTGTTAAATAGGAATTACTATGCAAAAGTCAACGCAAGAGGAGACCATGAAGCCGCGGAACCGCCGCACATGCCAAGCTCGTGCCGCGGTTCCGCGGTGGTTTAATTGAATTAGGCCCCCGTATTTCACAGTAATTCATATAAAACCCTGCTTAATTTTCTGCATATTTTTAATGTGGAAAAATGCACAGTTTTGAAAAAAGGACAGAGAGCATGGGAAAAATGAGGTTTCGGGTTCGATCGGGATTCAAATGTTGTCTAGACTTCGCCTAAGGCTCTAGCTAGGCTCTGATACCACTGTAGGGTTCCTAGGCACACTAGTGAGGTCTCACAAGGCATCGAACATGCCAATTTCAAATTTTAACGGTGCCGAGAAACCCTAGAACGGATCGTTGGCTAGATATTTAGGCGAAAATGAAACTTGTTAACAACTTAACTATAAAGAATACGGAAATACAATCTTTATAGATCCGGTGCTCCACCTCCATAGCTCCGTAACGAAGTCCTTTGCTGTCCAAAAGGAATCCGGGCTCTAGCGTCGGCTTCATCGGAAAATAGGCGAGCTAGGTCGTCGATGTCCATGCCGAAGATGATCTACGTCGAGGCATCGCTAAATCAAGCTCCACCTTCACCAAGCCATGAAAACTTGTGAAGAAAACACACTCTACTACTTGGCAAGAGGTAGAGGATGAAGAAATAGGAAGTGGGTAGACTTTAGAATTGGATTTCTCACTCATTTCCATCAATCACCATTGATGGAGCTTGCTTTCTTCACTTGAAGAAAAGAAGAAGAAGAAGAAGCTAATTATGATAAGTTCTTTAATAATGGAAAAAGAATTATACTTATCATAACTTAAACCAAGGTTAGATGTAGAGAGTTAACTCAAGTTAGATGAATGGTTAGGGTTTTAATAAGAAGACAAAAAAGGTTACATAAGTCAAAGTTGCATGAAGCTACAAGAAGCTTCATGTAAAAAAGCAACCTTTTTATTTTCTTTTCACTTTTTCTTTTAATCCAAATTAAAAGATAATGGCATGAATAAATGAATAAAAACCATAACCATTTATTTAACCAAGGTATTAACTCTTTACACAAACCCTAGCTATCATATATCATCATACATGATACAAGCATGTGCACAAAACTATATCGAATATACAATGTGCACATCCGAGCGAGAAAATCCATTTAAGTGAACCGATACTAGTTAATGCAAAGTAATATATCAAATATATAATTATACATTAAATCATTAAATCAACAATTGATTTAACGATCCGGTCATATCGCATATAACCGACTAGTATCCTATATATCGGCTTATCGAATCAACCTTTGATTCGATAACTAGGGTATATCGCATATAACCTAATCGATACATTCATCGCGAGAATGAAATACGGTATCACATACACGCATTATTCTCGGTCCCGCACATATCTCATATGCGCTCCTATTTCGTTTCGCTTGAGCCAGGAAACCTCTGTGTAGGACTCTAAAGACTCGTCAATACGCCGGTAGCAGGTGATGATCATATCAAACACCCACAAGCCGCAAGCGGTCTGCTAAACGTAACGGCCACCCGGGTATTGAGCGATCAGAAGATCGACGAGCAAGCCCGCTCACACTCCTGTGAATCCAACCAGTAACACTTACCGTACAGTCCGGTCTGATCGTCTGATATGTCGCATATCTCGCCTAGGGGTGGTTAACGTCAGACCCCAATAGCTCGATAAGTCGTGTCGATATGAGGTCTATAACAATTCGAGAAACTACTGGTAACACTTACCAGTAAATCTCAGCAACCCTGGCCAGGGATTTCCTGTTATAGCCAATCGAACACAGCGCAACATCAACCCCCTATACCGGGAGAGACGAATCCCCTCCTATCGCTCATTGCCTCCATGTGACTCGGGACTGTACCCAAAAACCACCGTTTTGCACGCCCTCTTGGACGTGGTAAGATGGAAATCAAAGCACAGTGGGAACCACCCAAGACTCTATGACAATCTCGGGTCAACAGACTACTCTGTACCAGTGTCACCAGAGAACTGCCATCTGACGTAAGGTATAATACCATCTGGAAGTTCTCAGCGAGTCCGTCCAGTGTACCCAGTCTCTACTGAGCACCCGTATATCTCCTCTGATGTCAAACACCAATGGATATGGGATCATCCATCGCCCATCTGTATGGGTCGAGAAGGTACACGCTAGTCTACTCTGGTATATCGATGCCCTGTCTTGATACACCCACGACTAGGGACTTTGAAGGATGTACTTATGGACTACCATGTCCCCACTAGTATGATCCGCATCATAGTCCAGGTAGTCAAGTACAGATCCTAAGGGCTTTACCAATATGTAACAGAGAGACAATTAGTGTACACGTTAAGGTAAAGAGTAACCAGATAGCATACTATCATGTCGAGCAAGAAAGTCTTCCCTATATATGTCCCAGCATCCACTACAATATACATCCAATGTACAGTAATGGCCTCTAGGGCATACATATAACTAACAACACTCACACCTCTCTCACTCACACACACAATTATCAACCCAAATTTTATCAAATCAGCCATCCAAACCACCACCTACTGCTGCTACAGCAGCTGATGATTCACATCAGCCCAATCTCAGCTCTTTTCTTCACACATCAGCACACCAACTGCTGCAACAGCAGCTGTTTCAGCCACCAAAAAAAAACAACCATCAGCCCAAAACATCAGCCATATATCATCATCTCAGCCCCTATCATCATTGCAGCAGCCCACTTCATGAACCCACACGCACAACCATCTTCAAATAACCTTGCTCTACCACAAAGAAAATAGCCTCAGCTTCAACTCAATTCAGCAGCAGCAACATCAGCTGAAACAACAACATTTTCAGCCCAACACCACACCACCTCAGCCCAACACACACACCAACTACACAACATCAGCACCAAAACACCAACACACACACCAACAACAGCAACAGCTCAGCCCAGAACTGGAACAACAGCAACAGCAAACTTCAGCCCTTGGAACTGCAACATCACAAATTCAGCAGCAGCACTGGAGCACACTCCTTCCTCTTCTTCTCCTTCTCCTCGTTGAGAGGTTTCTTGGGGGTATAATTCCTAAACTCTCTCCATGTTGCTTAGATTATGTGTTTGTTTAGCTAGTTTAGTGTTTTAATAGAGTTTTAGTGCTAGAATTATGTCGTGATGTTAGATCTAGTTACATTAGAGTGCTTGTAGCTTAGTGAACTCCTTTAGGTGTTAGTTAGTCTGTTTTAGCCTAGTAGTGTCGTTAAAATTAGATAGATAACATTAAATTGCTAAAGTTATGGTTATCTAGCTTATATTGGTGTTTATTGCATGTTCGGTGGTAATTTTGGGTAAATTAGGTGAATTTTGAGAATGTAATGGTTGTGATGGTTAGAGTAACCTAATTAGATGCTGTTGAGACCAGTTAACCTGAGATTTGCCCTAGATTTCTTAAATATACCCGATTTATCCGACTTGGCGTAATTTAGCAGTTTTAACGACTTTTTGGCCTCTGTTGGATCTGCTGTTGACCCGAGACCTTCAGAACAAATTGTGAAGACTGTAGCATGGTGAGACTAGCTGGGACACACACAAAGAGCATGGGGACCCACCTCCCCATCTCGGCCGCCGGTTTAATCATTCTGGCCGCAAATTGCGGCCAGGGTAGGGGGTGTGGTATAGGGATTTTGGGTATAGGGTCCTGCTGGGTAGTCTGGAGTGTTGGTACCTGCATCTTTTTAAGTTGGGTCCAGAGGCTAAATCTGGAGCTTGTATCGTTTTTCCGATGTTTTAAGTCTTGTGCGTCACGCGCGTGATACACGTGGTTCTATGGCGCGCTGCACGACACAGCGTATCGGAATAGGTTCTGGTGGGTTTGTGCGCATCGCGACGTGTCGTGTGCACGCGCGTCTAGTTTCACGCACGCGTATCCCTTTTTATAGATATATCGTGTTTTGCAGGATTTTTCCTTATATGGTGACTTTTGTAAATGCTAGGTTCGCCAGCAAGGACTTCAGGCGCAGCGGAGAAAGGAAAGCAGGTGGTCGGACACACCTAGAGCGGGATCTCGGGTAAGTAGATTTAATATCTATGGGGGACGATCGTTTGGATGGCGCGAGTCGCCCGATAGATTTAGTAAAATTGAAAATAGTAGACTTGACATTTACTTGTGACATTAGAATAATAATACTTGTATGACATTTGCTGCAGTTAGGATCTACGTGATGTTCCATATACGCAAACTCATTTGTAGGACACATGCACTATTACCAGGTTTTTATATGCAGCTTGAGCACTATTCATGTGTACACACACACCCTGGTAATTGCCATGTCACGACACTAGATAACTATAAATCTGAGACATGTTAACTGCTTGGACCTGTGCTATTGCAACAAATATTTAAAATGAAAATCATAAGAATTGCTATTCTCGTGCATATGTATTATTATATCATTTGTTCATGCCTAGTATAAATCAAACATTGCAAATTGATACCATAGGCACTCATTATCATTGACATATGCATACATGATGATTTCATGAGATTTATGATATTTCTGGATTTCGGGGGAAAGCCACAAGATTTCAAACTTATAATCTTTTAAAATATAAAAATTGCGGTTTTCTAGTGATGTAAAGTGTCGTCCACCATGAGTTTGCTGTGGTTTTCGAGACCCGTTTCGAGGAGGTGGATGAACCGTCTCGGGTACATGGTGGGCCCGGTACGGTACCCCGGGGCAAGAAGATCACAGGAGATGGCATTGAGCCTGGCAGGGGACGGATTACCTACCGGTGACTTCATTTGGCGCGGCGGATATCCAGAGGATACCGACCGTGGCCGCTGGATTGGGACATTGATATTTGATATGGATCAGCTGGACGGCTGAGGCCAGAGATACTTGACATAAATATATAAGATTTGAGACAGTTTTGAGGTGTCATTGCTAGACACGGATTTTGTTGATTTTCATGGATTTTATGCTGATATTTGAAAGGAGTTTCAAAAACAAGGGAAGAATATTTCTTATACCTACATGATGAGATCTTGAGTTGGCTCATATAGCGTACATATATGATAGTATACTCATGTGGCATACATATCTGTTATTACATCCATGTGACATACCTACTTGATAGTAGACTGATGATGCATACATACCTGCTAGTACATAGCCATACCTGTTTAAGGATGCTAGGATACTTGTCTACATATATGCGATAGCCTTTCTAGATGTTATTTATTACTCACGAGCTGGCAACTCACCACCGTTGTGCCACAGCTTTTCTGCAGGTCCGTTCCGTCAGCACTGTAGCGGCGGACACTTTTGCTCATTTTGCCCTTTTTGCCTGGACTCGAGGCTTTTGCTCTTAGGTGGGTTGTTATCATTTTGTACCACCTTATTTATGATCATTGTATCTAGAGTACTCCATCTGCTACTACTATTTCAGCTGTACCAGTCTTATTTGGATTACTATATATTAACCTAGAGGTGAGATTGTGAGACTTGGGAATTTATTTTATGTTATATCTGGGGTCGAGCTCACTTGAGTCGACATGCTATTTCTTATGCTTCATTCTTATTTATGCACATTGTTATTTTATATTGCGTGGGATTTGTGACCGCCTTGAGGCGAAGAGCTAGCTCCCGCTTGGTGATGCCATTTTCATGTTATTCATCTATATTCCTGTTGTACCCGTTTGGGGCTTGTTTTACAAGGAAACTCTGCTAGAATTTTTGGAAAAAGGGGAAAGTTGTTTTAAAAAGAAACTTGATGTGGTTTAATGGAGTAAAATGTTGTAAACAATTGGTTTTTCCTTCACTCAAATTCTTAATTGGGTTTTGTATTCTGGGCTTCGGCTTACTTATTTTACGGACGCCTTAAGACATTTCGTAACTTAAGTGCCGGTCGCGTTCCGTACCTTGCGGGTCGTGACAAAGTTGGTATCAAAGCTACAGGTTTCACTTTTCCGAGTGTAGGATGACCCTTAGTAGATGGAGTAAGTGACTTAAGCAGGGTAACGTAGCGTACGTATATCCGCGGCATACATGCGATACGGTACCCTGTCTAAGTGACTTTAGGATATACTTGCTTGAAATTCCTTCTTCAATTCCGTGTATCCTACGATTCTATTGCACCGTTATTATTGTCCCGTTTCCTGTACCAGTCACTATGCCGCAGAGGGATACCAGAGCGCAGAGGGCTGCTGCCCAAGACGAGATTCGAGCTGGCTCGTCCGAGACTAGGACTGAGCAGGGTGGTATGCCTACGCCGAAGGGACAGACTGATCCGCCTTCCCCAGGCCGTATGGATAGGCTTGAGACTGGTATGGAGGAGCTGCGACAGATGATGGGGAGTATGCAGGAGCTACATCTGATGGTAGGATCCTTAGTTGCGGCCAGTCGTGAACCGAGGCCGGAGGACGTACCTACTACATCCCAGACCACTATGATACCTGCTCCGACTACTACCGCCATGACCATCCCGGTTTCGCTACAGGAGTTCATGAGGCTGAGACCTCCAGTCTTTATGGGTACCGATGCAGCAGAGGACCCGCAGACGTTCCTTGACAGCTTGGCCAGGATCTGCCGCTCGCTGAGAAGTTCCGATGATCGCTGGGTAGAGCTTGCGAGTTTCCTACTAGAGGGTCTCGCACAGATATGGTGGGAGTCGGTTTTGAGAGGTCGAGCTGCAGGTCTGCCGCCCATGACCTGGACCGAGTTCACAGCAGTCTTTTTAGCCCGTTTCCTTCCGGAGAGCGTTAGTGACGCCAGAGCTCGTAGCTTTGAGGCCCTGATCAAGACACCAGGGATGACGGTGTCTTAGTATGACGTCCAGTTTACACAGTTATCTCGATATGCGCCGTATCTGGTGGATACCGAAGCGAAGAGGGTGAAGAGGTTCATACAGGGATTGGATGCCCAGCTATTTCTTGCCATTGGTGCCCAGCACTTCGATACCTATTCAGCGGCTATGGATACAGCGTTACGGATGGAGGCGCGTATTTCAGCGACTTTGGCCGTTCCCGGGCCGAAGAGGATTCGTACCGGCACGCCAGATCATAGGCAGCATGCCAGATTCCTTCCAAGAGATACGGCCGGCAGAGGGTTTGGACGCGGTCAGCTGTATGGGTCGTATACACAGGGACAACAGTCGTCGCCAGGATGTTATGGATGCGAGAGTCTGCACCATCGTGTTAGAGATTGTCCAGCGAGACGAAAGATAGCGGCGACAGTTCCGCATGTAACCCTACCACCATCACCGCCCCCTCCTCAGAGAGCTCTACTTCCTGCCACAGGCGATGCTCCACGCCAGTTAGGTGCACCCAGAGGCCGTGGGCGCGGCGCACCGATCCAGAGAGGACGACGAGGCAGAGGCCGAGGCCGAGGTCAGCCCGCTATTGGAGGAGGATAGGCCCGAGTATTTGCATTGACACCGCAGGATGCGCAGGCATCCAATGCCGTTGTGACAGGTACCCTATCAGTATGCTCTATTGATGCACACGTGTTGTTTGATCCCGAATCCACGCACTCTTACGTTTCCACACACTTCATGCCGAGTTTGGGTAGAGAGTCCGGTTTGCTTGATCAGCCGCTTGTTGTGACCACTCCTGTGGGAGAGTCTTTTGTTGCTAGACACGTGTTCCGATCCTGTACCGTCCGTATTGGCGAGCGAGAGCTGCCGGTCGACTTGATCCTTCTTGAGATGTTGGACTTCGACGTTCTTTTGGGCATGGATTGGTTATCCATGTGCTACGCGTCTGTGGACTGCCGCGAGAAGACAGTTAGATTTTATTTTCCCGGCGAGTCGGCCTTTGTTGTGCAGGGGGACTGTGGTGTCGCCCCTCACATATTGATTTCTTCTCTTCGCGCTGATCAGCTGTTGAGGAAGGGATGTCGGGGATTTCTAGCCTATTTTTGCGATACTAGAGCTACAGATATTCCATTGGACCGGGTTCCGATTGTATGCGAGTTCCCCGATGTTATCCCTGATGAGCTGCCAGGATTGCCGCTTGAGCGCGATATCGAGTTCTGTATTGATTTGATTCCCGGCTCGGGGCCCATTTCTATACCGCCTTATCGGATGGCCCCGGCGGAACTTAGAGAATTGAAGGTCCAGCTGCAAGATTTGTTAGATAAGGGACTTATTCGGCCCAGTGTTTCTCCATGGCGTGCTCCGGTCCTGTTTGTCAAGAAGAAGGACGGAAGTTTGCGCTTATGTATCGACTACCGCCAGCTGAACAAGGTTACCGTGCGGAACAGATATCCGTTGCCACGCATTGATGATCTGTTCGATCAGCTTTAGGGTGCGGGTTATTTTTCGAGGATCGACTTACGATCAGGATACCACCAGCTGCGAGTCCGACAGGAGGATATACCGAAGACAGCCTTCCGTACACGCTATGGCCACTATGAGTTTCTGGTGATATCGTTCAGACTCACCAACGCCCCCGCAGCATTCATGGATCTGATGAACCGCGTATTCAGTCCGTATCTTGACTTATTCATCATAGTGTTCATTGATGATATTTTGGTGTATTCCCGGAGCCGAGAGGAGCACGAGCAGCACTTGCAGATCACGATGCAGACTCTGAGGAAGCACCAGCTCTTCGCAAAATTCTCCAAGTGTGCATTCTGGCTGGATAGCGTTGGTTTCTTGGGTCACGTGATTACGAGAGATGGCATATGTGTGGACCCGAAGAAGATTGAGGCTGTTCAGCAGTGGCCCAGACTAACATCGGTTATGGAGATCCGTAGTTTTCTAGGCCTGGCGGGCTACTACAGGCGATTCGTTCAGGATTTTTCCCGTATTGCTACACCTTTGACCGGTTTGACCCGGAAGGGAGTTCCTTTCGTTTGGACGGAGGAGTGCGAGCACAGCTTTCAGCAGCTACAGACTTGTTTGACTACGGCGCCGGTATTATCATTGCCTTCAGGATCAGGAGGATTCGTGGTTTATTGTGACACTTCACGGGTAGGGCTAGGATGCGTATTGATGCAGCATGACAGGGTGATCGCGTATGCTTCGCGGCAATTGAAGAAACATGAACAGAACTACCCCACTCACGATTTGGAGATGGCTGCAGTGGTCTTTGTACTTAAGATCTGGTGATATTACCTCTACAGCGAGTCGTGCCAAATATTCACTGACCACAAGAGCTTAAAGTATATATTTCAGCAGCGAGACCTGAACCTCAGACAGCGTCGTTGGATGGAGCTGGTGAAAGACTATAACTATGAGATCTTGTACCACCCGGGCAAGGCGAATGTAGTGGCGGATGCTTTGAGCAGGAGGCCCGGGGGTAGTTTATCCTGTTTGTGCGCAGTGCAGAGGCAGTCGTCAGCAGATTGGAAGATTTTATGCGACAGCCGAGTTGAGTTCGAGTACACTCCGACAGGGGGACAGCTTGCGCATGTTCGTGCACGCCCACAGTTGCTTGACCGTATATATAAGGCACAGCGCAGGGATGACCGTTGCTCAGAGATCATGGCACAGATGGGACAGGGCAGATTTTCCGAGTTAGTGATTGATGATCAGGGGATATTACGATTTGGATCTAGACTGTGCGTACCAGATGCTGAGGGATTGCGGCGCGATATTCTTGAGGAGGCACATCGATCGGTGTATAGTGTCCACCCCGGTTCCACCAAGATGTACCATGATACGAGAGAGACCTACTGGTGGGACGGAATGAAGAGGGACATCGCGGAGTGTAAGGTTTCTAGGCACCCTAATGAGGTCACACAAGGTATCGATCATGCCAAATTAAAAAAATACGGTGCCGAGAAACCCTAGAACGGATCGTCGGCTAGATTTCTAGGCGAAAAAGCGAGCTAGTTTACAACTAAACTACAAGATAACGGAAATACAACCTTTGTAGATCCGGTGCTCCACCTCCATAGCTCCGCAACGAAGTCCCCTCGCTGTCCAAATGAATTCCCGGGCTCTAGCGTCGGCTTCGTCGGAGAAATGGCGAGCTAGGTCGTCGATGTCCATGCCGAAGATGATCTACGTCGAAGCATCGCAAGATCAAGCTCTCACTTCACCAAGTCATGAAACTTGTGAAGAAAACACACTCTACTACTTGGCAAGAGGTAGAGGATGAAGAAATAGGAAGTGAGTAGACTTTAGATTTGGATTTCTCACTCTTTTTCATCACTTGCCATTGATGGAGGCAAGCTTTCTTCACTTGAAGAAATGAAGAAGAAGAAGGTAAATGTTATGACAAGTTAATTCCAAAAAGAAAATTAAAAGAATACTTATCATAACCAAACCATGGTCAAGTGTAGAGAATAAATCATGGTTAGTGGGATGGTTAGGGTTAAGCATGAGACAAAATGGTCACTTGGTCAAAGTCTTCATGAAGCTTCATGAACAAAACAAAACATGCCACCATTTTCTCATTTGCTTTCCTTTTTCCAAAAGAATAAATAAATGAATAAAATGAATAAGGAAAAAGTAAACCCTAACCATTTCATTAACCATGGTTTAATTCTTTACACTTAACCAAAAGGCATGCATCATCAAACATGATACAAGCAAGTGCACAAAATCATATCGCATATGCAATGCGCACATCCGAGTAAGAAAATCCATCTTAAAGTGAACCAATACTAGTTAATGCAAAGTAATATATCAAATATATAATTATGCATTAAATCATTAAATCAACACTTGATTTAACGATCCGGTCATATCGCATATAACCGACTAGTATTCTATGTATCGGCTTATCGAACCAACCCTTGATTCGATAACTAGGTTATATCGCATACAACCTTTCGATACATTCATCGCGAGAATGGAATACGGTATCACATACACGCATTATTCTCGGTCCCGCACATATCTCATATGCGCTCCTATTTCGTTTCGCTTGAGCCAGGAAACCTCTGTGTAGGACTCTAAAGACTCGTCAATACGCCGGCAGCAGGTGATGATCATATCATGCACCCACAAGCCGCAAGCGGTCTGCCAAACGTAACGGCCACCCGGGTATTGAGCGATCAGAAGATCGACGAGCAAGCCCGCTCATACTCCTGTGAATCCAACCAGTAACACTACCGTACAGTCCGGTCTGTCCGTCTGATATGTCGCATATCTCGCCTAGGGGTGGTAAACGTCAGACCCCAATAGCTTGATAAGTCGTGTCGATATGAGGTCTATAACAATTCGAGAAACTACTGGTAACACTTACCAGTAAATCTCAGCAACCCTGGCCTGGGATTTCCTGTTATAGCCAATCGCACACAGCGCAACATCAACTCCCTATACCGGGAGAGACGAATCCCCTCTATCGCTCATTGCCTCCATGTGACTAGGGACTGTACCCAAAAACCACCATTTTGCACGCCCTCTTGGACGTGATAAGATGAAAATCAAAGCACAGTGGGAACCACACAAGACTCTATGACGATCTCGGGTCAACAGACTACTCTGTACCAGTGTCACCAGAGAACTGCCATCTGACGTCAGGTATATTACCATCTGGGAGTTCTCGGCGAGTCCGTCCAGTGTACCCAGTCTCCACTGAGCACCCGTATATCATCTCTGATGTCAAACACCAATGGATATGGGATCATCCATCGCCCATCTGTATGGGTCGAGAAGGTATGCGCTAGTCTACACTGGTATATCGATGCCCCGTCTCGATACACCCACGACTAGGGACTTTGAAGGATGTACTTATGGACTACCATGTCCCCACTAGTATGATCCGCATCACAGTCCAGGTAGTCAAGTACACATCCTAAGGGGTTTACCAACATGTAACAGAGAGACAAACAGTGTACACGTTAAGTTAAAGGTCAACCAGATAGCATACTATCATGTCGAGCAAGAAAGTCCTCCTTATATATGTCCCAGCATCCACTACAATATACATCCAATGTACAGTAATGGCCTCTAGGGCATACATATAACTAACAATCTCCCACTTGCACTAGGGCCATCTGTAGCAGTGGTTGTAGTATCTCATACTCAACCATCCCATAAAAGTCTCTCTCTGGGAATATGCCTTCGTGAGTGGATCCGCCGTGTTGTCCTCTGAGTCTACTCTCCTAACCTCGATCACCCTGGAGATCAACCATCTCCATGATCAGGTGATACTGCCTTAGAATATGTCTGGATCACTGATGGGACTTGCGTTCCTTGGCATAAGCCACAACTCCATTGTCACACAATGGGAGGAACATAGTTCATCTCATGAACCAATATACACCCAAACAGCCTCTTTGGTAGCATCTTAAGTAGCGATGTATCCAGCCTTTATCGTCTAGTATGTCACGGTATCTAGCTTGGAACTCTTCCAACATACCGTCCCTTTACTGAGGGTATAGACAATGCCTGTGACTGACATTCAGTCGTCTTTATCACCCTGGAACACTTCCAGTGATTCTCCCCAGGGTCGATTGATACGATCTCACTACTACTAGTGAGGTTCCTAACATCCAATTAGATCTATCTCATAGATTCAAAATCCAGGATTTAGTCGGTATCATCTTGATCCTATATGGAGAATCATTGTGATATGCGGAGATTGATCGAGCGTAGCATAGGAAACTCTTTTCCAATCAAGAGTATGTCATCCACGTACTCTACGAGGATCGTCACCATACTCCCTACTACCTTTTTGTTTATACAAGGTTCATCTACCATTTTGATGATGTCAAACTCTTTGACTAATCCATCAAAACAGATGTTCCAACTCCGCGATGCCTGCTTTAATCCTATAAAGCATCTTGCATACGTTTCCGCTGCTCCCACTGTCTACGAGGCCCTCTGGCTGTGTACTTATAGACGCACTCTTCTAAAACATCATTTAGAAAAGCTGTCATGACACCCAACCACCAGATATCGTAGTCATGGTATGTAGCCGTGGCAAGTAGTATCTGGATGGACTTAAGCATAGGTACTGGAAAAGGTTTCATCATTATCCATGCCTGGTCGATGACGAAAACCTTTATCAAGTCTAGCTTTGAAAGTCTCAACTTTTCCATCTACACCAAGTAATCTTCTCAAGATATACTTGCTCCTGTTGGGGATTTAACCCTTCAGATATTGCAACTAAAGTCCATACTTTGTTGGTGTACATGGATTCCATCTCAGATCACCAAGCATCCAGCCATTCTTACAGAGTCTCACTGTTGATGGCCAGCTCGAAACTAGTTGGGTCATCATCTCATGATGCAATCCTCGCTCCCACTGTCATAGAGAAACCGAAGTATCTCTCAGGTGGGTGAGGAACCCTACTAGATCAGCGGAGAGGCTGAGGTTCGTTGGAATCTACTGAATCCTTTGGTTCTACCAAATCTTCTGCTGTAACTTGTATAGCTGGAACCTTTCCAGTTCTACATTACAGACCTTGCCTCGAGCTTGTCCGGATTTTGCTTTTAGACATAGGCCAGACAACCCTAAATCTTAACTAGCTTAAGACATGGGCTCTTCCCTTACCATATCACATATGAAGCGGTACGCAACTGATTTGATTGGAACCCTATTCAATAGGTATGCAACTTCTCAAGTGCATATCCCCCTAAGGAAAAAAGGTAACTCAGTAGTACTCATCATAGAGCACACCATATCAAATAGGGTGTATCTGCTCCGCCCCGACATACCATCGTGCAATGGTATATACGGAGGAGTAATGCTGAGAGAGAATCTCATTCTCCTTTAGAATAGTCCAGTATTTCCGTGCTCAAGTATTCTCCTCCTTGATCTCATCACAGGACAGAATACTTATACTCGTATTTTGGTTCTCTACTTCTAACTTATATTCTGTGAATATCTCAAAAGGTTCGGACTTGTGTTTCAACAAGAACATAGGTCTGAATCTTGAAAGATTATCAGAGAATGTAATGAAGTATAAAGAACCAGTCTTGGCATGTGTAGACTGGGGACCTACATACATCAACATGTATTATCCCAAGAGTTCAACTAACTCTTTCTCTGTTTCCAGTAAACGGAGCTATGGTCATCTTATCTTTGAGACATGACTGGCAAGTTTCAGAAGATGTAAATTCAAACTGAGTTAAATATACATCTAAATGTAACTTCAGCCAGTCGGGTCGCATTGATCTGACCAAGTCTACAATACCTCAAGAAGGATTCGTTCATTTCTGAACTCTTCCTCTTGTGTGTGTTCTGTATACTAAGAACTGTAATTTGATTTAGAACATCAATGCTTTTAGATAACGTGCCTGAACAGATCAACTTTTGATATAGGAAATGTTCAAAACATTATCCAACAATACAAAATTATATCATTTCTTTACTAACAAAGAGAGTGATATGATTTGGTATATCAGGTTCGGTATCTAATAACATTCGATCAGAATCAATGTATTGGTAATACAGGGTGACAGTGACCGACAGACTTGGCTGCAACTCTTGCCCCGTTTTCTGCCTCATGAAACTTATCACCCGTTCTCAGTTTTTCTACCCTTTTGTATCCCTGTGTAACAGATTACATATCTGGGATCCTGATCCGGTATCATATACCAAGGATGCGGAGGATATTGAGAAACAGTTCTGTATAATGAACACACCCGAAGATGATGCATCAGCATGCACTCTCTTCGTTTGGGCGGCACGGGAATTCTGGTAATCCCTAATTTCCTGCTCTGTCTTATAACAATTATAAGTTGGAGTGGGACCAACGTTCCCCAGCTCAGTATAACAAGCGGGTTCGGTCAATAATCCGTATTATTATCTTGATTAAGGCGTGATATGGTCGCTACCAGGAGAGAGAGAGAAGAAAACACTCAGCGTGCGCTCTTGCAAGATCAGATTGGTTATTATTTTATCTAATCAGGATGGCTCCCACTGCTTTTTATCAAATCTTCCTTCAAACCCTAAAAGGAAAGACTAGCCGGGATTAATTACACACTACAAGTTCGCCAATCTTTCAGCCAGGCCAGTGTCGGTACTTTGAGGGAGGTCCCCCGTGCTTTCGCACGAACCTAATTAATGTAAACCTCGTTTTCCCAGAGGCATAACCTTGTTGACACCTTTCTAGACACCTACTTGATTGGCTAATTGTAATGTATAAAACTCTCCCAGGAGTAACTCTTACTCGCAGCGGGTATCGGGATCCAACTATCTCATAGAAGGTATGCAATCTCATTACAAATTTCAACACTTGAAATTCCCGATAATATTTTGCCCCATGCGATCTATGACCTTGACTGAGTCAACAAACCATAGACCGCAAGTAAAGTTCAACCCGTCATTTCTCGATTGAATTAAACCCACCCGCACGACCCTTGACTGAGTCAACAAGGCCGCACGACTACCCTAATCCAATCGCATCATATGCTTTGCAGGTAAGCAATAATCATCTACCGCACACTATGTCACGACCCGAAAGTACGGAACATGACCGGCACTTAAACTACGAACGTCTCGAGGCGTACGTAATCTAAGTAAACCGAAAACCCAGAAATCCAAACCAAGAAAAGTAGTAGAGTGCAGGAAAAACCAACTTAAAACAAGTAGTTCAATAGCATAAGCCGAATTATGCGGTTTTTAAAAACATCAAAAATTTACTGAAAAATTTCGGCAGAGTCTCCTTTGTAAATACTGGCTCCCAAACGGGATACAACATGAATAGTATACGAAATCAAGAAAAAGGCATCCCCAAGCGGGAGCTAGCTCTTCGTCAATCGACGGTCACAACCACACAAGCAATATAATATATAACGCCAACGGCGAGGTTCAAAAACTTAAAAGGGAACTCAAAACCACCAGAAATATAACGAGCAACTCTAAGGTCGAAAGAATAAACAACACTGGTCTCTATCTCAAAAAAATACATGTTTGGTTGATGGAATTTACTAGATACAACGGAATAATATTATACAAGGTAATATGATGGGTACGATACAAGAAAAACCCACCTACTAGCAAGTCACCCGAATGAAACTGAGCCCGCAAAGCCGTAATGAACCTGTACGGCAACCTGCAAGAAACTGGGGCACAACGGGGGTGAGTTGCCAACTCGTGAATAGAAAAACATCTACGCACAGAAATCGCATAAATAACGCAATCCTAGGTCCATGATCACAATATATCCTCAAATATATATAACATGCAGCCTATAACAATGGCTAGGGTAAATATCTAACCCGAGTGTAAACTCATGTGCCCGTGTCAGTGCCTCAGGTAGCAATATATCACATGAATGAGGTATGAATGCATGAAAACAGAATACATGTAAATGAAGAAACTGTTTTCATAAATTAGTGAGATTTCCTTCGTATTTTAAACTGAGGTATCATAATTAAAATCAGTATCAACAGTGTCTAGCATCGACACAAAACATAAATCTCACTGTCTCGAAATATCAATGTCTCAATCTCAATATCTAGGGCGCCGTCAGTCCAGACCGGCCCCTACCATCCATCTCAAGACCACGACGGTATCCTCCGGATATCCGACGCGTCGGGTAATATCACCGGTAGGTAGTGCTCCCCAGCCAGGCTCAACGTCAACACCACATTCCTCTTGCCCCGGGGTACCATACCGGGCCCACCATGTACCCGTGACGGTTCCTCCACTCCTCGACACGGATCTCCAAAACCACAGCAAACTCATGGTGGACGACACTTTACATCACTAGAAAACCGCAACATTTTATATTTTAAAAGTTCATAAGTTGTAAATTTTGCGGCTTTCCCCGAAATCCAGAAATATCATAAATCTCAAGAAATCATCACAAGTGCATATGTCAATGATAATGAATTAGGCATGAACAACTGAATAACAGTATGCATGAAGTGGTAGGTAATAACTACAATGTCTAATATGGCATATAAGGGAAGTACACTAATATCATGTCAACACTACTAGCTAACAATCTAAGTCAAGCAATTATATTCTCTAAAGTGTACGTGACATGGCAATTACCGATGAAGATGTGTGTGAGCCAGCAAGTAGGTGTACGTGGTACATACGCATCATCGGTAATGGTGCTGGTGTCCTAACAGCATGATATCAATAATGGAATATGCAGCAAAATAAATATGCGAAGCAGAGCGAACAGCAATAATGTGCGGGAGCTGAATACTAGACACAACGATAACTAATCTGCAATAATCTAATATAAGTCCTACAAATGGTGCCTTTTGAAATAACACGAATCATGGGGTTTTGAAAATAGGGGCTACGGTGTTTTTTATGAAAAGATACGTCATTTTTGAAATATCCGTAGATTCCCTTGAGCTGTCTTTAAAAATGCCCACGATTCGTTAGTTTTTGAAATAGGTAAGAAGTCTAATCTAATCTAACAACTACACTAAACTATACGGCTGAACTACAAGCTGAACTACAGGTAAGGAAACCGCCTATCATCTGAGTCGATACATATACATACCTGTATATGTATAGTCGGTGATCTCGCCTCAATAATATCATATCCGATACCATATCTATAATCAGGCATCCCAAGTCAAGAGTGCGGATCAATCATCAATATAGCTCGTACGTAAATCCGTCGTACGGCAACCCAATCTGGGTACGGGTCAATATCACATTCATCATACTATTCACCTGGTATCCTCTTTATCAAATATCATGATCGGGGTACTGATCTACGTCTAGTACCATACTGATACCGCCTACGTATGCATGGACGTGTGTGAAACACTACGTCAAGGACCCACTACAACGTCATGTCGTATCTAAGATACGAACCCTGCTATATCACCGATCTCACGGCCTCAAATCGAATCTCATCGACTCAGCTCAATCCCAAGTATCATCCTCAATCCGTATGTGAACACATAGTCCCATACCCATGTGAACACATAACTATAAAGAATCCCATGAGCACATATCAATAGGAATGTATGCAAATATGTATGTGTGTAACACTACCCTAGGGTTCGCAACACTAAAGTAATCCAATACACCAATATCCATCCTAAGCATCGTTATTAATCCCAAATAACATATAATAATTGTTGGTGTGTATACGCATCCGTATACACCACCACGGAATGCGGGGGTGCTATACGCCATCCACCCGACTTCTCCCCGTAGATATAAATCTACTCACCTGGTCCTCGCTCGCCGGTGCCGACGTCGCCACGCGCTTGCTTGTCGTCTCGAAGTCCACGTGGGGGTACCTACATATCATAACGCACCATATCGCATTAAAACTAAATTCGAGATCGAAACGGCATACGAAAATCAAATCGGCACGCGTATCACGCATAGGTCCAAACCTATCGCCCACGCATGCAAGAATAGTAAAACCAACCCTCGATGTCGATGTACAAACGTCAAACCATCGAGAAAAATCCAATCACACTCATTTTTACATTCACGAACACTAATTTTAATATAAACTAGGTTAAAACTCACAAAAACCCCATTTTCACTTAAAAAGTCATTTTTCCGAAAATCTAGCAAGCACAATTCGCCGTTTTTGTACAAAACATGATGTTTAAATGAAAGTAGCGGCCAATATACTTATTAAATATCTTAAATAAGTCGTATAAACAATTTCCGGAATTTAATCTCATTAAATTCCAAAAATCCTAATATTCTAGTTTACAAAAATACCCTTTTTTAACAATTTCAAAGCAAAAATGCACAAACTACAATCTAGCTTAGATTTGCATGATCCAAAGCATTAAACCACACTTAATAAAGTTAATGAAGCCAAGAAAACCCTAATCACATTTTTAATCCCAAGAATTTAACAAATTTCAAAAACCTAGTAAGCAATTAGCAAATTAACACAATTTTTCAAGTAACAACTTGTAATTAACAACTAGATTAGTTTTCTACAAAACTAATTATGTTAAACCACTTCACTAAACCATGCACAATCAAACACAACTCATTTCCACAACAAACCCTAACTTGAAATCCAAAACTTGCAATTAAACTCACATATCCAAGTTAACACTTAATTTAAATTAGCTTTAAGAAACAAGTAACAATTTAAGCAAAAAGTTTTAGAATTATACCCAAAAATATATGAAGGTCCACAAGACTCCATGGCCTCCCAAAATGCTCTCTTTTCACAAGGATCCATGCTATACGGGCTAAGCTAAAATGGGTAGAAGTCGGATTTGGGTTTTGGGATTTTTTTTTGATGGATTTTGAGCAATTTTTGATGAAGTTTTGAAGAGAATGGAGAGGGGAAAATGGAGGGGGGCTGCTGCTGTATGGAGAAGGGATTTCGACCAGAAATGGGAGTGGGGGAGGAGAGAGAGGGAGGTAGAGAAAGTGGGGCAAAGTCAAGGTCAAACAAAGTCAAAAGTCTAACTACTTCACTCATTTTCTTTCCTTTTCTTTCATTTCTTTTTCCTTGAAAATCAAGTGGGGAAAAGATATGGTGGGTGCTGAATTCAGCCATGGGGAGGGATAAGTGGGGGTGTGTGGGTGTGGGCACGGGTGTGGGGTGGTGAAAAATGATAAATACAATACCCCAAACATCCATTTACGCTAAAAAAAAGCCTTTTTTCTTCAATAATTTCTAAACCGTTTTGGCAAATGATTTCGTTCCAAAAACCACATGTTAAAATTTTATTTAATGTTTTATGATGCACAAAATTTGTTTCAACTCATTCCAATTTGTAATTTTCCCTAATTAAATGTATTAGTGACGGCTTAAATAATAATAAAATAATATTTTTTTCAGAAAATTTGAAATTTCACCAACTGCTCAATAAGCACCAAATAATAGCAATTACATAGCTAGAATATGTATATTTAATTTTTATAATAAGATATTTGAATTTTGACTTTTTACAGAAAACCCTCTTATTTTACCGTTTTTTTCGAAATTTCACCGAAACGATTTTCAAAACGCTACAATCTTCCCCCCTTAAAGAAATTCGGTCCCCGAATTTAAATTCAAACTCCCCCAAATACTAAAATATCTAAGAAAACCCATCAAGTCGTCGGGGCTCCGAAATTGTAAATACATAAAACAAATCGTAGCGCAGCGCATGTGCTTGAAAAATGAGCATATAACTCAAATCAAAACTCCGTCAAGCATCCCGCAATCATCGGAGTCATGAAGAAGACATCAATGCCAAATCCAAATCAAAACCGATATGACATAACTCGAAACTAAACATGTAAATATCGAATCCATATCTGTAAGTGTCTGAAGGAAATGCATGCCAATCTCTTTAAGTCGCTGTGCAACGCGTATAACACTGCACAGTGGCGGACGTCTATCATAAGAAAATAACTATATATATATATACCTTTGTTTTAAATGTACGTTCCGCCGTTTTGGAAACAATTTAGAAGGGTCTCCTTATTTTAAACATTTCGTGTCATATCAGACGCGTAGGTAAATACTGAGGCTATAGCTCGCTTTTTGGAAATCCCTTCAATAACTATCAATGCATGCAAAATGTATTCAGGTACTGTCCTCTGACTAGTCCTGCTCGGTATGAAAACACATAGCAATATCATAAAAACGTACTGCTCTATAAGAAATCAATCCTAAAATATGCACATGAATACTACGTGCGTCTGGTGCGCACGGAAATCAAAATCCATGAATGTGCCATACATGCGCACAGAAACAACATCTAAGTGCATCAGGTGTGCACGAAACATCTATCGTAGGCAACATGTGTGCCTGACAGAAAAATCAGGTGCATCTGACATGCACGAAAAAAAATCTCGATTTAGTGCCTCTGGTGTGCACCAAAATCACCCTTCAAAACATGCGCCCCACATGCGCGAAAATCCAAATCAGGTGCATCTATCGTGCATGAAATCATGAAATCCAATATCAAGCGCCGAACGTGCGCAAAAGCAATCAGGTGCACAAGGTGCACAAAACAAATATCGAGTATCACAATCAAAATCGAAGTCCAGTGCATCTAAGTGCACAAAAGGCGTATCACTGCACTGCAAGCATATATAAACTATACCGAGTGCAGGAACGAAATCGTGTGCATGCATACGCACAAAACCAACTCAACTGTTTAAAACCGTAAAATCACAAACATGTGAAACTAAAGAACGAAAACGATATCAAGTGCAACACTGTGCAAAGATCGTAAATCCTCAATCATTAAAATCAAATCATACGAATAAATCACCCAAAACATCGTAATCAATAATGGCGGAATAGTACTGCTCAAGCGCATCCTCTAAGAATCTCGGCCAACTGTCGCGGTAACTAGTGGAACGTCTCGTCGATGATCATGAACTCTGTCCTGCTGGCGTGCGTAACCATGACCACTCCTGGGTCAAGGTCTCCACTATGAATTACCGATCTTTCGGTCCATCGGCTCATCGGCCCTATCAGGTGTGCTAACGGGGACGATTCCGTTCTGGCACTTCTCTGGTCATCTCTTGGTCAATCATCGCGACCACTCGTAAGACAGCATATCACTGGCGTCGGCCTCTGGCTCTCTGAATGTACGTGACACATCTGATCCTGGGTGCAAGTATCATTGCAGCAGTATCCTGGAAGGAATCCTGCTCACGGTCTCTTCCATGTCTCGTCTCTACCAACTGTCCGGAAGTCATCGTCCTTTCCTATATCTGCATCTTGCTCTGGAACGACTGCATACTCATCACGACTCCTTCTGGAAGGTAAGTCCAGTACTCTGCCTCGGCATGCGCATCGCATCTCTGATGTCGGCGGAGTGGAACGTCATCTCATCTAGATCTGGTGCGAACCTCTTACTCCACTTTTCTCTAATGTCGTCTTCTTTGGACTCGTCTCGTCGCGGCTGCATGGACTGAGCTCCAACGGCTATCCTCGTATCTGGAGTCTCCCAAGAATGCATCTCACCACCTAGCATCCGATTGAAGTCGAACCATTCGATCGATTCGTCAAAACCTCATAATCCCCCAAGAGCTCAACATCTTGGTACAGTTTAATAGTATCGAATATATCTACCACAACATCGGTGGTCCAGCCGTAGAAGGGCAAACCCAAGCCTCACTAATGGCGCCGTGGAACTGCCGCAAACCCGAAGGTTCAAAGGCTTTCACACGGTCATTAAATCGAGTTAGGGTTTCATTCTTCTAGAGGGACCATAGAATTGCCTGCATGTCTTTCCGACTACTTTAAACTTGGAATAATAGGTTTCTGACATTCGATCGTCTCTGTCGACTCCCAACGTCTCCG
This sequence comes from Agapanthus africanus, assembly GCA_030015575.1. Lineage (NCBI taxonomy): Eukaryota > Viridiplantae > Streptophyta > Magnoliopsida > Asparagales > Amaryllidaceae > Agapanthus > Agapanthus africanus. Next base: position 292,181,730 of record CM057340.1, read on the forward strand.
CGTGAAGTCGTCTCTAGCTGGAATCAATCTATCTGATGACCTCGCATCGGGGTAAGCGAACGAACCACCTGTCCTAGTCATTCATCATCGGGTGACTAGCGACCTTGTATCATCTATTCGTACAACTCGCCCCGCAATAGCTCCAACATATGGAGCGATATCTCGTCGCTCGCAGCAACAACTGGCTCGCTCGTCTGCACGCTAAACAGTGCCTCAATCATCAGGAGTAAGCAACACACCAACGGTCATCAAAACCTGACTGGCCTCTATCATTGGCTCAATTCTCTAGTGTCGATCAGCACCTCCGAGTAACCTCATAAAGGCGATCCGCCAAACGCTCGTGGCGCGGAAACACAGTAAAAAGACACATCTCTGCAATTGGGTGTCGCCGGAATCACGCCCTGGTCAGTCCTCGTTTGTGACGAGCTCTTGTTGACCGCAACTCTAGCCGTATCTCTCCCTGCCCGAAATCGTGGCAGCAAAACCAAACAGGTAACGATGAGGCTAGATCAGGAAGGAATATAATACTGAAAAAGGAAATGTACATTCTAAGGCTTCTTAAGTGGAGTGGCGTGTCGTAAATATGCCGCGGAACATACCAACGGTACGTCACTCTACTTTAGTCACCTATTCCATCAACCAAGGGTCATCCTACGCTCCGAAGGTTAAAACCTAACGCTCTGATACCAACTTTGTCACGACCCAAAAGTACGGAACATGACCGGCACTTAAACTACGAACGTCTCGAGGCGTACGTAATCTAAGTAAACCGAAAACCCAGAAATCCAACGCAAGAAAAGTAGTAGAGTGCAGGAAAAACCAACTTAAAACAAGTAGTTCAATAGCATAAGCCGAATTATGCGGTTTTTAAAAACATCAAAAATTTACTGAAAAATTTCGGCAGAGTTTCCTTTGTAAATACTGGCTCCCAAACGGGATACAACATGAATAGTATACGAAATCAAGAAAAAGGCATCCCCAAGCGGGAGCTAGCTCTTCGTCAATCGACGGTCACAACCACACAAGCAATATAATATATAACGCCAACGGCGAGGATCAAAAACTTAAAAGGGAACTCAAAACCACCAGAAATATAACGAGCAACTCTAAGGTCGAAAGAATAAACAACACTGGTCTCTATCTCAAAAAAATACATGTTTGGTTGATGGAATTTACTAGATACAACGGAATAATATTATACAAGGTAATATGATGGGTACGATACAAGAAAAACCCACCTACTAGCAAGTCACCCGAATGAAACTGAGCCCGCAAAGCCGTAATGAACCTGTACGGCAACCTGCAAGAAACTGGGGCACAACGGGGGTGAGTTGCCAACTCGTGAATAGAAAAACATCTACGCACAGAAATCGCATAAATAACGCAATCCTAGGTCCATGATCATAATATATCCTCAAATATATATAACATGCAGCCTATAACAATGGCTAGGGTAAATATCTAACCCGAGTGTAAACTCATGTGCCCGTGTCAGTGCCTCAGGTAGCAATATATCATATGAATGAGGTATGAATGCATGAAAACAGAATACATGTAAATGAAGAAACTGTTTTCATAAATTAGTGAGATTTCCTTCGTATTTTAAACTGAGGTATCATAATTAAAATCAGTATCAACAGTGTCTAGCATCGACACAAAACATAAATCTCACTGTCTCGAAATATCAATGTCTCAATCTCAATATCTAGGGCGCCGTCAGTCCAGACCGGCCCCTACCATCCATCTCAAGACCACGACGGTATCCTCCGGATATCCGACGCGTCGGGTAATATCACCGGTAGGTAGTGCTCCCCAGCCAGGCTCAACGTCAACACCACATTCCTCTTGCCTCGGGGTACCATACCGGGCCCACCATGTACCCGTGACGGTTCCTCCACTCCTCGACACGGATCTCCAAAACCACAGCAAACTCATGGTGGACGAATCTTTACATCACTAGAAAACCGCAACATTTTATATTTTAAAAGTTCATAAGTTGTAAATTTTGCGGCTTTCCCCGAAATCCAGAAATATCATAAATCTCAAGAAATCATCACAAGTGCATATGTCAATGATAATGAATTAGGCATGAACAACTGAATAACAGTATGCATGAAGTGGTAGGTAATAACTACAATGTCTAATATGGCATATAAGGGAAGTACACTAATATCATGTCAACACTACTAGCTAACAATCTAAGTCAAGCAATTATATTCTCTAAAGTGTACGTGACATGGCAATTACCGATGAAGATGTGTGTGAGCCGGCAAGTAGGTGTACGTGGTACATACGCATCATCGGTAAAGGTGCTGGTGTCCTAACAGCATGATATCAATAATGGAATATGCAGCAAAATAAATATGCGAAGCAGAGCGAACAGTAATAATGTGCGGGAGCTGAATACTAGACACAACGATAACTAATCTGCAATAATCTAATATAAGTCCTACAAATGGTGCCTTTTGAAATAACACGAATCATGGGGTTTTGAAAATAGGGGCTACGGTGTTTTTTATGAAAAGATACGTCGTTTTTGAAATATCCATAGATTCCCTTGATCTGTCTTTAAAAATGCCCACGATTCGTTAGTTTTTGAAATAGGTAAGAAGTCTAATCTAATCTAACAACTACACTAAACTATACGGCTGAACTACAAGCTGAACTACAGGTAAGGAAACCGCCTATCATCTGAGTCGATACATATACATACCTGTATATGTATAGTCGGTGATCTCGCCTCAATAATATCATATCCGATACCATATCTATAATCAGGCATCCCAAGTCAAGAGTGCGGATCAATCATCAATATAGCTCGTACGTAAATCCGTCGTACGGCATCCCAATCTGGGTACGGGTCAATATCACATTCATCATACTATTCACCTGGTATCCTCTTTATCAAATATCATGATCGGGGTACTGATCTACGTCTAGTACCATACTGATACCGCCTACGTATGCATGGACGTGTGTGAAACACTACGTCAAGGACCCGCTACAACGTCATGTCGTATCTAAGATACGAACCCTGCTATATCACCGATCTTACGGCCTCAAATCGAATCTCATCGACTCAGCTCAATCCCAAGTATCATCCTCAATCCGTATGTGAACACATAGTCCCATACCCATGTGAACACATAACTATAAAGAATCCCATGAGCACATATCAATAGGAATGTATGCAAGTATGTATGTGTGTATGTGTGTGTGTAACACTACCCTAGGGTTCGCAACACTAAAGTAATCCAATACACCAATATCCATCCTAAGCATCGTTATTAATCCCAAATAACATATAATAATTGTTGGTGTGTATACGCATCCGTATACACCACCACGGAATGCGGGGGTGCTATACGCCATCCACCCGACTTCTCCCCGTAGATATAAATCTACTCACCTGGTCCTCGCTCGCCGGTGCCGACGTCGCCACGCGCTTGCTTGTCGTCTCGAAGTCCACGTGGGGGTACCTACATATCATAACGCACCATATCGCATTAAAACTAAATTCGAGATCGAAACGGCATACGAAAATCAAATCGGCACGCGTATCACGCATAGGTCCAAACCTATCGCCCACGCATGCAAGAATAGTAAAACCAACCCTCGATGTCGATGTACAAACGTCAAACCATCGAGAAAAATCCAATCACACTCATTTTCACATTCACGAACACTAATTTTAATATAAACTAGGTTAAAACTCACAAAAACCCCATTTTCACTTAAAAAGTCATTTTTCCGAAAATCTAGCAAGCACAATTCGCCGTTTTTGTACAAAACATGATGTTTAAATGAAAGTAGCGGCCAATATACTTATTAAATATCTTAAATAAGTCGTATAAACAATTTCCGGAATTTAATCTCATTAAATTCCAAAAATCCTAATATTCTAGTTTACAAAAATACCCTTTTTTAACAATTTCAAAGCAAAAATGCACAAACTACAATCTAGCTTAGATTTGCATGATCCAAAGCATTAAACCACACTTAATAAAGTTAATGAAGCCAAGAAAACCCTAATCACATTTTTAATCCCAAGAATTTAACAAATTTCAAAAACCTAGTAAGCAATTAGCAAATTAACACAATTTTTCAAGTAACAACTTGTAATTAACAACTAGATTAGTTTTCTACAAAACTAATTATGTTAAACCACTTCACTAAACCATGCACAATCAAACACAACTCATTTCCATAACAAACCCTAACTTGAAATCCAAAACTTGCAATTAAACTCACATATCCAAGTTAACACTTAATTTAAATTAGTTTTAAGAAACAAGTAACAATTTAAGCAAAAAGTTTTAGAATTATACCCAAAAATATATGAAGGTCCACAAGACTCCATGGCCTCCCAAAATGCTCTCTTTTCACAAGGATCCATGCTATACGGGCTAAGCTAAAATGGGTAGGAGTCGGATTTGGGTTTTGGGATTTTTTTTGATGGATTTTGAGCAATTTTTGATGAAGTTTTGAAGAGAAAGGAGAGGGGAAAATGAAGGGGGGCTGCTGCTGTATGGAGAAGGGATTTCGACCAGAAATGGGAGTGGGGGAGGAGAGAGAGGGAGGTAGAGAAAGTGGGGCAAAGTCAAGGTCAAACAAAGTCAAAAGTCTAACTACTTCACTCATTTTCTTTCCTTTTCTTTCATTTCTTTTTCCTTGAAAATCAAGTGGGGAAAAGATATGGTGGGTGCTGAATTCAGCCATAGGGAGGGGTAAGTGGGGGTGTGTGGGTGTGGGCACGGGTGTGGGGTGGTGAAAAATGATAAATACAATACCCCAAACATCCATTTACGCTAAAAAAAACCCTTTTTTCTTCAATAATTTCTAAACCGTTTTGGCAAATGATTTCGTTCCAAAAACCACATGTTAAAATTTTATTTAATGTTTTATGATGCACAAAATTTGTTTCAACTCATTCCAATTTGTAATTTTCCCTAATTAAATGTATTAGTGACGGCTTAAATAATAATAAAATAATATTTTTTTCAGAAAATTTGAAATTTCACCAGCGGCTCAATAAGCACCAAATAATAGCAATTACATAGCTAGAATATGTATATTTAATTTTTATAATAAGATATTTGAATTTTGACTTTTTACAGAAAACCCCTTTATTTTACCGATTTTTTCGAAATTTCACCGAAACGATTTTCAAAACGCTACACACTACGCCTTGACTGAGTCAACAAACGCAGCACGAATACTAACTATTACCTATCTGAAATGACGGAGGGCTACGACAGGTTTTTAAGAAAACCTTTTGCGTAATGAACTTTATATCGTTGTGGAATCAAATGAATTTGAAATGGAGTGCTTTTGAGGCTTTTCTAGTTTTGCTAAAGGAGTCACTCCTGGTGAAGGGATCGTCGGTCCTTTCCTCGTCGAATGAGGTGCGGGATATATCATATATATCACTGTGCAAAGCAAAAACACTTAAAAGCAACCAAAAGACAAACCGAAGGTTGTAGCATCTGCCAGTTACTGCTAAAGGAGTCACTCCCGGTGAAGGGATCTCGGTCCTTTCCTCATCGAATAAGGTGCAGGGTATATCATATATACCACTATGCAAAGCAAGAACTGTAGCTACCTGTTTTACTTCGAAATTCGGTTCTACAACATCTTTAGGTTTCTTTTATTTCATTAATCACATTAATGAAGTCCCATCATTTAAGTACCTAAACATCACAGATAAATACGACGTACACTTATGCCATCCGCATTCCCCTCGATGTCCCCTCGTGCACCGTTAGGTTAGGTAACTAACGGCAGAGCGGGGCAGGGATAGCACGGGTGTAAAACATAAGTAACGTCTATATAATATATCATATATACTATATACTGTATCTATCACAGAACATCACATGATCACATCACAGATATCGCAGCAGAAGAATCATATGAAATATTGGATATACTAGGACGTCCGTGTTTTCAATACGAGCCAGTATAAAACACGGATTCCACGGTCGCGATGAATAGCCAAACCCACACACCTAGACCCCTACGAGAGCGGCAAGAAACCCTACCAATTCTAGAGTTAGAAGACCAGGACTCGACTCCTCGAGTTGGTCTCCCACTAGACTCCAGAACCCGGTTACTTGTGCCCTCCTCCTTGGGTCTATCCTAGTGCAGAAAAGTAAATAATATACATCAACGGAGACAACTTCCGCAACCTGGAAGCGCCCCAATAAAAGAATATTACATACAAGTTTTTACATGAATGAAAATGAAAAACACTCATCTCACATAAAAAACCCCGGCTATTCAAACACGACGATCCAATATAACATATCCAGCAACACATAACATCACATGTCATCAACGTAAGTAAATATGCGTATCCCAATTGTCATTGACATATAGCAACGAAGCCGGCGATATCACAAATTACACTTACGGTCACAGAAAAGAAAGTGTAAAACTACAACAGTTGGAATCCGCAACCACCTCAGACATCGCATGCCTGACCAAATGAATTACTTAGATATCGCATGCCTAACCATTATAAACCCCGCATTTTAGTCTCATTATCGAAAACACTTTTCAATACCAAGTCGGGCAATTCAACAAGATTCCCGACATCCTGATCGAATACTCGTCGCAAACTTCAGTAGACGGCTGCACCACCGATACCGTCGACGAAGTGCACCAAGGCGGAACACCGCTACCGCGAGCACCCGGACGGATGCTTTCGGCAACGGGGTTCTCCTACAGTCACTTGGTCGGGGCTATGGAGTGAGGCTGTCTATTAAGTTTACCCGGCAAGTATCCGCGTACGCTACTTGATTGCGACGGACTTTTGATCACATCAAAATTCCGTGGCAACCGATCAAGTGAGACTAAACTGCTATGTTTATAACATTCATTCAGTTATCTCATAACTATTTGTGAATTCCAATTGTTGTATCACATTCCGGATAAATAGAAAATGTTAAACTTTCAGATCGAACATTCAAACACCCAAGTTTTCCCGATACAGATCAACACATGAAACAAGTCTAACAACATTCAGTTCGTGCCTCAGTACCAACGGTCCAGCCGTAGAAGGGTCAAGCCAACGCCTCACATGTGGCATGCCGTACTGCCCCAAACCCGAAGGTTCAAAGGGCAGTTCAAGACGGTCACATAATCGAGTTAAGGTTTGTTGTCTTCTAGAGGGTCCATCGCGTTACTTGCACTACTTAGAACGTCTTTAGACTACGGAAAAATCCAACACTTGGAAATTTCCCGACAGGGGAAAAATTGGGTATTTATATCCGGTCGAACTTTTTAACATATTCTAAAATTTATCCGGAAAGCCACACAGACAAAATTTGATACTCCGATCGAAACACCGAATCCCTAAAACAATCCCAGATTATTCAACTCTTGAATAAATATTAAAAATACCCAGAGAACTCATCACTGTTAAATAGGAGTTACTGTGCAAAAGTCAACGCAAGAGGAGACCATGAGGCCGCGGAACCGCCGCACATGCCAAGCTCGTGCCGCGGTTCCGCGGTGTTTTAATTGAATTAGGCCCCCGTATTTCACAGTAATTCATATAAAACCCTGCTTAATTTTCTGCATATTTTTAATGTGGAAAAATGCACAGTTTTGAAAAAAGGACAGAGAGCATGGGAAAAATGAGGTTTCGGGTTCGATCGGGATTCAAAACTTGTCTAGACTTCGCCTAAGGCTCTAGCTAGGCTCTGATACTAGTGAAAGGTTCCTAGGCACCCTAATGAGGTCTCACAAGGCATCGAACATGCCAATTTCAAAAATCTAGGTACCGAGAAACCCGACTACGGATCGTCGGCTAGATTTCTAGGCGAAAAAGCGAGCTAGTTTACAACTAAACTACAAGATAACGGAAATACAACCTTTGTAGATCCGGTGCTCCACCTCCATAGCTCCGCAACGAAGTCCCCTCGCTGTCCAAATGAATTCCCGGGCTCTAGCGTCGGCTTCGTCGGAGAAATGGCGAGCTAGGTCGTCGATGTCCATGCCGAAGATGATCTACGTCGAAGCATCGCAAGATCAAGCTCTCACTTCACCAAGTCATGAAACTTGTGAAGGAAACACACTCTACTACTTGGCAAGAGGTAGAGGATGAAGAAATAGGAAGTGGGTAGACTTTAGATTTGGATTTCTCACTCTTTTTCATCACTTGCCATTGATGGAGGCAAGCTTTCTTCACTTGAAGAAATGAAGAAGAAGAAGGTAAATGTTATGACAAGTTAATTCCAAAAAGAAAATTAAAAGAATATTTATCATAACCAAACCATGGTCAAGTGTAGAGAATAAATCATGGTTAGTGGGATGGTTAGGGTTAAGCATGAGACAAAATGGTCACTTGGTCAAAGTCTTCATGATGCTTCATGAACAAAACAAAACATGCCACCATTTTCTCATTTGCTTTCCTTTTTCCAAAAGAATAAATAAATGAATAAAATGAATAAGGAAAAAGTAAACCCTAACCATTTCATTAACCAAGGTTTAATTCTTTACACTTAACCAAAAGGCATGCATCATCAAACATGATACAAGCAAGTGCACAAAATCATATCGCATATGCAATGCGCACATCCGAGTGAGAAAATCCATCTTAAAGTGAACCAATACTAGTTAATGCAAAGTAATATATCAAATATATAATTATGCATTAAATCATTAAATCAACACTTGATTTAACGATCCGGTCATATCGCATATAACCGACTAGTATTCTATGTATCGGCTTATCGAACCAACCCTTGATTCGATAACTAGGTTATATCGCATACAACCTTTCGATACGTTCATCGCGAGAATGGAATACGGTATCACATACACGCATTATTCTCGGTCCCGCACATATCTCATATGCGCTCCTATTTCGTTTCGCTTGAGCCAGGAAACCTCTGTGTAGGACTCTAAAGACTCGTCAATACGCCGGCAGCAGGTGATGATCATATCATGCACCCACAAGCCGCAAGCGGTCTGCCAAACGTAACGGCCACCCGGGTATTGAGCGATAAGAAGATCGACGAGCAAGCCCACTCATACTCCTGTGAATCCAACCAGTAACACTACCGTACAGTCCGGTCTGTCCGTCTGATATGTCGCATATCTCGCCTAGGGGTGGTAAACGTCAGACCCCAATAGCTGGATAAGTCGTGTCGATATGAGGTCTATAACAATTCGAGAAACTACTGGTAACACTTACCAGTAAATCTCAGCAACCCTGGCCAGGGATTTCCTGTTATAGCCAATCGCACACAGCGCAACATCAACTCCCTATACCGGGAGAGACGAATCCCCTCCTATCGCTCATTGCCTCCATGTGACTCGGGACTGTACCCAAAAACCACCGTTTTGCACGCCCTATTGGACGTGGTAAGATGGAAATCAAAGCACAGTGGGAACCACACAAGACTCTATGACGATCTCGGGTCAACAGACTACTCTGTACCAGTGTCACCAGAGAACTGCCATCTGACGTCAGGTATATTACCATCTGGGAGTTCTCGGCGAGTCCGTCCAGTGTACCCAGTCTCCACTGAGCACCCGTATATCATCTCTGATGTCAAACACCAATGGATATGGGATCATCCATCGCACATCTGTATGGGTCGAGAAGGTATGTGCTAGTCTACACTGGTATATCGATGCCCCGTCTCAATACACCCACGACTAGGGACTTTGAAGGATGTACTTATGGACTACCATGTCCCCACTAGTATGATCCGCATCACAGTCCAGATAGTCAAGTACACATCCTAAGGGCTTTACCAACATGTAACAGAGAGACAATCTGTGTACACGTTAAGGTAAAGGTCAACCAGATAGCATACTATCATGTCGAGCAAGAAAGTCCTCCCTATATATGTCCCAGCATCCACTACAATATACATCCAATGTACAGTAATGGCCTCTAGGGCATACATATAACTAACACGGAGTTCGTATCGAGATGCCTGACTTGTCAGCAAGTCAAGGCCGAGCACCAGAGGCCCGCAGGAGAGCTACAACCGTTACCCATTCCGGAGTGGAAATGGGAGCATATTTCGATAGACTTCGTTGTGGGTCTACCAAGGACCAGTCGAGGGTACGACTCCATCTGGGTGATCGTGGATCGATTGACGAAAGCGGCTCACTTCCTGCCAGTGAAGACCACTTTCAGTTTTGCTCAGTATGCCCAGATTTACATCGACGAGATCGTACGGTTGCATGGCGTGCCGACTTGTATCGTATCAGATCGAGGCACCCAGTTTATTAGCCGACTATGGCTGAGACTTCAGGAGGCTTTGGGCACTCGTTTGAGCTTCAGCACAACATTTCATCCGTAGATCGACGGACAGTCAGAGCGGGCCATTCAGACTCTCGAGGACATGCTCAGAGCATGCGTTTTGGTCTTCGGCGGTAGCTGGGATCGTCATTTACCTCTAGTGGAGTTCTCCTATAACAACAGCATCCAGGATACTATTCAGATGGCACATTTCGAGGCGTTGTATGGGAGGAGATATAGATCACCCGTCTGTTGGACTGAGCTGAGCGAGGGAAGTATTTTCGGGCCGCAGATCGTGCAGGAGACGACCGAGAAAGTGCAGTTGATTCGGGACCGGATGAGAGCAGCTCAGAGCAGACAGAAATCGTATGCAGACAGGCGCCGTCGCAGATTAGAGTTTGCAGTTGGCGACCATGTTTTTCTGAGGGTCTCTCCGATGAAGGGCGTGATGCGTTTTGGGCGAAAGGGAAAGCTTAGCCCTAGATTCGTAGGTCCCTTCGAGATCCTCGAGCGTGTCGGCGCTGTTGTATATCGTTTGGCTCTTCCACCCAGCTTTTCAGATGTTCATCCCGTCTTCTACGTCTCGATGCTACGCCGATATCTTCATGACCCTTCCCACATGATTCAGTATCAGACCGTTCAGCTTGAGCCCGACCTTTCGTTCACCGTGCAGCCAGTTGAGATATTGGATCGGCTGGTGAAGAAACTTCGATCAAAGGTTTTGCCGTCTGTGAAGGTTCTTTGGCGCAGCCCGGATAGTGATAAGATCACTTGGGAGGCCGAGGGAAAGATGCGGCAGAAATTCCCTCATCTTTTTGAAGGTACGCGTAGTTGCATATTTTAAAATTCGGGGACGAATTTTCTTAAGAGGGGAAGACTGTAACACCTGAGATTAGGGTTAGTGGTAATTGTGTGTTAATGGGGGGTTTTTGGTAAAAAGTTTACCAAAACGGGTTTCTAGTAATTTATCTCGAATTATGGTGATTTTTGTAGTACTTTATCTCGACCACACACACTTGTGCACGTTAACTAAGGTTAAGATTAAGGTTTGCCATATAATTGAGCTTGTGGGTTAACCATGTTTAAGTTAAGCATGATGGTCTAACACACTTGATTAGGCTAATTAAGTTTAATTAAGGGTGGTTGGCTTTGACCATGGGTGTTTAGAAAGTTCTAAGATTGACTTGCTTGAGAGAGAGAGGGGGATGTGATGTGTCATGATGGTTTATGGTTAAGTCACCCCTTTTTCAACTCAAACCTATTGAATGTCTTCTCACACTCACACCTCTCTCACTCACACACACAATTATCAGCCTAAATTTTATCAAATCAGCCACCCAAACCACCACCTATTGCTGCTACAGCAGCTGATGATTTACATCAGCCCAATCTCAGCTTTTTTCTTCACACATCAGCACACCAACTGCTGCAACCGCAGCTGTTTCGGCCACAAAAAAAAGGCACCATCAGCCCAAAACATCAGCCATATATCATCACCTCAGCCCCTATCATCATTGCAGCAGCGCACTTCATGAACCCACACACACAACCATCTTCAAATAACCTTGCTCTACCACAAAAAGATAGCCTCAGCTTCAACTCAATTCAGCAGCAACAACATCAGCTGAAACAGCAACATTTTCAGCCCAACACCACACCACCTCAGCCCAACACACACACCAACTACACAACATCAGCACCATAACACCAACACAACCCCAACAACAGTAACAGCTCAGCCCAGAGCTGGAACAACAGCAACAGCAAACTTCAGCCCTTGGAATTGCAGCAACACTAATTCAGCAGCAGCACTGCAGCACACTCCTTCCTCTTCTTCTCCTTCTCCTCGTTGAGAGGTTTCTTGGGGGTATAATTCCTAAACTCTCTCCATATTGCTTAGATTATGTGTTTGTTTAGCTAGTTTAGTATTTTAATAGAGTTTTAGTGCTAGAATTATGTCGTGATGTTAGATCTAGTTACATTAGAGTGCTTGTAGCTTAGTGAACTCCTTTAGGTGATAGTTAGTCTGTTTTAGCCTAGTAGTGTCGTTAAAATTAGATAGATAACATTAAATTGCTAAAGTTATGGTTATCTAGCTTATATTGGTGTTTATTACATGTTTAGTGGTAATTTTGGGTAAATTAGGGGAATTTTGAGAATGTAATGGTTGTGATGGTTAGAGTAACCTAATTAGACGCTGTTGAGACTAGTTAACCTGAGATTTGCCCCAGATTTCTTAAATATACCCGATTTATCCGACTTGGCGTAATTTAGCAGTTTTAACGACTTTTTGGCCTCTGTTGGATCTGCTGTTGACCCGAGACCTTCAGAACAAATTGTGAAGACTGTAGCATGGTGAGACTAGCTGGGACACACACACAGAGCACGGGGACCCACCTCCCTATCTCGGCCGCCGGTTTAATCATTCTGGCCGCAAATTGCCGGCCAGAGTAGGGGGTGGGGTGTGGGGATTTTGGGTATAGGGTCCTGCGGGGTAGTCTGGAGTGTTGGTACCTGCAACTTTTTAAGTTGGGTCCAGAGGCAAAATCTGGAGCCTGTATCGTGTTTCCGATGTTTCAAGTCTTGAGCGTCACGCGCGTGATACGCGTGGTTCTGTGGCGCGCTGCGCGACACAGCGTGTCGGAATAGGTTCTGGTGGGTTTGTGCGCATCGCGACGTGTCGTGTGCATGCGCGTCTAGTTTCACGCACGCGTATCCCTTTTTATAGATATATCGTGTATAGCAGGAATTTTCCTTATATGGTGACTTTTGTAAATGCTAGGTTCGCCAGCAGGGACTTCAAGCGCAGCGGAGAAAGGAAGCAGGTGGTCGGACACACCTAGCGCGGGATTACGGGTGAGTAGATTTAACATCTACGGGGAACGATCGTTTGGATGGCGCGATTCGCCCGATAAATTTAGTAAACTTGAAAATAGTAGACTTGACATTAGTATAATAATACTTGTATGGCATTTGCTGCAGTTAGGATCTACGTGATGTTCCATATACGCAAACTCATTTGTAGGACACATGCACCATTACCAGGTTTTTATATGCAGCACGAGCCCTATTCATGTGTACACACACACCCTGGTAATTGCCATGTCACGACACTAGATAACTATACATCTGAGACATGTTCACTGCTTGGACCTGTGCTATTGCAACAAATATTTAAAATGAAAATCATAAGAATTGCTATTCTCGTGCATTTGTATTATTATATCATTTGTTCATGCCTAGTATAAATCATACATTGCAAATTGATACCATAGGCACTCATTATCATTGACATATGCATACATGATGATTTCATGAGATTTATGATATTTCTGGATTTCGGGGGAAAACCGCAAGATTTCAAACTTATAATCTTTTAAAATATAAAAATTGCGGTTTTCTAATGATGTAAAGTGTCGTCCACCATGAGTTTGCTGTGGTTTTCGAGACCCGTTTCGAGGAGGTGGATGAACCGTCTCGGGTACATGGTGGGCCCGGTACGGTACCCCGGGGTAAGAAGATCGCAGGAGATGGCGTTGAGCCTGGCAGAGGACGGATTACCTACCGGTGACTTGATTTGGCGCGGCGGATATCCAGAGGATACCGACCGTAACCGCTGGATTAGGACATTGATATTTGATATGGATCAGCTGGACGGCTGAGGCCAGAGATACTTGACATGGATATATGATATTTGAGACAGTTTTGAGGTGTCATTGCTAGACACGGATTTTGTTGATTTTCATGGATTTTATGCTAATATTTGAAAGGAGTTTCAAAAACAAGGGAAGAATATTTCTTATACTTACATGATGAGATCTTGAGTTGACTCATATAGCATACATATATGATAATATACTCATGTGGCATACATACCTGTTATTACATCCATGGGACATACCTACTTGATAGTACACTGATGATGCATACATACCTGCTAGTACATAGCCATACCTTTTTAGGGATGCTTGGATACTTGTGTACATACATGCGATAGCCTTTGTAGATGTTATTTATTACTCACGAGCTGGCAACTCACCCCCGTTGTGCCACAGCTTTTCTGCAGGTCCGTTCCGTCAGCACTGTAGCGGCGGACACTTTTGCTCATTTTGCCCTTTTTGCCTGGACTCGAGGCTTTTGCTCATAGGTGGGTTGTTATCATTTTGTACCACCTTATTTATTATCATTATATCTAGAGTTCTCCATCTGCTACTACTATTTCAGCTGTACCAGTCTTATTTGGATTACTGTATATTGACCTAGAGGTGAGATTGTGAGACTTGGGGATTTATTTTATGTTATATCTGGGGTCGAGCTCACTTGAGTCGACATGCTATTTTTTATGCTTCATGCTTATTTATGCATATTGTTATTTTATATTGCGTGGGATTTATGACCGCCTTGAGGCGAAGAGCTAGCTCCCGCTTGGGGATGCCATTTTCATGTTATTCATCTATATTCCTGTTGTACCCGTTTGGGGCTTGTTTTACAAGGAAACTCTGCTGGAGTTTTTGGTAAAAGGGGAAAGTTGTTTTAAAAAGAAACTTGATGTGGTTTAATGGAGTAAAATGTTGTAAACAATTGGATTTTCCTTCACTCAAATTCTTAATTGGGTTTTGTATTCTGGGCTTCGGCTTACTTATTTTACGGACGCCTTGAGTCATTTCGTAACTTAAGTGCCGGTCGCGTTCTGTACCTTGCGGGTCGTGACAAGGTACCATTTTTATCATATATCATGATCTTGGGGTACTGATCTACGTCTAGTACATACCGATACCATCTACATATATGCATGCGTGTGTATGAAAACACCACGCCTAAAGGACCTAGTAAAAATATCATGTCGTATCTCAAATACGAACCATGTCACATCACCGATCTCTTGGCCTCAAGCCCATACTCATCGACTCATCTCCAAATACCATGTATAATCCTCATCATCCATGTATTTGTATACGTATATATATACATAGTCCCATACCCATGTGTATATATATATATACATATCCCCATATACGAATAGGTAAATAAAAGTATGAAAGTGTGTTTGTGCGCGTGTGGGTGTAAACCTTATTCTAGGGTTCACGACTAAGAAGCTAAACTAAGTTACTTCTAACTACCCTAAAGTAAACCATGAACACAAAATCATATCTTGATAATCATCCACGTAACATAAAACACATATATAACCATATATATATATAAGCTATACTACGAACTGCGGGGGTGCTATACGCCATCCACCCGACTTCCCCCGTAGATATATATCTACTCACATGGTCCTCTCTTGCTGGAGTCGATGATTCCATGCCCTCCTAGTCGTGTCAAAATCCTCGTGAGGGTACCTACAACCAATACCAATTGAAAATGCGTATTAAAATCAAGTCGGAAAACCAAAACGGCACGCGTTTCGCTCATAGGTCAAATCCTATAGCCTCGCATGCAAAACACGACCAATAACCCTAGTCGTTAACGTTCAAACGCAACGCGACGGAATACAAAATCAAATACCAAATCCCAAATTAAAACGAAGTCGCAAAACAATACAGCAACTCAAGAAAATGATCCCAGATTTTACCCTAGGTCAAATTAGCCAATTTTGCATATATGGAAGGTCTATTTTTCTGATGATAAAGCCCTGGAGCAAGCACGAACAAATTTCGAAGTACCAAGGCCATAATTTGCGGCCCAAATCATTAAAATTGTGGCCAGGAAAAGTCCAGGGGGTCTCAGGTTTCGGTGGTAGCTCCTAGGGTGCCTGCATGACTTGCTGTGTTCGCTAAATAATTTTCCAGGTCCCCGAGTGTTAGCAGATTCAAATTTCCCTACAAAATTCTCACAAAATACAATGTCAGGGATTTCTAAGTTCGCTAATTGGGGTTCTAGTCTCTGGTTTAGGTCTCCAATCAATCACCACAGGGATTTAAGGTCAATATTAAGTCTCAATTAAACCCTAGGATTCAATTCAAACCCTAATCCTTTTCTTGAATTTTCAAAGTTCACTAAACTTCACTAAATCACTTCTAAACATGCATGGAAACTAAAGTAAATGAAATACAATACAAATAGTGAAGGGATTACCTCATTTGGCAACTCAAGAATTTTCTTAAGTTGCCCAAGTGTCCAAAACCCTTGCTTTCTTGGTCCAAAGTGTTGCTTGTGAGCTTGTGGATGTTTTTAATAAAGTGGGGATGATGTTTGGATGTTGTTTTGATGATGTTTTGAGGGTTTGAAGTGGAGGGGGAGTGAGGAGGCAGCCATGGGCTGAAGAGGGAGAAGAAAAGATGAAGATTATGAAAGAAACAAAGGGCCATGACCAAGGTTTGACCCCTCACCCTCTCTCTCTGTCTTGCCCATACCTATTTCTTTATACTTTCCATTTTATTTTCTTTTGTTTTCATTATCTTTCTCTTCTCTTTTAAATTTTAAAACCATGCATGAATAAAGAGAAGGAAACCATGAAGGAAAATGTATCAAAGTGTAAAAATGACATGTTGCATGTCATGTGCACAAAACCGGATTAATGCGAGATTAGCGATATTTAATCGCGATTAGCATTAAAATAGTGTGTAATAAATCATAAAATTTCATAATTTGCATATAACACATAAAGCACCCTCTTTTTAGTAATTTCTATAATTTTCCAAATTTTTCTCAATTTATCTGTATTTAATTATACCGAAATATTAAAATATTCATTATATTTATTATTTAATTATAAAAATTTCCAAAAATAATATTTCATTTTCTGAAATGTTACATATATATTTGATATATATTTTTGTATTCGATATTAGCCGGATTATATTTGATTTTGACGGATTATTAAATCAAGTGTTGATTTAATAATTTGATATATATATATATGTTATATATATATATATTAACTTGTATTGAATATAAGACGGTCATATGTGATATAACCGGATTATTGAATCATGTGTTGATTTAATAATGTGATATACATATATATATGATATTAGTCGGTTATATATGATATAACCGGATTATTGAATCAAGTGTTGATTTATTAATTTAATATATATATTAATGCATTTGATATATATATATATATAAATATATAAACTAATATTAGCTCACTAAACATTTTCTTCACATTATACATATTAATATATATGTGATATATATAAATATATGTATATATTATTGTATCATGGTTGATGATACATAGAACTAGGATGTATGAGAATCACATGAGTATTGTAATGAGTTGGAAATGGATTAATTTATGAATTAATGGAAAATGGGAATGAGTCATTTTCTTAGATGCTTGTGGAAGCTTTGATAAGCCATGACTCAGTCCATTCTCTTTGTTTTTATTCATAGATATTTCCACACCATCTCATCACTTCACCTCGTGGCTCTCTCTCCCCTTCCAAGTTCATCCTCATCTTCTTCCTCTCGCTTCTCTAGGTTTTCTTGAGGTGTGAAAAAGAAAAGAGAAAGAAGAAAATATTGTGAGCAAAATACGTACTTCATCAACCTACACTTTACTAGCCCTTTAATATAGGTTGTTTGCTTCACTAATACATGATTGCTGAAGAGGTAGCTTGACCTAGAGAGACTTCAAGGTGGATCATCTTCAGCCTCGAAGATTATGAAGCAAGCTCGTTCCTTTCACCAAGTGGAGTCTAAGAAGAGTTCTAGGGACTATTACTTGGAGCTTTAGAAGTGACGGACCGGTCTACAACGGTTGTATTCTCTTTTCACTTAGTATAGAACTTGTTTGCTTACACTACAACCCTAATTCTTTAGTTCGATTCGAGGTTAGTATAGTTTAGACCTCTTGATTTTTAAAATTGCATACTTGATGCTTGTATAAACCTAGTAGAGGTGCTAAGACATACTTTCAGCACAGTAGGAACCACACAAGACACTATGACGTTCTCGGGTCTACATACTAACTTGTACAAGTGTCACCTGAGAACTGCTATCTAACGATAGGTATGGTACCATCTAGGAGGTCTCGGCGAGTCCTGTTCGGTGTACCCATTCTCTAATAAGAACCTGTGTACAATCTTTGATATCAAACACCAATGGTGGTGTGATAAACCATCGCCCTCTACGGGGTCAAGAAACGTACACACTGGTCTACTCTGGAATATCGATGCCCTGTCTCGATACTCCCTCGACTAGAAACTGTTAAAGGATGTGCTTGCGGACTACACACGCCCCACTAGTATGATCTGCATCATAGTCCTGGTAGTCAAGCCAACATCCTGCGGGCTTTATCAACATGTATTTATGAGATAGTAAACTAAAACAAGTGCACATGTTAAGATAAAGAGCAACCAGATAGCATACTATCATGTCGAGCATGAAAGTCCTCTATATATATGTCCAAGCATCCACTATAATATACAATAATGGCCTCTAGGGCATATATATTCATAACAATCTCCCACTCGCACTAAGGCCAGTTGTTGTAGTATCGCATACCCAACATCCCAAAAAGTCTCTCGGACTGTGTCTGGGGGGGCTTCGTGAGTGGATCCGCCGTGTTGTCCTTCGTATCTACTCTCCTGACCTCGATATCCCGGCGATCAACTAACTCCCGGATCAGATGATACCGTCTCAAAATATGTCTAGAGCGCTGATGGGACCGGGGTTCCTTGGCCAAAGCCACAGCTCCATTGTTATCACAATACTAAGGTATTGGATTCTCAATGGATGGAACCACACCAAGTTCAGCAATGAACTTCTTCATCCAGACAGCCTCTTTGGCAGCGATGTATTCAGCCTCCATCGTCGAGTCTGCAACGGCATCTTGCTTGGAACTCTTCCAACATACCGTCCCTTTATTGAGGGTGAAGAAAAAACACGAGATAGACTTGTTGTCGTCCTTATCACTCTGGAAGCTTGAATCGGTAAAGGACTCAACTTGGAGTTCTCCATTATCATACACCAAGAACAACTCTCTAGTCCTTCTCAAGTACTTAAGAATGTTCTTCATAGTTATCCAGTGCTTCTCCCCTGGGTCTGATTGATACCGACTTACTACACTAAGTCCGTAAGCTACATCCGGTCTGCTGCATAACATCGCGTACATGATAGACTCAACTGCAGAAGCATAGCGTATCACGTTCATGCGAACCCTCTCCAAATCAGTCTTGGGAGACATCTCTTTGGAGAGAGTGATTCCTAAACAAGCGGGTAAATTACCACGCTTAGAATCTTCCATACTAAACCTCTTTAGTATCGTGTCTATGTACCTGGATTAGGACAATCCCAATATCCTTTTAGATCTATCTTGTCACGACCCAAAATTGGGCACATGACCGGCACTTAAACTACGTAACGTCAATAGGCGTAACGCAATTAAGTAAGCCGAAAAACCCAGAAATCTAAACCATTACAAGAAAGAAAGATAGATCACTTTCAAAAATCTCTATGAAAAACTTAAAACTTAAGTTTGTTTTCCATAAAAATTTCGGCCGCACTTCATTTTTTAAAGCTAGCCCCAAAATGGGTACAAACATAAGATAAAAGTAAAACATCCCCAAACGGGAGAAAATCTCGCCCAACGGCGGAAACAACCACCACAATAGATATATGACACCATAGCGAAGAAATGAGGTAATCTACATATATAAAAAGGCCGGCTCACACGAGCCCGACAACCAGAGTGAAAAGAATATACAACATCGATCCTCACAACTCGTCTCTGAGTCAATACATGAAGGTGGTAGATGGAGAGTACTAGATACAAGAAATATACAATGTATATCATCGGATAACCGGAACCCACCTAAAGCTAACGTCCTCACAGCCAACCGTAGCGGTATCCGCAAAAGTAGAGATAATAAGGCGTCCTTCCGCGACCACTCTGATGATCAGACCTAAAAACCCTGCGGCACAACGGGGGGTGAGTTTCCAACTCGTGAATAGTAAATAACATCATACTGTAATCGCAAGTATGCACTAACAGCAATAATCAATCACATGTAAGCTGGTTGCATAAGTATGACAAAATGAATATGCAACTATTATGAAAGGTACTCCATCAGGTACTATTAATACATGAAGCAAAGCATATAGAATAAATGCGGAGTATGGGGTAAAACATGCCATCCTCACGGAATCCTCATCATGGAGGACCAGTGTCCATCAAGACAATCTAAATTCCCAATTTCCCTCACATCGGCCCCCACATCGGCCCCTCACATCTGGCACATCGGCCCCTCATATCGGGCACATCAGCCCCTCATATCGCAATGAATAAGAATACATTCACAGATCATTATGATGATATATATTATATAGGTGTACATATATATAACAGCGCCCATACGACTAATATATATATACATGTATATATATATCAACGTCCCATACCACTTATATATATACCCAGGAGCAAAACATCCAGGAAACATCATATGAAATCTATATATATCAATGCGAAATCCACGAAATATAATATATGCAACATGAAACAGTAATATGAGCATATAAAGGAAAAACCGTTATTTAGCTGCAACAAGTTATTAATATATCACGCGGTTCCTAATTTCTCCGAAACCAAACGCAACATCATATAAAGGTGAACATGTAGCTATAGCCAGGTATGCGTAACCATGTTGGTATAGCAAGGTATGTGTGTCTACCTATCAGTAATGATGTAATACCCTCCAGGTATTTGTGTAGCTATATCAAGGTATACGGTGTACATGTAAATATGTATGCAAGATGTACATGTAGCTATGTCTCAAATGTGTATATACATATCTCTAATGGTACAATACCATATAGGTATATGGATAACTAGCATATAGGCATGTCAAGGCATATGTGTAAGTATGTAGGTGTACAGGTATGCTATAAGTCATATGCACAATGGAATATACGGATCATGTCTCAATGTCCCTAACCAATACAATCTCATGTATGCATAAGTGTTGTGCGTGTCATGGCAATTAGTGACGGTGTGAGTGGCATACGATCAGTGCTCGTGCAACATAAGCCGTCAATAATAGTGCAGTGTCCAATCGGTACAAGTCTAAGCACAACAAGTAATAACATGCAAAGAAGTTTTATGCACAATCTATACGTGCAATATAAACATGCGGCTAATATCATATCATATCTAGCCCTTACGCATAACGCTATGCGGGCGAATTCCCCGTAGATGTTAAATCTACTCACCGACAATCACAAGCTACGTCGATCCAATCACCTGCTTCCCTTTCGTCGCTGCGCTCGAAGCCCCCGCCTGCGATCCTATTAACACAAAATATAACAGGTGCAAATCTCAGAAATCAATCAATGTCACGTACATACTACGTTTGACCAACGCACCATCTCCAATCCAACTCATAAGTGTTCTTCTAACGGCTAACGTGTGTGGCGACACACCCAAACCAGCCCACGTGCAACAGCACACCAGATCGCGAACCGTGTCGGATAACGTAACATAACTCAAAACACCAGAATATAGCAAAGTGGTCCTAGATTTTGATAGACTAAAAATTATTGAAAGTTACAAGTACCACGAGACCACAAATAACCCCAGAGACCCCACGACAAAGATTCAACACCCCAGCCCCCACTCCGGCCGCAATTTGCGGCCAGAACCATTAAATTTGCTACCCAAACATTAAGGGGTGCTCTCAGGTTGTTATGGTGGGTTATATACCTCAACACTATGTCACTGTGATGGGAACTTTTCCAGAAAACACCTGGTTCTACGGCAGATCTCAGAGACACAAGTTGACACTAAAAATACGATATTTTGCACAAAATGCTACCTTTAGTGTTCTAAACCATAACTTCAAGGCAACACAACAAAATAACTCCTAAATATCAGTTTGAGGTCATTACCTAGCCACTCTTGCTCAAAACTCCTAGCTTTCCAAGCTCCAAGGCAACCTAGTGGCTAATTAAGACATTTGAAGTGTTTTCCATTGATTTTTGTGAAGTTTTTGCAAAGATTTGTGAAGAGAAGGAGAGGGTTTAGTTTGGGAGTTAAGGGATTAAGAAAACATTGAGAGTGAGAGAGAATAGGAGAGTGAGAGAGATTATATGATGAGAGGTAAGTGGGGTGAATATTTTCCTTACACTCACTCTCCTCCCCTCATCTCATTAATGCCCTCATAAATGCCTCCATTACTCACTAGCCACCTCTTTCCCTCTCTCTCTCTCTCTCAATCCAAAGCAAAGAGATATTTTCTCACCCAAAAATATCTAGGGTTAAGGTTAAACAAGCAAGGATTAGGTTAAAGCAAAGTTAATTGGGCAAGGTTTAGCTTAAGGTGTTATGGTTGCTAAATAAGGTTAACACTAAATATACCCTCACATTAACATGCACGTGTGTTTGCAAGCCATATCAAATAATAATAAAATATTAATTAATTGATAAAAAATGTGAGGAATCCGATTTGGTAAACTTTTCCTTAAAAACCCGCACTAACGCTTATTAACACTAATCGCATTCCAACGCGTTACAATCTCCCCCCTTAAAGAAAATTTGTCCCCGAATTAAAATTTCATTCAAGCGTACCTTCAAAGAGATGATGGAATTTCTTCCGCATCTCACTCTCGGCCTCCCAAGTGATCTCCTCACCAGTCGGGCTACGCCAAAGAACCTTCACAGATTGCAAGACCTTTGACCGAAGTTTCTTCACCTGCCGATCCAATATAACTACCGGCTGCTCGGTGAACGAAAGATCGCGCTCAAGATGAACGGTCTCGTGCTGAATCATGTGAGAAGGGTCATGAAGGTATCTACGAAGCATCGACACATGGAACACGGGGTGAACATCCGGAAAACTGGGCGGGAGCGCTAAATGGTAAGCAACTGTACAAACTCGCTCAAGGATCTCGAAGGGACCTATAAATCTGGGACCAAGCTTCCCCTTCCTCCCAAATCTCATAACACCCTTCATCGGAGAAATCCGCAGGAATACATGATCTCCCACTGCGAACTCATGTCTGCGACGACGACGGTCGGCATAAGACTTCTGTCTGCACTTGGCTGCTCTCATCCTATCCCGAATCAGCTGGATCATCTCCATAGTCTGCTGAACTAGCTAGGGTCCCAAAACCCTACTCTCACAGAGTTCAGTCCAACAGACCGGCGATCGACACTTCCTACCTTACAAAGCCTCGAAAGGCGCCATCTGAATAGTCTCCTGAAAACTGTTGTTGTAGGAAAACTCAATCAACGGCAATGACGATCCCAACTGCCACCAAAATCAAGCACGCACGCCCGAAGCATATCCTGTAGAGTTTGTATCGTCCGCTCTGATTGACCATCGGTCTGCGGATGGAAAGCGGTGCTAAAACTCAACCGGGTACCCAATGTTTCCTGAAGCTTCTGCCAAAGACGGCTAGTAAATTGAGTGCCCCTGTCGGATACAATGCATGTGGGAACGCCGTGCAAACGCACAATCTCATCTATATACAACTGAGCATACCGAGCATAACCGAAAGTCGTCTGTACTCGAAGGAAGTGAGCCGCTTTCGTCAACCGGTCAACAATCAGCTAAATAGAGTCATACCCCCGATTGGTCCTGGGTAGATCCACAACAAAGTCCATGGAAATCTGCTCCCACTTCCACTCAGGAACGGGTAAAGGCTGCAACTATCCAGCCGGTCTCTGATGCTCAGCCTTGACTTGCTGACAAGTCAGGCACCTCGATACGAAGTCCGAAACATCATGCTTCATCCCTTCCCACCAGTAAAAGTCTCTCAAGTCACAGTACATCTTGGTGGAACCTAGATGAACGCTAAAGGCTAACTGATGCGCCTGCTCTAGGATCCCGCATCTCAACCCATCAATATCCGGTACACACAAGCGAGTCCTGCAACGTAGCATACCCTGGTCATCAATCATGAACTCCAAAACTGTACCCTGTCGAACAAGCTCAAGAATCTCAACCAAACGGGCATCACTGGGCTGCGCCTCGCGGATACGATCCAGAAGAAGCGGACGGGCGAGGACATGAGCAAACTGTTCCCCAGTGGAAGTGAACTCAAACTGTACTCTACCATCGCACAAGGTCTGCCAATCCGTAGAAGACTGCCTCTGAACTGCGCTCAACTGGACAAGCTACCCCCGGGCCTACGACTTAAAGAGTCAGCTACCACATTCGCCTTGCCCGGGTGATAAAGGATCTCACAATCATAATCCTTCACAAGCTCCATCCACCGGCGCTGTCTCAGATTCAGATCCCGTAGCTGGAAGATGTAATTCAAGCTCTTGTGGTCCGTGAAAATCTGACACGACTCCCCATACAAGTAGTGTCTCCAAATCTTCAACGTAAAGACCACCGCAGCCATCTCAAGATCGTGAGTGGGGTAATTCTTCTCGTGCTTCTTCAGTTGCTTAAAATCATAAGCAATCACTCTATCATGCTGCATCAGCACACACCCGAGCCCCACTCGAGACGCATCACAGTAAACTACAAAGCCACCTGATCCAGAAGGCAAAGATAGAACGGGTGCAGTCGTCAACCGAGTCTTCAACTGCTGAAAACTCTGCTCGCACGCATCAGTCCAAAGAAAAGGAACCCCCTTCCGGGTCAGTCCGGTCAGCGGAGCAGCGATACTCGAAAAATCCTGCACGAAACTGCAATAATAACCAGCTAAGCCCAAATAGCTGCGGACCTCTGTCACGGATACAGGTCTGGGCCAAAGCTGCACAGCCTCGATCTTCCTCGGGTCTATAAGAATACCATCTCCAGTCACCACATGACCCAGGAAATCAACTCTATTAAGCCAAAACGCGAACTTTGAGAATTTAGCATACAGCTGGTGCTCTCTCAATATCTGTAAAGCAATCCTCAAGTGCTGCTCATGCTCCTCACAACTCTTAGAGTAGACCAGAATGTCATCAATAAACACAATAATGAACTGGTCGAGAAACGACCTGAAAATCCGGTTCATCAGATCCATGAACGTTGCTGGCGCATTAGTGAGTCCGAACGACATCACCAAAAACTCATAATGCCCGTAGCGTGTACGAAAAGCAGTCTTCGGAATGTCATCATTCTGAACCCGCAACTGATGATAACCCGAACGCAAATCAATTTTAGAAAAATGTTTCGCACCGTGGAGCTGATCAAACAAATCGTCAATGCGGGGTAAAGGATACCTATTCCATACCGTTACTCGGTTCAATTAACGATAATCAATACATAACCTCAAATTGCCGTCCTTCTTCTTGACCAACAGAACAGGAGCTCCCTACAGTGAAACACTTGGACGCACAAGTCCGTTATCAAGCAATTCTTTCAATTGATCTTTGAGCTCTCGAAGCTCCACCGCCGGTAAGGCGGTATAGAAATAGGCCTCGTACCAGGAATCAGATCAATGCAAAAATCAATATCGCGCTTTTGCGGCAAACCAGGTAACTCATCGGGAAAAACGTTGAAAAACTCTAGCACGATAGGAACCCTGTCCAACGACTCTACTGTAGCCCCAGTATCACAAATGAAAGCCAAGAATCCCCGACATACCCTCTTCAAAAGCCGATTAGCGCAAAGGGCAGAAATCAAACTGTGAGGAACGGCACCATGGTCCCCCTGCACAACCCGAACAGACTCGCCCGAAAAACTGAAACTGACCGTCTTCTCACGGCAGTCCACCGACGCATAACAAGTTGCCAACCAGTACATACCAAGAAGAACGTCGAAGTCCAACATATCCAGAAGAATTAAATCGATGGATGAATCTCTATCTCCAATCTGAATGGTACACGACCGAAACACGTAACGCGTGATAAAAGAATCGCCAACAGGTTTAATCACGACAAGCGGCTGATCTAGCAAACACGACTCTCGGCCCAAACTCGGCGCGAAGTGCGTAGAAAGATACGAATGCGTAGATCCCGGATCAAACAAAACATGTGCATCAAAAGAACATACAGAAAGAGTACCTGAAACCACTGCATTGGACGCCTGTGCGTCCTGATGAGTCAAGGCAAACACCCGAGCCTGTCCTCTACCGGCGACTGGCTGACCTCTGCCACTACCATCCCGCCCTCTTGGCACAAAACCACCGCGTCCTCGACCTCTCTGCACAAGAGTCTGACACGGAGCAACAACATGCATAAGGGGCAACGCCCTCTGCTGTAGAGAAAGTGGTAAGGTAACCTGCGTACAGCTGCATCGCGCTCACGTGGCTCAGTACAATCTTGAACCCAATGACCCAAATTCTTTTAGTGTATATGTCCTAGAGGCCATTACTGTATCATACTAGTTTGTATATTACTTAATGGAAGGTTGGGATATTCACCTTGTATAGACAATCTTGCTCAATATAGTAGTATGCTACTTGGTTTGTCTCTACTTCAATTTGTACATGTGTTTATTTTAGTATATCACCTATACATGTTAGTGGAGCCCTTAGGATCTTTGCTTGATTACCAGCGTTGTGATGGTAGTCAAACTAGTGGGGGCTGGGTAATCTATAAGCACATCCTTATGCAGGTCCCTAGTCGCAGGACTATCGAGACAGAGCATCGATACTCCGGAGTAGACTAGCGTATGCGCTTCTCATCCCAGTGTGGGAGACGATCTGTCCCACAGCCGTCAGTACGTCATACTTGAGATAGTATGCGGGTGCTCGTTGGGTTACGAGTACACTTTACAGGACTCGTCGGGAACTGCTGGTTGGTACTATACCTATCGTCAGTTATCAGTTCCCAGGTGACATAAGTACAGCTTTGTCCGCTGACTTGACACTGTCACTTCGCCTCGAGTGTGTTCCCACTGCACTTAGATTACTACCCTACCACGGCTCAAAGGAGTCGTGCAAACAGGTAGTAGTTAGGTGCAGTCCCAAAGCACTTGGAGGCAGTGACGGTTAGACAGGATTCGTCTCTCCCGGTATTGGGGGTTGACATCGCGCTGTGTCTAGGAGAACCATTACACGAGTAGTCCCTGGCCAGGGCAAGCGAGATATACTGGTGGGTTTCCAGTGTTATCTTAGGGTGTTCTGGGCTTCTCTCCGACAGGACTTGTACCGCTATTAGGGGACTGACGTTTACCGCCCCCTAGGCCTGCCATGCGATGTATCAGACGAACAGACCGAACTGTATAGAGATTGTCACATTCAGACTCAGTAGGAGTTCAGATGGGTTTCACCTCGTCAGTCATCTTGTCGGCATCTACCTAGGGACCGTTACGCACAGCTAGTGCCGCTTGCGGTCCGTGGTTAAACCTACTGCCAACATAGTGTCGAGTCTTTAGAGTCCCATACAGAAAGCTATTCGCCTTTAGGCAAAAGAGTAGAGGTCGCATGGTTTTGCGACAGGTCACATGGTATTGCGACAGGGTTCGGTCACATCCGTGCACTTGTGCACGTACTGTATGAGCACGGCGGCGCCCCGACCTCCATCCCGAGGCCAAATGCGGAAGCGATGGTTAACTTTAAATTTTCTTGAACCGGCACCACTGCGCACTAAAACCCGGATCGGGCCATTAACTAGTCCGAGCTAACTACAAGATGGGGAAGAGAGATATACCGACTGATCCGTGTCCTCCGGTCTTCTCGTCGTCGTCCCGATCTCCCGCGGAAGCTCCGGTCTCCACCTCGTCACCGGAAGGGCACCACGTCGCCGGCTTCTTTTACGGGCTCCCACCTCTATACCGAGGCAACTCGGGCACGAAGTTGGCGACCCGACGTGCCCAAGGTTTGCTGTAGAATGCATGTAGTGCTCATGTCTCATTTTGGGGTTCATGGAGGTTGCCTTTTGGTGGAGGGATGATACATGCTTTTGGAGGAGGAGCTTGTGGGATTTTACCAAGCCAAAAAGGCAAAAATCCTCCCACTAGAATTTTGGACAGCCCCATCAAAGAGCAAGGCCGGCCATGATCTTGGAGAGGAGAGAATGAATGAGTGGTGTATGGATGATGGAACCACTATCATAATGCAAGAGAGAAAAGAAAGGGTGATAAGAAACAATCATCACAAACAAACCCATACTCCACCAACAACCATCATCAAAACCATGATGATACAAAAGTCAAGCCATGATGGATAAATCAAGTCAAAACATGATGACTAAAGAAAGTCAAGCAATGATGGTGCAAGTATCATGATACAATAATATGCAAAGACCCCCTCCACAATAGCTTATTTGCACAATTGCAAATAAGCCCTCCTCCACCAATCTTTGGCCAATGAAGGATACAAAGAAATATTGCCGAAACGGAAAGCAAACTGGCAACTCCTGAAAACTGGTCCCGTAATAAATCGCAGGAAAATCCCGCTACTGTGTATACATACCCGCATTTGTATTCCGACCGAATACAAATGTAATGAGACAAAATCTACACTGTACTATACTAGGATCCGGCTTAAACCAAAGCCGGCTAGTATAATCCGTCCGATCATGATCCGTGCAATACCGCACGTATCAGATCGAATCCTGCCACATCTCCATACGGCCTCTACAGTTTTTCGCCCGAAAACTTGAGCAACTGAATGTGGGGGACTCTAAAGACTCGTCAACACCTTGGTTGTGGATTTAACCACAAGCACGTCAGAGGAATAAGCCAATACGTAACGGGCTACCAGACATTGACCAAAAGGGACGTCGATGAGCGAACTCATCCTGACACCCTACTGAGCCTGTCAGTGACAATATCCGTACAGTCCGGTCCGTTCGTCTATGAGCATCGCATGGCGGGCCTAGGGGGTTGGTAAAAGTCAGACCCCCAAAAGCGGTACAAGTCGTGTCGGAGTGTAGCCCAGAACACCCTAAGATACTACTGGAATACCTACCAGTAAATCTCCTGCCTCGGCCGAGGGCTTCGTGTAATGGCTCTCCTAGACACAGCGCGACCTCACCCCCAATACCGGGAGAGACGAACCCCTGAAGATCCGCTCACTACCTCCATGTGGCTCGGGACTGCACCCAACTAAAACCTGTTTGCACGTCTCCTTTGAGCGTGGTAGGGTAGTAATCAAAGTACATTGGGAACTCACACGAGACAAATGACGATCCCCAGGTCGATGAACTAACCTGTACACATGTCACCAGGGAACTGCTATCTGACGTCAGGTATAAGACCAACTAGCATGTTTCCGGCGAGTCCTGTCCGGTGTACTCATAACCCAATGAGCACCGTATACATCTTAGGTGAACCAACCGACACCAGTGGCTTGTGAGACCGGCCACCGCCCCTCGTCGGGGTCTTGACTGTATACACTAGTCTACTCTGGAGTATCGATGCCCTGTCTCGAAACTCCCACGACTAGGGACCTTTTAAGGATATGCTTATAGACCCCAGCTCCCACTTATATGATCGCCCTCATACTGCTGGTGGTCAAGCAAGAATCCTAGGGGCTCTATCAACGTGTAATAGCGATATGTCAGGTCACTTAAAGCAGTACACGATGATAAAGATAAACCAGATAGCATACTATCATCTCGAGTAAGACTGTCCTACCGGGATAGGTCCTCCCTCAATCATTGCAATCACGTGCCTGTGATCCAATAATTGACTCTGAGGGCACTATCTCCAACAATCTCCCACTTGCACTCAAGGCTAATTATTGCGATGTCGCATACTCACAGCCCGTGTGATACCGAACACCCAACTCCTCTACTAGTCAGTCTCACAAAGCCCGTTTGCGAAACTATTACGTTCGAGGAATAGCCTCAGTGAGTGGATCCGCCTTGATGTTTCTTTCTATGTCTCTCTATATCTCAAGTTCGCGGAGAAACCCATCTCCCGAAATGAGCAATACCTGTCTTAGAATGTGTCTGGATGTCTGATGGGATCTAGCTCATAAATGAACTCCAAATCCAAACTTCTTAGACTGTATTGTCAACTGAACTTAATCAGTATCCAGCGCCATGCCTCCCTCAGTATTGCCTTGGACCACCTGTCCAAAATACTGTCCCTCATCAGAAGGAGAAACTATAACTCTGACAACCTCCTTGTCGTCCAGGTCACCTTGGAAGCCTGGAATGATAACTGTCTCCCGAAAGAGGCTGTCGTTATCATATCCCTAGAACATCCACTTATGTTCTAAAACTGCTTCCGACTGTTTCTCTAGGATTGGATCGATGTCAACTTATTGCATCTAGTGCAAGAACAACATCTGGTGTGGTACTTGACATCTCATGATTGACTCAATTGCCTGAGCAAGTGATCTGCCAATCATGCACATCCCTCTCCCCTTTAGTCTGTAAGACACCTTTAGAGAGGGTGACTCCATCACCTGCAGGTATACTACCGTGCCAGGAGTCGTCCATTCTAAATACTCTTAGAATGCTGTCTAAGTACCCTGATTGGGAAACCACCCAAATCTAGATCTAAAACCATAGATCTAGTAACCAGTATGTCTGATATAATGTCCAAGTCCTGTGTGGACAAACCACTGTGTGACGACCAAAGTATAACCGATCGTATTATAGGAATATCACTTCCTACTCTGTGTATGTCATCCAAATACCATGACAACACACCCTACTACCTTCTCAACAGATCCATCCCCGATTCTGATGAAGTCAAGCCTATGACTGTCACATCAGAAATTGATGATCTATCTCCGCTATATTTTCTTTAGTCTATAAATAGACATAAGCTACCTGTCCACCAATGCATCCGCTGCTCCCACTGACTACGACAACCCTCTGGCAGAGTCATATAGACGTTCACTTCTAAAGCTAGTTTAGAACGACGCTATACTCATCCTCCTGCCGGGTCTCACAGTCTGGAACAACAGCAATGGCAAGTGTGGGTAAACAAGAACTTCACTGTCACCGTCCTTGAGGCTACCGAAGTACCTCTCGGGTGCCTGAAGTTACCCACCTTATCTGCGGAGTGGACAATGGAATGTCAAACCAGATTGAATCTTTAGGTTCCTATCAAATCTTCAGCAATCGTTTGTGGTTCTGGAATCACTTCCAGTTCTACCATACTTCCACTACTGTTTTCTGAAAAAATCCGTCTTTATTAAAACTGTGGCGAGTTTAGAACAATATCACTATTGATCTTCCAGATGGTAGAAAGTCAACCCTCGTCGTAGCCTGGGTCAACCCACAAACAGCCATTACAGAAACGTGCCTTGAGTTATCCAGAGTCTGGTTTTAATCATAAGCCGGACAACTCCCCGTACCTTAACATCGTTAAGGTATGAACTGTTCTATATCCAATATAGAACCAGAGGCACTGATTTAATTGAACCAGATTCAAATCATGCAACTGTCTTGAGTGCATGTCAACCAAATGGAAGGAGGCCGATCAGCGTTACTCAACTTAGGAATGCTTCCAATTATGAGTAACATGAAAGAGAAGCAAGTTCTCTAAATCATTACTATCAACTGAATACCCTACATAAGTATCTACATCTTCGATCACCTTGAAGAATCCCGATACTTGCAATGCTTGGTTCTCTACTTTATTCAAATACCTATAACTTCTCAAAATTCGGACCCTGTGTTTCCACGAAACGCTTGTCTAAAAACTAGAGAAGTCATAAGTAAATCGAATATAGTATGCGGACCAACCCCTTTGTCCTAATGGACCGTGGACAACATACAATACTCTGTATAAGTCCCTTGAGTCTAAAAACTCACTCCTTGTGTGTTGTAGGTTGAAAACTGTACCTTTGGTTATGAAGAATTACACCGCTGTTTAATGCTCCTTACCTAACCATCCACTGATATAGGTAAATGTCATAGTCATAATTTCAAAAAGATATATCTCACTCTATGAAAATAGACGTACAGATATATCAATTTGAAATTGGTGCATAACAGCGGATATTCAAAACCAAATATTTGCCGACCGGCAAACAACCGAGGTGACTTCCTCAAATATCACCGATTACAACGAATCCCGATATAATGAGGATGATCACCCAATTCCCAATAACTCACTCCCACTCATCATCGGTAAAACCATACAGATGTGAGAATCAAACATGGTAAATACATACCCTGGAGTAAGTATCTAATCGGGAAATCAGTTTTCTTTAACAGTACACAGCGAAGCTGAAACATTGAAATGATTCGATGGGGTATCCCGGTATTCCTAGTAATGCCTCTTCCAGATTCACAACTGTAACCGTGTAATTCTTTGCCACCTCTCCAAATCCCTTTATATGTCTTTAGTCATTACCTTCTGCACACCCCTTTTGGCCAAATGGTTTTCTTCCTTCCCTACCATTCGGCACCAGCCTATGGTTTGGAAGAAGACTATCCAATAGGTGTACTGTCCTAATCCTAGGAACACTCGCAATGCGAGAGAAGGTGAAGATAAAAGACAACCGAATAAATCTTATTCCTATTTCTCCTGAACCAGAATCCATCCCCGAACTGGAACAAGTTCCTTTCGAGTTCGTATATAACCATACGATGGAGTATCCAATAAACTGTGGATCTTCGTAGTGATACGGAGTGTTCTGGAGAAATACAAAGGTGATTTTAGGATTGGCGAAGAAATACTTGGTTTGGTCGTGAATATCAGTCGCAATTTACTTTGCCCTCTTACTAATCCCTTGCTTTGTCTTAACTTAATACCTTATGTACACCATCGCTAGGCTAAATGGTTTTCTTCATTCCCTACCGGTCGGCACCTGCCTATGGTTTGGAAGAAGACAATCCAATTTGCGTAATAGGTGTACTATCTCCTAAACCAAGGTGTACTCACAACTTGAGAGAAGGTAAAAGGAAAAGACAACTGAATAATCCTATCCGTTTTCTCCAGAACCGGAAACCATCCTCGAATAAATCCCTTCGAGTTTGTATATAACCATACGATGATTTTGTCCAATGGAAGTGGACGTTCGTAGTAATACGGGGTGTCCTGGAGAAAAGGGTAAAAGTAGGAGTGGCATTGAGGTTTGCATCTATGACAATCCAAAAGCCAGTGTTTAAGAAGGTTCGGTCAACTTGGTCACTGAGTCATAGTCTTAGGGTCGGGTCAATGGTCGCTGCCGAAGAGAGAGAGAAAAGAAACACTCAGCGTGCACTCAATCCTAGATCAGAATGATTACCAATTTATCTAATCTGGAAACCTCCCACTGTAACGTCGAATTCTTCTCCAAACCCAAAAGAAGAATTAGTCGGGATCACCCAAGGAGTAAACCAGCTCATCAGCGGGAATCGGGATCCAACTATCATCGCATGATAACGTGACGGAATCCGCTCACGGTGTCACACTCCAGAGGGTATGCGCATATCTGGCAAGTTTCAGTTCTTTTGAAACTCCCGATGTGATTTTTACCCCATGCTCTTATGACCTTGACTTTGGCCAACAAATCATAAGTCACATGTCAAGTTCTACCCGTCATTCTTCAGGTTAATTTGAATCCACCCGTACCTACCCTTGACTTTGGCCAACAAGGCAGTACGACTGTTCCAAACCAACGCATCTATCTATACTGCATATGAATAACCAACAGCTACCAAACACTGTGCCTTGACTTTGGCCAACAAACACAGCTTGAATACTATTGACCACCCATATGAAACGACGGAGGGCTACGAATGGTTTCTGACGAAAACCTTTAACGTAATGAACTTGATATCGTTGAAGGAACGGATAGCTTTTTAGAAAATATAGTGACGAAAACCGTTGATAAAGAGGTCACTCCCGGTGAAGGGGTCTCGGCTCTTTCCCCGTAGAATGAGGTGCAGGATATTCCAACTGAATATCACGGTGCAAAGCAAAAGTAATCGGCTATAGTGAAGTCATTGCCCTGATGCAAACCTTTTGTCCAAGAGGTCACTCCCGGTGAAGGGATCTCGGCCCTTGCCTCGTCGACTGAGGAGCAGGATATTCCAACTGAATACCACGATGCAAAACAAAAGTGAACGTCCTTGCAATAACAGTTTTTTGAAAAGTGTTCCAACAACATCATATTAGGTTAGTTTTTAACATGCATTGATCCGAATCAACACAGTCCCATCAATTGATCACACCACAAAGAACGAAAATAATATGACGTACGTATATGCCATCCGCATTCGCCACTGGGTCCCGTCATTACCCGTTAGGTTAGCTAACTAACGACAGAGCGGGGACTGGACTAGCGCGGATGCAAAACATATACAACATCTACTAATATATATACCAATATATTATATTCGCTCAAGGCGTGATAAAAAACAACATCACAGAAATGTACAGCATCACAGAACAATAAAGATATCTGGGATCCCCGGGTTTCACAGAGCCGCTGAAACCCGACGTTCCCCTGGTCGTGTGGATAGCCTGTGCAATGAAATCCTAGACCCCTACGGGCGCGGCAAGTTACCCGCCAAAACCTGAAGCGAGGCAGCCCCCTTCAGCAACGTGAATGGACCACCCAGCACTTCACAGAATCCGGTAACTCGGGCACCCCTCCTGGGTCAACCTGTACCCCCTACGAGTGCGGCGAATGGCCCGCCAATTCTACAGTGAAGCCCCCTCCGTCTCAATGCCATGAGATGCGGGCCCGTTGCCCTCTAGAATCCGGCTATCCGTGCACCCCTCCGCGGGGCAATCCTAGTACAGAAAGTAAAATATACATACAATGGGTACATCAACCGCAACCTGGTCGTGCCCCAAAATAATAATACAAAAAGGCAGTGACGGCAGTCCACATGTCGGACGCTCGCCCCGCAATATCAAATGTACATAATACAACAAAAACTGTACTAGCATTGCATCCAGGCTATCCCCCACGACCGATCCGCAACATCACAGCAATACATAGAACATCAACGTGAAAGTCACATTCGCAAATCCGTCTAACCGGGCTATAGCAGTTAGACAGGATTTACCGATCAAGTGACATTCACGGTCGCAGATATAATGTAAATACTATGAATTAATGTGTTTTAAAATATCCGATCGATCAAATTTTATCAAGTGACATTCACGGTATTTACCGATCAAGTGACATTCACGGTCGCAGATATAATGTAAATACTGTGAACTAATGTGTTTTAAAATATCCGATCGATCAAATTTTATCAAGTAGGCCCCCAAGTACTACTGTAGCACATCAAGAAATTATGGGCCCAAAATTAATATTCCAAAACCCCTATTTTCAACCCAGAAAGCAACTGTAGAAATTTGATACGGCAAGGACATCATAGTGCGGCGGAACCGTAGCCCAAAGGGGTGTTTGGCCGCGGTTCCGCGCTCCAATTGTCAATTCACTGTGTCGAATTTCTACAGTACGCTTATAACTTCCAGTACATCACTTTTCTACAACCTGAAAAAATTTTCGAGCCAGGAAAAATTCAACAGAAAACTGATGCATGTGAAAACGCGGGTTTTTGGAATTTTGTTCGATCGGAAGTGTAAAACAAATTAGACAAAGCTAGACTATGTTAATGGCGAGGCTATGATACCACTGTATGTGTACGGCGGCGCCCCGACCTCCATCCCGAGGCCAAATGCAGAAGCGATGGTTAACTTTAAATTTTCTTGAACCGGCACCACCGCGCACTAAAACCCGGATCGGGCCATTAACTAGTCCTAGCTAACTACAAGATGGGGAAGAGAGATATACCGACTAATCCGTGTCCTCCGGTCTTCTCGTCGTCGTTCCGATCTCCCGTGGAAGCTCCGGTCTCCACCTCGTCGCCGGAAGGGCACCACGTCGCCGGCTTCTTTTACGGGCTCCCACCTCTATACCGAGGCAACTCGGACACGAAGTTGGCGAGCCGACGTGCCCAAGGTTTGCTGTAGAATGCGTGTAGTGCTCATGTCTCATTTTGGGGTTCATGGAGGTTGCCTTTTGGTGAAGGGATGATACATGCTTTTGGAGGAGGAGCTTATGGGATTTTACCAAGCCAAAAAGGCAAAAAACCTCCCACTAGAATTTTGGACAGCCCCATCAAAGAGCAAGGCCGGCCATGATCTTGGAGAGGAGAGAATGAATGAGTGGTGTATGGATGATGGAACCACTATCATAATGCAAGAGAGAAAAGAAAGGGTGATAAGAAACAATCATCACAAACAAACCCATACTCCACCAACAACCATCATCAAAACCATGATGATACAAAAGTCAAGCCATGATGGATAAATCAAGTCAAAACATGATGACTAAAGAAAGTCAAGCAATGATGGTGCAAGTATCATGATACAATAATATGCAAAGACCCCCTCCACAATAGCTTATTTGCACAATTGCAAATAAGCCCTCCTCCACCAATCTTCGGCCAATGAAGATAAACAAAGAAATATGGCCGAAACGGAAAGCAAACTGGCAACTCCTGAAAACTGTTCCCGTAATAAATCACAGGAAAACCCCGCTACTGTGTATACATACCCGCATTTGTATTCCGACCGAATACAAATGTAATGTGACAAAATCTACACTGTACTATACTAGGATCCGGCTTAAACCAAAACCGGCTAGTATAATCCGTCCGATCATGATCCGTGCAATACCGCACATATCAGATCGAACCCTGCCATATCTCCATACGGCCTCTACAGTTTTTCGCCCGAAAACTTGAGCAACTGAATGTGGGGGACTCTAAAGACTCGTCAACACCTTGGTTGTGGATTTAACCACTAGGACGTCAGAGGTATAAGCCAATACGTAACGGGCTACCAGGCATTGATCAAAAGGGACGTCAATGAGCGAACTCATCCTGACACCCTACTGAGCCTGTCAGTGACAATATCCGTACAGTCCGGTCCGTTCGTCTATGAGCATCGCATGGCGGGCCTAGGGGGTTGGTAAAAGTCAGACCCCCAAAAGCGGTACAAGTCGTGTCGGAGTGTAGCCCAGAACACCCTGAGATACTACTGGAATACCTACCAGTAAATCTCCTGCCTCGGCCGAGGGCTTCGTGTAATGGCTCTCCTAGACACAGCGCGACCTCACCCCCAATACCGGGAGACACGAACCCCTGAAGATCCGCTCACTGCCTCCATGTGGCTCGGGACTGTACCCAACTAAAACCTGTTTGCACGTCTCCTTTGAGCGTGGTAGGGTAGTAATCAAAATACAGTGGGAACTCACACGAGACAAATGACGATCCCCAGGTCGATGAACTAACCTGTACACATGTCACCAGGGAACTGCTATCTGACGTCAGGTATAAGACCAACTAGCATGTTCCCGGCGAGTCCTGTTCGGTGTACTAATAACCCAATGAGCACCTCTATACATCTTAGGTGAACCAACTGACATCAGTGGCTTGTGAGACCGGCCACCGCCCCTCGTCAGTGTCTCGACTGTATACACTAGTCTACTCTGGAGTATAAATGCCCTGTCTCGAAACTCCCACGACTAGGGACCTTTTAAGGATGTGCTTATAGACCCCAGCACCCACTTATATGATCGCCCTCATACTGCTGGTGGTCAAGCAAGAATCCTAGGGGCTGTATCAACGTGTAATAGCGACATGTCGGGTCACTTAAAGCAGTACACGATGATAAAGATAAACCAGATAGCATACTATCATCTCGAGTAAGACTGTCCTACCGGGATAGGTCCTCCCTCAATCATTGCAATCACGTGCCTGTGATCCAATAATTGACTCTGAGGGCACTATCTCCAACACGTACAGTGTCCGGACAGTTAACACTAGCGGGCTTTGGTTTAAGCCAGATCCTAGTGTACGTTTTGGGATTGGTTTTATCTCGTTTGTATTCGTGTTCCTCGGAACGCGGATGCGGGTGTGTATGCACAGTTGACAGAGAGACAAAGGCAGAGGATTCTCATTGGGGTTGTTGACTGTTGACTGTTGACTTTTGGCTAAACCCTAATGAGAATAAGAAATATGATTAATGATAATATTAATTAAGTATTATTGTGTCATGGTTGAGATGAGAGGTTGATTTTGTTGACTTGTTGACTTTGTTGACCGGTTGACTAGGTTGGACTAGTTGACCATCATCATTGCATTGGCTATCATTTCATGGCAAAGACTTTTGCTTGCTTGTTTTGCTTTGCAATATGAGTGCATGAAATGATAATGCCACTTGATATGATATGAACCATCACATAATACTCAATTATTATTATTATTATTATTATTCTTTTTGGATTATGGGAGAGAGGTTGACAAAAGGTTTTCTCATTCTTTCATTTGCTTTCTCTCTCTTGAGCTCTCTCATTCTCAAGCTCTTCCTCTTCCTCTTGCTCTCTCTAGCTCAAGGCAAACCATTCTCATGTGTTGAGAACACCAAAACATTCCTCTACTCATTCTAGTTCACAAGGCCTAGCAAGCCAAGTGATCTAGTTTCTTCAAAATTCGAAGAAGAAGCCAAAAGTAGAAGCTTTCGGGTGGATCCATCTTCGGCGCAAGGAGACGATGAGGTGAGGCCGATCCGTACACCGGGAGGAGTCGAAGACGAAGGAGTTCAAGAAAGGTATAGCCCCCTAACCGAGTAGGTAAACTCTTGTTAGGTTGTTAGTTAGTCGTATAACAAAGATCCGTATTGCTAGTCCATGTTACCACCCTCTTGAAAATCGTTTTTCACCACTTCCGCAACCCCGTAAGAACCGGGGAAGGGTAGCATAGACTTACAGTAGTATCAGAGCCTAGTTAAACACTATCTAACATGTTGGCAAAGTAAGTAGAAGTTCGATCAAAGAAAAAGTCGCGTAACGAACCCGGAAAATGAAGTTTCTGCCGAATTTTTATTCTGTCCAAAAAATGATAAATCTTATCTTAAAAATCGGCTCAGGCTTTTTGGTAAACACCCAAGAAATTTCATCCAACGAATCGGTCAAAGAGCCGCGGAAATGCGGCGGGAGCATGCTCCCACCGCGGTTCCGCGGCCGAGTTGACTCGGTCGAGGAAACTATTTCTTGCAGAGTGTTTCTGGGGTTGTTTTGGGATTTTTGGGATATGTCTTTTCAGCCCAGATTTTCCAGAAAGAAAAATTAGTTTTTGGGGCTTGAAAATCCATATTTTTATCGATCTTCTAAAGACTAAGGCTAACGGGTATATATCTGTGATGTGTTATATGTATTGAACGTCCGCTAATCGCTATACGTCGATTAGTGGGGGTTATACATATCAGTGATCTGTAATGATTGATGGAATGTGTATATGAATTCTTTGGATTGTTGCGGATGAATAGCCGGGGGTTGTGAGATGAGAGTTTTTCCTTTTATCTTTCAATTCATGTAATATGTAAATTGATGTAATATTATTTTGGCCGCACAACCGGGTCATGGTTGTAGCCGTCATTGTATAATTTCTTTTTACTGTTTTTGCTCCTAGGATAGACCCAAGGTGGGGTGCACAAACTACCGGGTATCTCAAAGTGCCGAGTGGCCCACTCACGTCGTTGAGGGAGGTTGCTCCACTTCAGATATTTGGCGGGTAGTTTGCCGCACCCGTAGGGGTCTAGGGTGGGGTATTGGCTATTCATCGCGACCGTGTAATCCGCTCTTCGTTACAGGCTCGTACGAATTGCAGATTCCTAGTATATCCAACGTGTCCATCTGTGATTTGAAATGGCTATCATTGCAATGTATCTATATATGATATTATTTATGCGTTGCTTATGTTTTGCAGCCGCGCTAGCCCATCCCCCGCTCCGTCGTTAGTTAAGTAACCTAACGGGTAATGACGGGGCCCTGTGGCGAATGCGAATGGCATAAGCGTACGTCATATTTTGGTTGTTTTCTGCAATGGTAGGATTAAATGATGGGACGCATTAAAAGAACTAATGCAAGAAAAATACGCATTAAAAGAACTAATGCAAGAAAAAATAAACCAAGTAAAAGTCGTTGGAACACTTTCAAAACCACTCGGTTTCTTTTCAAAATAACTTTTAAACGCGGAGCTTAAGCCACTCATTTTAAAAGCTATCTCGTTCCATCGATTTTATCAAGTTCACTACGTTCACGGTTTCGCCAAAACCATTCGTAGCCCTCCGTCGTTTCACATGGATGGTCAATAGTATTCAAGCTATGTTGCTTGGCCAAAGTCAAGGCATAGTGATTGGTAGCTATTGGGTATTCATGTCCAGCATAGATAGATGTGTTGGTTTGGGGCAGTCGTTCTACCTTGTTGGCCAAAGTCAAGGGTATGTGCGGGTGGGCTCAAATTAACCTGGAGAATGACGGGTAGAACTTGACATGTGACTTATGATTTGTTGGCCAAAGTCAAGGTCATAAGAGCATGGGGGTAAAATCCACATCGGGAGTTTCAAAAGAACTGAAACTTGCTAATGTTGCATACCATTTGGAGTGTGATGATTCTGGTAGGATTCCTTCAGTTTCGTCACGCGATAATATTTGGATCCCGATCCTACTGTGAGTATATGCTACTCCTCGGGAAATTTCTCACTTAACGATCAATGCTATAAACCAAGTAGGTGTCTAGAAAGGTGTTAGCGGGGCTACGCCCCCAGGGAAAAGAGGTTCTTAAATTAAGGAACTTCGCAAAAGCGTTGGAAAACCTCCCTCGAAGTACCGACACCAGCCTGGCCGAACGGTTAAGCAAGTATTGTACGGTAAGATTGATCCTGACTAATTCTTCCTTTTTGGTTTCAGGAGGGATTCGAAAGACAGTGGGAGCCATCCTGTTTAGACAAATTAAAAACCACTCTAAACTTGCAAGAGCATCATGCTAAAGTGTTTCTTCTCTCTCTCCTAATTGCAGCGACCAATCATCATGACCGGACTTAAGTTATTACTAGATAAAAACATACTGACAGGGCCAAACTACAAAGATTGGCTCAGGAATGACAAAATGGCAATCACTTATGACAAGTTGGGGTATCTCCTTACCACCAAAGCTCCCCCTGTCCCAGGACCCACCTCCAGCTTCGCGGATAAGGAAATCCGTAAGACTTGGGAGATCGATAGCGCGAAGGCCAAGTGCCTCGTGCTTGCCTCTATGGACAACGAACATCAGAGGAGGCACGAGAATATGGACCTCGAATACATATTTCTCCATACAAAAGAACTGTATGGAGAGCAATCTCGTATCGCAAGATACGAAGTGTCGAAGAAGTTATTTTCGGCAAGGTTGGCCATCGGATCATCGGTAGCGGAACACGTGCTTAAGATGATTGGCTTCATTGAGGAACTCTCGGACCTTGGGACCACGTTAGAGAACGAGCTCTATACGGACTTGATTCTCCAGTCCCTTCCTTCCACTTACGCCCAGTTTATCCTGAACTTCAACTTACAAGAAAAAGAAGTTGAACTTTCAGAACTCCTCAACATGCTGAGGAGTGCAGAGAGCACCCTACAGAAAGGTAGGGAAACATCCACTTTGTTTGTAGGAGGATCTTCCTCTTCTAGATCCAAGGCGAAAGCCAAGGGAAAGAAGAAGAAAGCCCCCGCCAAACTATGGGGCGGTGTTAGTAAAGTGGATACGAAGGGAAAAGCAAAAGCAACAAAGGTAGCGGGAAGTCTTGTGGATAAGGAAGTGTGCTTTTTCTGTCATAAGAGTGGGCACTGGAAGAAAGATTGCAGGGCTTGGAAAGCCAGAACACAGGATCTAAAGCAAGTTGCGGCTTCAGCTTCAGGTGTGTATGTTATTGAAAACTGTCTATCGATAAACTCTACTTCCTGGGTATTGGATACCGGATCAGGATCTCATATCTGTAATTCTTTGCAGGCGTTGAGAAACCGTAGGGTTTTGAAGGCAGGTGACAT
The DNA here is from genome assembly GCA_030015575.1 of Agapanthus africanus. Classification (NCBI taxonomy): domain Eukaryota; kingdom Viridiplantae; phylum Streptophyta; class Magnoliopsida; order Asparagales; family Amaryllidaceae; genus Agapanthus; species Agapanthus africanus. The sequence continues at coordinate 292,223,554 of CM057340.1, forward strand.
GACCCTCAAAGTTGCAAACGGAGCTAGCATGGATGCTAAGGCCGTGGGGGACTATCACCTGGGAATGTCAGATGGACATGTTTTGGTTTTACGTAATTGCTTTTTTGTACCCAACGCAACTTGTAATATCATTTCTGTATCTTTGATTTCTAAAGAAGGTTATGAATTTGCGTTTGTAAGTAATGTTGTAAACATTCACCTTAATCAAGTTCTGATTGGGTCAGGTACATTAAGCAATGGTATATACGTACTAAACCAACCACAGATTTTCGATGTCCAGAATACACACAAAAGAAAGTCTCCGGAAATAAATCAGACTTTCTTATGGCATTGTAGACTGGGTCACATCAATGAGAGAAGGTTGACGAAGTTACATACAGAAGGATATTTGAACCCGTTCGAATATCAATCGTATGCCACTTGTCAATCCTGTCTCAAAGGAAAGATGAAAAAGACTCCGTTCACTGGACACGGAGTAAGAGCGAGCGAGCTCTTGGGACTCGTACACAGCGACGTGTGCGGTCCAATGTCTATACATGCGCGAAGCGGTTATTCTTAATTCATTACTTTTACGGATGTCTTTTCAAGGTACGGTTACGTCTTCTTAATGAAACATAAATCTGAAGCCTTTGGAAAATTCCTGGAATATAAGAATGAAGTAGAAAAACAAATCGGCAAAAGTATCAAGACACTAAGATCGGATCGAGGTGGTGAATATTTGAGTGCCGAATTCCTGGACTATTTAAAAGAGAATGGAATTCTCTCTCAGTTTACTCCTCCATACACTCCGCAACATAACGGTGTATCGGAGAGACGGAACTGAACCCTATTGGATATGGTACGGTCCATGATGAGTAACGCTGAGTTACCGCGATCATTCTGGGGATATGCACTAGAATCAGCTGCATACCTTTTCAACCGAGTTCCAACTAAGACTGTGCCTACCATACCATATGAGATGTGGTGTGGGAAGAGACCCTATCTTAATCACATTAAGACATGGGGATGTCCAGCTTTTGTCAAAAAGCAGCATGCGGACAAGCTCGAGGCACGCTCAGTATAGTGCAAGTTTGTGGGATATCCAAAGAACTCCAAGGGATATTTCTTCTATTGCGAAGAGGAACAAAAGATTTATGTTTCTCGTCATGCCCACTTCTTGGAAACTGAGTTTTTGGAAAATCAGATAAGTGGGAGCGCAATAGAACTGGAAGAAATTCCAGAACCATGAGCTATTACTGAAAGCTTAGTAGAACCGAGGGTTCGAAAGATCATGACATTCCTACGCCGCTCCGCGGGAGTAGTAGGCAGTCTCATCTGCCCGAGAGATACTACGGTTTTCTCATAGACGGGGATAGAGAGGATTGCATCATAGATTATGATGAGCCGACTAGCTTCCAGCAAGCCATTCAGAGCGTTGACTCGGTAAAATGGCTAGATGCAATACGGACCGAAATGGAGTCCATGTACACCAACAAAGTATGGACGTTGGACATTGCTCCAGATGGGGTAAAACCCGTAGGATGTAGGTGGATCTTCAAAAGGAAGATTGGTGTAGATGGACAGGTTGAGATCTATAAAGTTAGACTGGTTGCAAAGGGTTTTCGTCAAAGACCTGGTTTGGACTATGACGAGACCTTTGCTCCAGTAGCTATGCTGAAATCCATTCGGATCCTTCTTGCCATTGCTGCCTTCCACGATTATGAGATTTGGCAGATGGACGTAAAGACCGCTTTTCTAGATGGAAATTTAGAGGAGTGTGTTTATATGGACCAGCCAGAGGGTTTCATTTAGAGTGGGAGCAGCGGAAAGGTATGCAAGTTGCTTAAGTCCATCTATGGACTGAAGCAGGCATCGCGGAGTTGGAACATCTGTTTTGATGAGACGGTCAAGGAATTTGGCTTTATCAAAAATCCAGATGAACCATGCATCTATAGTAGATTTGTAGCGAGAACTGTAGTATTCCTCGTTTTATACGTGGATGGCATTCTCTTAATAGGAAATGACATTCCTATTCTACAATTTGTCAAGGGGTTCTTGTCACACAGGTTCTCCATGAAAGACCTGGGTGATGCCTCATACATTCTGGGGATCCGGATCTATCGTGACAGATCTAAGAGGATACTGGGACTCTCACAGTCCAGGTACATCGACACCATACTGAAAAGATTCAGTATGGAAGATTCCAAGCGCGGTAATCTACCGGCTTGTCACGGGATCACCCTCTCCAAAGAGATGTCTCCCAAGACTGATTTGGAAAGGGATCACATGTCTATTATACCCTACGCTTCTGCGGTAGGCTCTATAATGTATGCGATGTTGTGTACCAGACCAGATGTAGCTTATGCACTGAGTGTGGTAAGCCGGTATCAGTAAAACCCTGGGGTGAAACACTGGATAGCAGTAAAGAACATTCTCAAGTACCTGAGAAGGACTAAGGAGATGTTCTTGGTGTATGGCGGAAAAGACCTCCAGATCGAGGCCTTTGCTGACTCCAGCTTCCAAAGTGACAAGGATGATTCCAAGTCCATGTCGGGTTATGTCTTTACCCTCAATGGAGGGGCGGTGTGTTAGAAGAGTTCCAAACAGGAAACCGTTGCTGACTCGACGATGGAAGCGGAATATATCGCTGCTGCAGATGCCGCAAAAGAAGCTGTCTGGATAAGGAAGTTCTTAATTGAACTTCAGGTGGTTCCGTCCATTGTTGATCCAATACCGCTGTATTGCGACAACAACGGGGCTATAACTTTAGCGAAGGAACCCAGGTCCCATCAGAAATCCAGACACATCTTAAGGCGGTATCACCTGATCAGGGAGATCGTGGGTCGCCAGGAGATCGAGGTTCGGAGAGTTTCTATGGAAGACAACACTGCTGATCCACTCACAAAGGCCTTACTCCAGACTCAGTTCGAGCGGCTGATCGAGATGATAGGTCTTCGATACGCCAGTACATGGCCGTAGTGCAAGTGGGAGATTGTTAGTGTATATGCCCTAGAGGCCATTAGTGTATCATACTAGTTTGTATATTACTTAATGGAAGCTTGGGATATTCACCTTGTATAGACAATCTTGCTCAATATAGTAGTATGCTACTTGGTTTGTTTCTACTTCAATGTGTACATGTGTTTATTTTAGTATATCACCTATACACATTAGTGGAGCCCTTAGGATCTTTAATTGATTACCAGCGTTGTGATGGCAGTCACACTAGTGGGGGCTGGGTAATCTATAAGCACATCCTTATGCAGGTCCCTAGTCGCAGGACTATCGAGACAGGGCATCGATACTCCGGAGTAGACTAGCGTATGCGCTTCTCATCCCAGTATGGGAGACGGTCTGTCCCACAGCCGTCAGTACATCGTACTTGAGATAGTATGCGGGTGCTCGTTGGGTTACGAGTACACTGGACAGGACTCGTCGGGAACTGCTGGTTGGTACTATACCTATCGTCAGTTATCAGTTCCCAGGTGACATGAGTACAGCTTAGTCCGCTGACTTGACACTGTCACTTCGCCTCGAGTGTGTTCCCACTGCACTTAGATTACTACCCTACCACGGCTCAAAGGAGTCATGCAAACAGGTTGTAGTTGGGTGCAGTCCCGAAGCACTTGGAGGCAGTGACGGTTAGACAGGATTCGTCTCTCCCGGTATTGGGGGTTGACATCGCGCTGTGTCCAGGAGAGCCATTACACGAGTAGTCCCTGGCCAGGGCAAGAAAGATATACTGGTAGGTTTCCAGTGTTTTCTCAGGGTGTTCTGGGCTTCACTCCGACACGACTTGTACCGCTATTAGGGGACTGACGTTTACCGCCCCCTAGGCCCGCCATGCGATGTATCCGACGAACAGACCGGACTGTATAGAGATTGTCACATTCAGACTCAGTAGGAGTTCAGATGGGTTTCACCTCGTCAGTCTGTTGTCGGCATCTACCTGGGGACCGTTACGCACAGCTAGTGCCGCTTGCGGTCTGTGGTTTAACCCACTGCAAGCGTAGTGTCGAGTCTTTAGAGTCCCACATAGAAAGCTATTCGCCTTTATGCAAAAGAGTAGAGGTCGCATTGTTTTGCGACAGGTCGCATGGTATTGCGACAGGGTTCGGTCACATCCGTGCACTTGTGCACGTACAGTGTCCGGACATTTAACACTAGCGGGCTTTGGCTTAAGCCAGATCCTAGTGTACGTTTTGGGATTGGTTTTATCTCGTTTGTATTCGTGTTCCTCGGAACGCGGATGCGGGTTTGTATGCACAGTTGACAGAGAGACAGAGGCAGAGGATTCTCATTGGGGTTGTTGATTGTTGACTTTTGGCTAAACCCTAATGAGAATAAGAAATATGATTAATGATAATATTAATTAAGTATTATTGTGTCATGGTTGAGATGAGGGGTTGACTTTGTTGACTTGTTGACTTTGTGGACTGGTTGACTAGGTTGGACTAGTTGACCATCATCATTGCATTGGCTATCATTTCATGGCAAAGACTTTTGCTTGCTTGTTTTGCTTTGCAATATGAGTGCATGAAATGATAATGCCGCTTGATATGATATGAACCATCACATAATACTCAATTATTATTATTATTATTATTATTATTATTATTATTATTATTCTTTTTGGATTACGGGAGAGAGGTTGACAAAAGGTTTTCTCATTCATTCATTTGCTTTCTCTCTCTTGAACTCTCTCATTCTCAAGCTCTCCCTCTTCCTCTTGCTCTCTCTAGCTCAAGGCAAACCATTTTTATGTGTTGTGACTCATTGCCTTAGAGATAAAAAGACACCAAAACATTCCTCTACTCATTCTAGTTCACAAGGCCTAGCAAGCCAAGTGATCTAGTTTCTTCAAAGTTCGAAGAAGAAGCCAAAGGTAGAACCTTTCGGCTGGATCCATCTTCAGCGCAAGGAGACGACGAGGTGAGGCCGATCCGTACACCGGGATGAGTCGAAGACGAAGGAGTTCAAGAAAGGTATAGCCCCCTAACCGAGTAAATAAACTCTTGTTAGGTTTTTAGTTAGTCGTTTAACAAAGATCCGTATTGGTAGTCCATGTTACCACCCTCTTGAAAATCGTTTTTCACCACTTCCGCAACCCCGTAAGAACCGGGGAAGGGTAGCATGGTCTTACAAATTCCCACACCGGTAACATCCAGATGAAAACTGCTGACTCCCCTGAGAATAAGAGCTACAAAGCTGTCCTCGTCCTGGACCTCCACTACCCTCAGTATCTGAACGGGAACTGTCACGACGCCTAAATGCCCGCCTCCCTGCTGAATCACCAGTACGAACCTTCTTCGGTTCCGGAGCAACCGACGCCTCAGAAAGACGCTCCTCAACCCACAGGGTTGCGTCCACCGCTGCTGCATAGGTGTCGGAATGCTGAACGCTGATAGCGAGAAACAAATGGGTAAGCAGGCCTCGAACAAACCTCTTGACCCGCATCTCCTCCGTAGCCACCAAATACGGAGAATACACAGACAGCTCGATAAACAGCACATCATACTCGGCCACCGTCATACACTGAGTCTGGCATAACGACTCGAATCTGCGCGCTCGAGCATCCCTGACGCTCAGCGGAAGAAAACGCGCAAGAAACACCGTCACAAACTCAGCCCAGGTCATAGGAGAAGAACCTGCGGCTCTGCCCTTCTCTAAGGACTCGCACCACTTCTGGGCCAGATCCTCCAGACGAAAGCTCGCGAACTCCACCCACCTCGCATCGGAGCATCTGAGCGAACGATATATCCTTGACATCCGGTCGATAAACGACTACGGATCCTCAGCCGCATCGGTGCCAGTGAAAACCGGAGGCCTCAGCCTCATGAACTCCGACAACGATACGGTGATCACCTCCGTAGCTGCAGGTACAACCGCCTGAACAGTAGGCACCGACACGGTCCCCATAACGGGTGGAACAACCGCCTGCCCCTGCGCTTGAATGGCCTCAACTAACGACCCCATCATCTGGCGCAAATCCTGCATACCAGCCCCTTGCATAGCCATATTATCTGTCGAAGGTGGAACAATCTGCTCCTGCACAACGGGCATACCGCCCTGGTCAGTCCTCATCTCAGACGAGTCAACTCTGACCTCAGCCCTCGCGGCCGCTCTCTACCCCCGTAGTCTTCGGCGGCATAAAGGCTGGAAATGGAAACAGGATTCGATAAGGACACAGAAATCGGATCACAAGGATATATATGTCATGGAAGGAATTTCAAGCAATAAGTTCTAAGGTCACTTAGGCGGAGCACCGTGTCGTAAGTATACTGCAAGACAGACGCACGCTACGTTACTCTACTTAAGCTACCTACTCCATCATACCAAGGTCATGATACACTCCGAAAGGTAAAACCAAGCGCTCTGATACCAACTTTGTCACGACCAAAAAATTGGGCACATGACCGGCACTTAAACTATATAACGTCAACAAGCATAACGCAATTAAGTAAGCCGAAAAACCCAGCAATCTAAACCATTACAAGAAAGAAAGATAGATCACTTTTAAAAATTTCGATGCAAAACTAAAAACTTAAGTTTGTTTTCCATAAAAATTCGGCAGCACTTCCTTTGTAAAAGCTAGCCCCGAAACGGGTACAATCATAAGATAAAAGTAAAAACAACCCCAAACGGGAGCAAATCTCACCCAACGGCAACCACCACAATAGATATATGACGCCGTAGCAAAGAAATGAGGTAATCCACATATATAAAAAGGCCGGCTCATACGAGCCCGACAACCAGAGTCAAAAGAATATACAACATCGATCCTCACAACTCGTTTCTAAGTCAATACATGAAGGTGGTAGATGGAGAGTACTAGATATAAGAAATATACAATGTATATCATCGGATAACCGCAACCCACCTAAAGCAAATGGCCTCACAACCAACCATAGCGGTATCCGTAAAAGTAGAGATAATATGGCGTCCTGCCGCGACCACTCTGATGATCAGACCTGAAAAACCCTGCGGAACAACGGGGGGTGAATTGCAAACTTGTGAATAGTAAATAACATCATACTGTAATCGCAAGTATGCACTAACAGCAATAATCAATCACATGTAAGCTGGCAGCATAAGTATGACAATATGAATATGCAACTATCATGAAAGGTACTCGATCAAGTACTACTAATACATGTAGCAAAGCATATAGAATAAATGCGGAGTATGGGGTAAAACATGTCATCCTCATGGAATCCTCATCGTAGCGAACCAGTGTGTAGGTCCATGTCACGCACCCTACGTGTTCGCGGGGAGGCGGAATATATGAAAAACAATTATCAAAGCTTCGTAACACGGACTTGACACACGGATCGTGTCTAAACCATTACTAGCAAACTACGAGAGGTTTAACTACTCGGATTCGAAGTTATACCTCGCGTTACATGTCCTTCGGGTCTTCATGGCTGTCCTTCACCTGTCGTCGGCTCTATGGAACATGGGTACCTCAACAGCCTCCTCGAGTCAAAGACGATCCACCCGAGAGTTTATGGACTAAGCTCCTATCTCGAATCTGAGATAACCGCGGCTTCTAGTTTGCTAATATAGGAGTCCTAGAGGGTGTAGAGTATTTAGATGGAGTACTTAGTCACTTTAAACTCTAGAATTCTCAACACATGAGAGCTTTTAGGGTTTGATGAAGAAGTTGAAGACTTGAGGAGAGAGAGAGAGTGTTTTGTGATAATGAAATGAATTATTTATCATGCTTGAATAATATGAAGCATACAAATATCTCTCTTGATCAAATCAAGATAATATCTAGGATGCTTCATTTAATTCAAAATGGTGAATCACCCATGAGTCATGAATCATTTAATGTAAACCAACACCTCATCCTCCACCTTATTTAGTTTAAATCTAAAAAGAAATAAACAAAAATGAGTTACCTCCTTATAGAAGCTTCCCGACAAATTACGATACTTCCCCTCCCATCCGTATTTCCAAAAAACACGGATTATCTGAGACTGAATAAATCCATCTATATAATACTAGAATCTGGCTTAAACCAAAGCCTGCTAGTATTATCTGCCCGATCATAGTACGTGCACAAGTGTACGTAAGTGATCGCGGCCCTGCCGTAAAACCATACGGCCTCTACACCTTTTGCCCGGTGCAGGGAAGCTCTCTCAATGGGACTTTAAAAACTCGACATTATGCTAGCAGTGGGTTTAACCACAGGCCGCAAGCGGTACTATCTGTACGTAACGGCCCCCAGGTAGATATCGATAAGAAGGTCGATGAGTAAACCCATATGAACTCCTACTGAGCCTGTATGTGACAATCTCCGTACAGTCTGGTCTGTTCGTCTAAGACTATCGCATATCGGGCCTAGGGGGAGGTAAACATCATACCCTAATAGCGGTATAAGTTGTGTCGGAGTGTAGCCCATTACACCTGAGAAACTACTGGAGAATCTACCAGTAAATCTCGCTTGCCCTGGTTAGGGACTTTGTGTAATGGCTTTCCAAACGCAGCGCGATATCAACCCCCAATACCGGGAGAGACGAATCCTGTCTAACCGCCAGTGCCTCCAAGTGCTTCAGGACTGTACCCAACTACTACCTGTTTGCACGATTCCTTTGAGCCTTGGTAGGTAGGGATCTAAGTACAGTCGGAACACACACGAGGCGATGTAGTAGTGTCAAGTCGACGGACTAAGCTGTATTCATGTCACCTGGGAACTGCAATCTGACGACAGGTATAATACCAACCTACAGTTCCCGACGAGTCCTGTCCGGTGTACTCGTAACCCAACGAGCACCTGCATACTATCTCCAGTACGACGTACTGATGGCTGTGGGACAGACCATCTCCAGACCAGGGATGAGAAGCGTATATACCAGTCTACTCCAGAGTATCGATGCCCCGTCTCGGTAATCCTACGACAAGGGACCTGTATAGGATGTGCTTGTAGACTACACATCCCCCACTAGTGTGACTGCCATCACAACACTGGTAATCAAGCTAAGATCCTAAGGGCTCTACTAATATGTATAAGCGATATGTTAAATGAAACACATGCACATATTAAAGTAGATTCAAACCAAGTAGCATACTACCATTTTTAGCAAGACTGTCAATACAACTGTAAATATCCCAAGCTTCCATTAAGTAATATACAATCCAGTATGATACAATAATGGCCTCTAGGACATATACACTAACAATCTCCCACTTGCACTAGGTCCATGTGCTGGCATATCGCAGACCTGTCATATCGAATAGCCTCTCGAACTGCGTCTAAGGAATGGCCTTTGTAAATGGATCGGCAGTGTTATTCTCTGTATCTACTCTCTTCACCTCAATCTCCCGGAGATCTATGATCTCCATGATCAGGTGATACCGCCTTAAGATGTGTCTGGACTTCTGATGGGACCTGGGTTCCTTCGCTAAAGCTATAGCGCCGTTGTTGTCGCAATACAGAGGTATTGGATCATCAATGGTAGGAACTACCTGAAGTTCTGTGAGGAACTTCTTCACCCAGACAGCTTCTTTTGCGGCATCGCAAGCAGCTATGTACTCCGCTTCCATCGTTGAGTCAGCAACGGTTTCCTGCTTGGAGCTCTTCCAACAGACCGCCCCTCCATTGAGGGTAAAGACATAACCCGACATGGACTTGGAGTCATCCTTGTCACTCTGGAAGCTGGAGTCAGCAAAGGCCTCGATCTGGAGGTCTTTTCCGCCATAAACCAAGAACATCTCTTTAGTCCTCCTTAGGTACTTGAGAATGTTCTTTACTGCTATCCAGTGCTTCTCCCCTGGGTTGGAATGATATCGGCTTACAATGCTCAATGCGTATGCCACATCTGGTCTGGTACACAACATCACATACATTATAGAGCATACAGCAGAAGCGTAGGGTATAATCGACATGCGAGCCCTTTCCAAATCAGTCTTGGGAGACATCTCTTTGGAGAGGGTGATTCCGTGACAAGCCGGTAGGTTACCGCGCTTAGAATCTTCCATACTGAATCTTTTCAATATGGTGTCTATATACATGGACTATGAAAGTACCAACATCCTCTTTGATCTATCACGATAGATATGGATCCCCAGAATATAGGTGGCATCACCCAGGTCTTTCATAGAGAACTTCTATGACAAGAATCTTTTGACTGACTGTAGTATAGGAATATCATTTCCTATTAAGAGAATGTCATCCACGTACAAGACGAGGAATACTACAGTTCTCCCTACAATCTTACTATATATGCATGGTTCATCTGGATTTTTGATAAAGTCGAATTCTTTGACAGTATCATCAAAACAGATGTTCCAACTCCGCGATGCCTGCTTTAGTCCATAAATGGATTTAAGAAACTTTCACACTTTCCCTATGGCTGATCCATATAGATGCACTCATCCAAACTTCCATTCAGAAAAGTCGTCTTTACGTCCATCTGCCAGATCTCATAATCGTGGAAGGCAGCAATGGCAAGAAGGACCTGAATGGATTTAAGCATAGCCACTGGAGAAAAGGTTTCATCATAGTCCAAACGAGGTCTTTGACGAAAACCCTTTGCAAGTCTAGCCTTAAAGGTTTCAACCTGTCCATCTATACCAATCTTCTTTCTGAAGATCCATTTGCAGCCTACGGGTTTTACCCCATCTGGAGCAATGTCCAAAGTCCATACATTGTTGGTGTACATGGACTCCATTTCGGTCCGCATTGCATCCATCCATTTTACCGAGTCGCCGCTCTAAATGGCTTGCTAGAAGCTAATAGGGTCATCATTATTAATAATGCAATCCTCTTGATCCTCGTCTATGAGAAAACCGTAGTATCTCCTGGGCGGATGAGACTGCCAACTACTTCTGCGGATAAGCGTTGGGATGTCCCTTTCTTCTGAACCTTCTGGTTGTACCAAACTTTCAGTAACAGCTTTTGATTCTGGAATTTCTTCCAGTTCTATTGCGCTCCCACTCTTCTGATTTTCTAAAAATTCAGCTTCCAAGAAGTGGGCATGCTGAGAAACAAAAACCTTTTGTTCCTCTGCGTAATAGAAAAGATACCCCCTGGAGTTCTATGGTTATCCCACAAACTTACACAGTACTGAGTGTAACATTTCAGAAAAAATAAAATATTATTTTGGGAATTTTTATAATTAAATAATAAATATATTGAATATTTTAATAGTGCGGTATAATTAAATACCGATAAATTTGGGAAATTTTTTGAAAATTATAGAAATTACTAAAAGGAGGGTGCTTTATGTGATTCATGCTAATTATGAAAGTTTATGATTTATTTGACACTATTTTAGTGCTAATCACGATTAAAAATCGCTAATCGGGCTTTAAGCGTGTTTTGTGCACATGACATGCATATGTCATTTTTGACACTTGTTTCTTTTCCTTCATGGTTATTTCTTCATTTCATGCATGGTAATTGATTTTAAGAAAAGAGAAAAGAAAACAAAAGGAAAAGAAAAGAAAAGATAAAGAATAGAATAGTGAGAGGGATGGGCATGAGAGAAAGAGAGAGGTGAGGGGTCAAGTTGACCATGGGCTCTTCTTCCTTCATCTTTCCTCTTCCTCATCCTCACATGGCAGCACCTCTCCTCCCTCCTCTTCAAAACCCCCACTTCATCATCAAAAACACCACAAAACCTCATCCGCACTTCACAAAAATTGTGCACAAGCTCACAAGCTTCACTTTGGACCAAGAAAGTTTGCATTTTGGTGCTCTAGAGGATTTATGAGTGTCAAATGAGGTAATCCCATCACAAATAGTGTAGTATTTCATTTGCTTAAGCCTCTTTTCAAGTTTGAAATCGATTTGGCAAAGTTTAGTGAAACTTTGAAATTCCAAGTTAGGGTTAGGGTTTGAATTGAATTAAGAAAGCGTAATTGAGGTTAGTAGTGACACTAAACCCCTATTAGTGATATCATATTTGACCAAACAAGAGAAAAAACCCCGGAATACGAACTTTGAAATTCTGCAGATATGGAAAATTGTGGTTTTGTGTAGGTTAAATGAAATCTGCTAGCACCCGGGTGACCTGAAAATTATTTAGCACATACAAAGATACCAGCAGGCACCTAGGAAGCACCACCCAAGTCCCCAGCCCTACCCTCTCACCTGGGCCGCAAATAAAACCCTTCTGGCTGCAATTTGTGGCCAGACCATGAAGTTTGGGCTTCGTGCTTCTTCTGTACCTCCTATATCTGTAATATAGACCCTTGGCATATGCAAAATTGGCTAATTTTACCTAGGGTAAAATCTGGGACCATTTTGATGAGTTGATGCATTATTTACGACTTCGTGTTAACTTGATTTTTGGTATTTGATGTATTGTGTTTCCGTCGTGTGGCATTTGAATGTCAACGACAAGAGTTCTTGGTTGTGTTTGCATACGAGGCTATAGGTTTTGACCTACGAGCGAAACGTGTGCCGTTTTGGTTTTCCGACTTGATTTTAATACGCATTGCGATTGGATTATATTTGTAGCTACCTACACGGGGATGTCGAAACGTTGAAGATGAAGATGGTGACATCGGCATCGGCACGCAAGAAGTATGTGAGTAGATATATATCTACGGAGGAAGTCGGGTGGATGCGTATAGCACCCCCGCAGTCCGAAGTTGTATTCTATATTATATATATATATATATATATATATGTTGTTATATGATTATGGTTTATCATGATAGGGTTTTATGTTCATGAATTAGTTTAGTGTTAGTTGCGAAACCCTAGATTAGAGATTACACCCACACGCACGCACACACACTTGCATACATTTTATTTACTTGTCCGTATATAGGGATATGTATACACACACACACACACATGGGTATTGGACTATGTATATATATATATATACACGTATACATATACACGGATTATGAGGATAGTACTTGGGATTGGAGATGAGTCGATGAGATTGGGCTTGAGGCCGTGAGATCGGTGATGTGACATGGTTCGTATTTGAGATACGACATGATGTTTTAGTGGGTCCTTTAGACATGGTGTTTTCATACACACGCATGCATACATAGATGGTATCAGTATCATACTAGAAGTAGATCAGTACCCCGGATAATGATATGTGATAGAGAGGATACCATATGAATAATGAGATAGATGTGATATTTGACCCATACCCAAATTTAGGATGTCGTACGACGAATTTACCGTACGAGCTATATTGATGATAGATCCGCACACTTGACTTGCGGATGTCATGTTATAGATATTGTATCGTATTGGATACTATTGAGGCGGGATCACCGACTGTTATATTCATATTTATATATATATATATATATATATATATATATGTATCGACTCAGATGTTAGGAGGTTTCCTTACCTTTCGATCAGCCGGTTTAGTTTACTTGTAAATGATAGATTAGACTAGAGTCATACCTATTTCAAAACTAACAAATCATGAGTATTTTAAAGACAGGCCAAGAGATTCTACGGATATTTCAAAGGACGTATTTTTTTCTTAAAAGACACCATAGCCTTTATTTTCAAAACACCATGATTCGTGTTATTTCAAATAGCAAAACTGTATGACTCATATTTATATAAATGCTGATTCGTGATCATTGTGTTATTATGCATCTCCTACACATTATTGTTGTTCGCATCGCATTGCATGCTTATATTGTGTTTCATATGCTATTATTGAAATCATGCTGTCAGGACACCAGCACCATTACCGATGATGCGTATGTTCCACATACACTTACTTGCCGGCTCACACACATCATCATCGGTAATTGCCATGTCACGTACACTATAGAGAATATTATTTCATTAATATAGCTTGTTAGCTGATAGTTTCGACATGATAATAGTGTACTTGCTTTATATGCCAGTTTAGACATTGCACTTCTTACTTGCAAATTCATGCATATTGTTATTCACTGTTATGCAATATTATGGAGTTTTATGCCAATATTCACTGTTTACTTACTATTGATTCTTGGATTTCGGAATTTCATGAGATTCCTGGATTTAGGAGAAATCCGCAAGATTATATATAAACTTTTCTCTCTCTCTCTCTCTTGTTTAAAATGAAAAGTGCGGTTTTCTCTTGATGTATGAGTCGTCCACCATGATGTTTTCTCTGTTATGGGATGGATTTCGAGACCCGATTCGAGGAGACGTATGAACCGTCTCGGGTACATGGTGGATCCGGTATGGTACCCTGGGGAGAGAGTGATTTCATGGAGGATGATGAGCCTGGCAGGGGCAGACTGCCTACCAGTGATTTTACCTGGCGCGTCGGATATCCGGAGGATATCGTTCGTGGTCGTGTAATTGATGATATGGGCCAATCCGGACTGACGGAGCCCTAGATATTAAGATTTGAAACACTGAGATTTTAAGATTTGAGACATTGAGGTATTGATATTTGATGATACAGGCAAGTTCGGATAGTCGGAACCTGAGATATTGGATATTGAGATTTATGTTTTTTGTGTCGATGTTAGACACTGATTTATATTGATTTATTGATGATACCTCATTTTAAATTACAGTTGTCTCACTCATTTCATTACATTACATTCATACCTCATACATATGATACATCGTTACCTGAGGTACTGACACGAGCACATGGGATTACACTTATGTATAGATGTTTACCCTTATCACTTTATTATGCTTCAGACCTTATCATTTGAGGTATATATATATACTTGATCGTATTGACCTAGGTTAGTGTCATGCATACGATTTCTGCTCGGTGATATTTTCTACTCACGAGTTGGCAACTCACCCCTATTGTGCCACAGTTTCTTGCAAGTTTTGCCGTACAGGTTTCGTTACGGCTTTGCTGGCACACTGCTTCCATTCCGGGTGATTTGCTTGGTAGGTGGGTTCACATGTATCTTGACCACCATTGTTCTTATTTATTCATTGTATCTAGTAAACTCTATTAACCAGACATGTATATTTATTCAGACTTAGAGACCAGTTGTATATTATTTCGACCTTAGAGTCGCGCGTTGTATTATTATTATGGTTTTCATGTTGATTTGAGTTTTCTCTTCAGTTTTGATCCTCGCCCTTCGGCGTTGTATATTATATTGCTTGCGTGGTTGTGACCATCGATTGACGAAGAGCTAGCTCCAGCTTGGGGATGCCTTTTATCATCATGTATATATTTATCTTGTTGTACCCAGTTCGGGTCAGTATTTACAAAGGAAACTCTGTCGAAATTTTCAGAAAAGACTTGATGTTTTTAAAATGTATGATTCGGCTTATTTTAATAAAACATTTTCATTTAAAATGGTTTTAGATTTCTGGGCTTTTGGCTTACTTGAATTAGATGGGGCCCGATAGACTTCATATGATTCAAGTGCCAGTCACGTGCCATTTCCGGGTCGTGACAAAGTTGGTATCAGAGTGCTAGGTTAACCTTGGTTCGAGTCTATGTTTGACTATGCGGAGCCTAAGGCGTTCGTATTTATACGGAATCTAGGCTTGACCTTACGGAACTTAGACTTAGTCGAGGGGATATTAGACCCGAACTTTCGTCGCATATGTTGACCTTAGTTGATGGAGTAGGTGACTTAAGGAGAGTGACGTACCGTGTCTATGTTCTTGGGCATACTTACGATACGCTACTCCGCTTAAGAAGCCTTAGGATGTACATTTCCTTGCACAACTTTATATTCATTCCTATGATCTATCATCATCGATATTGGTTATGGTTTTGCTGCCCCGATTACACGGGCAGAGAGAGCTACGGCTAGAGTTGCGGTCAGCACGAGCTTGTCACGGACAGGACTGACCAGGGCGTGATTCCAGGGACATACGATTGCGTAGAGAGGCGTCGTTTATTTGTGTTTTCGCGCCGTGAGCATTTGATGGATCGCTGTTATGAGATTTCTCGAACGTGCAGATCAGCACCAGAGGATTGAGCCACTGATAGAGGCCATCCAGAATGTGATGACCAATGATGTATCGCTTATTCATGATGATTGAGGCACTGTTCAGCGTGCAGACGAATGAGCCAGTTGCTGCTGCAAATGACGAGATATCGCCCCAGATGTTGGAGCTACTGCAGCATGAGTTTATACTCAGAGATATGATAGAAGGTCGCTAGTCGTCCGAGGATGAATGACTAGGACATGTGGTTCGTTCTCTTACCCCGATGCGAGGTCATCAGATTGATTGATTCCAGCTTGAGAGGACTTCACACAGATACGTTGGGAGTCGATAGGGACGATCGAATGTCAGAAACCCATTTTCCAAGTTTAAAGTATTTGAAGAAAACATGCAAGTAACTCTACGGACCCTCTAGAAGAATGAAACCCTAACTCGACATAATGACTATGTGAAAGCCTTTGAACCTTCGGGTTTGCGGCAGTTCAGCGGTGCCATTAATGAGGCTTGGGTTTGCCCTTCTACGGTTGGTCCATAGGTGTTGTGGCATGTACTCGATATTATTAAACTGTACCCAAGATGTTGATCTCTTGGGGGATTATGAGGTTTTGACGAGTCAATCGGATGGTTCGACATCCTTCGGAAATGATGTGATAGGATGCATTGCTTGGGAGGCTCCAGATACGAGTATAGCCGTTGGAGTGCAGTTTATGCAGCCATGATGAGACGAGTCCGAAGAAGTCGACAATAGAGAAAAGTGGAGTACGAAGTTCGTACGAGATCTTGATGAGATGACGTTCCACTCCGCTGACTTCAGAGATGTGATACCCATGCAGAGGCGTTGTTTATGGGTATATCTTCCAGAAGGAGTCGTGATGAATATGCAGCCGTTATGGAACAAGAAAGAGACTTAGTAAAAGATGATAACCTCCGGGCAGTTCGGCAGAAATGAGATTTTCGGGAGAGACCTCGACAGGACCTTTCTGGAATATTTTAGGAGAAGACTTTGACCCAGGAGTGGTCATTTTACGCACACTCAGCAGGCCAGTGTTCGGCACCGTCAACGAGACATGTTACGAGTGACCACGACAGTTGGCCAGTGATCCTTAGAGGATGTGCTTGAGCGGGACTGTTTCCACCATCTTTGATTTCAGTATTTTGGGCGATCTATTCGCATGATTGAGTTTTGATGATTGAGTTTCATGATATTTATTTTCGTGCACCATGGTTGCACCTACTGGGTATTTATGATTTGTGCACAGTTATTGCGCATGATATCGTTTTTGTGCCTTGGCTGCAAATGTTTATGATTTCATGGATTTCATACAGTTGGGTTGATTTTGTGCAAATGGTACGCACCCGATTTGATTTTTGCATTCGGTAAAGTTCATATATGTTTGCAGTGCAGTGATACGTATTTTGTGCACTACAGTTGCACAAGACTTCGATTTGATGTTATTGAAGGTATTGATTTTGACTTCATTCCTAGGGCATGCATATGATTTGACTTATGATTACGGCATAGTTTTCATGCACTTTTAGTGTTTGATTTGATTTTGTGCACGCTGATGCACATGGTTGTGAGATTAGTTACCATGGTATACCTGATTTGAATTTGGTTTGAGATATGCCGTATACCGTCGATTTCGATTGTGATACTCGATATTGGTTTTGTGCACCTTGTGCACCTGATTGGATTCTTGCGCATATTTGACGCGCTTGGATTGGATTTGCGCATGTTCGGCGCTTGATATTGGATTTCGCGATTTAATGCATGTTGGATGCATATGATTTAGATTTTATTCGTGTCACGACCTGAAATATTAGCTCATGACCAGCACATAAATCACGCAACGTCTAGAGGCGTAACGTAATTCAAGTAAGCTGAAACCCAGAAATCTAAACCCTTTTAAGAAAATAAAGGTGGTGAAGTTTTGAAATAAAGGTATAGTGAAATCATGTTTTCTTAATGCAGAGAAAAGGAACATAAAAATCGCAGGTGGAATTTACAAGTTTGAAAACATGTTTTGTCTTTTAAAAATTTGGGCAGCACCTCCTTTGTATTTTTTGATCCAAAACCACAAATACATGATGATAATAAAGGCATCCCCAAGCAGGAGCTAGCTCTTCGCCAAACGGCGGATCAAAACCACGGCTGAATACTAGATATGACCCCAAAATTACAGGGGCCAAGGTCGACCAGTGAGACGATGGGGGATAAGCTTCATCGTCGAGAGGGAAACAGCCCGGATCACCAGCTAAGGCCCCTAAATGACCGCTCAGTGATAAAGGAGGTAGGGGTGCAGAGACAGCCAGGAGGTTTGCCTAGAAGCAGCCACCCTAGAAAGAGTGCGTAATAGCTCACTGATCGAGCGCTCTTGCGCCGAAGATGAACGGGGCTAAGCGATCTGCCGAAGCTGTGGGATGTAAATCAAAGGGTAATCTCTCACATTCTGCTAGAGAAGATATTAGAAAAACTACAAACCCTATAGGCTGACGCCACAGATTCCACCCCCCAAAACCATATTTGGATTGTGCCTCAACTATATCAACTGTACTTGAACTGTTAGATAATCATAGTCGATAATAACATCACTGTTCACATCGCTATTTCAAAACCGTCAAGACAATATATATAAGTATACGATGCCCAACGGCGAAGATCACCACACAAGATAAAGAATAAAGCGAGATATCAACCCAAAATGCGAACAAACAACCCCTCGCTCAAGTCTCGCAACTACAAGTCTTGCTAAGTCTCATTACTTATAAAAATACTAGTTTGATTGATAGAGTTGACTAGATACAATAAGAATAATTAATACAAGAGTGGGTACGATACAAATGTCTCACCTACCAAAGCAATCACCCGAAAGCAACTGTGTGCCAGCGATGCCGCTACGGATCCTGCGGTCAACCTGCAGGAACTATGGCACAACGGGGGTGAGTTGCCAACTCATGAGTAGAAAAACATCAACAAGTAGAAATCGAATAAACAACTACTCCTAGGTCAACTATATCATGAAGATAATACTATGATATCTAGGGTGACCGGGTCGTATATGTGCCAACAATGTAATCAACACCTATATGTATGCGGATATCATCCAATCATATAATCAATGTGTGTATGCATGTGGATCCCGTCCAACCATATGATCAATGTCGGTATGCACGTAAATATCATAAAAGAGTGTGCATGATGTTAGTGTATATGCCCTAGGGACCATTATTGTATCATACTTGTATGTATATTACTTAATGGAAGCTTGGGATATTCACAGTTGTATATACAGTCTTGCTAAAAATGGTAGTATGCTACTTGGTTTGTGTCTACTTTAATATGTGCATATGTTTCCTCTAAACGTATCACTTATACATATTAGTAGAGCCCAGAGGATCTTTGCTTGATTACCAGCGTTGTGATGGCAGTCAAACTAGTGGGGGCTGGGTAGTCAATAAGCAACATCCTATACTTGTCCCTAGTCGTAGGATTATTGAGACAGGGCATCGATACTCCAGCGTAGACTAGTGTGTACGCTTCTCATCCCAGTTGGGGAGATGGTCTGTCCCACAGCCATCAGTACGTCGTACTGGAGATAGTATACAGGTGCTTGTTAGGTTACGGGTACACCGGACAGGACTCACAGGGGAACTGATTGGTTGGTATTATACCCATCGTCAGTTAACAGTTCCCAGGTGACATGAGTACAGCATAGTCCGCAGACTTGACACTGCTATTTCGCCTTGAGTGTGTCCCACTGTTCTTAGATTGCTACCCTACCACGGCTCAAAGGAGTCGTGCAAACAGGTAGCAATTGGGAGAAGTCCCGAGCACTTGGAGGTAGTGGCGGTTAGGAAGGATTCGTCTCTCCCGGTATTGGGAGTTGATATCGCGCTGTGTCAGAGAGCCATTACGCAAAGTCCCTGGCCAGGGCAAGCGAGATTTACTGGTAGGTTCCTGTAGTTTCTCAGGGTGTAATGGGCTACGCTCCGACACGACTTACACAGCTATTAGGGGACTGACGCATGCCGCCCCCTAGGCTCGATATGAGATAGACTTAGACGAACAGACCGGACTGTACGAAGATTGTCACATCAGGCTCAGTAGGAGTTCGGATGGTTTTCCTCATCGGCCTTCTTATCGACATCTACCCGGGGACCGTTACGTACAGCTAGTACCGCTTGCGGTCTATGGTTAAACCCACTGCCAGCGTAGTGTCGAGTCTTTAGAGTCCCACAAGAGATTTTCCCTGCTCCAGGCGAAACGATATAGAGGTCGTATGGTTTTACGAAAAGGGTTCGGACGCATACGTATGTTTACGCACGTACGACGTTCAGACAGTTTTTACTAGCCGGCTTTGGTTTAAGCCAGATTCTAGTATCAGGTTATTAGATTTATACAGTCCAAAGTTTTTCCTTGTTTTCACGGATTGGAGGGGCGTTCTCGTAATTTTCCGGGAAGCTTCTAGAAGCATGGTGACTATGGAGGCTAAGGTGGCATTTGCATTAATTGGATTAGTGAGTCATGTAGTGATTCATGCAATGAGTTAATGATTTATATGACTCATATGATGAATTACTTAGGGTATTAATGAAACATGATGATAATGCTTTATTTATTATTTACTTAATAATATCATATGTTTCATATATACTCAAATGATTTCATTGATCCAAAGTAATTCATATTCTCACCTTCTCTCTCCTCAAGCTCTCCCTCTTCAAACCCTAACCCTAACCTCTCATGTGTTGAGATCAAGGGTTAGCTAGACTAATACTTCCATAACCTCACTCTGTATCCTTTAGGTAGCTTAGATTAGCACTTTGAGCAACCTACTTATCTCAAGTTAGAGATAAAGCTTGGCGTAGGAGCTCTCGGGTGGATCGTCTTTGACTCGAAGAGGCCGTTGAGGTGCCGATGTTCCAAGGAGCCTACGAGGAGTGGAGGACCGCGATGAAGACCCGAAGGACAAGTAACGTGAGGTATAACTTCGAATCCGAGTAGTTAAACCTTTCATAGTTTGCTAGTAACGGTTTAGATACGATTCATGCGCTCAAGTCCGTGTTACGAAGCTTTGATAATCGTTTTTCATATATTCCGCCTCCCCACAAGTTCGTGGGGTGCGTGACATGGACTTACAGTGGTATCAGAGCCAACTAAACCATTACTAGCTTGTTAGCAACTAATTAGAAGTTCGATCAACGGAAAACACGAAAACAAAACCCTAACCCCTTTACAGTTTCTGTTAATTTTAAACATGTCACAAATTTTTTTTGATATGCCTTAAAATTCACAGCAGGGTATTTTAAGAATACTAGGAAAATACGAGCCAGTAATTCGGCAAAACGGCCGCGGATCCGCGGCAATAGAGTGCTTGTGCCGCGGATCCGCCGCCGAGTCAACGCCGAGTTGACTCAGATTTGCTCAGTAATTCCTATTTTGTGGTTTTCTGTTTTTCTGTATGTTCTGTTTCTACCCAGGTTGCTTCTTTGCTGGTTTGCCTTTGGGGTAAACACGGAATATGGTAATCGATCGATGTTCTAAGATATTTGCTAATTGGGTTTTTATCTGTAATGTTTAATATGTTCGTAAACCTCCCCTAACTGCTAGTATGTCGGTTGGCATGGGTTGCACATTTTTGTAATGTTTACTGTTTGTGTATATGGACTTGATTGGAATGTTGTGATGATTAGCCGGGGTTTGAGATGGGTTTAATATTCATTCATTCGATGTAAATTTAATATGATGTAATATTCTTTTGCGGGGCACATCCAGGTTGCGGCTGTAGCCACCGTTGTATTATTTCTTTTTACTATTTTTGCTCCTAGGATAGACCCAAGGCGGGGTACACAAACTACCGGGTACTTTGAAGTGTTTAGTGGCCTACTCACTTTGTTGAGGAATACCGCTTCACTTCGGGTATTTGGCGGGTAGTTTGCCGTACCCGTAGGGGTCTAGGGTGGGGTAATGGCTATTCATCACAACTGTGTAATCCGTCTTTTATTGCAGGCTCAAAGCAAATGCGGATTGCTAGTATATCCAATAAAGTTCATCTGTGATCTGGAATGCTTATTATTGCGTCTGACGAATGTACAATATCTATATATGATAGCTATTAGACGTCACTTATGTTTTACACCCGTGCTAGCCCAGCCCCCGCTCTGTCGTTAGTTAAGTAACCTAACGGGTGATGACGGGACCCCGTGGCAAATGCGGATGGCAAAGAGGACGTGGTATTTTCGTTGTTTTCTGCAATGATAGGATAACTGATGGGACGCATTATTATAATGCAAAGAAAATAAACCATTGTTTAATCGTTGGAACAAATTTAAAAGAAGCCACTCGGTTATTTTAAAAAAGGATCAGAATTTTTAATTGCGGAGCTTTAACCACTCCTTTTAAAATGTATCAGGTTCCTTCGATTATATCAAGTTCACTACGTTCACGGTTTTACCAAAACCATTCATAGCCCTCCGTCATTTCATTTGGATATTCAGTATTATTCAAGCTATGCATTTGACCAATGCCAGGGCATTGTGTTTGGTAGCTGCTGGGGTATTTCATTTGTTTGCATAAATAAATGTGTTAGTTTGGGACAATCGTATTATCATTTGGCCAACGTCAGGGATATGTACGATGGGTTCAAATTAACTAGGACAATGATGGGTAGAACTTGACATGTGACTTATGACATTTTGACCAACGCCAAGGTTATAAGAGCATGGGGCAAAAATCCATATCGGGAATTTCTAAAGAAACTGAAATTTGCAGAGAGAGCATACCATTTTGGAGTTTGATGAATGTTGGTAGGATTCCTTCAACATTATCATACGATGATATTTTGGATCCCGATCCTACTGTGAGTATATACTACTTATCAGGAGATTCGTCACTTAACGATCAATGCTATAAACCAAGTAGGTGCCTAGAAAGGTGTCAGCGAGGCTACGCCCCCAGAGAAAAGAGGTTATTTAATTAAGAAACTTCGCGAAAGCGTTGGAAAACCTCCCTCGAAGTATCGACACTGACCTGGATGAACGGTTAAGCAAGAATTGTACGGTGAGAATAGTCCTGGCTAATTCTTCTTTTATGGTTTGACGAGGGATTTGAGAAACAGTGGGAGCCATCCTGTTTAGATAAAATTAAACCACTCTAAACTTGCAAGAGCATCATGCTAATAGTATTTTCTTCTCTCTCTTAAATTGCAGCGACCTTATGACCACACATAGGTTACATCTAGATAATAAATTGAATGAATCTTACTTTTATGACTGGCAAAGGTCTGTCCAGATGTTCATTGCCTATGACAAGCTGGACCATCCTATTACTACTCAAGATCCCACCGTCCCAGGTTTAGTTTCCACTGTCGCGGATATGGATATCCATCAGACAATGGAAAAAGATAAAGCGAAAGCTAAGTGCCCCGTGTTAGCTTCAGTTGATGGTGTATACCAGAAGCAGCACGAGAAGAAGGACTTATTTTCCATCTTTCTCCATAACAAAGATTTATATGGAGAGCAATCTCATATCGCAAGATATGAGACCTCGAACGAATTAATTCAAGCGAGGTTGGCTGACAGGTCATCTGTAGGGGACAACGTCCTTACAATGACTAGCTGTATTGATGAGCTCCAGGACCTGGAGACCGCGTTGGGAAACGAGTTAGTTACTGACTTAATTCTACAGTCTCTGCCTCCTACCCTGAAGAAAACCAGGGAAATAGAAGGAAAGGGAAGGGCAAAAGTTTCGGGACTGGATATAGTAAAAGAGGGACGTTCCTATTGTTACAGGAAAGAACATTGGCAGAATGATTGCAGGGCTAGCAAAGCCAGTAGCCAGGATTCGAAGCATGTTGTGGCTTCAGCCTCAAGTGTATTTGTTATTTAGAACTGTTTGTCAATTAACTCTACTTCCTGGGTACTAGATACTGGAGCAGGATCTCATATCTGTAATTCAATACATGCTTTGAGAAACCGTAGAGTTATAAAGATAGGTGATTTGTCTCTCAGAGTTGCAAACGGAATGAGCGTGAACGCTGAATCCGTAGGAGAATATCGCCTAGGTTTGACAAGTGGGCATATATTGATTCTATGTAACTGTTTATATGTACCTAGTATGACTTGTAATATCATATCAGTGTCCTCACTTTCGAGAGAGGGATATGATTTTACATTCGTAAGTGATGTAGTTAACATCCACCAAAATCAAGTTCAGATTGGGTCAGGTATATTAGATAACGGTATATACGTATTAAGTCAAGCTCTGGTTTTCAATGTCCAGAACACACTTAAAAGAAAGTCTCCAGAAATAAATCAGGCTTTCTTATGGCATTGTAGACTAGGTCACATCAATGAGAGAAGGTTGACTAAGTTACATAGTGAAGGATATTTGAATCCGTTCGAATATCAATCTTATGCTACTTGTGAATCTTGTCTCAAAGGAAAGATGACAAAGATTCCGTTCACTGGACACAGAGTAAGAGCAAGCGAGTTCTTGGGACTCGTACACAGTGACGTGTGCGGTCCAATGTCTACACATGCGCGAGGTGGTTATTCCTACTTCATTACTTTTACGGATGATTTCTCTAGGTATGGATTTGTCTTCTTAATGAAGCATAAATCCGAGGCTTTTGAGAAATTCCAAGAATACAAGAATGAAGTAGAAAAACAAACAGACAAGAGTATAAAGACACTGAGATCTGATCGAGGTGGTGAATACTTAAGTGCCGAGTTCCTGGTTACTTAAAAGAGATTGGAATTCTCTCTCAGCTTACTCCTCCATACACGCCACAACATAACGGTGTATCAGAAAGGAGGAATCGAACCATATTGGATATGGTTCGTTCCATGATGAGTAACGCTGAGTTACCGCGATCATTCTGGGGATATGCGCTAGAATCAGCAGCATATCTTCTGAACAGGGTTCCTACCAAGACAGTGCCTACCATCCCATATCAGATGTGGAGTGGGAAGAAACCCTATCTTCAGTATCTAAAGATTTGGGGATGTCCGGTTTTTGTTAAAAAACCGTATGCGGACAAGCTCGAGGCACGATCAGTACAGTGTAAGTTTGTGGGATATCCCAAGAACTCCAAGGGGTATCTGTTCTATAACGCAGAGGAACAAAAGGTTTTTGTTTCTCGTAATGCCTACTTTTTAGAACAGCAAGTTTTAGAAAAGGATACAAGTGGGAGCGAAATAGAACTGGAAGAAATTCCAGAACCACAAAATACAACTGAAAGTATGGTAGAACCAGTAGTTCAAGAAGAATTGGACATTCCCACACCCCTCCGCAGGAGTAGTAGGCCGTCTCATCCGCCTGAGAGATACTACGGTTTTCTCATAGATGGGGATAGAGAGGATTGTGTCATTGATGAAGATGACCCTACTAGCTTCCAGCAAGCCATTCAGAGCGGTGACTCAGTAAAATGGCTAGATGCAATGCGGACCGAAATGGAGTCCATGTACACTAACAAAGTATGGACTTTAGAAATTGCTCCAGATGGGGTAAAACCCGTAGGATGCAAATGGATCTTCAAAAAGAAGATTGGTGTAGATAGACAAGTTGAAACCTATAAGGCTAGACTTGTTGCAAAAGGTTTCCGTCAAAGACCTGGTTTGGACTATGACGAAACCTTTTCTCCAGTAGCTATGCTTAAATCCATTCGGGTCCTTCTTGCTATTGCTGCCTTCCACGATTATGAAATCTGGCAGATGGATGTAAGACCTTTTTAAATGGTAATTTGGAAGAGAGCGTCTATATGGATCAGCCAGAAGGATTCATTCAGAGTGGGAGCAGCGGTAAAGTATGCAAGTTGCTTAAGTCCATTTATGGACTAAAGCAGGCATCGCGGAGTTGGAACATTTGTTTTGATGATGCTGTCAAAGAATTTGACTTTATCAAAAATCCAGATGAACCATGCATATATAGTAAGATTGTAGGGAGAGCTATAGTATTCCTCGTCTTATACGTGGATGACATTCTCCTAATAGGAAATGATATTCCTATGTTACAGTCAGTCAAAAGATTCTTGTCACATAAATTCTCCATGAAAGACCTGGGTGATGCCACCTACATTCTGGGGATCCGGATATATCGTGATAGATCAAAAAGGATGTTGGTACTTTCGCAGTCCAGGTACATAGACACCATAGTGAAGAGATTCAGTATGGATGATTTTAAGCGCGGTAATCTACCGGCTTGTCACGGAATCACCCTCTCCAAAGAGATGTCTCTCAAGACTGATTTGGAAAGGGATCGCATGTCGATTATACCCTACGCTTCTGCGGTAGGCTCTATAATGTATGCGATGTTATGTACCAGACCAGATGTAGCATACGCATTGAGCGTTGTAAGCCGGTATCAGGCAAACCCAGGGGAGAATCACTGGATAGCAGTAAAGAATATTCTCAAGTACCTAAGGAGGACTAAGGAGATGTTCTTGGTGTATGGCGGAAAAGACCTCCAGATGGAGGCCTTTGCCGACTCAGGCTTCCAGAGTGACAAAGATGACTCCAAATCCTTGTCGGGTTATGTCTTTACCCTCAATGGAGGGACGGTCTGTTGGAAGAGTTCCAAGCAGGAGACCGTTGCTGACTCAACAATGGAAGCGGAGTACATAGCTGCTTGCGATGCCGCAAAAGAAGCAGTCTTGATGAAGAAGTTCCTCACAGAACTTCAGGTGGTTCCTACCAGTGTTGATCCAATACCTCTGTATTGTGACAACAATGGAGCTATAGCTTTAGCAAAGGAACCCAGGTCCCATCAGAAGTCCAGACACATCTTAAGGCGGTATCACCTAATCAGGGAGATCGATGTAAAGAGAGTAGAGACGGAGAATAACATTGCTGATCTATTCACAAAGGGCCCTCCTCAGACACAGTTCGAGAGCCTATTCGAGATGATAGGTCTACGATATGCCAGCTCATGGCCCTAGTGCAAGTGGGAGATTGTTAGTGTATATGCCCTAGGGGCCATTATTGTATCATACTTATATGTATATTACTTAATGGAAGCTTAGGATATTCACAGTTGTATATACAGTCTTGCTAAAAATGGTAGTATGCTACTTTGTTTATGTTTACTTTAATATGTGCATATGTTTCTTGTAAACGTATCACTTATATATATTAGTAGAGCACATAGGATCTTTGCTTGATTACTAGCGTTGTGATGGCAGTCACACTAGTGTGGGCTGGGTAGTCAATAATCAACATCCTATACTTGTCCCTAGTCGTAAGATTATCGAGACAGGGCATCGATACTCCAGCGTAGACTAGTGTGTACGCTTCTCATCCCAGTTGGGGAGATGGTCTGTCCTACAGCCATCAGTACGTCGTACTGGAGATAGTATACAGGTGCTCGTTAGGTTACGGGTACACCAGACATGACTCACAGGGGAACTGATTGGTTGGTATTATACCCATCGTCAGTTAACAGTTCCCAGGGACATGAGTACAGCATAGTCCGCAGACTTGACAATGCTACTTTGCCTCGAGTGTGTCCCACTATTCTTAGATTGCTACCCTACCACGGCTCAAAGGAGTCATGCAAAAAGGTAGCAGTTGGGTGCAGTCCCGAGCACTTGGAGGCAGTGGCGGTTAGACAGGATTCGTCTCTCCCGGTATTGGGAGTTGATATCGCGCTGTGTCAAAGAGCCATTACGCAAAGTCCCTGGCCAGGGCAAGCGAGATTTACTGGTAGGTTCCTGTAGTTTCTCAGGGTGTAATTGGCTACGCTCCGACACGACTTACACAGCTATTAGGGGAGTGACGCTTGCCGCCCCATAGGCTCGATATGCGATAGTCTTAGACGAACAGACCGGACTGTACGAAGATTGTCACATCAAGCTCAGTAGGAGTTCGGATGGTTTTCCTCATCGGCCTTCTTATCGACGTCTACCTGGGGACCGTTACGTACAGCTAGTGCCGTTTGCGGTCTGTGGTTAAACCCACTGCCAGCGTAGTGTCGAGTCTTTAGAGTCCCACACAGAGAGTTTCCCTGCTCCAGGCGAAACGATATAGAGGTCGTATGGTTTTACGACAAGGGTTCGGACGCATACGTATGTTTACGCACGTACGACGTTCGGATAGTTTTTATTAGCCGGCTTTGGTTTAAGCCAGATTCTAGTATCAGGTTATTGGATTTATACAGTCTAAATTTTTTCCGTGTTTTCACGGATTGGAGGGGAGTTCTCGTAATTTTCCCGGAAGCTTCTAGAAGCATGGTGACTTGGGGGGCTAAGGTGGCATTTGCATTAATTGGATTAGTGAGTCATGTAGTGATTCATGCAATGAGTTAATGATTCATTTAATGATTTATATGACTCATATGATGAATCACTTCGGGTATTAATGAAAGATGATGATAATGCTGTAGGGTTCCTAGGCATCCTAATGAGGTCTCACAAGGCATCAACCATGCCAATTTAAAAAATTCTAGGTGCCGAGAAACCCGACTACGGATCGTTTGCTAGAAAACTAGGCGAAAATATAATCTAGTTAACACTTAACTATGAGATACGGAAATACAACCTTTGTAGATCCGGTGCTCCATCTCCATAGCTCCGCAACGAAGTCGTCTCCGCTGTCCAAAAAGAATCCGGGCTCTAGTGTCGGCTTCGTCGGAGAAATGGCGAGCTAGGTCGTCGATGTCCATGCCGAAGATGATCTACGTAGAGGCATCGATAGATCAAGCTCCACCTTCACCTAGCTTTGAAAACTTGTGAAGGAAACACACTCTACTACTTGGCAAGAGGTAGAGGATGAAGAAATAGGAAGTGGGTAGACTTTAGAATTGGATTTCTCACTCATTTCATCAATCCACCATTGATGCAATCAAGCTTTTTCAAGTGAAGAAAAGAAAGAAGAAGAAGAAGCTTGTTATGATAAGAATTAATTTAATTAGAAAAGAAACTCATTCTTATCATAACATGACCATGGTTAGTTGTAGAGAGTGAACTAGGGTTAGTGGAGTGGTAAGGGTTAAGCATGAGACAAAATGGTTAACTAAGTCAAAGCTTCATGAAGATTCATGAACAAAACAAAATAGCAACCATTTTTCCCTTTTTGCTTTTAATTTTCTTTTCCAAATGAATAACTAATAAATAAATAAATGAAAAAGAAAACATAACCCTAACCATTCACAACCATGGTTTAATCTTTACACTTAACCAATTTAGCATGCATCATCAAACATGATACAATCATGTGCACAAAATCATATCGCATATATAATGCGCACACCCGAGTGAGAAAATCCATTTTAAAGTGAACCGATACTAGTTAATGCAAAGTAATATATCAAATATATAATTATGCATTAAATCACTAAATCAACACTTGATTCAATGATCCGGTCATGTCGCACATAACCGACTGGTATCTTCAGTAACAACTTATCGAATCAACACTTGATCCGATAACCCGGCTATATCGCATATAACCGATCAATGTTACATCGCGAGAATCGAATACAGTATCACATACTGGTATCATTCTCGGTCCCGCACATATCTCATATGCACTCCTATTTCGTTTCGCTTGAGCCAGGAAACCTCTGTGTAGGACTCTAAAGACTCGTCAATACGCCGGCAGCAGATGATGATCATATCAAACATCCACAAGCCGCAAGCGGTCTGCTAAACGTAACGGCCACCCGGGTATTGAGCGATCTGAAGATCGACGAGCAAGCCCGCTCACACTCCAGTGAATCCGACCAGTAACACTACCGTACAGTCCGGTCTGATCGTCTGATATGTCGCATATCTCGCCTAGGTGTGGTAAACGTCAGACCCCAATAGCTCAATAAGTCGTGTCGATATGAGGTCTATAACATCTCGAGAAACTACTGGTAACACTTACCAGTAAATCTCAGCAACCCTGGCCAGGGATTTCCTGTTATAGCCAATCGAACACAGCGCAACATCAACCCCCTATACCGGGAGAGACGAATCCCCTCCTATCGCTCATTGCCTCCATGTGACTCGGGACTGTACCCAAAAACCACCGTTTTGCACGCCCTCTTGGACGTGGTAAGATGGAAATCAAAGCACAGTGGGAACCACACAAGACTCTATGACGATCTCGGGTCAACAGACTACTCTGTACCAGTGTCACCAGAGAACTGCCATCTGACGTGAGGTATAATACCATCTGGGAGTTCTCGGCGAGTCCGTCCAGTGTACCCAGTCTTTACTGAGCACCCGTGTATCATCTCTGATGTCAAACACCGATGGATATGGGATCATCCATCGCCCATCTGTATGGGTCGAGAAGGTATACGCTAGTCTACTCTGGTATATCGATGCCCCGTCTCGATACACCCTCGACTAGGGACTTTGAAGGATGTACTTATGGACTACCATGTCCCCACTAGTATGATCCGCATCATAGTCCAGGTAGTCAAGTACAGATCCTAAGGGCTTTACCAACATGTAACAGAGAGACAATCAGCATACACGTTAAGGTAAAGGGTAACCAGATAGCACACTATCATGTCGAGCAAGAAAGTCCTCCCTATATATGTCCCAGCATCCACTACAATATACATCCTATGTACAGTAATGGCCTCTAGGGCATACATATAACTAACAATCTCCCACTTGCACTAGGGCCATCTGATAGCAGTGGTTGTAGTATCTCATACTCAACCATCCCATAAAAATCTCTCTCTGGGAACAGGCCTTTGTGAGTGGATCCGCTGTGTTGTCCTCTGAGTCTACTCTCCTAACCTCGATCTCCCTGTAGATCAATCATCTCCATGATCAGGTGATACTGCCTTAGAATATGTCTGGATCACTGATGGGACGGACGTTCCTTGGCATAAGCCACAACTCCATTGTCTCACAATGGTTGGAACGTAGTTCATCTCATGAACCAATATACACCCAGACTGCCTCTTTGGTAGCATCTTAAGTAGCGATGTATCGTGCCTTTATCGTCTAGTATGTCACGGTATCTAGCTTGGAACTCTTCCAACATACCGTCCCTTTACTGAGGGTAAAGACAATGCCTGCGACTGACACTCAGTCGTCATTATCACCCTGGAACCCTTCCAGTGATTCTCCCCAGGATCGGTTGATACCGTCTCACTACAACTAGTGAGAGTCCTAACATCCAATTAGATCTATCTCATAGATCCAAACACCAGGATTTAGGAGGTATCATTTTGATCCTATATGGAGAATCATTGTGATAAGCGGAGATTGGCCGAGCGTAGCACAGGAAACTCCTTCCCCATCAAGAGTATGTTATCCACGTACTCTACGAGGATCATCACCATACTCCCTACTACCTTTTTGTATATACAAGGTTCATCTACCATTTTGATGATGTCAAATTCTTTGACCGCTTCATCAAAACAGATGTTCCAACTCCGCGATGCCTGCTTTATCCTATAAAGCATCTTGCACACGTTTCCGCTGCTCCCATTGTCTACGAAGCCCTCTGGCTGTGTACTTATAGACACTCTCTTCTAAATCATCATTTAGAAAAGCAGTCAAGACACCCAACCACCAGATATCGTTGTCATGGTATGTAGCCGTGGTAAGTAGGATCTGGATGGACTTAAGCATAGATCCTTAGAAAAGGTTTCATCATAATCCACACCTGGTCAATGATGCAAACCTTTAACAAGTCTAGCTTTGAAAGTCTCAACTTTTCCATGTACACCAAGTAATCTTCTCAAGATATACTTGCTCCTGATAGGGATTTAACCCTTCAGATATAGCAACCAAAGTCCATACTTTGTTGGTGTATAAGGATTCCATCTCAGATCACTAAGCATCCAGCCATTCTTATAGAGTCTTACTCCTGATGGCCAGCTCGAAACTAGTTGGGTCATCATCTCATGATGTAATCCTCGCTCCCACTGTCATAGAGAAACCGAAGTATCTCTCAGGTGGGTGAGGAACCCTACTAGATCGGCGGAGAGGCTGAGGTTCGTTGGTATCTACTGAATCCTTTGGTTCTACCAAATCATCTGCTGTAGTTTGTATAGCTGGAACATTTCCAGTTCTACATAACAGACCTTGCCTCGAGCTTGACCGGATTTTGCTTTTAGACATAGGCCGGACAACCCCAAATCTTAACCAACTTAAGATATGGGCTCTTCCCTTTCCATATCACATATGAAGCGGTAGGCAACTGATTTGATTGGAACCCTATTCAATAGGTATGCAGCTTCTCAAGTGCATAACACCCTAAAGGAATTAGGTAACTCAGCAGTACTCATCATAGATCACACCTTATCACATAGGGTGTGATTGCTCCGCCCCGATATAACATCGTGCTATGGTGTATACGGAGGAGTAATGCTGAGAGAGAATCTCATTCTCCTTTAGACTAGTCCAGTATTTCCGTGCTCAAGTATTCTCCTCCTTGATCTCATCATAGGACATAATACTTATACCCGTATTGGTTCTCTACTTCTAACTTATATTCTGTGAATATATCAAAAGGTTCGGACTTATGTTTCAACAGGAACGTATGTCTGAATCTTGAGAGATTATCAGAGAATGTAATGAAGTATAAAAAACCGGTCCTGGCATGTGTAGACAGGGGACCTACATACATCAACATGATCAATCCCAAGAGTTCATTAACTCTTTCTCTGTTTCCAATAAACGGAGCTATGGTCATCTTATCTTTGTGACATGACTGGCAAGTTACACAAGATGTAAATTCAAACTGATTTAAATATGCATCTTTATGTAACTTAGCTAGTCGGGTCGCATTGATATGACCTAGTCTACAATGCCTCAAGAAGGATCCGTTCATTTCTGAACTCTTCCTCTTGTGTGTGTTCTGTATACTAAAGAACTGTAGTTTGATTTAGAACGTCAATGCTTTTAGATAACGTGCCTGAACTGATCAACTTTTGATATAGGAAATGTTCAAAACATTATCCGACAATACAAAATTATATCGTTTCTTTACTAATAAAGAGACTGATATGATTTTGTATATCAGGTTCGGTATCTAATAACATTCGTTCAGAATCAATGTATTGGTAATACAGGGTGACAGTGACCAACAGACTTGGCTGCAACTCTTGCCCCGTTTTCTGCCTCATGAAACTTATCACCCGTTCTCAGTTCTCTACCTTTCTGTAGCCCTATGTAACATATTACATATCTGGGATCCTGATCTGGTATCACATACCCAGGACGTAAAGGATACTGAGAAACAGTTCTGTATAATGAACACACCCGAAGATGATGCATCATCATGCACTCTCTTCGTTTGGGCGGCACGGGAAATCTGGTATTCCCCAAATTCCTGCTCTGTCTTATAACAATTATAAGTTGGAGCGGGACCAACGTTCCCCAGCTCAGTATAACAAGCGGGTTCGGTCAATAATCCGTATTATTATCTTGATTAAGGCGTGATATGGTCGCTACCTGGAGAGAGAGAGAAGAAAACACTCAGCGTGCGCTCTGTCAAGAATAGATTGGTTATTATTTTATCTAATCAGGATGGCTCCTACTGCTTTTTATCAAATCTTCCTTCAAACCCTAAAAGGAAAGACTAGCCGGGATTAATTACACACTACAAGTTCGCCAATCTTTCAGCCAGGCCAGTGTCGGTACTTTGAGGGAGGTCCCCCGTGCTTTCGCACGAACCTAATTAATGTAAACCTCGTTTTCCCAGAGGCGTAACCCCGTTGACACCTTTCTAGACACCTACTTGATCGGCTAATTGTAATGTATAAAACTCTCCCAGGAGTAACTCTTACTCGCAGCGGGTATCGGGATCCAACTATCTCATAGAAGGTATGCAATCTCATTGCAAATTTCAACACTTGAAATTCCCGATAATATTTTGCCCCTAGCAGCTATATGACCTTAACATAGTCAACAAATCATAAGTGCTAGTCAAGTTCAACCCGTCATTTCCCGATTGAATTAAACCCACCCGCACGATCCTTAACATAGTCAACAAAGTCGCACGACTACCCTAATCCAATCGTATCATATGCTTATACAGATAAGCACTAATTAGCTACCGCACACTACGCCTTAACATAGTCAACAAACGTAGCACGAATACTAACTAGTACTTATCTGAAATGACGGAGGGCTACGACAGGTTTTTCTGAAAACCTATTGCGTAATGAACTTGATATCGTTGTAGAATCAAATGATTTTAAAAATGGAATGCTTTTGAGGCTTTTCTAGTTTTGCTAAAGGAGTCACTCCCGGTGAAGGGATCGTCGGTCCTTTCCTCGTCGAATGAGGTGCGGGATATATCATATATATCACTGTGCAAAGCAAAAACACTTAAAAGCAATCAAAAAACAAACCGAGTGTGTAGCATCTGCCAGTTATTGCTAAAGGAGTCACTCCCGGTGAAGGGATCTCGGTCCTTTCCTCATCGAATAAGGTGCAGGATATATCGCATATACCGCTGTGCAAAGCAAGAACTGTAGCTACCTGTTTTATTTTGAAATTCGATTCTACAACATCTTAGGTTTCTTTTATTTCATTAATCACATTAATGAAGTCCCATCATTTAATTACCTAAACATCACAGAAAAATACGACGTACACTTATGCCATCCGCATTCGCCTCGATGTCCCCTCGTGCACCGTTAGGTTAGGTAACTAACGACAGAGCAGGGCAGGGCTAGCGCGGGTGTAAAACATAAGCAACGTCTATATAATATATCATATATACTATATACTATATCTATCACAGAACATCACATGATCACATCACAGATATTGCAGCAGAAGAATCATATGAAATATTGGATATACTAGGACGTCCGTGTTTTCAATACGAGCCAGTATAAAACACGGATTCCATGGTCGCGATGAATATCCAAACCCACACCCCTAGACCCCTACGAGAGCGGCAAGCAACCCTACCAATTCTAGAGTTAGGAGACCCGGACCCGACTCCTCGAGTTGGTCTCCCACTGGACTCCAGAACCCGGTTACTTGTGCCCTCCTCCTTGGGTCTATCCTAGTGCGGAAAAGTAAATAATATACAAAGGGTGACAACTTCCGCAACCTGGAAGTGCCCCAATAAAAGAATATTACATACAAGTTTTTACATGAATGAAAATGAAAAACACTCATCTCACATAAAAACCCCCGGCTATTCAAACACGACGATCCAATATAACATATCCAGCAACACATAACATCACATGTCATCAACGTAAGTAAATATGTCCATCCCAATTGTCGTTGACATATAGCAACGAAACCGGCGATATCACATATTACACTTACGGTCACAGAAAAGAAAGTGTAAAACTACAACAGCTGGAATCCGCAACCACCTCAGATATCGCATGCCTGACCAAATGAATTACTTAGATATCGCATGCCTAACAATTATAAACCCCGCATTTTAGTCTCATTATTGAAAACACTTTTCAATATCAAGTCGGGCAATTCAACAAGATTCCC
Source organism: Agapanthus africanus (assembly GCA_030015575.1). NCBI lineage: Eukaryota > Viridiplantae > Streptophyta > Magnoliopsida > Asparagales > Amaryllidaceae > Agapanthus > Agapanthus africanus. The sequence continues at coordinate 292,258,825 of CM057340.1, forward strand.
GACATCCTAATCGAATGCTCGTCGCAAACTTCAGTAGACGGCCGCACCCCCGATACCATCGACGAAGTGCACCAAGGCGGAACACCGCTGCCGCGAGCACCCGAACGGATGCTTTCGGCGATGGGGTTCTCCTACAGTCACTTGGTCGGGGCTATGGAGTGAGGCTGTCTATTAAGTTTACCCGGCGAGTATCCGCGTACGCTACGTGATTGCGACGGACTTTTGATCGCATCAAAATTCCGTGGCAACCGATCAAGTGAGACTAAAGTGCTACGTTTATAACATTCATTCAGTTATCACATAACTATTGTGAATTCCAATTATTGTATCCCATTCCGGATAAATAGAAAATGTTAAACTTTCCGATTGAACATTCGAACACCCAAGTTTTCCCGATACAGATCAACACATGAAATAAGTCTAACAACATTCAGTTCGTGCCTCAGTACCGACGGTCCAGCCGTAGAAGGGTCAAGCCAACGCCTCACATGTGGCACGCCGTACTCCCCCAAACCCGAAGGTTCAAAGGGCAGTTCAAGACGGTCACATAATCGAGTTAAGGTTTGTTGTCTTCTAGAGGGTCCATCGCGTTACTTGCACTACTTAGAACGCCGTTAAACTTCGGAAAAATCCAACACTTGGAAATTTCCCGACAGGGGAAAAATTGGGTATTTATATCCGGTCGAACTTTTTAACATATTCTAAAATTTATCCGGAAAGCCAAATAGACAAAATTTGATAACCCGATCGAAACACCGAATCCCCAAAACAACTGCAGAAAATTCAACTCTTGAATAAATATAAAAAAAATTCCAGAAAATCCAGCACCAGAAATAATGAATTACAGTACAAACAGTGAATGATGATGTCAACAAAATGCCGCGGAACCGCCGCAGAAGCTGGGCTTCTGCCGCGGTTCCGCCACCGTTTAAATGAATCATGGGCCTGAGTTTATACCGTAATCCTTAGAATTGTTTACTGAATTTTCTAGACATTTTTAATACACAAAAATCCACATTTTTAAAATCTGGACAGAGAGCATTTTTGTATGTGGGTTTCGGGTTCGTTCGGATTTCAAACTCTGTCTAGACTTCGCCTAAGGCTCTAGCTAGGCTCTGATACCACTGTAGGGTTCCTAGGCATCCTAATAAGGTCTCACAAGGCATCAACCATGCCAATTTCAAAAATTCTAGGTGCCGAGAAACCCGACTACGGATCGTTTGCTAGAAAACTAGGCGAAAATATAATCTAGTTAACACTTAACTATGAGATACGGAAATACAACCTTTGTAGATCCGGTTCTCCACCTCCATAGCTCCGCAACGAAGTCGTCTCCGCTGTCCAAAAAGAATCCGGGCTCTAGTGTCGGCTTCGTCGGAGAAATGGCGAGCTAGGTCGTCGATGTCCATGCCGAAGATGATCTACGTCGAGGCATCGATAGATCAAGCTCCACTTCACCTAGCTTTAAAAAATTGTGAAGGAAACACACTCTACTACTTGGCAAGAGGTAGAGGATGAAGAAATAGGAAGTGGGTAGACTTTAGAATTTGATTTCTCACTCATTTCATCAATCCACCATTGATGCAATCAAGCTTTTTCAAGTGAAGAAAAGAAAGAAGAAGAAGAAGCTTGTTATGATAAGAATTAATTTAATTAGAAAAGAAACTCATTCTTATCATAACATGACCATGGTTAGTTGAAGAGAGTGAACTAGGGTTAGTGGAGTGGTAAGGGTTAAGCATGAGACAAAATGGTTAACTAAGTCAAAGCTTCATGAAGATTCATGAACAAAACAAAATAGCAACCATTTTTCCCTTTTTGCTTTTAATTTTCTTTTCCAAATGAATAACTAATAAATAAATAAATGAAAAAGAAAACATAACCCTAACCATTCACAACCATGGTTTAATCTTTACACTTAACCAATTTAGCATGCATCATCAAACATGATACAATCATGTGCACAAAATCATATCGCATATATAATGCGCACACCCGAGTGAGAAAATCCATTTTAAAGTGAACCGATACAAGTTAATGCAAAGTAATATATCAAATATATAATTATACATTAAATCACTAAATCAACACTTGATTCAATGATCCGGTCATGTCGCACATAACCGACTGGTATCTTCAGTAACAACTTATCGAATCAACACTTGATCCGATAACCCGGCTATATCGCATATAACCGATCAATGTTACATCGCGAGAATCGAATACAGTATCACATACTGGTATCATTCTCGGTCCCGCACATATCTCATATGCACTCCTATTTCGTTTCGCTTGAGCCAGGAAACCTCTGTATAGGACTCTAAAGACTCGTCAATACGCCGGCAGCAGATGATGATCATATCAAACATCCACAAGCCGCAAGCGGTCTGCTAAACGTAACGGCCACCCGGGTATTGAGCGACCTGAAGATCGAGGAGCAAGCCCGCTCACACTCCAGTGAATCCGACCAGTAACACTACCGTACAGTCCGGTCTGATCGTCTGATATGTCGCATATCTCGCCTAGGGGTGGTAAACGTCAGACCCCAATAGCTCGATAAGTCGTGTGGATATGAGGTCTATAACATCTCGAGAAACTACTGGTAACACTTACCAGTAAATCTCAGCAACCCTGGCGAGGGATTTCCTGTTATAGCCAATCGAACACAGCGCAACATCAACCCCCTATACCGGGAGAGACGAATCCCCTCCTATCGCTCATTGCCTCCATGTGACTCGGGACTGTACCCAAAAACCACCGTTTTGCACGCCCTCTTGGACGTGGTAAGATGGAAATCAAAGCACAGTGGGAACCACACAAGACTCTATGACGATCTCGGGTCAACAGACTACTTTGTACCAGTGTCACCAGAGAACTGCCATCTGACGTGAGGTATAATACCATCTGGGAGTTCTCGGCGAGTCCGTCCAGTGTACCCAGTATTTACTGAGCACCTGTATATCATCTCTGAAGTCAAACACCGATGGATATGGGATCATCCATCGCCCATCTGTATGGGTCGAGAAGGTATACGCTAGTCAACTCTGGTATATCGATGCCCCGTCTCGATACACCCTCGACTAGGGACTTTGAAGGATGTACTTATGGACTACCATGTCCCCACTAGTATGATCCGCATCATAGTCCAGGTAGTCAAGTACAGATCCTAAGGGCTTTACCAACATGTAACAGAGAGACAATCAGCATACACGTTAAGGTAAAGGGTAACCAGATAGCATACTATCATGTCGAGCAAGAAAGTCCTCCCTATATATGTCCCAGCATCCACTACAATATACATCTTATGTACAGTAATGGCCTCTAGGGCATACATATAACTAACAAATGCTTTATTTATTATTTACTTAATAATATCATATGTTTCATATATACTCAAATGATTTCATTGATCCAAAGTAATTCATATTCTCACCTTCTCTCTCCTCTAGCTCTCCCTCTTCAAACCCTAACCCTAACCTCTCATGTGTTGAGATCAAGGGTTAGCTAGACTAATACTTCCATAACCTCACTCTATATCTCCTAGGTAGCTTAGATTAGCACTTTGAGCAACCTAGTTATCTCAAGTTAGAGATAAAGCATGGCATAGGAGCTCTCGGGTGGATCGTCTTTGACTCGAGAAGGCCGTTGAGTTGCCGATATTCCAAGGAGCCTACGAGGAGTGGAGGACCACGATGAAGACCCGAAGGATAAGTAACGTGAGGTATAACTTCGAAACTTTCGTAGTTAAAACTTTCGTAGTTTGCTAGTAACGGTTTAGATACGATTCATGCGCTCAAGTCCGTGTTACGAAGATTTGATAATCGTTTTTCATATATTCCGCCTCCCCATAAGTTCGTGGGGTGCGTGACATGGACTTACACATGAAAGTATGAGGTTATAAATCAACGGGTGTCCCTCGCGACACATAAAAATCATGGAACCAGAGTGTCCAATATCGACACTCGAAAACAACATGAAACCCGCGTCTAGCATCGACACGTAAATCCTCATGTATCGGGCTCCGTCAGTCCGGATCGGCCCACGGGCTCCGTCTGTGGAATCGGCCCTCGGCCCCGGCAGTACGGGTCGGCCCGTATTCATCTCTCGTCTCTGGTCAGTATCCTACGGATAACCGCCAGATCCAACCAATTACCGGTAGGTAGTAGTCCCTCTGCCACGCTCACCGTCTGCAGCACAGCAATCCGTTCTCTCCCCGGGTACCATACCGGGTCCACCATGTACCCGCAATCAGCCTCATCCAGCTCCTCGATCGGGTTTCACATGTCACACGTCTCAGAACTGAGAAAACGCATGGTGGACACACTGAAATATCATATCAAGAGAAACTGAATTTTTAAAAACAGTACTTACTTTCTTTTGAAATAGCCACGGTTCTCAAATCCAAAAATCTCATGAAAACAGCATATCTCAATGCGTAAAATCATAAAGCATGATGTATGCGACATATGATAAAAATGTAAGCATATCCGAATATCATGCAACATGGGACGGTGATATGACATATTAAGGGAAAACCGCTATTTTAAATGATTCCAGTTTTTAAATATATCCTGTGGTTCCCAATTTCTCCAAAATCGAAGCCAACATCATCTATGCATGTGCAATAAGTATATATGTCGGCATGGATGCACAAAGATATATGTACGCAAGTATGTTATGCGAAGAGTCATATCATGATGCAGCAATCCTACTGTGTAGTGACATGGCAATTATCGATGATGAATTGTGTGAGCCGGCAAATCTGTGTAAGTGTAACATGCGCATCATCGATAATGGTGCAGGTGTACTAGCACTGGTATAAGTAATGCAATGCGAATAACATGAATTCAGTATAAGGTAAATCATCAGCTAAAAGCTATAAGGTATACGTGTCTACAAGACCGAGTCGGCGAATCTATCAATCGGCATATAGTCTCACAATAACGCGCACGGTACTATACATCATACGGCGGCCTCTAGTCAAGGGTATGGATCAAACATCAAATCAAACACATCACGCACGGAAAATCATCGTACGGCGGCATTAAACCAATAGAGATCCTATCAACCTATAAGACAATGAGGGTACGGCCTAATATCCTGTACGGCCTATCATTCATGATTCACAACATTCTATATATATCTATATAGCTATGTCCTAGGTCACATCCATAACAATCTCGTATCAGGGGACCGACAAGGTATCAATCATCTCAATCGACTCTCATCCGTATACCAACATATAACCAAGTTATCATATCGAATCGTACATTCTTTTTATCACATTATATCTCACATCGAATCAAAAGTTATAAATATACATTCTACTTTTACCATAAGTATAAGTATCTAATCTAACATACACACCCGAACCATACAATAAGTTTTTAAAAGAAGCGAATCGTAGTTTTGAAAGTAGGGGTTACGGTGTTTTTAAGGAAAAGATATCATTTGAAAATCCATAACGTCCCTCAAGGTATTTGTTTAAAAGATGCATACGATTCTTCAGTTTAGAAATACGTATGGTTCGGATGACACAACTACGTCGGCTATCTAGTCCTATAGTACCTTAAACGGCAATATCATCAAACATCATCCTCAAATCCCGTCGTCACATATTAGTAGTATCATATCACTTCTAACAATCCTTTAGTTTCTAATATGGTTTTCCTAACTATCTTTTAACTCTATCTATAGTTTTCTATTAAAGTTTTCCTTAACCATTTACTATGAATCGGTTTCCATCAAAAACTTGCGGGGGTGCTATACGCCATCCACCCGACTTCCCCCGTGGATATAGATCCACTCACCTTGATCTTCATTTGCCTATGCCGACGTCGCCACGCGCTTGCTTGTCGTCTCGATGTCTTTGCGTGGGTACCTACACATCATAACGTATCATGTCGCATTAAAAACCAAATCGAAACCAAAATGACATGCGGAACTCACATAGGTCAAAACCTATGGTTTGCCCTCGCAACTTAACCAAATAACACCCGATTGAGACGTACAAACGTCAAGTGATCGAATGCAACACAAATCTCAAAAATCCAGAATTCAAAATACGTAAAACCATATCCCGAATCAAAACAAAAATCACGTATTTAGTCCCAGATTTTTCCCTAGGTCAAATTAGCCAATTTTGCATATGCCAAGGGTCTAGTTTACTGGAGATAAAGCTACAGAACCAACACGGATCCCAGAACCTCTGCTCTGGCCGCAAATTGCGGCCAGAAAGAATATATCTGCGGCCAGGTTGAAGAATTAGGGGCTAGGGTTTTGGGTATAGGGTCTAGGTTGCCTGCTTGTATCCCTGTGTTTGCTAATTAATTTTTCAGGTCCCCGAGTGTTAGCAGATTTCATATTCCCTACAGAATTCCATACTTTTCAATATCGGCAGATTACCAAAGTTCGTATTCGGGGTTTTAATCTATGGTTCAGTCCACTATATCATCATAACATGGTTTGTAGTCCCTAATTATACCTCAATTGCACCTTTGGAATCAAATCAAAACCCTAAGCTTAACTTTAAATTTTCAAAGTTCGCAATTCATCACTAAATCGATTCTAAACAAATATGGGTGCTAAAGTAAATGAAATACAATACTATTTGTGAAAGGATTACCTCATTTGGCAACTGAAGAATTTTCTTGAGTTGCCCAAGTGTCCAAAATGCAAGCTTTCTTGGTCCAAAGTGTAGCTAGAGGGCTTGGGCACAAATTTTGTGAAGTGGGGAGGGACTTTGGAGTAGTTTTTAATGGAGTTTTGGGGGTTGTAGTGGAGGAGGAGGAAGGTGCTGCCATGGGGCTGAAGAGGGAGAGGATAATGATGAAGATGGTGAATGAAAGAAAGACCAATACCAAGGTTGACCCCCCCTCACCCTCTCCTTCTCTCTCTTGCCCATACCTTTCACTATGCAACATTTTCTTTTCTTTTCTTTTTCCTTTTCTTTTCTTTTCTTCTCTCAAGATAAACCTAAACCATGTATGATAAAAGAGAAAGTATGTAGGAAAATGTAACACAAGTGTAAAAATGATATGGTGCATGTTTTGCACAAAACACGCTTAAAGCCCGATTAGCGATTTTTAATCGCGATTAACACTAAAATAGTGTCAAATAAATCATAAACTTTCTTAATTTGCATGAATCTCATAAGGCACCCTCATTTCAGTAATTTCCAAAAAAAATTAAAATTTCCCCCCATTTATCGGTATTTAATTATACCTCAATATTAAAATATTCATTATATTTAATATTTAATTATAAAAATTCCCAAAAATAATAATTTATTTTTCTGAAATTTTACAATTCGTGCATGATGGATGCACCTGATTTGGATTTTCGCGCATGTTGGGCGCATGATATGAGATGCGATTTTGGTGCACATCAGATGCACCTGATATTGCTGTCCGGCACACCGTTGCCTCTGACAGGTGTTTCGTGCAAACCCGTTGCACTTAGATATTGTTTCTGTGCACATGTATGGCATATTCATGGATTTTGATTTCCGTGCGCACCAGACGCACGCGGCATTCATATGCACCTTTTGGGATTGAGTTCTTATGGAGCGGTACGTTTTTATGATTTTTACTTTTTGTTTTCGTACTGAACAGGACTAGACAGAGGACAGTACCTGGATATATTTTGCATGCATTGATAGTTATCGGAGGGATTTCCAAAAAGGGAGCTATAGTCTCAGTATTTACCTACGTGTCTGATATGACACGAAACGTTTAAAACAAGGAAACCCTTATAAATTGTTTTCAAAACGGCGGGACGTGCATATTAAACAAAAGATATATACATATATGGTTATTTTCTTACAATAGACGTCCTCCACTGTGCAGTGTTATGCGCATCGCACAACAACATGAAAGGTTTGGCATGCATTTCCTTCAGATGTTTACATGTATAGTTTTGATGAATATCATGTTGGTTTTCGTGTTGGATTTGACAATGATGTCTTCCCCATGACTCCAATGATTGCGGGATGCTTGACAGAGTTTTGATTTTGAGTTATCTGCTCATCTTTCATGCGCACGCATCGCGCTACGATGTGTTTTATGTAACTGTGATTTCGGAGCCCCGACGACTTTAACTTTTTACTGAAATGTTTTAGTATTGAGGGGTTTAAATTTAAATTCGGGGACCGAATTTCTTTAAGTGGGTAAGAATGTAACATTTCAGAAAAAATAAAATATTATTTTGGGAATTTTTATAATTAAATAATAAATATATTGAATATTTTAATAGTGCGGTATAATTAAATACCGCTAAATTTGGGAAATTTTTTCAAAATTATGGAAATTACTAAAAAGAGGGTGTTTTATGTGATTCATGCAAATTATGAAAGTTTATGATTTATTTGACACTAGTTTAGTGCTAATCGCGATTAAAAATCGCTAATCGGGCTTTAAGCGTGTTTTGTGCACATGACATGCATATGTCATTTTTGACACTTGTTTCTTTTCCTTCATGGTTATTTCTTAATTTCATGCATGGTAATTGATTTTAAGAAAAGAGAAAAGAAAACAAAAGGAAAAGAAAACAAAAGATAAAGAATAGAATAATGAGAGGGATAGGCATGAGAGAGAGAGAGAGGTGAGGGGTCAAGTTGACCATGGGCTCTTCTTCCTTCACTCTATTTCCTTCATCTTTCCTCTCCCTCATCCTCACATGGAAGCACCTCTCCTCCCTCCTCTTCAAAACCCCTACTTCATCATCAAAAATACCCCAAAACCTCATCCCCACTTCACAAAAATTATGCACAAGCTCACAAGCTTCACTTTGGACCAAGAAAGTTTGCATTTTGGTGCTCTAGAGGATTCATAAGTGTCAAATGAGGTAATCCCTACACAAATAGTATAGTATGGCATTTTCTTAAGCCTCTCTTCAAGTTAGAAATCGATTTGGCGAAGTTTACTAAAACTTTGAAATTCCAAGTTAGGGTTAGGGTTTGAATTGAATTGAGAAAGCGTAATTCAGGTTAGTAGTGACCCTAAACCCCTGTTAGTGATATCATATTTGACCAAACAAGAGACAAAACCCCTGTGTTAGTTGTATGTATGCCCTAGAGGCCAGTATTGTACGGAGGATGTATATTATATTGGATGCTTGGGCATATATAGAAATGACTTTCTTGCTCGATATGATAGTATGCTATTTGGTTGCACTTTATCTTAACATGTATACTTGTCTCTTTATACTGTCTCATAGTTACATGTTGGTAAAGCCCTTAGGATGTGTACTTGACTACCTGGACTATGATGCAGATCATACTAGTGGGGACATGGTAGTCCATAAGTACATCCTTCAAGGTCCCTAGTCATGGTGTATCGAGACGGGGCATCGATATACCAGTGTAGACTAGCGTATACGCTTCTCGATCCATGAGATGGGCGATGGATGATCCCATATCCATTGGTGTTTGACAGTAGAGAGGGTATACGGGCGTTTAGTGGAGACTGGGTACACTGGACGGACTCGCCGAGAACTCCTAGATTGTATTATACCTCACGTCAGATGGCAGTTCTCTGGTGACATTTGTGCAGGTTAGTCTGTAGACCCAAGATCGTCATAGAGTCTTGTGTCATTCCCACTGTGCTTTGATTTCCACCTTAACACGTCTATGAGGGCGTGCAAAACGGTGGTTTTTGGGTACAGTCCCGAGTCACATGGAGGCAATGAGCGATAGGAGGGATTTCGTCTCTCCCGGTATTGGGGGTTGATGTTGCGCTGTGCTCAATTGGCCATAACAGGGAAGTCCCTGGCCAAGGCTGATTAGAGATTTTCTGGTAAGTGTTACCAGTAGTTTCTTGACCCGTTATGAGCCTCACATCGGCACGACTTATCGGTTATTGGGGTCTGACGTTTACCACCCCTAGATTTGATATGCGACATATCAGACGAGGAGACCGGACTGCACGGGTAGTATTGCCGGTTGGCTCGACGTGAGTTGTAGCAGGTTCGCTTGATTTCTTCTGATCACTCAATACCCGGGTGGCCGTTACGTTTAGCTGACCGCTTGCGGCTTGGGGGTGCTTGAGATGATCACCACCCACTGCCGGCGTATTGACGAGTCTTAGAGTCCCACAAAGGAGTTACCTAGTCCAGACGAAACGTTGTGGTGCGCGTATGCGAAATGCGCATGGACCCGGTTAAATGCGTGTATGAGATACCGTACATTAATCGGGCGGCTTGCTTTTGGTTGGGTCGTATGTGATATGGCCGGATTGATAAATCAAGTGTTGATTTATCACTTAACCATTAGATTCTCACTAGAAATCCTTTCTTGTATTTTTGGATGTATGCATGCATGTATGCATTCTTTCTTGATTCATGCACATATGGATGTGCATGCACACAAACATACATACATCATCCTTCATGGTTGTATATACAAAGAAAATGGTGGCAATATAAGACTCACACCATGGTTTTATATATATGAATTATTATTGCATTTGATTTAAAACAAAAAGAAAAAGGAAAGGATAATTCATGGTTTCTTTCTACACTCTTCTTTGACCTAACCATGCTCACCCACCATTTAACCATGGATTAACTTTCCTTTTGGGTTTTAACTCAAGTTCAATAATATATTTATTGTTTAACCATGGTTTGAGATGAGAGAAGAAAAATATATATAGATATATATTCTATTTTCTCATGAGGTTTTATCTTTTCTCTTGTTCTAAAAGGCCACCATCTTCTTCCTCTTTCATCTTTTGCTCTCTAGATTTCTCTAGTGAGCAAATTACTCATCAAGTTAGGATTTTGAAGTGAGAAAATCCACCACAACATCATTCTTCACAAGTCTTGCCTACTTGTTTAGAGTGTTAGCTTCATTCTCTTCTCTTGATCAAGTGAAGTTGCAAGCTTGGACAAAGCGGACTCCGGGTGGATCATCGTGGACCTAGAGGAGTTCAAGCGGACTTTTTCCAAACCCCAAGTAGCCGAGGAGTCTAGCGTAGGGAGATACAAAGGTTGTACTCTCAAAACCCTATCTTAATCTACTTGTGTTGAAGTGTAGTTTTTGAAACTCTAATTTTTCTAGGAATGATTCTTTGTATGCTTACTTAGCATCCTAAAATTTTAATCTTTGGTACATGTGATGCTTCCAAACCCTTCATGAGGTGCTAGGTAAACCCAACATTGGTATTAGAGCCAACCTAGAATATTAGGCGACACATTAGCGAAGTTAAAACCCCGATCGAAACAACATACGGCTTTTTGGGACACTCTCTAGACATTTTTTCAAAACAGTGATTTTTCAGTATTAAAAATATGTAAAAATATCAGCAGGGAAATATAAAACAAACTGGAAAACACGATGCAGTGAACAGTCATTATCACCGTGGAAACGCGGCCAAAGCTTGCTTGGGCCGCGGTTCCGCGGCCGTACAAATGTGTCAACGCATACTTTTTGCACAGTAATACTTATAACTGCATGTTGATATTTTTGGGTATTTTTAATCTGGTCTTAGTATTATTTGTTCTGTAGATTGTTTTGAGTTCAATGATTCGATCAAAATTTTAACTTCATGTTTTTCCGGATAATTAGAAAGTATTGAATTGTTCGAACGAGTGTCATTTGCTCACTTTTCACGGGGTTTAAATCTTTCGGAATTACGTGCAAGTTTTGTGGTGGACCCTCTAGAAGACAAAAAACCTTAACTCGATTATGTGACCGTCTTGAACTGCCTTTTGAACCTCAGGGTTTGGGGCAGTACGGCGTGCCACATGTGAGGCGTAGGCTTGACCCTTCTACGGCTGGACCGCTACTACTGTGTCACACTCCGGGTTTTTGAACTCCGCTCAAGTGTTGAGGGTTAGGGAATTTTGGGTATTGTATTATTCGTTCGAAAACTTTAATACTGTCTATTTATCTGGAATTTGATACAATATGTGGAATTCATATAGTTTAGGCATGAAGTACGAAGTATGTGATATTTCGCATTTTATGATGTCTAAAGAGAATGTGGATTCCAAATATTGTAGTTTTACACTTTCTTTTCTGTGACCGTAAGTGTAGTATGTTCGATATCGCCGGTTTCGTTGCTATACATCAACGACAATCGGGGTACGCATACTTACTTACGTTGATGATATATGATATTATGTGTTGCTGAGATATGATATGCAGGATTGTCGCGATTGAATAGCCGGGGGGTTTTAAGTGAGATGAGAGTTTTATTTTTCATTCATGTAAAATTCAAATGTAATGTAATATTCTTTTATTTGGGGCACTTTCGTGTTGAGGTTGATGCCACCAGTGTTGTATATTATTTACTTTTCCGCATTAGGATGGACCCAAGGAGGGGAGCACGGGTGACCGGGTTCTGGGGTTCAGTGGGAGGCCATCTCGAGGAGTCGAGACCGGGTCTCCTAAACTCCAGAATTGGTAGGGTCGCTTGCCGCTCTCGTAGGGGTCCAGAGTGTGGGTTTGGCTATTCATCGCGACTGTGGAATCCGTATTTTCTATTGTTGGCTAAATACTAAACACGGACGTCCTAGTATATCCCACATTATATATATGTTTCTGCTGCGATATCTGTGATGTGATCATTTGATATGTTCTGATGGATACAGTATATAGTATATATGATATATTATATAGACGTTACTTATGTTTTACACCCGCACTAGCCCTGCCCTGCTCTGCCGTTAGTTACCTAACCTAACGGTGCACGAGGGGACATCGAGACGAATGCGGATGGCATAAGTGTACGTCGTATTTATCTGTGATGTTTAGGTGACTTAAATGATGGGACTTCATTAATGTGATTAATGAAAGAAAAGAAACCTAAAAGATGTTGTAGAATCAAAAAAATTTCAAAAAGGGTAGCTACAGTCTTGCTTTGCATAGCGGTATATATGATATACCCTGCACCTTATTCGATGAGGAAAGAGCCGAGATCCCATCACCGGGAGTGACCTCTTTAGAAAAACTGGCAGATGCTACAAAACTCGGTTTGGGTTTTGATTGCTTTTGGAATTTTTCTTTGCACAGTGATATAAATGATATATCCCGCACCTTATTCGATGAGGAAAGAGCCGAGATCCCTTCACCGGGAGTGGCCTCTTTAGCAAAACTAATAAAAGCCTCAAAATCATTCCATTTCAAAATTCACATGATTCTACAACGTTATCAAGTTCATTACGCAATAGGTTTTCAGAAAAACCTGTCGTAGCCCTCCGTCATTTCAGATAAGTTGTATATAGTATTCGTGCTACATTTGTTGGCTTTTGTCAAGGAGTAGTGAGCGGTAGCTATATGCTGCTTATTTGCTGCATATGATGCGACTGGATTATGGTAGTCGTATGGCTTTGTTGGCTTTCGTCAAGGGTCGTGCGGGTGGGTTTAATTCAGTCAAGAAATGTACGGGTTGAACTTGACAAGCGGTCTATGGTTTGTTGGCTTTCGTCAAGGTCATAGCACGTTAGGGGAAAAATATTATCGGGAATTTCAAGTGTTGAAATTTGCAATGAGATTGCATACCTTCTATGAGATAGTTGGATCCCGATACCCACTGCGAGTAATTGTTACTCCCGGAAGAGTTTTACACAGGACAATTAGCCGATCAAGTAGGTGTCTAGAAAGGTGTCAATGGGGTTACGCCTCTGGGAAAACGAGGTTTACTTTAATTAGGTCCGTGCGAAAGCACGGGGAACCTCCCTCAAAGTACCGACACTGGCCTGGCTGAAAGATCGGCGAAGTTGTAGGGTGTAATTAATCCCGGCTAGTCTTTCCTTTTAGGGTTTGAAGGAAGATTTGATAAAAAATAGTGGGAGCCATCCTGATTAGATAAGATATTAACCAATCTGATCTTGCAAGAGCATACGCTAAAGTGTTTTTCTTCTCTCTCTCTCCAGGTAGCGACCACGTCATGCCTTAATCAAGATAATAATATGGATGTTTTGACCGAACCCACATGTTATACTGTGCTGGGGAACGATGGTTCCGTTCTTTCTTATAAGAGTTATAGGATTGAACAGGACATAAGGGAATACCAGGATTCCCATGCCACCCGAATGAAGAAAGTACATGATGATGCATTTTCTTTAGGTGTGTTCATTACAGAGAACTGTTTCTCTATTTGCCCTACGTCCTGGGTATTAGATACCGGGTCAGGATCCCATATATGTAATCAGTTACATGGGCTTAAGAAAGGTAGAGAACTTAGAGAAGGTGATAAAGATATAAGGGTTGGAAATGGTGCAATTGTTGCAGCTAAAACCGTCGGGGAATATCACCTTGTATTGCCAACTGGTAATACATTGATTCTGAACGAATGCTATTACATGCCGAACCTGATACAACATTATATCGGTTTCTTTGTTGAGTAAAGAGGGATATAATTTTGTATTACAGGATAATGTTTTGAACATTTTCCTTAATCAAAAGTTGGTTGGATCAGACACGTTGTGCAATGGCATTTTTGTTCTAAATCAATCAACAGTTCTGAGCATAATAAACACATACAAGAGGAAGAGTTCAGAACTGAACGAATCCTTCTTGTGGCATTGTAGACTAGGTCACATCAATGCGACACGAATAGCTAAGTTTCATAAGGATGGATATTTGAAACCGTTCGAATTGTCATCTTATGACACTTGCCAGTCATGTCTCAAAGGCAAGATGACCAAAACTCCGTTTACGGGACACGGAGAAAGAGTTACCGAACTCTTTGGACTGATACATAGTGATGTATGCGGTCCCATATCTACACATGCCAGGGATGGTTCTTCGTACTTCATTACATTCACTGACGATCTTTCAAGATACGGACATGTGTTCTTGATAAGACACAAGTCTGAAGCTTTTGAGAAATTTAGAGAATATAAACAAGAAGTCGAGAACCAAACCGGAAAAAGTATTAAAATCCTACGATCTGATCGAGGAGGTGAATACTTGAGCAATGAATTCCTGGACTTCCTAAAAGAGAATGGGATTCTCTCTCAGCTAACTCCTTCATATACACCACAGCACAACGGTGTATCGGAACGGAGGAACCGCACCCTATTAGAGATGGTGCGCTCTATGATGAGCACAGCTGAGTTACCTATTTCCTTCTTGGGGTATGCGCTAGAGACAGCCATACATCTACTGAATATGGTCCCCACCAAATCTATGCCTACCACTCCATATGAGATATGGAAAAGGAAGAGACCGTGTCTTAACTATGTTAAGATATGGGGTTGTCCAGCCTATGTCAAACGACAAAATCCGGACAAACTCGAGGCACGGTCTGTTCTATGCAAATTTGTAGGATATCCCAAGAATTCACAAGGGTATATCTTCTACCACACTGAGGAACAAAGAGTATTTGTTTCTCGGCATGCCACCTTTTTAGAAAAGGAATTTCTTGCAAAAGAGATTAGTGGACATTGGGTAGAACTGGAAGAGGTTCCAGCTACAAAAGTTGCAACAGATGATCTGGTGGAACCAGAGGATTCCGTAGTTCCCGATGAACCCCAACCACTCCGCCGATCTAGGAGGGTTTCTCATCCACCTGAGAGATACTAAGGTTTTCTCATGGATGGTGGGAGCGAGGATTGCATCATGGAGCATGATGACCCAACTAGCTTCGAGCAGGCCATCACGAGTGGGGACACAGTGAAATGGCTGGATGCAATGCGGTCCGAGATGGTAACCATGTACACCAACAAAGTATGGACTTTGGAAGTTGCTCCTGAAGGGGTAAAACCCCTTGGGAGCAAGTGGATCTTCAAGAAAAAACTTGGTGTAGATGGGAAAGTGGAGACTTTCAAAGCTAGACTTGTTGCAAAGGGTTTTCGTCAAAGACCAGGTGTGGACTATGACAAAACCTTTTCTCCAGTGGCTATGCTTAAATCCATCTGGATCATACTTGCCATCGCTGCATATCATGATTACAAAATCTGGCAAATGGATGTTAAGACCGCCTTTCTAAACGGTGATTTAGAAGAGAGCGTGTACATGACTCAGCCAGAGGGCTTCGTAGATAGTGGGAGCAGCGGGCAGGTGTGCAAGCTGCTTAAGTCGACTTATGGATTAAAGCAAGCATCGCGGATTGGAACATCTGCTTTGATGTCGTTATCAAAGAGTTTGATTTCGTCAAAAACGGAGATGAACCTTGTATCTACAAGAAGGTGGCAGAGAGTAAGGTTGTCTTCCTCGTATTATACGTGGACGACATACTCTTGATAGGAAATGACATTCCTATGCTGCAATCGGTCAAGCTCTTCTTATCACAAAGATTCTCAATGAAAGGTCTTGGTGATGCCTCCTGCATATTGGGAATTAGGATCTATAGAGATAGATCCAAACGGATATTGGGATTGTCCCAATCCAGGTACATTGACACCATACTAAAGAGGTTTAGTATGGAAGAATCCAAGAGTGGGAACTTACCCATGATCTCTGGAGTCACTCTCTCCAATGAGATGTCTCCCAAGACTGATTTGGAGAGAGCTCGCATGCAAGGGATACCCTATGCTTCGGCTGTAGGCTCTATCATGTATGCGATGCTATGTACCAGACCCGATGTAGCATACTCACTAAGTGTAGTGAACAGGTATCAAGCTGATCCTGGAGAGAGTCACTGGACAGCTGTGAAGGGCATTCTCAAGTACTTACAAAGGACTAAAGAAATGCTCTTGGTGTATGGTAACAGAGAACTCCAAGTGGAGTCCTTTACCGATTCGATCTTCCAGAGTGATAAGGACGACTCTAAGTCGCAGTCGGGATTTGTCTTTACACTTTACGGAGGGGCGGTTAGCTGGAAGAGTTCCAAGCAGGAAACTATGGCAGACTCGACGATGGAGGCTGAATACATCGCTGCCAATGATGCTGCTAAAGAGGCTGTCTGGATCAAGAAGTTCATTTCTGAACTTGGAGTGGTTCCATCCATTGAGAATCCAATACCTTTGTATTGCGATAACAATGGAGCGGTGGCTTTGGCTAAGGAACCCAGGTCCCATCAGCGATCCAGGCACATTCTGAGGCAGTATCACCTGATCCGGGAGATAGTTGATCGCCGGGAGATCGAGGTCAGGAGGGTTGACACGAAGAACAACACAGCGGATCCACTCACGAAGGCCATTCCCCAGATACAGTTTGAGAGACTCTTCGGGATGCTCGGTATGGGATACTACAACAGCTGGCCCTAGTGCAAGTGGGAGATTGTTAGTTGTATGTATGCCCTAGAGGCCAGTATTGTACGGATGATGTATATTATATTGGATGCTTGGGCATATATAGAGATGACTTTCTTGCTCGATATGATAGTATGCTATCTGGTTGCACTTTATCTTAACATGTATACTTGTCTCTTTATACTGTCTCATAGTTGCATGTTGGTAAAGCCCTTAGGATGTGTACTTGACTACCTGGACTTTGATGCGGATCATACTAGTGGGGACATGGTAGTCCATAAGTACATCCTTCAAGGTCCCTAGTCGTCGGTGTATCGAGACGGGGCATCGATATACCAGTATAGACTAGCGTATACGCTTCTCGACCCATGAGATGGGCGATGGATGATCCTATATCCATTGGTGTTTGACATCAGAGAGGGTATACGGGTGCTCAGTGGAGACTGAGTACACTGGACGGACTCGCCGAGAACTCCCGGATGGTATTATACCTCACGTCAGATGGCAGTTCTCTGGTGACACTTGTGCAGGTTAGTCTGTAGACCCGAGATCGTCATATTGTCTTGTGTGATTCCCACTGTGCTTTGATTTCCACCTTACCACGTCAATGAGGGCGTGCAAAACGGTGGTTTTTGGGTACAGTCCCAAGTCACATGGAGGCAATGAGCGATAGGAGGGGTTTCGTCTCTCCCGGTATTGGGGGTTGATGTTGCGATGTGCTCGATTGGCCATAACAGGGAAGTCCCTGGCCAGAGCTGATTGGAGATTTACTGGTAAGTGTTACCAGTAGTTTCTCGACCCGTTATGAGCCTCACATCGGCACGACTTATCGGTTATTGGGGTCTGACGTTTACCACCCCTAGACTTGATATGCGACATATCAGACGAGGAGACCGGACTGCACGGGTAGGGTTGCCGGTTGGCTCGACGGGAGTTGTAGCAGGTTCGCTTGTTTTCTTCTAATCGCTCAATATCCGGGTGGCCGTTACGTTTAGCTGACCGCTTGCGGCTTGGGGGTGCTTGATATGATCATCACCCACTGCCGGCGTATTGACGAGTCTTAGAGTCCCACAAAGGAGTTACCTAGTTCAGGCGAAACGTTGTGGTGCGCGTATGCGATATGCACATGGACCCGGTTAAAATGCGCGTATGAGATACCGTACATTAATCGAGCGGCTTGCTTTTGGTTGGGTCGTATGTGATATGGCCGGATTGATAAATCAAGTGTTGATTTATCACTTAACCATTAGATTCTCACTAGAAATCCTTTCTTGTATTTTTGGATGTATGCATGCATGTATGCATTCTGTCTTGATTCATGCACATATGGATGTGCATGCACACATACATACATACATCATCCTTCATGGTTGTATATACAAAGAAAATGGTGGCAATATAAGACTCACACCATGGTTTTATATATATGAATTATTATTGCATTTGATTTAAAACAAAAAGAAAAAGGAAAGGATAATTCATGGTTTCTTTCTACACTCTTCTTTGACCTAACCATGCTCACCCACCATTTAACCATGGATTAACTTTCCTTTTGGGTTTTAACTCAAGTTCAATAATATATTTATTGTTTAACCATGGTTTGAGATGAGAGAAGAAAAATATATATAGATATATATTCTATTTTCTCATGAGGTTTTATCTTTTCTCTTGTTCTAAAAGGCCACCATCTTCTTCCTCTTTCATCTTTTGCTCTCTAGATTTCTCTAGTGAGCAAATTACTCATCAAGTTAGGATTTTGAAGTGAGAAAATCCACCACAACATCATTCTTCACAAGTCTTGCCCACTTGTTTAGAGTGTTAGCTTCATTCTCTTCTCTTGATCAAGTGAAGTTGCAAGCTTGGACAAAGCGGACTCCGGGTGGATCATCGTGGACCTAGAGGAGTTCAAGCGGACTTTTTCCAAACCCCAAGTAGCCGAGGAGTCTAGCGTAGGGAGCTACAAAGGTTGTACTCTCAAAACCCTATCTTAATCTACTTGTGTTGAAGTGTAGTTTTTGAAACTCTAATTTTTCTAGGAATGATTCTTTGTATGCTTACTTAGTCCAAACCAGGTCTTTGACGAAAACCCTTTGCAATAAGTCTAGCCTTATAGGTTTCCACCTGTCCATCTACACCAATCTTTTTCTTGAAGATCCATTTGCATCCTATGGGTTTTACCCCATCTGGAGCAAAGTCCAAAGTCCATACTTTGTTGGTGTACATGGACTCCATTTCGGTCCGCATTGCATCTAGCCATCGTACCGAGTCGCCGCTCTGGATGGCCTGCTGGAAGTCAGTAGGTTCATCATCATCTATGATGCAATCCTCTCTATCCCCATCTATGAGAAAACCGTAGTATCTCTCTGGCGGATGAGACGGCCTACTACTCCTGCGGAGGGGTGCGGGAATGTCCTGTACTTTTTGAACTTCCGGTTCTACCAAACTTTCAGTAGCAGTTTGTGGTTCTGGAATTTCTTCCAGTTCTACCGCGCTCCCACTCTTCTGATTTTATAAAAATTCAGTTTCTAAGAAGTGGGCATGACGAGAAACAAAAACCTTTTGTTCCTCTGCGTAATAGAAATAATATCCCTTGGAGTTCTTTGGATATCCCACAAGCTTACACTGTACTGAGCATGCCTCGAGCTTGTCCGAATGCTGCTTTTTTACAAAAGCTGGACACCCCCATGTCCTAAAATGTTTTAGACAGGGTTTCTTCCCACTCCATATCTGATATGGTGTGGTAGGCACAGTCTTGGTTGGAACCTGTTTCAAAAGATATGCCGCTGATTCTAGCGCATAACCCCAGAAAGATCGCGGTAACTCAGCATTACTCATCATGGATCGTACCATATCCAATAGGGTTCGATTCCGTCTCTCCGATACACCGTTGTGCTGTGGAGTGTATGGAGAAGTAAGCTGAGAGAGAATTCCTTTCTCTTTTAGGTAACCTAGGAACTCGGCACTTAAGTATTCTCCACCTCGATCAGATCTCAGTGTCTTAATACTTTTGCCTGTTTGGTTTTCCGCTTCACTCTTGTATTCCTTGAATTTCTCAAAGGCCTCGGATTTATGCTTCATTAAGAAGACATGTCCAAACCTAGAGAAATCATCTGTAAAAGTAATGAAGTAGGAATAACCACCTCTCGCATGTGTAGACATTGGACCACATACATCGCTGTGTATGAGTCCTAAGAGCTCGCTCGCTCTTACTCCTTGTCCAGTAAATTGAGTCTTTGTCATCTTTCCTTTGAGACAAGATTGACAAGTGTCATAGGTTTGATATTCGAACGAGTCCAAATATTCTTCTCTATGCAACTTAGTCAACCTTCTCTCATTGATGTGACCCAGTCTACAATGCCATAAGAAAGCTTTATTTAAATCTGGAGACTTTCTTTTTGGTGTGTTCTGGACATTGAAAATTTGGAGTTGGTTTAAAACATATATACCGTTATTTAGTGTACCGGACCCAATCAAACCATGATTAAGGTGGATGTTGACAACATCTCTTACAAACGTGAAATCATAACCTTTATTTGATAACAAGGAAACTGATATGATATTACACGTTAAGCTTGGTACAAAATAACAGTTATGTAAAACCAAAATGTGTCAACTCGTCAATCCTAGGTGATAATCCCCGACGGACGCAGCTCCCACGCTAGCTCCGTTAGCAACCTTTAGGGTCATATCACCTTCCTTCAGCACTCTACGGTTTCTCAGTGCCTGCAATGAATTGCAAATATGAGATCCTGATCCGGTATCCAATACCCAGGAAGTATAGTTGATCGACAGACAATTCTCAATTACAAACACACCTGAAGTCGAAGCCACAGCTTGCTTCGGTTCTGGTTCTTGGCGTTCCACGCCTTGCAATCCTTCTTCCAGTGCCCTTTCCTGTGACAATGGAAGCACTCATCCTGGCCAACTACCGGTACCGCAAACTTTTTCTTTCCCTTCCCTCCCACCTTACTAACACCTCCTCTAGGTTTGTTGGCGGCCTTCTTCTTCCTTCCTTTGGCCCTAGCCTTGGACCCGGAAGAAGATGCACCGCTAACAAACATAGCGGGTGTTTCCCTTGCTTTCTGCAAGGTGCCCTCTGCACTCCTTAACATGTTCAGGAGTTCTGGAAGTCAACTTCTTTTCTTTGAAGGTTGAAGTTCAGGATAAACTGGGCGTAGGTGTGAGGAAGGGACTGGAGAATAAGGTCTGTATAGAGCTCATTATCCAAAGTCGTCGCAAGGTCTGCGAGCTCTTCAATATAGCCGATCATCTTTAGGACATGTTCTCCCACTGATGACCCGACAGCCAACCTCGCTCGAAACAAGTTCTTAGAGGTCTCGTATCTTGCTATACGAGATTGCTCTCCATAAAGTTCCTTTGTATGGAGAAATATGCCATCTAGGGTCATATCCTCGTGCCTCCTCTGATGTTCATTGTTCATTGAGGCAAGCACGATGCACTTGGCTTTCGCGCAATCTAAATCCCAGGTTTTGCGGATTTCCTTATCCGCATTGCTGGATTTGGAACCAGGGACAGCAGGTGCCGTAGCGGTGAGGACGTACCCCAATTTGTCATAGGTCAAAGCCATTTTGACATTCCGCAGCCAATCTTTATAGTTTGGCCCTGTCAGTATATTTTTCTCTAAAAGTAACTTAAGTCCAGTCATTTTCAGGTGCAATTAGGAGAGAGAGAAGAAAACTCTTTAGCGTGATGCTCTTGCAAGTTTAGAGTGGTTTTTAGTTTATCTAAACTGGATGGCTCCCACTGTTTCTCGAATCCTTCCTCAAACCATAAAAGAAAATTAGCCAGGACTATTCTCACTGTACAATACTTGCTTAACCGTTCAGCCAGGCTGGTGTCGGTACTTCGAGGGAGGTTTTCCAACGCTTTCGCGAAGTTCCTTAATTAAATAACCTCTTTTCTCTGGGGGCGTAACCCCGCTGACACTTTTCTGGACACCTACTAGGTTTATAGCATTGATCGTTAAGTGACGAATATCCTGATAAGTAGCATATACTCACAGTAGGATCGGGATCCAAATATCATCGTATGATAATATTGAAGGAATCCTACCAACATTCATCAAACTCCAAATGGTATGCATCACTTTGCAAATTTCAGTTTCTTTAGAAATTCCCGATATAGATTTTTGCCCCATGTTCTTATGATCTTGACTAAGGGCCAACAAATCATAAGTCACATGTCAAGTTCTGCCCATCATTATCCTGTTGATTTGAACCCATCCGTATATACTCTTGACTAAGGGCCAAACAAAGTAATACGAGTGTCCCAAACCAACTCATATATCTATGCAACAAATGAATACCCCAGCAGCTACCAATCACTATGTCTTGACTAAGGGCCAAACAAACATAGCTTGAATACTACTGACCATTCATAAGAAATGACGGAGGGCTACGACTGGTTTTGGCGAAACCGTGAACGTAGTGAACTTGATATAATCGAAGGAACCTGATAGCTTTTTAAAAGGAGTGGTTAAAGCTCCGCATTTAAAAAATATCTGTTTTTAAAATTAACCGAGTGGTTTCTTTTAAATTGTTCCAACGATTTAAACTTTGGTTTGTTTTTCTTTGCATTATAGATAATGCGTCCCATCATTAACCTATCATTGCAGAAAACAACGAAAATACAACGTCCTCTTATGCCATCCGCATTCGCCACGGGGTCCCGTCATCACCCGTTAGGTTACTTAACTAACGACAGAGCGGGGGCTGGGCTAGCACGGGTGTAAAACATAAGTGACATCTAAATAGCTATTATATATATAGATATTTTACATTCGTCTGACGCAATGATATTCATTCCAGATCACAGATGAACTTAATTGGATTTGCAAGCAATCCGTGTTTGTTTTGAGCCTGCAACAAAATACGGATTACACAGTTGTGATGAATAGCCATTACCCCACCCACGACCCCTACGGGTGCGGCAAACTACCCGCCCAGCAATATGTGCACCCCACCTTGGGTCTGTCCTAGGAGCAAAAACAGTAAAAAGAAATAATACAACGGTGGCTACAACCGCAACCTGGATGTGCCCCGCAAAATAATATTACAACAAATTACATTTACATCAAATGAATTAAATGATAACCCATCACATAACCCCGGCTATACATCACAACAGTCCAACACAGTTCATATGCACAAACAGATAAAATCCATTACAGAAATGTGCAACCCCCTGCCAACTGACATACTAGCAGTTAGGGGAGGTTTACAAACACATTATACAATCACAGATATAATCCAACAAGCAAATACTGTATAATTTTGATCGATTAAACACATTTAATTTTGCTCCAATACTGCTCTGCAAATCTGAAACCTGAGCAAAAATTAAATATTCCAGAAAATCCCATATATCACACAGAACCAACACAGGAAAATTGGGTTCATGACTCGGCAACTCGGCGGCGGAACCGCGGCGGATCGGTGGGATCCGCCGTGTTTCCGCGGCACTTTAGCCGAATCATGTGCCCAATTTTCTTGGGTGTTCTTCTACTGTCTTTTTAAGTTTTCTGAACTTCCCTGAAAAATTTTAGGACTTCATTTAAAAATCGACAGAAACTGAAGTTTTCGGGCTTTTCCGGTTTCGTTTTTTCCGTTCGAAATTCATACAAATTTGCAAGTAAGTTATTTATTGTTTAGCGAGGCTCTGATACCACTGTAAGTCGATGTACAACACCCCAATACTTGTGGGGAGGCGGAATTTTCAAAAACGAACTTGTTTAGTGAACAAACATCGACTAACCGCTTGAATCGAAGCTAAACGATAACTAACTTAAAACATAGAGTTTCTATGCTACTATGTTTAGGGATTATACCTAACGAATCGTGTCCTTCGTCTTTGTGAACTCCTCCTCCTCCTCGGCCTTCTCGAAGTAGTAGACGATCCACCCGAGAGCTTTACTCCAAGCTTAGCCTCTAAACTTGAGGCAACTAAACTTCTTTAAGTGCTAATCAAAGAAGCTAGGTGAAATATAGAGAGGGTTATGGATTGAGTAGTCTTACTAATCCTTGTACTCAACTCATGAGAGGGGAGGATTAGTGTTTGAAGAGGGAGAGCTTGAGAAGAGAGAAGATGATAAAGATAATGATATGAGAATAGTGAGATAACATGATATATATCAAGCATTTCTTTTTATCAAGAAAAGAATAAGAAATGAATTTAGCAACCATGCTTGATAATATCTAGTGATGATTCACTCCATGAGTCATTAAGCATTTATCATGCATTAATGACATGGATGAATCATCCATATGACTCACTAATCACATTCATTGCATATGCCACCTAAACCTCCTTAGTCACCATCTTCTAGAAGCTTCTCGTGCAATTACGAGAACGCCCCTCCTTTCCGCAAAAATACGGAAAAACTTTAGATTGTATAAATCCAATAACCGGATACCAGTAACTGGCTTAAACCAAAGACGACAGGTAAAAACTGTCCGAAAGTCGTACGCGCGTAAACGCACGTATGCGTCCGAACCCTTGTCGTAAAACCATACGACCTCTATATCGTTTCGCCTGGAGTAGGGAAACTCTCTGTGTGCGACTCTAGAGACTCGACTACTACGCTGGCAGTGGGTTTAACCACAGACCGCAAGCGGCACTAGCTGTACGTAACAGTCCCCAGGTAGATGTCGATAAGAAGGCCGATGAGGGAACCCATCCGAACTCCTACTGAGTCTGATGTGACAATCTCCATACAGTCCGGTCCATTCGTCCAAGACTATCGCATATCGGGCCTAGGGGGCGGCAAGCGTCAGTCCCCTAATAGCGGTATAAGTCGTGTCGGAGGGAAGCCCATTACACCCTGAGAAACTACTGGAACCTACCAGCAAATCTCGCTTGCCCTGGCCAGGGACTTTGCGTAATGGCTCTCTGACACAGCGCGATATCAACTCCCAATACCGGGAGAGACGAATCCTGTCTAACCGCCACTGCCTCCAAGTGCTCGGGACTGCACCCAACTGCTACCTGTTTGCACGACTCCTTTGAGCCATGGTAGGGTAGCAATCTAAGAACAATGGGATACACTCGAGGCGAAGTAGCAGTGTCAAGTTTGCGGACTATGCTGTACTCATGTCACCTGGGAACTGTTCACTGACGACTGGTATAAAACCAACCAACAGTTCCCTGTGAGTCCTGTCCGGTGTACCCGTAACCTAACGAGCACCTGCATACTATCTCCAGTACGACGTACTGACGGCTGTGGGACAGACCATCTCCCCAACTGGGATGAGAAGCGTACACACCAGTCTACTCCGGAGTATCGATGCTCTGTCTCGATAATCCAACGACCAGGGACCTGAATAAGGATGTGCTTGTAGACTACCCAGCCCCCACTAGTGTGACTGCCATCACAACGCTGGTAGTCAAGCAAGATCCTAAGAGCTCTATCAATACGTATACTCACATATTAAGATAGAAAAACCAAGTAGCATACTACCATGTTTAGCAAGACTATTATATACATGTGAATATCCCAAGCTTCCATTAAGTAATATACAAACTAGTATGATACAGTAATGGCCTTCTAGGGCATAAACACTAACACTTTCCTTATCGAATAAGGTGCTGGATGTTCTACAAGGAACACCGCTATGCAAAGCAAGAACTAGAGCTACCAGTTTTATTTTTTAAACAAGTTTCTACAACATCTTAGGTTTCTTTTAGTTTCATTAATTTCATTAATGAAGTCCCATGTTATTATGCTTCGCAAGCATCACATTTGAAACCGAAATCTGCAATATAACATATATCTCATATATATAAAATAAACATTCGTCTCAGGCAGAAATATGATCTCATCACAGAACATTGCAGCAGAAGAACATATATGAAATATTGGATATACTAGGACGTCCGTGTTTTCAATACGAGCTTGTATAAAACACGGATTCCACGGTCGCGATGAATAGCCAAACCCGCATCCCTAGACCCCTACGAGAGCGACAAGTAACACTGCCAATTCTAGGGTTAGGAGACCCGGTCTCGAGTCCTCGAGATGGTCTCCTACTGGACCCTAGAACCCGGTTACTTGTGCTCCCCGCCTTGGGTCTACCTAATGCGGAAAAGTAAATAATATACAACGGTGACATCTTCCGCAACCTGGAAGTGCTCCAATAAAAGAATATTACATACAAATGAATTTTACATGAATGAAAAAGAAAAACTCTCATCTCACATAAAACCCCAGGCTATTCAAAACGCGACGATCCAATATAACATATCACAGCAACACATAATATCTCATATCATCAACATAAGCAAGTATGCGTATCCCGATTGTCGTTGATGTATAGCAATGAAGCCGGCGATACACCATATACTACGCTTACGGTCACAGAAAAGAAAGTGTAAAACTACAACAGTTGGAATCCGCAACCTCTTTAGACATCACAAGTCTAACCAAATGAATTCCTTAGACATCGCATGCCTAACAATTATAAACCCCGCATTTTAGTCTCATTATCGAAAACTCTTTTCAATATCATGTCGGGCAAATCAACAAGATTCCCGACATTCTGATCGAATGCTCGTCGCAAACTTTAGTAAACGGCCGCACCCCCAATGCCGTCGACGAAGTGCACTAATGTGGAACACCGCTGCCGCGAGCATCCGAACGGATGCTTTTGGCGACGGGGTTCTCCTATAGTCACTTGGTCGGGGCTATGGGGCGTGGCTGTCTATTAAGTTTATCCGGCGAGTATCTGCGTACGCTACGTGATTGTGACGGACTTTTGATCACATCAAAATTCCGTGGCAACCGATCAACTGAGACTAAACTGCTATGTTTATAATATTCAAATTAGTTATCTCATAACTTCCTGTGGATTCCAAATATTGTATCACAATCCAGATAAATAGACAATGTTAAACTTTCCGATCGAATAATCAAACACCTAAGATTTCCCCAATATATCTCAACACATGAAATCAGTTTAAAAACATCCATCACATGCCACAATACCAATGGTCCAGCCGTAGAAGGGTCAAGCCAACGCCTCACATGTGGCACGCCGTACTGCCCCAAACCCTAAGGTTCAAAAGGCAGTTCAAGACGGTCACATAATCGAGTTAAGGTTTGTTGTCTTCTAGAGGGTCCACCGCGTTACTTGCATGACTTAGAACGTTCTGAAACACGAGAAAAAATCCAACTTTAGAAAAATTTTCCGACAGGGGAAAAAGTGAGTTATTGATATCCGTTCGAACTTTTTAACAGTTTCTAAAAATTATCCAGACAAACTAAACAAAGTTATAATATCCGATCGAAACAACGAGTCCCCAATACAAACCTAGAAAACTCAACACTTGAGTGGAATTAAAATATTTACAGAAAAAAATAACAAGAAAGGACCTAAGAAAAATTACATGAAATTCCAGGGACTAAGTCACAATTTTGGCCGCGGAACCGCCGCCAAACCTATGGTTTCGCCGCGATTCCGCGGTCATTTTAGCGAATTAGAGGGCCGTACTTCACAGTAATTCTTAGATTTTCCTGCTTGTTTTTCTGAGAATTTTTAATTCAGAAAATACCACATTTTTGAAAAATGTACAGAGAAGGGTTTGTGTCGGGGTTTCGAGTTTCGATCGGACTTTAAACTTCGCTTAGACTTCGCCTAAAGCTCTAGCTTGGCTCTGATACCACTGTAGGGTTGCTATGCACGCTCACAAGGTTCTACGAAGTATCAACCATGCCCGATTAAAAAATTAGCCGTGCCGAACAATCCGAAGCCGGATCTTTAAACTAGAGTTTAGGCGAAAACATGCATGCTAAACGCTTTAACACTAAGTGAGAGGGATTACAACCTTTGTAGATCCGGTCCTTCACTTCATATACTCCGTGTTGAGGTCCCTTCGCTGCGATCATCGGGTTCCGGACTCTCGAGAGGTTCCACGAAGAGAAAGATGCAGTCTTGCTTTCGATCTTCGATACAAAGATGATCTACCTTGAAGTTTCATTAACACAAGCTAACACTCACTAAAATTGAGTGAACACTCTCATCTAAAGGGCAAGGGAAGATGAGGATGATGAAGTAGGATTTTTGCTCTCTTTATTTATCTTTTTCTCACATTTATTCATCACTTGGAAAAAGCTAGTAAGCTTTTTCCATGAAGAAAGAAGAAGGAAGAAAATGAACAATATGATAGAATTCCTTTTGTGATGAATAATGCAAAGATGATAATGATGAATTATGCAACCATGGTTGACTAAACCTTTGTAGAGAATTAACCAAGGCTAGGGTTTGGGTTAGGTTAAGAATGAGTCACTTGAAAATATCTTTTCCAAAACAAAAAAGAAAACCTTCTAGAATCTACTAGAAGTCATTAACCCAAATCAAACCCTAATCTTGATTAATCATTACTAAATATGTTTCATTAGTTATCATATCATGTTACAATATTATATATCACATATATAATATTTATTGTAACCAAATAAAATAATACAATTAACATATATCGCATATATATCAATGTATTACCCGAGTGAGAAAAAGAATCTTTTAGTGAGCTAATATTAGTTAATGTAATTTAATATATCACATATATTATTATACATTAAATTATCGAATCAACACTTGATCCGACAATCCGGCTATATCACATATAACCGACTAATATTTATCCGTACCGATTCATCGAATCAACACTTGATCCGATGACGCGGCTGATATCAAATATCGCGAGAATAGAATACGGTATCTCATATCGTATTATCCTCGGTCCCGCACATATCATATACGTGCCCCTACTCCATTTTGCCTGAGCCAAGAAACCTCTGTGTAGGACTTTAAAGAATCGTCAATACGCCGGCAGTAGGTGATGATCATATCAAACACCCACAAGTTGCAAGCGGTCAGCTAAACGTAACAGCTACCCAGGTATTGAGCGCTCAGAAGATCAACAAGCAAGCCTGTACATTCTCCTGTGAATCCAAACAGTAACACTCCCATAAAGTCCGGTCTCGTCGTCTGATATGTTGCATATCTCGCCTAGGGGTGGTAAACGTCAGACCCAGTAGCTCGATAAGTCGTGTCGATATGAGGTCTATAACAGTTCGAGAAACTACTGATAACACTTACCAGTAAATCTCAGCAACCCTGGCCAGGAATTTCCGGTTATAGCCAATCGAACACAGCACAACATCAACTCCCTATACCGAGAGAGACGAATCCCCTCCTATCGCTCATTGCCTCCATGTGATTCGGGACTGTAACCAAAAGCCACCTTTTTGCACGCCCTCTTGGACGTGGTATGATGGAAACCAAAGCACAGTGGGAATCACACAAGACTCTATGACGATCTCGGGTCAGCAGACTACTCTGTACCAGTGTCACCGGAGAACTGCCATCTGACGTGAGGTATAATACCATCTGGGAGTTCTCGGCGAGTCCGTCCAGTGTACCCAGTCTCCACTAAGCACCCGTACACCATCCTTGATGTCAAAAACCGATGGATATGGGATCATCCATCGCCCATCATATGGGTCAAGATGCGTATACGCTAGTCTACTCTGGTGTATCGATGCCCTGTCTCGATACACCCTCGACTAGGAACAGTTACAGGATGTAATCGTCGACTACCGCGGCCCCACTAGTATGATCTCATCATAGACCCAGTAGTCGAGTACATATCCTAAGGGCTTTATCAACATGTAACATAAAGACAATCAGAGTACATGTTAAGATAAAGTACAACCAGATAGCATACTATCATGTCGCGCAAGAAAGTCCTCCCTATATATGTCCTAGCATCCACTACAATATACATCGTATGTACAGTAATGGCCTCTAGGGCATACATATAACTAACAAAAGCCTGCTAGTATTATCCGTCCGATACTGATCCGTGCAATACCGCACGTAACTGATCGAACCCTGCCATATATCCATACGGCCTCTAGTACTAACCGTCCAATCCTGATCCGTGCAATACCGCACGTATCTGATCGAACCCTGCCATATCTCCATACGGCCTCTACAGCGTTTCGCCCGAAACTTGAGTAACTGTATGTGTGGTGGACTCTAAAGACTCGTCAATACTATGGCTATGGATTTAACTACTAGCACGTCAGAGGTATTAGCCATACGTGACGGGCCACCAGCTATTGACCAAAAGGGACGTCGATGAGCGAACTCATCCTGACACCCTACTGAGCCTGTCAGTGAAAATATCCGTACAGTCCGGTGATTGGTAGAGATTCTGCGTGTTCAAGTTTAGTTAATTACCGCAATCAAAACGGTTTTGCTTGTAGCTAGCCGGTTGAGTACGGGTCGTCCGCAGGGAGATGGGAATCTTTTTCTATGTGCTTTAACGAGTTAAGTCCGAAAGTCCAGATTTGTTTGTGATTATCTAAGTGTTAAAATGATATGTAAAGAGAGCTTGTTAGGGTTAGGATTAGGTTAGTTTGAGTTAGGAGTCGCTCACTTCTTTCGTTGCAATTCTTAATATCGGTGTTGCGGTAATCGGCAACAACGGGGATTAGCACGACTAGGAAGGAACTTGCGAGTATAAGCTAGGCTTTCCAACGCTTAAGTACTTTCTTTTGGTGCTTGTCCGTCCATTTTTGGCTCTTAGCCATAACCTCCGGTTAATTCAACCACAACCGGTCTCACTACGGAATCACCGCTATCATGTAGGATAGGGTGCCGAAGGGAGCGGATTGTGGTTCAATTAACGGGAGTCGATTTAAGATGTTGGGCAAGGAAAGAGTGAGAGAGATTTCCTTCTCTCAAACTTCCCTTATCCTACCCTAACAAGTATGGAAACTACTCACACATCATAACGAAAAGAAAACAAAACAAAGAGGAAGATAGAAAGAAAGAGATTAGAAGATAACAACTAGCTATTTGCGACCTCACCTTGGCAAGGATCAAGCGTAAGCATCATGGTTGTTTTAAGGATAAAGAAAAAGAGAAAGAAAGAAACAACAAGAAATAACAACAACTAAGTTAACAAATGAAAATTACAAGCATTTAACATAAGAGCAAGACAAGTATGATAATAAAATGAACTTCTTTATTCATCATTCTTCACTCACAAAAGCTCACTACAAGTTTTTCAATGGAGAAGAGATGAGAAGAGGAAGAAGAACAAGTATTCTAAAACCTAGAAAATACAAGATTATGCCCCCCTTGGCTTCACAAGTTCTGGACTATTTATAGGCAGGTTACAGAAATTCTAGGGCAACATTCTGGACCCATGTGAAAAGACCCAACTACCCCTAAAAATTTGACTTCTGAAGACTCCGTATGGCCGCGGTTCCGCGGCCATAGCATGCTTAGGCCGCGGTTCCGCGGCCCTATTGAGGAATTGGGTCACCAAATTTGGTGGCTTCTCCTGGTATTGTGTGCCCTTTATTCTGGTATATGTATTTTCTCAGATTGTCTTCACGATTTTTCCAGAATTTCTGTTGATCAAAAGGTGATTGGATATGGATCTTTTTGTCATGATTTTCTTGAGCTCCGCGTAGATTTCTTGGATCTTGTGCTGTCATTGAGCCTTGTGCATGAAAATGACATTTGATTTGCCATTTTGTCTCCTAAACTGGTGTGTGGCAACAGACGGATAAAGAGCGGAGATCCGTGTTTTATCTGTGGTTGGCAGGAACCCGGATTTTGTCGTGTTTTTCCATGAATTTCACTGCTAAGAGCCGAGAACCTGTATCCTGCAATTGACTAGCAAACACGGCTCAAGAGTACCTACCGATAAGCAATATGATAAAAGTTGGGTGGTATAAAAATGCAATAATCTGATATGAACAAATACCCCCAAACTTATCATTTGCTCGTCCCGAGCAAAGCCAATTTATTCACAAAAAATTTCCTAACCTCACTTTCGCAGGGAACGCGATTGCACTGAGCATGTGCAACAAGCCGTTTAAACCTCTAGGTGTCCCTAGTAGGAGGAGTGTTGTCTCCTGAGGGTTTTCAGCGGATACTACCCATAAAATCCGGCCATGTTGGTTTTGTAAAATAACTAAGATTCAAACCCTAAAGTTTTGTTTCAGAAAACAACAATTCTATTATCCTAAGTCTAGACCATCGAACCTTTATTTTTCACACCTCGCTTCTTATTTAACTACAGCTTTTATATGTCTTCACGTGCAGTGCAAATAGTGTCGTTAAGTTCCAGAAAGGTCGAATAAAGTCCTCATAATAAAGCCCGGATAAGAATTTTGAAAGGATCACATAAGTTTTATAAAGAGTTAAGCATTTTTCAACTTTCGTTTTTCAGTAAGGTTTCAACTTCAGAATTTCTATCTTCCTTTACAGGAAACTAGGTCTTATTTTTCACTCCACCTTTTTCTTGTTTTCATTTCATACACACCTCTGTGAACGTGCAATAGTCTTTATCATAGAATAAAACCTTCATATCTCTGCTAAAATTTTTATAAAAGCCTGTCTTTGATCAAGATTATTCTCACACAAAGAACCGTTAGGAATTTTAACTCGGAGAGAACACTTGCTTGACTTTGTTTTAATCTGGACTTTCTAGGCTTCTTAGCGAGCTTTGAGCCAATGCACCCAAACCAATTGGCTTTAGGGCATTAGGTGTAGAAACACCCCAGCGGACTTAGTTACTCAAGTTACTTAGGTCCAAAAACAAAAGACAGTTGGGCGTGAAAATCATGATGATTTAATACGAACGGAGATATAGCCGGCAGTTCAATTATTTTTTTGGATAAAAGACGTGTTTAGTGGGTTTTGGTGTGTAATCATTCCAATCAAGTTCCAGATGGGTTATTTTTCAGATTTAGTTCCAATTAAGGCATCAATAACATTCCTTCATATTCATTCACTTCATAAACTATTCTTGATATTACTTATTTCCGAACAAACCTATTTGATCCTCAGAAAATCATTTATCCATTTAAAAGTTTTTAGACATAAAAAGACTCGTCATCTAATTTCCAAAACGCACGACACGTGTAGTGTGATGTAAAGACGTATATCAGCTATAGTTAACTTCAAAGGAGAGTTATCTTTCAGGTTTTCAAAATCTAAACATAAGATTTAGTTATTCTTATCTTATCAAACAAAACCGTCGAAATGTTGAATCAGAGTCCTCCCACTAGCTAACTTGACAAAAAAGTTTTTATGTTTTTAGGAATTTTTCAGATTTTTATGGATTTTATGGATTTTAATATGCAGATGCAAAATATACATATGAATGCGAAGGTAAGAAATGCGTACCGAGCGTACCCCCAAACTTAAACTGGACAGTGTCCTCACTGTCATTGCATGAAGAGATCATTTGCAGGGTCAAAATTGTCGGTTAGCGATACAAATTTTTTTTATTTTTTTTTGTTTATTGTTTTTGTTTTTTTTTTTAAAGAAAAGAAAAAGAAAAGGAATATCTACAAATATATACAAAATGGTTTATACATACCCCCAAACTTATTTGGAATAGTGTCCACTGTTCTTGGCTGGATAACCGAAGTTTGGTGGTAGGTAGAGGAGGATTATGCAGGGTAAACCGGCTCCTGTAAGACCAGGAGATCCTCTGTTGGTTCGGCGCTAAAGTACGGTTTTAGTCGGTGTCCGTTTACTTTGAAAAATGAACCGTCCTTTGGATTTTCCAAATCCACAGCGCCCTGCGGATACACATTCCGCACAAAATACGGCCCTTTCCAGCGAGATCTGAGCTTTCCTGGATGGAAGTGAAGTCGGGTGTTGTAAAGCAGTACCTGCTGACCAGGTACGAAAGTTTTGCGCAAAAGGTGTTTTTCGTGAAACACCTTCGTTCGATTCTTAACGACAACCGCGTTATCGTAAGCCTCATCCCTAAGCTCGCTCAATTCATTCAACTGCAGCTTCTGATGGCTGCCCGCATCCTCGATAGACAGATTCAGCTCCTTTATTGCCCAAAATGCGCGATGCTCTATTTCGACAGGTAGGTGGCAGGCTTTCTTAGACACAGCGCGACCTCACCCCTAATACTGGGAGAGACGGACCCTTGAAGATCCGCTCACTGTCATTGAATTTTTCAGATTTTTATGGATTTTATGGATTTTAATATACATATGAATGCGAAGGTAAGAAATGCGTACCGAGCGTACCCCCAAACTTAAACTGGACAGTGTCTTCACTGTCATTGCATGAAGAGATCATTTGCAGGGTCAAAATTGTCGGTTAGCGATACAAAATTTTTTTATTTTTTTTTTGTTTATTGTTTTTCTTTTTAAAGAAAAGAAAAATAAAAAGAATATCTACAAATATATATAAAATGGTTTATACATACCCCCAAACTTATTTGGAACAGTGTCCACTGTTCTTGGCTGGATAACCGAAGTTTGGTGGTAGGTAGAGGAGGATTATGCAGGGTAAACCGGCTCCTGTAAGACCAGGAGCTCCTCTGTTGGTTCGGCGCTAAGGTACGGTTTTAGTCGGTGTCCGTTCACTTTGAAAAATGAACCGTCCTTTGGATTTTCCAAATCCACAGCGCCCTGCGGATACACATTCCGCACAAAATACGGCCCTTT
Organism: Agapanthus africanus; assembly: GCA_030015575.1. Taxonomy (NCBI): domain Eukaryota; kingdom Viridiplantae; phylum Streptophyta; class Magnoliopsida; order Asparagales; family Amaryllidaceae; genus Agapanthus; species Agapanthus africanus. Next base: position 292,293,482 of record CM057340.1, read on the forward strand.
CCAGCAAGATCTGAGCTTTCCTGGATGGAAGTGAAGTCGGGTGTCGTAAAGCAGTACCTGCTGACCAGGTACGAAAGTTTTGCGCAAAAGGTGTTTATCGTGAAACCCCTTCGTTCGATTCTTAACGACAACCGCGTTATTGTAAACCTCATCCCGAAGCTCGCTCAATTCATTCAACTGCAGCTTCCGATGGCTGCCCACATCCTCGATAGACAGATTCAGCTCCTTTATCGCCCAAAATGCGCGATGCTCTATTTCGACAAGTAGGTGGCAGGCTTTTCCGTACACAAGCCGATAGGGAGACATGCCAAGGTCGGTCTTATAAGCGGTTCGAAATGCCCAAAGGGCATCTGTGAGTTTCAGCGACCAATCCTTACGGTTCTTGGAAACCATTTTCTCCAGTATCTGCTTGATTTGCCGATTTGAAACTTCGGCCTGCCCGCAGGTTTGGGGGTGGTAGGGCGTAGAGAGCTTGTGATTAATGGAATATTTCCGCATCAAGGCCTCGAAAGTCTTATTGCAGAAATGACTTCCATTGTCGCTAATGATCGCTCGGGGGTGCCCAAACCGGGAAAAAATGTTTTCTTTAAGAAACCTAACGACAACCTTGTTGTCGTTAGTCCGGCTGGGCACAGTCTCGACCCACTTAGAGACGTAATCAACAGCGAGAAGGATGTACAAGTTCCCAAAAGAGCTGGGAAACGGCCCCATGAATTCTATCCCCCAAACATCGAAAATCTCCACAACCAAGATCGGTTGGAGCGGCATCTCGTTCCCCCGGGATATCCGGCCCAAGTGTTGGCACCGAAAGCAAGTCTTGCAATAGTCATGAGCGTCTTTGAAGAGTTGTGTCCAGTAGAAACCACATTGCAAGATCTTCTCAGCTGTCTTTCTGGGGCCAAAATGCCTGCCACACGCTTGATCGTGGCAAAATGATAGCACACTCTTGAATTCCTCGTCAGGGACACACCGACGAATAATCTGGTCGGGACAGTACTTGAACAAATAAGGTTCGTCCCAGTAAAAGTGTTTTACTTGGGATAAGAAGCGAAGTCTGTCCTGACTTGACCATTCAGTCGGTAGTAACCCTGTGGCCAAATAGTTCACAATATCTGCGAACCAGGGTTCGCAAGATAGTGTCAAGAGCTGTTCATCCGGGAAAACGTCGTTGATCGGAATTGGAAGCGAAGGCGAACAGGGAAGTCGTGAGAGATGGTCGGCAACTACGTTTTCACATCCTCGTTTGTCCTTAATGACAAGGTCAAACTCTTGAAGCAAGAGGATCCAACGTATTAACCGAGATTTTGCATCTTTCTTCGCAAAAAGATGGCGCAGAGCAGAATGGTCTGTGTAGACAATGACCGGAGAGCCGATGAGGTAGGGCCTGAACTTTTCTAAAGCAAATACAACAGCCAAGAATTCCTTCTCAGTTGTTGTATAATTGAGTTGGGCGTCGTTCAGGGTTCGGCTTGCATAATAGATTACGTGTGGCATCTTCTTTATGTGTTGTCCAAGGACAGCACCAATAGCAAAGTCGGATGCATCGCACATAATCTCAAATAGGTGTGTCCAGTCAGCCGAAGAAAGAACGGGAGCAGAAGTGAGTGAGCTTTTCAATGACTCGAATGCAGTCACACAGCTCGAGTTGAAGGCGAATGGCGTATCCTTGGCCAGCAAAAGAGTCAAGGGCCGATCAATCTTGCTAAAGTCCTTGATGAACCGTCTATAGAAGCCGGCATGGCCAAGGAAGGCTCGGATATCTCAGATGCATCGGGGAGGAGGTAGATTGGAAATGACCTCAATCTTTGCTTTGTCAACCTCTATGCCATTTTGCGAGATGATATGTCCTAAGACAATACCTTCGCGCACTATGAAGTGGCACTTCTCCCAATTCAAAGTGAGATTCTTGTCCTTACATCGGGTAAGGACAGCGTCAAGATGCAGCAAACACTCGTTGAAGGAATCGCCGAAGATGGAGAAATCTTCCATGAAGATCTCCAGAAATTTTTCCACCATGTCTGAGAAGATTCCCATCATACACCGCTGGAAGGTAGCGGGCGCATTGCATAACCCAAAGGGCATGCGACGATATGCAAACGTGCCGAAAGGACAAGTGAAAGTGGTCTTGTCCTGGTCTTTTTCAGCGATGGGAATTTGATTATAGCCGGAGTAGCCATCAAGGAAGCAGTAGTACTCGTGTCCGGCCAATCGTTCAAGCATTTGGTCAATGAAAGGTAGCGGAAAGTGGTCCTTCCGCGTTGCGGCGTTGAGTTTTCTGTAATCGATGCATACTCGCCACCCAGTTTGGGTGCGAGTAGGGATTAACTCGTTCGCCTCGTTAGTGATGACCGTTATACCTGATTTCTTGGAGACAACATGAATAGGGCTAACCCACTGGCTATCAGAGATAAGGTAAATGATACCACTATCTAGACATTTTACGATCTCCTTCTTCACAGCCTCTTTCATGACTGGATTGAGACGTCTTTGTGGATCCCGGGCTGGTTTGGCTTCATCCATCAGATGAATGTGATGCTCAACGATCAGGGGACTAATCCCCTTGATGTCCGCCATGGACCAGCCAAAAGCTTGCCTGTTGCTGTGCAAGACCGTGAGAAGGGATTTCTCTTGCTCTGGAGCTAGAGAAGCCGAGATGATGACAGGGAGGGTCTCGTTCTCACCTAAGTAAGCGTACTTAAGGTGAGACGGCAAAGGCTTGAGTTCGAGCGTTGGAGGTGAAACGATTGAAGGCAAGATTGGTGCAGAGGTCTCGAACTCAAAGGACTCCAGCAAAGGTTCAAAATGAGTGTAAGCGACCGAGTCGGATGGTTCAGGTAACTCATCCAAAAATTCGAAGGATTCAAACTCAGGTTGCGAGCGGCTAAGATCGTTCAAGAACGTGAAACACTCGTAGTCGTTGTCGGGCGCAGAAACAGCAGCAGGTTCGAGGAGGAACGCACTAATGGCGTTAAGGTTAGCATGATCGAACAGAAACTCCTCGAATTCACACTCTTCAGGGGTGATCTCCTGGATCGAGCAGACGTCCAGTATATGAGCATTAGGTTCGGAGGGCTGATTCCCCAACCTAAAAATGTTGAGTTCAATTGTCATGTTTCCAAAAGAGAGGTTCATCGAACCATTGTGACAATTGATCACAGCATTTGAGGTTGCAAGGAATGGGCGACCGAGTATCACCGGAATTTGATTCCGGGGGTTAGCTACAGGCTGTGTGTCTAATACAATGAAGTCAACGGGTAATATGAAGTCCCCGACTTTGATTAACACATCCTCTAGCTCACCCCTAGGATGGGTGATCGATCGGTCGGCCATTTGGAGAGTACAGTGTGTGGGTTTCAGCTCTCCTACGCCTAACTGCTCGTATACTGAGTACGGAAGCAGGTTAACACTGGCATCAAGATCTAATAGTGCGCGGTTGATGTTCTTATCCCCAATGGTAATAGAAATCGTAGGACAGCCAGGGTCCTTCCGTTTTTGTGGTAAAGATTTGTTAAGAGCATCACTCACAGCACTAGCCAAGAAAACTTTCTTTGGTACCTGAGACTTCCTCTTTTTCGTGCACAAGTCCTTTAAGATTTTCGCGTAGGATGGGACTTGTTGGACGGTATCTAAAAGAGGAATGTTAATGTTAACCGGCTTAAATAACTCCAGAATCTTCTCCATTTGAGGATTTTGTTTATTAGACCTCAACCGGTTTGGAAATGGGACGTTTTTAAAATTGGTTGAGTCTAATGCTTGTGGAGGAGATTGTGGAGTAGGAACGGATCCCAGAACAGGTGTTTTCGTGGAGTGAGAAGTGGGTCCATTCAAAGCAGAAGAAGAGGAAGGAGAGCCTTGTGAAGAACGGAGAATAGACTCAGAAGACGAAGAAGCAGGAGACGAAGAAGAAGAAAAGTAGAAGAAGAAGCGACCGGGGTATCATCATTGATCCGTGTGCCGATGTTGTTTTGCAGCATCCTTCCCGATCTCAATGTGGTCACGGCACTCACATTATGATTCTGTTGTTCGAGAGCAACATGTACATTCTGTGGGTGACCGGGATTTGGGAGTGGTTGGGATGGGAGCTTCCCCTTCTCTCGCTCGCTTAAGGCCGCATTCAGTTGTGCAATCTGGGCCTCGATGGTTTTGATGCTTTGCCCGTGAGCGGCAGTGTGTTGCACTAAGGACTGAATGGAAGACTGGATGTTTGCGGTGGATTGAGTCGATTGTTTGACGAACGCCTCCAGACTTCGTTCAAGCGAGGAAACCTTATCGTTGTTTGACGGAACACAGTTTTTTTGGGGAAAAGAATTGTTGGGTGCAAAGTTGTTCGTCTGATTTTGAAAAGGTTGGGGTTGGAAGGGCTACTGAAATTGAGTTTGTTGTTGCGCTTGTTGTTGCGGCGGAGGGGGCCTTTGGAAATTGTTGCCTTGGAATTGATTCTGATTCTGATTCCAGGCGAAATTGGGGTGGTTCCTCCAACCGGGATTGTAGGTGGAAGAGTATGGATCATTCCTCGGTCTTTGCTGGAATACAGCATTAACCTGATCCTTTCCTTGCGATGGTGGATTGTAAGGACACTCTTCGGTTAAGTGAGAAGGATCGAAACAACAAGCGCAAATGGTACGAAGGGGGAGAACAGGGGTAGGAGCAGGAGAAGAAAATTTGCTCTCTATCGCTTCAAGCTTCCTCGTTATTGCAGCCATTTCAGCTTTCATCGCAATAGAGACATCAAGTTGGTGAATTCCTACCCTAGACTGACCGGTAGAAGTGGAGGTAGAAGAAGAAGAAGTCGGTCTGGTGCTCTCCCATTGTAGCGTTTGCTCCGCAAGGTCGTCAAAGAATTGCCACGCTTCCTCGTCAGATTTCGATAGGAAGTGGCCCTGACAGATGGTTTCCAACAACTGCTTCGTTGCTGGGTTCAGACCCTCGTATAAGGTTTGGCAGAGTTGCCATTTCTCTATACCGTTGTGAGGACACTGAACAAGAAGGTCTTTATACCGGTCAAAGCACTTCCAGAAGGGTTCAGAAGGAAGCTGAGAGAATTGGTTGATTTCATTGCGAATCCTTGCGGTTTTATGATTCGGATAAAATTTCTTTAGAAACGCTTTTACAAACTCGTCCCAACTGGTTATGGAGTGGGAAGCGGTGCTATACAGCCATTTTTCAGCAAGATCGCATAAAGTGAACGGAATGACCCATAGACGTATAGCATCGTCCGACAGTTGGGTAGTTTTCATCATGGCACAAACGTTTTGAAATTTATTGATCAAGATATAGGCATCTTCAGATTCAAGCCCATGAAATCGTGGAAGCATGTTGATGAAGTGGGGCTTAATTTCAAAATTATCCCCATTGGCCGGTGGAAGAGAAAGGCAGGTGGGAAGTGCAGAACGGGTGGGATAGAAACGATCCTGGAGCGCGATTCGCTGCGGCGCTACAACAGGCGGTGGTGGTGGGTTATTGGTCTCCATAGGAGGTGGAGCCAATCCAGGGGTAGTCAAAGAGATGTTCGGATTAAATCCTGACATTGCGGAAGAAGAGGTTGGTGATGGTGAAGGTGAAGATGTATGAACAGAATTCCGGTCAACGTCGGAGTTGGCCGGCAAAGGTAAAGGTGAAAGAGGAGTGGACGGAGTTTCGACGTCTAAGTCGATCGCGTAGTCGGTAGCGACTAACGTAACGCGGACTAGGCGGGCGCTAGTGTCCCGAGTCCAAGCGGACATACACTAAACGAGTTTAGTATAGTCAAAGCGGAGAAGGTGAGGGTAAGAAAACGTCAATGGAGAAAGGCGATGGGTGGTGGGTGAAAAAAAATGGATTCTGGCGACAAAGGGCAAGTTTTTATAAAAGTTTTTGATTTTTTACTTTTTATTTTTATTTTTTGTTTTTAGAAAGAGCTTTACAGAAATATGTACGGATTTACGGCTTTAAGAAATCACAAACAAGATATGCATAATCACACCTAGATCTAGGGTCACCTAGGTCAGCTAGACAGCTCCTAACTGTTCCAGAGGGCTAGAAATAGGACCTCAAACCGCCTCTTCTCCGTCTAATGCGGCCAGATAAGTGCCAGGTAAGTGGGAGGTTGTCCAACGCTTTCGCGAAGTTCCTTAATTAAATAACCACTTGCCTTCGTCACACTTGCCTAGGCACCGCAAAAGTCGGATAGGATAAACGGCCGATTCCTGTAACTAGTCCTCTGTCCTATTGAGCGCGAAGTCCTTAGGGCTGAGTCTAGTATTTTTTAATTAATAATGGTCAATTCATATGCTTTTTGTGATTTCTGGGGTCCTGGGAAGGGTGATGAAATCCCCACCCAATCTGAATTGGATTCAAGCCCCTTAAGTCCGTATTAATGAATGCAAAGCAGTAACAAATCAACTGCAAACAATTTTTATTTTAGCACGGCGCAAAGAATCCTGCACAAGAACAGTTTATTGGAAGGGGGAAGAGAATTTGCGCAAAGAATGCTGCAGAAAACACAGTTTATTGGAGTCCAGAGGACTGGGAGAGAGAAGAGAGACTCACCCAAAAATTTTGGCACACTGAGGGGACCAAACGGCCGCGGTTCCGCGGCCTAAGCTGGCTTATGCCGCGGTTCCGCGGCAAGATGGAAGAGTTGGGCTTCTATATTTCTGGTGTGAGCTCCTGTGGGTGTCCTCTGCTTGTTTGGATTTTCTGAATTTTTATTTGCTCACTGTGCCTGCTCCAGATTTTGACAGTAGACCGTTTGCTTCGTTTTGATCCGTCGCGATGTAGCCGCGAAATATGGGTCTATCTTCCCACGTCTTTGGCACTGAACTTGAATTTCGAATATCCCACGTCTTTGGCACTGAACTCGAATTCCGTATTATCCTGCACACTTGCACAAAAACTAATCAAAAATAACAAAATGATTTTTTACAAAGTATATTTTTTTTTGTTTTGTTTTTCGGTTATATTCACAAGTTAACCCGAAATTACACAAAGAAATAAACTACCGTCTCCCCGGCAATGGCGCTATTTGATTGGTAGAGATTCTGCGTGTTCAAGTTTAGTTAATTACCGCAATTAAAACGGTTTCGCTTGTAGCTAGCTGGTTGAGTACGGGTCGTCCGCAGGGAGATGGTAATCTTTTTCTATGTGCTTTAACGAGTTAAGTCCGAAAGTCCAGATTTGTTTGTGATTATCTAAGTGTTAAAATGATATGTAAAGAGAGCTTGTTAGGGTTAGGATTAGGTTAGTTTGAGTTAGGAGTCGCTCACTTCTTTCGTTGCCATTCTTAATATCGGTGTTACGGTAATCGGCAACAACGGGGATTAGCACGACTAGGAAGGAACTTGCGAGTATAAGCTAGGCTTTCCAACGCTTAAGTTCCTCCTTTTGGTGCTTATCCGTCCGTTCTTGGCTATTAGCCATAACCTCCGGTTAATTCAACCACAACCGGTCTCACTACGGAATCACCGCTATCATGTAGGATAGGGTGCCGAAGGGAGCGGATTGTGGTTCAATTAACGGGAGTCGATTTAAGATGTTGGGCAAGGAAAGAGTGAGAGAGATTTCCTTCTCTCAAACTTCCCTTATCCTACCCTAACAAGTATGGAAACTACTCACACATCATAACGAAAAGAAAACAAAACAAATAGGAAGATAGAAAGAAAGAGATTAGAAGATCACAACTAGCTATTTGCGACCTCACCTTGGCAAAGATCAAGCGTAAGCATCATGGTTGTTTTAAGGATAAAGAAAAAGAGAAAGAAAGAAACAACAAGAAATAACAACAACTAAGTTAACAAATGAAAATTACAAGCATTTAACATAAGAGCAAGACAAGTATGATAATAAAATGAACTTCTTTATTCATCATTCTTCACTCACAAAAGCTCACTACAAGTTTTTCAATGGAGAAGAGATGAGAAGAGGAAGAAGAACAAGTATTATAAAACCTAGAAAATACAAGATTATGGCCCCCTTGGCTTCACAAGTTCTGGACTATTTATAGGCAGGTAACTGAAATTCTAGTGCAACATTCTGGACCCATGTGAAAAGACCCAACTACCCTTAAAAACTTGACTTCTGAAGACTCCGTATGGCCGCGGTTCCGCGACCATTGCATGCTTAGGCCGCGGTTCCGCGGCCCTATTGAGGAATTGGGTCACCAAATTTGGTGGCTTCTCCTGGTATTGTGTGCCCTTTATTCTGGTATATGTATTTTCTCAGATTGACTTCAGGATTTTTCCAGAATTTCTGTTGATCAAAAGGTGATTGGATATAGATCTTTTTGTCATGATTTTCTTGAGCTCCGCGTAGATTTCTTGGATCTTGTGCTGCCATTGAGCCTTGTGCATGAAAATGACAGTTCATTTGCCATTTTGTCTCCTAAACTGGTGTGTGGCAACAGACGGATAAAGAGCGGAGATCCGTGTTTTATCTGTGGTTGGCAGGAACCCGGATTTTGTCGTGTTTTTCCATGAATTTCATTGTTAAGAGCCGAGAACCTGTATCCTGCAATTGACTAGCAAACACGGCTCAAGAGTACCTACCGATAAGCAATATGATAAAAGTTGGGTGGTATAAAAATGCAATAATCTGATATGAACAAATACCCTCAAACTTATCATTTGCTCGTCCCGAGCAAAGCCAATTTATTCACAAAAAATTTCCTAACCTCACTTTCGCAGGGAACGCGATTGCACTGAGCATGTGCAACAAGCCGTTTAAACCTCTAGGTGTCCCTAGTAGGAGGAATGTTGTCTCCTGACGGTTTTCAGCGGATACTACCCACAAAATCCGGCCAAGTTGGTTTTGTAAAATAACTAAGATTCAAACCCTAAAGTTTTGTTTCAGAAAACAACAATTCTATTATCCTAAGTCTAGACCATCGAACCTTTATTTTTCACACCTCGCTTCTTATTTAACTACAGCTTTTATATGTCTTCACGTGCAGTGCAAATAGTGTCGTTAAGTTCCAGAAAGGTCGAATAAAGTCCTCATAATAAATCCCGGATAAGAATTTTGAAAGGATCACATAAGTTTTATAAAGAGTTAAGCATTTTTCAAGTTTCGTTTTTCAGTAAGGTTTCAACTTCAGAATTTCTATCTTCCTTTACAAGAAACTAGGTCTTATTTTTCACTCCACCTTTTTCTTGTTTTCATTTCATACACACCTCTGTGAACATGCAATAGTCTTTATCATAGAATAAAACCTTCATATCTCTGCTAAAATTTTTATAAAAGCCAGTCTTTGATCAAGATTATTCTCACACAAAGAACCGTTAGGAATTTTAACTCGGAGAGAATACTTACTTGACTTTGTTTTAATCTGGACTTTTTAAGCTTCTTAGCGAGCTTTGAGCCAATGCACCCAAACCAGTTGGCTTTAGGGCATTAGGTGTAGAAACACCCCAGCGGACTTAATTACTCAAGTTACCTAGGTCCACAAACAAAAGACAGTTGGGCGTGAAAATCATGATGATTTAATACGAACGGAGATATAGCCGGCAGTTCAATTATTTTTTTGGATAAAAGACGTGTTTAGTGGGTTTTGGTGTGTAATCATTCTAATCAAGTTCCAGATGGGTTATTTTTCAGACTTAGTTCCAATTAAGGCATCAATAACATTCCATCATATTCACTCACTTCATAAACTATTCTTGATATTACTTATTTCCGAACAAACCTATTTGATCCTCAGAAAATCATTTATCCATTTAAAAGTTTTTAGACATAAAAAGACTTGTCATCTAATTTCCAAAACTCACGACACGTGTAGTGTGATGTAAAGACGTATATCAGCTATAGTTAACTTCAAAGGAGAGTTATCTTTCAGGTTTTCAAAATCTAAACATAAGATTTAGTTATTCTTATCTTATCAAACAAAACCGTCGAAATGTTGAATCAGAGTCCTCCCACTAGCTAACTTGACAAAAAAGTTTTTATGTTTTTAGGAATTTTTCAGATTTTTATGGATTTTATGGATTTTAATATGTAGATGCAAAATATACATATGAATGCGAAGGTAAGAAATGCGTACCGAGCGTACCCCCAAACTTAAACTGGACAGTGTCCTCACTGTCATTGCATGAAGAGATCATTTGCAGGGTCAAAATTGTCGGTTAGCGATACAAATTTTTTTTATTTTTTTTTGTTTATTGTTTTTGTTTTTTTTTTTAAAGAAAAGAAAAAGAAAAGGAATATCTACAAATATATACAAAATGGTTTATACATACCCCCAAACTTATTTGGAATAGTGTCCACTGTTCTTGGCTGGATAACCGAAGTTTGGTGGTAGGTAGAGGAGGATTATGCAGGGTAAACCGGCTCCTGTAAGACCAGGAGATCCTCTGTTGGTTCGGCGCTAAAGTACGGTTTTAGTCGGTGTCCGTTTACTTTGAAAAATGAACCGTCCTTTGGATTTTCCAAATCCACAGCGCCCTGCGGATACACATTCCGCACAAAATACGGCCCTTTCCAGCGAGATCTGAGCTTTCCTGGATGGAAGTGAAGTCGGGTGTTGTAAAGCAGTACCTGCTGACCAGGTACGAAAGTTTTGCGCAAAAGGTGTTTTTCGTGAAACACCTTCGTTCGATTCTTAACGACAACCGCGTTATCGTAAGCCTCATCCCTAAGCTCGCTCAATTCATTCAACTGCAGCTTCTGATGGCTGCCCGCATCCTCGATAGACAGATTCAGCTCCTTTATTGCCCAAAATGCGCGATGCTCTATTTCGACAGGTAGGTGGCAGGCTTTCTTAGACACAGCGCGACCTCACCCCTAATACTGGGAGAGACGGACCCTTGAAGATCCGCTCACTGCCTCCATGTGGCTCGGGACTGTACCCAACTATAACCTATTTGCACGTCTCCTTTGAGCGTGGTAGAGTAGTAATCAAAGTACAGTGGGAACTCACACGAGACAAATGATGATCCCCAGGTCGATGAACTAACCTGTACACATGTCACCAGGGAACTTCTATCTGACGTCAGTTATAAGACCAACTAGCATGTTCCCGGCGAGTCATGTCCGGTGTACTCATAACCCAATGAGCACCTGTATACATTTTAGATGATCCAACCGACACCAATGGCTTGTGAGACCGGCCACCGGCCACCGCCCCTCGTTGGGGTCTCGAATGTATATACTAGTCTACTCTGGAGTATCGATGCCCTGTCTCGAAACTCCTACGACTAGGGACCTTTTAAGGATGTGCTTATAGACCCCAGCTCCCACTTATATGATCGCCCTCATACTGCTGGTGGTCAAGCAAGAATCCTAGGGGCTCTATCAACGTGTAATAGCGACATGTCAGGTCACCTAAAGCAGTACACGATGATAAAGGTAAACCAGATAGCATACTATCATCTTGAGTAAGACTATCCTACCGGGATAGGTTCTCCTTCAATCATTGCAATCACGTGTATGTGATCCAATAATTGACTCTGAGGGCACTATCTCCAACATGTGTTCCCTCCATTTTTATCTTCATCCTTCCCTCTCCCTCAACCATGGCTGCCCTCTCTCCCTCCTCCACTAAACCCCCACAAACAACCCCAAATCGAACTCAAAACATCGTCCCCGCTTCATTAAAAACATGCACAAGACCATTACAAGCACTTTGGACCAAGAAAGCAAGGATTTTGGGCACTTGGGACAACTCAAGAAATTTCTTGAGTTGCCAAATGAGGTAATTTCATCACCATTAGAGTAGTATTACATTCCATTAGCTTCTATTGTTTGTTTGGAATCGATATATCGAGGTTTAGCGAACTTTGAAAATTCCAAGTAAAGGATCAGGGTTTGAATTGAATCCCAAGGTATAATTGAGATTAGTAGAGACCATAAAACCCCTTTTGTGATAGAACTTTAGACTAAACCTGAGAGTAAACCCCCATTTCACAAACCTAGAAATCCCGATATCAGAAAATTGTGAGAAATGTGATGGTATTTAGGAATCTGGAGTGACTCGGGGTCCTGAAAAATTATTTAGCGATCACAGAGAGATGTGCATGTGATATGGAGCATACCCTAAAGACCCGAGACCCTAACCCCAAGTCTTGGCCGCAAATATATTCATCCTGGCCGCAAATTGCGGCCAGGTTAGGGTGGTTTGGCTTCTTTCTTCTTCTGTAGCTCCTATGTCCAGTAAATAGACCCTTAACATATGCAAAATTTGCTAATTTGACCTAGGGTAAAATCTGGGACCATTTTCCTAAGTTGCTGCATTGTTTTACGACTTCGTTTTAACATGGATTTTGGTATTTATATTGTGTTTCCGTCGTGTGGCGTTTGAACGTCAACGACTAGGATTACTGATCGTGTTTTGCATGCGAGGCTATAGGTTTTGGACCTATGAGCGAAACGTGTGTCGTTTTGGTTTCCGACTTGTTTATAATACGCAATTTGCGATGTGTTATGATATGTAGGTACCCCATGAGGATTTCGAGACGATGAAGAAGAGGATGGCGACATCGACAGCGGCAAGTGAAGATCAAGGTAAGTAGATATATATCTAGGGGGGAAGTCGGGTGGATGGCGTATAGCACCCCCGCAGTTCGTAGTATAGAATATGATATTAGTTATATATATGATATATATATATATGTGTGTATTGTGAGATTATTAGTCGATCAAGATGGTTTATAGGTGTACATGTTATAGTTTAGTGTAATTAGGAGTAGCTTGTTTAGCTTTCTAGTAGCCAAACCCTAGAGTAAGATTACACCCACAAGCGCGCGTGCACACATGCATTCATTTTATACTTGTGCGTATATGGGGATATGTATACACACACACACATAGGTATGGGACTATGTGTGTGTGTGTGTGTGTGTGTGTGTGTGTATACACGTATACGTATACTTGGATTATGAGGATAGTATATGATACTTGGAGATGAGTTGATGAGATCGGTGATGTGACATGGTTCGTATTTGAGATACAACATGATGTTTAGCGGGTCTTTAGGCATGGTGTTTTCATACACTCGCATATATATTATGTAGATGGAATCAGTATTGTACAAGACGTAGATCAGTACCCCAGATCATGATATATGATAAAAAGGATACCAGATGAATAAGGTGATAAATGTGATATTGACCCGTACCCAGATTTAGGATGCCGTACGACGGATTTACCGTACGAGCTATTTATTGATGTTAGATCCGCACTGTTGACTCGAGAATGTCATATGATATATTGTATCGTACGTGATACTATTGAGGTGGGATCACACACACACACACACACACACACACTCACACACACATACACACACACACATATATATATATATATATATCGTCTCAGACATAGGTGGTTTTCCTTACCTTTTCGATTAGTCTGGTAGTTTAGACCTGTAGTTTACTTAGCAGATGTTAGACTAGACTTGAGTCATACCTATTTCCAAAACTGACAAATCGTGGGTATTTTAAATACAAGTCTTATTTTCTAAAAACCACGATTCGTGTGATTTCAAATACCAAACTGTATGACTCAATTATATACAATGTTTATTCCTTATTGTTGCATTGCTATTTATTCCTGCATATTCTTGTGCTTATCATCGCACATTCATATTATTCATATCGCATTTGCATGCTTATACTTTTGCTTTCATTATTATTATGAAACCATGCTGTCAGGACACCAGCACCATTACCGATGATACGTATGTTCCACGTACACCTGCTTGCCGGCTCACACACATCATCATCGGTAATTGCCATGTCACGTATACTTAGAAAATACTATTCATTAGTATAAATTGTTAGCTGATAGTTTCGACATGGTACCAATGTGATTACTTTTATATCATAGCTTAGACATTGCATTCATTATTGTGATTTTCATGCATATCAATATATTCATTGTCATGCATTGTTATTTAGGGCCAGTCCGGATTGCCGGAGCCCAATACTTTTAAATTCATTGTTTATTTATTCTCGAGACTGGGATTTTCATGAGATTCCTGGATTTAGTGAAATTGCAAGGATTTTATAAAAACTGATTATCATTTTATAATGAAAGTTGCGGTTTTCTCATGATATGATTTGAGATATGTCCACCATGAGTTTTCTCGGCTCTTGAGCGATATCATACACCCGATTCGAGGATGAGGAGGAACCGTCTGTGGGTGCATGGTGGAACCGGTGCGGTACCCCAGGGCAAGAAGGTCGCAGATGATGGCGTTGTGCCTGTGACAGGGGAGCACTACTGACCGGTGATTGTTTTGTGACTCGACGGATATCCGGAGGATACCGATCTGAGTTGCGGCAGTCTGGATAACCGGAGCCCTAGATTTGAGATTTGAGGTTTCATGATACGGGTCAGTCCGGATAGCCGGAGCCCGAGATATTGGATATTTGGATATATGTTTTGTGTCGATGCTAGACACGGATTCATGTTGATTTCATTGATGATACCTCGTTTTGAATATAAAAGAAATCTCACTATATTATAAAAACAGTTTTCCTTTCACGATGTATTCAGTTTCCACATTTCGATGCATTCATACATCATACATATGATATGTTGCTATCTGAGGCACTGACACGAGCACTTGATATTACACTTATGTGTAGATGGTTCATGTTGTTATTTTGAGGATATATTTTGATCGTATGACCTAGGATTGAGTCATACATGCGATTTCTGCTCATTGATGTTTTTTACTCACGAGTTGGCAACTCACCCCCGTTGTGCCACAGTTTCTTGCAGGTTTTGCCGTACAGGTTCGTTGCGGCTTTCTGGCACACTGCTTCCATTCCGGGTGATTGCTTTGGTAGGTGAGTCCACTCGCATCGTGGCCACCCGTGTACCTTTTATTTATATTCAGTTGTATCTAGTAACTCCATCAACAAGACATGTATATTTGTTTGACTTAGAGACCAGTGTATATTCTTTCGAACTTAGAGTCGCGCGTTGTATTATTATAGTTTTCATGTTAATTTTGAGTTTCCTTTTGAGTTTTGATCCTCGCCCTTGGCGTTGTATATATTAGTGCTTGCGTGGTTGTGACCGTCAATTGACGAAGAGCTAGCTCCCGCTTGGGGATGCCTTTTTATATATTATGCGTGTTGTACCCGTTTGGGGCCAGTATTTACAAAGGAAACTCTGCCGAAATTTTCAGTAAATATTTGTGATTTTAAAAACGCATATTCAGCAAATTTTTACAAAACACTTTCTTTAAAAATGTTTAGATTTCTGGGAATTTTGGCTTACTTGAATTAGATGGTGTCCTATAGACTTCATATGATTCAAGGGACAGTCACGTGTCATTTCGGGTCATGACAAAGTTGGTATCAGAGCGCTAGGTTAACCTTGGTTCGAGTCTAAGTTTGACTATGCGGAGCCTAGGACGTATGTATATATACGGAATCTAGGCTTGACCTTACGGAACATAGACTTAGTCGAGGGGGTATTAGACCCGAACTTTCGTCACGTAGGTTGACCTTGGTTGATGGAGTAGGTGACTTAAGGAGAGTGACGTACCGTATGTATGTTCCGCGGCATACTTACGATACGCTACTCCGCTTAAGAAGCCTTAGGATGTACATTTCCTTGCACAACACTACATTCATTCATATGATCTATCCTCATCATTATCGGTTTATGGTTTTTGCTGCCACGACTACACGGGCAGAGAGAGCTACGGCTAGAGTTGCGGTCAGCGCAAGCTCGTCACGGACGAGGACTGACTAGGGCATGATTCCAGGGACATACGATTTGCATAGATGCTTCGTTCTATTGTGTTTTCGCGCCATGAGCGTTTGATGGATCGCTTTTATAAGATTTCTCGGATGTGCAGATCAGCACCATAGGATCAGGCTACTGCTAGTGGCCAGCCAGAATGTGATGACCGTCGATGCATCGATTATACTTGATGATTGAGGCACTGTTCAGCGTGCGGACAATTGAGCCAGTTGCGACTACGAATGACGAGATATCGCGCTAGATGTTTGGAGCTATTGCCGCACGAGTTGTACTTCGAGATATGATAGAAGATCGCTAGTCACCAAAGATGAAGGATTGGGACATGTGATTAATTTCCTACCCCGATGCGAGGTCATCAGATTGATTGATTCCAGTTAGAGACGACTTCACGCAGGTACGTTGAGAGTCGATAGTGACGATCAAAGTCAGAAGCCCATTTTCCATGTTTAAAGTATTCGAAGAAACATGCAAGTAATTCCGTGGACCCTCTAGAAGGATGAAACCCTAACTCGATATAATGACCATGAGAACGCTCTGAAACCTTAGGGTTTATAGCTGTTCAGCGGTGCCATTGATGAGGCTTGGATTTTCCCTTCTACGGTTGATCCATAGGTGCTGTGGCATGTACTGGATATTATTAAATAGTACCCAAGATGTTGAGCTCTTGGGGGATTATGATGTTGTGACGAATGGATCGAAAGGTTCGATGTCATTCGGATATCATATGATGGGATACATTGCTTTGGAGATTCCAGATACGAGTATAGCCGTTGGAGCACAGTCCATGCAGCCACGAAAAGACGAGTCCGAATCAATCGACATTAGAGAAAAGCGGAGTAAGAGGTTCGCACGAGATTTCGACGAGATGACGTTCCACTCCGTTGACATCAGAGATGTGATACACATGCAGAGGCGTTGTTTATGGATATATCTTCCAGAAGGAGTCGTGATGAATATGCAGCCATTCCGGAACAAGAAAGAGACTTAGTAAAGGATGATGACTTCTGGGAAGTTCGGCAGAAACGAGATTTGGGGGAGACTTCGACAGAACCTTTCTGGAGTACAATACGAGAAGACTTGGACCCAGGATCGGTCATATTGTGCACACCCAGCAGGCCAGAGTTCGGCATCGTCGATGAGACATGTTATGAGTGACCATGACAGTTGGCCAGAGATCTTTAGAGGATGTGCTAGAGCGGGACTGTTTCCGCTATATTTGATTTCGGTGTTTTGAGATGATTTATTTTCATGATTGAGATTTTGTGCACCACAGTTGCACTTGACTTCGATTTGATGTCATTGGAGATGTCGATTTTGACTTCATGTTTATGGTATGCATATGATTTGACTTGTGTTTTCGGCATAGATTTCATGCACTTTTAGCATTTTTGATTTTATTTTGTGCACGCATATGCACACAGATGTGAGATTATATACCACGGTATACCTGACTTGGATTTGGATTGAGATATGCTGTATACCGTCGATTTTGATTGTGATATTCGATATTTGTTTTTCATGCACCTTGTGCACTTCATTTGGATTTTTGCGCATACTTGACGCGCATCAAGCGATTTTGATGCACACTAGATGCACTAAATCGAGATTCTTCGTGCATATCAAATGGACTTGATATTGCTGTCAGGCACACACGTTGCCCTTGACAGGTGTTTTCGTGCACACCCATTGCACTCAGATTTTGTTCTGTGCACATGTATGGCACATTCGTTGATTTTGATTTTCTGTGCGCACCAGACGCACGAGGCATTCTAATGCACATTGTGGGACTGATTTTGGAGCAGTATGTTTTATGATATTTGCTATTTAGTATAGTAGCTGAGCAGGACTAGTCCGAGGACAGTACCTGAATATATTTTTGCATGCATTGATTGTTATCGAAGGGATTTCCAAAAAGGAGCTATAGTCTCAGTATTTACCTACGTGTCCGAGGTGACATGATAAATTTAACAAAGGAAACCTTTCTAAATTATTTTCAAAACGGCGGGACGTGTATGTTAAACAAAAGATATATATATATATATATATATATGTATATATATAGTTATTTTCTTACAATAAACGTCCGCCCCTGTGCCGTGTTATGCGCATTGCACAGTGATTGGAAAAGAGTTTAGCATGCATCTCTTTCAAATATTTTAATGATGTTTACATGTATGACTTGATGTATATCATGTTGGCTTTCGTATTGGATTTTGAAATTGATGACTTCCCCATAACTCCGACGATTGCGAGATGCTTGACGGAGTTTTGATTTTGGTTTATATACTCGTTTTCATGCGCATGCATCGTGCCACGATGTGTCTTATGTATTTATGATTTCGGAGCCCCAACGACGTGACCATTTTACTGAATGGTTTTAGTATTTGAGGAGTTTAAATTTAAATTCGGGGACCAAATTTCTTTAAGGAGGAAGACTGTAACATTTCAGAAAAATAAAATATTATTTTTGGGAATTTATAAAATTAAATAATAAATATTACGAATATTTTGATAATGCGGTATAATTAAATACCGATAAATTGGAAAATATTTGGAAAATTATAGGAATTACTAAAAAGAAGGGTTTTATAAGATTTGAGCATTTATAGATTGTTATATAATTAATTATATTGCTTTTCAATGCTAATCGCGATTAAATATCGCTAATCGTGCATTAAATTTGTTTTGTGCACATGACATGCACCATGTCTTTTTCACTTTGTTACATTTTTGTAACCATGGCCTTTCTTCATTTTCCTTGCATGGTTTGGGTTTTAAAAGAAAGAGATAAGAAAAGAAAACAAAAGTAAAACAAAAGAAATGGAATAAAGAAAAAGCATTGGCAAGAGAGAGAAGAGAGAGTGAGGTGAGGGGGGGTCTTTGACTAGTCTTCCATTTGTGTTCCCTCCATTTTTATCTTCATCCATCCCTCTACCTCAACCATGGCTGCCCACTCTCCCTCCTCCACTAAACCCCCACAAACAACCCCAAATCAAACTCAAAACATCGTCCCCACTTCATTAAAAACATGCACAAGACTTTACAAGCACTTTGGACCAAAAAAGCAAGGATTTTTGGCACTTGGGGCAACTCAAGAAATTTCTTGGGTTGCCAAATGAGGCAATTTCATCACCATTAGAGTAGTATTACATTCCATTAGCTTCTATTGTTAGTTTGGAATCGATATATCGAGGTTTAGCGAACTTTGAAAATTCCTAGAAAAGGATCAAGGTTTGAATTGAATCCTAAGGTATAATTGAGGTTAGTAGAGACCATATAACCCCTTTTGTGATAGAACTTGTAGGGTTACTAGGCACTCTAACAAGGGTTAAGGAAGCATCAAACATGCACGTTTAAAATTTTAGCCGTGCCGAATAACCCTAAACAAGATCGTTGCTAGAAAATTAGGGTTTCATATGCAAGTAAACTATGTTTACATCTAAGTGAATACGAAATACAACCTTTGTAGATCGGTTCTTCACTTCTATAGCTCCTTGTTGAAGTCCCTTCGCTGCGATCGTGGTTCTCTCGGACCCTTGCATGGCTTCACGAGATGAAAGACGCGTCCTTGCTTGCAGTCTTCGAGGCCGAAGATGATCTACGTCGAGGGATGCCAACTCAAGCTTCTACTTCACTAACTAGAGAATTAGTGAAGTAAACACCCTAAACTAAAGTGCTAGTCTAGTAGAGGATGGAGAAATAGGAAGTGGATTCTCTTTAGAATTTTATTTCTCACAATCTTTCTCACTTTGGATCAAACCCTAGCAAGCTTTTTCTTTTTAGCAATGAAGAAGAAGGTGAACCAAAGAAAAAGATGAGGATAATTATCTAGTGAGAAAGCTAACCATGGTGAGTGAGTATCATATACTAACTCTTGTAAAGCCATAACCATAGCTAAATGAAAATGGTTAGGTTAATAAAAATCTAAAGTAAAACAAATTTAGTGGACTTTGTCAAAGCATCCACAAGCTTCTACAAGCTTCATGCTTATGACCTAAGCACCACTAATTTGTAATTACCTTAAATAAATATTAACCACCATCTTATATAGTATGGTGTATGTCTTACACACCCATGTTTAGTGTATCATCAACCATGATACAAAAGAAAACACTTTTAATATATATATCACATATATATATTCAAGTGTGCATATGAGAAAATACCTAAAGTGAACAAGTGTTAGTTAATGTAAACTAGTATATCAAATATACAATTATACAATAAATTATTAAATCAATACTTGACTTAATAATCCGGTAATATCACATATAACCGACTAACATCCAATGTATCGACTTATCGAATCAACACTTGATTTGATAACCCAGCTATATCACATATAACCGATCGATACAAAAAGTCAAGAGAATAGAATACGGTATCACATACACGCATTATTCTCGGTTCCGCACATATCACACATGCGCTCCTATTTCGTTTTGCCTGAGCCAGTAAAACCTCTATGTAGGACTCTAAAGACTCGTCAATACGCCGGCAGTAGGTGATGATCACATCAAGCACCCACAAGCCGTCAGCGGTACTAGCTGGACGTAACGGCTACCCGGGTATTGAGCAATCAGTAGATCAACAAGCAAGCCCGCTCCAACTCCTGTAAAAGCCTGCCGGTAACACTTCCCGTACAGTCCGGTCTCCTCGTCTGATATGTCGCATATCAAGTCTAGGGTTGGTAAACGTCAGACCCCAATAACCGATAAGTCGTGCCAATGTGAGGCTCATAACGGGTCGAGAAACTACTGGTAACACTTACCAGTAAATCTCTAAATCAGCCCTGGCCAGGGACTTCCCTGTTATGGCCAATCGAGCACAGCGCAACATCAACCCCCAATACCGGGAGAGACGAAACCCCTCTTATCGCTCATTGCCTCCATATGGCTCGGGACTGTACCCAAAAACCACTGTTTTGCACGCCCTCATTGACGTGGTAAGGTGGAAATCAAAGCACAGTGGAAATCATACAAGACTCTATGACAATCTCGGGTCTACCGACTAACCTGCACAAGTGTCACCAGAGAACTGCCATCTGACGTGAGGTATAATACCATCTGGAAGTTCTCGGCGAGTCCGTCCAGTGTACCCAGTCTCCACTGAGCACCCGTATACCATCTCTGATGTCAAACACCAATGGATATGGGATCATCCATCGCCCATCTCATGGATCGAGAAGAGTATACGCTAGTCTACTCTGGTATATCGATGCCTCGTCTCGATACACCCACGACTAGGGACCTTGAAGGATGTACTTATGGACTACCATGTCCCCACTAGTATGATCCGCATCATAGTCCAGGTAGTCAAGTACTCATCCTAAGGGCTTTACCTGTTAGTTGTATGTATGCCCTAGAGGCCAGTATTGTACAGATGATGTATATTATATTGGATGCTTGGACATATATAGAGATGACTTTCTTGCTTGATATGATAGTATGCTATCTGGTTACTCTTTGTCTTAACATGTACACTAGTCTCTTTAAACCGTCTTATAGTTACATGTTGATAAAGCCCTTAGGGTGTGTACTTGACTACCTGGACTATGATGCAGATCATACTAGTGGGGACATGGTAGTCCATAAGTACATCCTTCAAGGTCCCTAGTCATGGGTGTATCGAGACGGGGCATCGATATACCAGAGTAGACTAGCGTATATGCTTCTCGACCCATGAGATGGGCGATGGATGATCCCATATCCATTGGTGTTTGACATCAGAGAGGGTATACGGGTGCTCAATGGAGACTGGGTACACTGGACGGACTCGCCGAGAACTCCCAGATGGTATTATACCTCACGTCAGATGGCAGTTCTCAGGTGACACTTGTACAGGTTAGTCTGTAGACCCGAGATCGTCACAGAGTCTTATGTGATTCCCACTGTGCTTTGATCTCCACCTTACCACGTCCATGAGGGCGTGCAAAACGGTGGTCTTTGGGTACAGTCCCGAGTCACATGGAGGCAATGAGCGATAGGAGGGGTTTCGTCTCTCCCGGTATTGGGGGTTGATGTGGCGCTGTGCTCGATTGGCCGTAACAGGGAAGTCCCTGGCCAGGGCTGATCAGAGATTTGCTGGTAAGTGTTACCAGTAGTTTCTCGACCCGTTACGAGCCTCATATCGGCACGACTTATCGGTTATTGGGGTCTGACGTTTACCACCCCTAGACTTGATATGCGACATATCAGACGAACAGACCGGACTGTACGGTAAGTGTTACTGGTTGGATTCACAGGAGTGTGAGCGGGCTAGCTCGTCGATCTTCTGATCGCTCAATACCCGGATGGCCGTTACGTTTAGCAGACCGCTTGCGGCTTGTGAGTGCTTGATATGATCATCATCTGCTGCCGGCATATTGACGAGTCTTTAGAGTCCTACACAGAGGTTTCCTGGCTCAAGCGAAACGAAATAGGAGCGCATATGAGATATGTGCAGGACCGAGAATAATGCGTGTATGTGATACCGCATTTCATTCTCGCGATATATGTTTCGATTGGTTATATTCGATATGACCTAGTTATCGAATCATTGATTCGATAAATCGATACATTGGAATCTAGTCGGTTATGTGCGACATGACCGGATCATTGAATCAAATGTTGATTTAATGATTTAATGTATAATTATATATTTGATATATTGCATTGCATTAACTAGTATTGGTTCACTTTATATGGATTTTCTCACTTGATGTGCAAGAAGTATATGTGATATACTTTTGTGCACATATTTGTATCATGTTTGATGATACTTGATCATTTGGTTAAGTGTAAAGAATTAAACCATGGTTAAGTAGATAATTAGGGTTTTGATTTATTCTCTCATTTATTTATCCATTCTTTATTTATATAAATGGATAAATGAAAACATAATGGTTTCTTTTTATCATGAAGCTTGTTGAAGCTTCACGAAGCTTTGACTAAAGAATCCATTTTGTCATCTAGCTTAACCCTAACCCTTCTCATTTACCATGGTCTTTTCTCTACACTTAACCTTGGTTAAGATATGATAAGTATTGATTTATTTTTTATTTTATCTCAACACTTATCATATTCTTTCTTCTTCATCATCTTCATCTTCAAGAAAAAAGCTTGATGCCATCAATGGCAACTTGAGCTAAAGTGAGAGAAATCCAATTCTAAAGTGAACCCACCTCCTATTTCTTCACCCTCTACCTCTTGCCAATTTGTTTTGGGTGTTTTCTTCACAAGTTTCACAACTTTGTGAAGTCAGAGCTTGAACTTGTGATGCCTCGACGTAGATCGTCTTTGACACGAAGCCGACGACCTAGCTCGCCCGTTTCTCCGATGAAGCCGACGATTGAGTTCGGGATTCATGATGGACAGCGAGAGGACACCCACGTGGAGCTAAGGAAGTGGAGAACCGGATCTACAAAGGTTGTAGCATCTAACTTTTAGTTAAGTAGTTAACTAGATTATCTTTTCGCCTAAACTTCTAGTCAACAATCCGTATTAGGGTTTCTCGGCACCCATAATTTTTGAAATTGGCATGGTTGATGCCTTGTGAGACTTCATTAGAGTGCCTAGGAACCCTACATTACCAACATGTAACTATAAGACAGTATAAAGAGACAAGTATACATGTTAAGATAAAGAGCAACCAGATAGCATACTATCATATCGAGCAAGAAAGTCCTCTCTATATATGTCCAAGCATGCATTATAATATAGATTATCTGTACAATACTGGCCTCTAGGGCATACATACAACTAACAATCTCCCACTTGCACTAGGGCCAGCTGCTGTAGTATCGCATACCAAGCATCCCAAGAGTCTCTCAAACTGTATCTGGGGAATGGCCTTCGTGAGTGGATCCGCTGTGTTTTTCTTCGTGTCAACCCTCCTGACCTCAATCTCCCGGCGATCAACTGTTAGTGTATATGCCCTAGGGGCCATTATTGTATCATACTAGCATGTATATTACTTAATGGAAGCTTGGGATATTCACAGTTGTATATACAGTCTTGCTTTAAAATGGTAGTATGCTACTTAGTTTGTGTTTACTTTAATATGTGCATATGTTTCTTGTAACGTATCACTTATACATATTAGTAGAGCCCATAGGATCTTTGCTTGATTACCAGCGTCATGATGGCAGTCACACTAGTGGGGGCTGGGTAGTCTGTAAGCAACATCCTATACAGGTCCCTGGTCGTTGGATTATCGAGATAGGGCATCGATATTCCGGAGTAGACTAAGTGTATACGCTTCTCATCCCAGTTGGGGAAATGGTCTGTCCCACAGCCATAAGTACGTCGTACAAGAGATAGTATACAGGTGCTCGTTAGGTTACGGGTACACCGGACAGGACTCGCCGGGGAACTGATTGGTTGGTATTATACCCATCGTCAGTTAACAGTTCCCAGGTGACATGAGTACAGCATAGTCCGCAGACTTAACACTGCTACTTCACCTCGAGTGTGTCCCACTGTTCTTAGATTGCTACCCTACCACGGCTCAAGGAGTCGTGCAAACAGGTAGCAGTTGGGTGCAGTCCCGAGCACTTAGAGACAGTGGCGGTTAGATAGGATTCGTCTCTCCCGGTATTGGGAGTTGATATCGCGCTGTGTCAGAGAGCCATTACGCAAAGTCCCTGGTCAGGGCAAGCGAGATATACTGGTAGGTTCCAGTAGCTTCTCAGGGCGTAATGGGCTTCGCTCCGACACGACTTATACAGCTATTAGGGGACTGACGCTTGCCGCCCCCTAGGCTTGATATGCGATAGTCTTAGACGAACAGATCGGACTGTACGGAGATTGTCACATCAGGCTCAGTAGGGATTCGGATGGTTTTCCTCATCGGCCTTCTTATCGACATCTACCTGGGGACCGTTACGTACAGCTAGTACCGCTTGCGGTCTGTGGTTAAACCCACTGCCAGCGTAGTGTCGAGTCTTTAGTGTCCCACACAGAGAGTTTCCCTTCTCCAGGCGAAACGATATAGAGGTCGTATGGTTTTACGATAAGGGTTCAGATGCGTACGAGTGTTTACGCATGTACGACTTTTCGGACAGTTTTTACTAGTCGGCTTTGGTTTAAGCCAGATTCTAGTATCGGGTTACTGGATTTATACAGTCTAAAGTTTTTCCGTGTTTTCATGGATTGGAGGGGCGTTCTCATAATTTGTCGGGAAGCTTCTAGAAGAGTGGTGACTAAGGGGTTAAGGTGGCATTGCATTAAATGAGATTAGTGACTCATTTGTGTGATTCATCCAAGTCATTAATGCATCATAAATGCTTAATGACTCATGGTGATGAATCACTCCAAGATATTTGTGAAGCATGGTTGTTGATTCAATTATTTGCTTTTTGGATAAATAATAATGCTTCATATATATCATGATAAGTTCATTATCTCATTTCATTTTTATTCTCACCTTCTCTCTCCTCAAGCTCACTCTCTCTTCAAACCCTAACCCTAACCTCTCATGTGTTGAGATCAAGGGTTAGCTAGACTAATACATCCATAACCTCACTCTATATCACCTAGTTAGCTTAGATTAGCAATTTGAGCAAACTAGTTATCTCAAGTTTGAGATTAAGCTTGGCGTAGGAACTTTCGGGTGGATCATCTTTGATTCGAGGAGGTCGTGGAGGTGCCGATGTTCCAAGGAGCCTACGAGAAGTGGAGGACAGCGATGAAGACCCGAAGGACATGTAACATGAGGTATAACATCGGAACCGAGTAGTTAAACCTCAAGTAGATAGTTAGTAATGGTTTAGATAACGATTCATGCGCTCAAGTCCGTGTTATGAAGCTTTGATTATCGTTTTTCATATATTCTGCCTCCCCGCAAGTTCGTGGGGGTACGTGACATGGACTTACAGTGGTATCAGAGCCAACTAAACCATTACTAGCTTGTTACCAATTGATTAGAAGTTCGATCGACGAAAAATACGAAATACGAAAAGCCAAGACCCATAGTTTCTGTTAATTTTAAAACTGTCTGGAAAATTTTTTGACATACCTTAAAATTCACAGCAGGGAAATTGATAAATACTGGGAAAATACGAGCAACTGAATCGGTAAAATGGCCGCGGATCCGCGGCAATAGAGATCTTCTGCCGCGGATCCGCCTCCGAGTCAACGCCGAGTTGACTCGGAGTTTCACAGTAATTCATAATTTTGGGTTTTTTGTCTTCCTGTATGTTCTGTTTCTACCCAGGTTACTTCAGTACAGGTTTGTTTTTGGGGTAGACACGGAATTTGGTATTCGATCGATGTTCTAAGATATTTGCTAACTGGGTTTTTATCTGTAATGTTTAATGTGTTCGTAAAGCTCCCCTAACTCCTAGTATGTCGGTTGGCAGGGGGTTGCATATTTCTGAAATGTTTATTGTTTGTGTATATGAACTGTGTTGGACTGTTGTGATGATTAGCCGGGGTTTGAGATGTGTTTAATATTCATTCATTCAATGTAAATGTAAAATGATGTAATATTCTTTTGTGGGGCACATCCAGGTTGCGGTTGTAGCCACCGTTGTATTATTTCTTTTTACTGTTTTTTGCTCCTAGGATAGACCCAAGGTGGGGTACACAAACTACCGGGTACGTCGAAGTGTTTAGTGGCCTACTCACATTGTTGAGGGAGACCGCTTCACTTCGGGTACTTGGCGGGTAGTTTGCCGTACCTGTAGGGGTCTACGGTGGGGTAATGGCTATTCATCACAACTGTGTAATCCGTCTTTTATTGCAGGCTCAAAGCAAATGTGGATTGCTAATAAATCCAATAAAGTTCATCTGTGATCTGGAATGCTTATTATTGCGTCTAACGATTGTACAATATCTATATATGATAGCTATTAGACGTCACTTATGTTTTACACCCGCGCTAGCCCAGGCCCCGCTCTGTCGTTAGTTAAGTAACCTAACGGGTGATGACGGGACCCCGTCGCGAATGCGGAAGGCATAAGAGGACGTAGTATTTTCGTTGTTTTCTGCAATGATAAGATTAATGATGGGACGCATTATTATAATGCAAAGAAAATAAACCAAAGTTAAATCGTTGGAACAAATTTTAAAGAAACCACTCGGTTATTTTAAAAAAGCAGAATTTTTAATTGCGGAGCTTTAACCACTCCTTTTAAAAAGCTATCAGGTTCCTTCGATTATATCAAGTTCACTACGTTCACGGTTTCTCCAAAACCAATCGTAGCCCTCCGTCATTTCTTATGGATGGTCAGTAGTATTCAAGCTATGTATTTTGACCAACGCCAAGGCATAGTGTTTGGTAGCTGCTGGGTATTCATTTGTTGCATAGATAGATGAGTTAGTTTGGGACAGTCGTATTATCATTTTGGCCAACGTCAAGGATATGTACGGATGGGTTCAAATTAACCTAGATAATGACGGGTAGAACTTGACATGTGACTTATGACATTTTGACCAACGCCAAGGTCATAAGAGCATGGGGCAAAAATATACATCGGGAATTTCTAAAGAAACTGAAATTTGCAGAGAGATGCATACCATTCTGGAGTTTGATGAATGTTGGTAGGATTCCTTCAACATTATCATACGATGATATTTTGGATCCCAATCCTACTGTGAGTATATACTACTTATCAGGATATTCTTCACTTAACGATCAATGCTATAAACCAAGTAGGTGCCTAGAAAGGTGTCAGCGGGGTTACGCCCCCATAGAAAAGAGGTTATTTAATTAAGGAACTTCGCGAAAGCGTTGGAAAACCTCCCTTGAAGTATCGACACTGGCCCGGCTGAACGGTTAAGCAAGTATTGTACGGTGAGAATTGTCCTGACTAATTCTTCTTTTATGGTTTGAGGAAGGATTCGAGAAACAGTGGGAGCCATCCTGTTTAGATAAACTTAAAACCAATCTAAACTTGCAACAGCATCATGCTAAAATGTTTTCTTCTCTCTCTCTTAATTGCAGCGACCTTGTGACCACACATAGGTTACATCTAGATAATAAATTGACTGAGTCTGACTTATATGACTGGCAAAGGTCTGTCCAGATGTCCATTGCCTATGACAAGCTGGACCACCCTATTACTACTCAAGATCCCGCCATCCCTGGTCCAGTTTCCACTGTTGCGGATATGGATATCCGTCAGACAAGGGAAAATGATAAAGCGAAAGCTAAGTGCCTCGTGTTTGCTTCAGATGATGATGTATACCAGAAGCAGCACGAGAAGATGGACTTAGTTTCCATCTTTCTCCATAAAAAGGAATTATATGGAGAGCAATCTCATATCACGAGATATGAAACCTCGAATGAATTAATTCAAGAGAGATTGGCTGACGGGTCATCTGTAGGGGACAACGTTCTTACAATGACTAGCTATATTGATGAGCTCCAGGACCTGGAGACCACGTTGCAGAACGAGTCAAGTACTGACTTGATTCTACAGTCTCTACCTTCTACCCTGAAAGAAACCAGGGAAGTAGAAGGAAAAAGAAGGGCAAAAATTTCGGGACTTAAAATAGTAAAAGAAGGACGTTCCTATTGTTATGGGATTGGGCTTAGGCAGAATGATTGCAGGGCTTTAGAAGCCAGTAGCCAAGATCCAAAGCATGTTGTGGCTTCAGCCTCAAGTGTATTTGTTATTGAGAACTGTTTGTCAATTAACTCTACTTCCTGGGTATTAGATACCGGAGCAGGATCTCATATCTGTAATTCATTACAAGCTTTGAGAAACCATAAAGTTATAAAGGTAGGTGATTGGTCTCTCAAAGTTGCAAACGGAATGACAGTGAATGCTGAATCTGTGGGAGAATATCGCCTAGGTTTGACAAGTGGGCAGATATTGATTTTACGTAACTGTCTGTATGTACCTAGTATGACTTGTAATATCATATCAGTGTCCTCACTTTCAAGAGAGGGATATAATTTTACATTCGAAAGCGATGTAGTAAACATCCACCTAAATCAAGTTCTGATTGGGTCAGGTACATTAGATAATGGCATATACGTATTAAGTCAAGCACAGGTTTTCAATATCCAGAATACACTTAAAAGAAAGTCTCAGGAATTAAATCAGGCTTTCTTATGGCATTGTAGACTAGGTCACATCAATGAAAGAAGGTTGACTAAGTAACATAGAGAAGGATATTTGAATCCGTTCGAATATCAATCTTATGCTACTTGTGAATCTTGTCTCATGGGAAAGATGACAAAGACTCCATTTTCTGGACACGGAGTAAGAGCAAGCGAGCTCTTGGGACTCGTACACAGTGACGTGTACGGTCCAATGTCTACACATGCGCGAGGTGGTTATTCCTATTTCATTACTTTTACGGATGATTTCTCTAGGTTTGGATATATCTTCTTAATGAAGCATAAATCTGAGGCTTTTGAGAAATTTCAAGAATACAAGAATGAAGTGGAAAAACAAACCGGCAAAACTATCAAGACACTGAGATCTGATCGAGGTGGTGAATACTTAATCGCCGAGTTCCTGGGTTACTTAAAAGAGAATGGAATTCTCTCTCAGCTTACTCCTCCATACACACCACAACACAACGGTGTATCAGAAAGGAGGAATCGAACCCTATTGGATATGGTTCGTTCCATGATGAGTAACGTTGAGTTACCGCGATCGTTCTGGGGATATGCACTAGAATCAGCTGCGTATCTTTTGAACCTAGTTCCTACCAAGACTGTGCCTACCACACCATATCAGATGTGGAGTGGGAAGAAACCCTATCTTCAGTATCTAAATATTTGGGGATGTCCGGCTTTCGTTAAAAAGCAGCATGCAGACAAGCTCGAGGCACGATCAGTACATTATAAATTTGTGGGATATCCAAAGAACTCCAAGGGGTATCTATTTTATTACGCAGAGGAACAAAAAGTTTTTGTTTCTCTTCATGCTCACTTTCTGGAACATCTGTTTTTAGAAAAAGGAACAAGTGAGAGTGTAGTAGAACTGGAAGAAATTCCAGAACCACAAGCTGTTACTGAAAGTATGGTAGAACCAGAGGTTTCAGAGGAAAGGGACATCCCGACGCCACTCCGCAGGAGTAGTAGGCAGTCTCATCCGCCCGAGAGATACTACGGTTTTCTCATAGACGGGGATAGAGAGGATTGCACTATTGATTATGATGAGCCTACTAGCTTCCAGCAAGCCATTCAGAGCGGTGACTCGGTAAATGGCTAGATGCAATGCGGACCGAAATGGAGTCCATGTACACCAACAAAGTATGGACTTTGGACATTGCTCCAGATGGGGTAAAACCCGTAGGATGCAAATGGATCTTCAAAAAGAAGATTGGTGTAGATAGACAGGTTGAAACCTATAGGCTAGACTTATTGCAAAGGGTTTCCGTCAAAGACCTGGTTTGGACTATGACGAAACCTTTTCTCCAGTGGCTATGCTTAAATCTATTCGGGTCCTTCTTGCTATTGCTGCCTTCCACGATTATGAAATCTGGCAGATGGACGTAAAGACGGCCTTTCTAAATGGAAATTTGGAAGAAAGCGCCTATATGGATCAGCCAGAAGGATTCATTCAGAGTGGGAGCAGCGGTAAAGTATGCAAGTTGCTTAAGTCCATTTATGGACTAAAGCAGGCATCACTGAGTTGGAACATCTGTTTTGATGATGCTGTCAAAGAATTTGACTTTATCAAAAATCCAGATGAACCATGCATATACAGTAAGATTGTAGGGAGAGCTGTAGTATTCCTTGTCTTGTACGTGGATGACATTCTCCTAATAGGAAATGATATTCCTATGTTACAGTCAGTCAAAAGATTCTTGTCACATAAATTCTCCATGAAAGACCTGGGTGATGCCACCTACATTCTGGGAATCCGGATCTATCGTGATAGATCAAAGAGGATGTTGGGACTTTCGCAGTCCACGTACATAGACACCATAGTGAAGAGATTCGGTATGGATGATTCTAAGGGCGGTAACCTACCGGCTTGTCACGGAATCACCCTCTCCAAAGAGATGTCTCCCAAGACTGATTTGGAAAGGGATCGCATGTCGATTATACCCTACGCTTCTGCGGTAGGCTCTATAATGTATGCGATGTTATGTACCAGACCAGATGTGGCATAGGCATTGAGCGTTGTAAGCCGGTATCAGGCAAACCCAGGGGAGAAGTACTGGATAGCAGTAAAGAATATTCTCAAGTACCTGAGAAGGACTAAGGAGATGTTCTTAGTGTATGGCAGAAAAGACCTCCAGATGGAGGCCTTTGCCGACTCCGGCTTCCAGAGTGACAAAGATGACTCCAAATCCATGTCGGGTTATGTCTTTACCCTCAATGGAGGGACGGTCTGTTGGAAGAGTTCCAAGCAGGAGACCGTTGCAGACTCAACGATGGAAGCGGAGTACATAGCTGCTTGCGATGCCGCAAAAGAAGCTGTCTGGATGAAGAAGTTCCTCACAGAACTTCAGGTGGTTCCTTCCAGTGTTGGTCCAATACCTCTGTATTGTGACAACAACGGCGCTATAGCTTTAGCAAAGGAACCCAGGTCCCATCAGAAGTCCAGACACATCTTAAGGCGGTATCACCTGATCAGGAAGATCGTAGATCGCCAAGAGATCGAGGTGAAGAAAGTAAAGACGGAGGATAACATTGCTGATCCATTCATAAAGGCCCTTCCTCGGACGCAGTTCGAGAGGCTATTCGAGATGATAGGTCTACGATATGCCAGCTCATGGTCCTAGTGCAAGTGGGAGATTGTTAGTGTATATGACCTGTTAGTGTATATGCCCTAGAGGCCATTACTGTATCATACTAGTATGTATATTACTTAATGGAAGCTTGGGATATTCACCTTGTATTGACAATCTTGCTCAAAATAGTAGTATGCTACTTGGTTTGTTTCTACTTCAATGTGTACATGTGTTTATTTTAGTATATCGCCTATACACATTAGTAGAGCCCTTAGGATCTTTGCTTGATTACCAGCGATGTGATGGCCGTCACACTAGTGGGGCTGGGTAATCTATAAGCACATCCTTATGCAGGTCCCTGGTCGCAGGACTATCGAGACAAGGCATCGATACTCCGGAGTAGACCAGCGCATGCGCTTCTCATCCCAGTGTGGGAGACGGTCTGTCCCACAGCCGTCAGTACGTCGTACTTGAGATAGTATGCGGGTGCTCGTTAGGTTACGGGTACACTGGACAGGACTCGTCGGGAACTGACTAGTTGGTATTATACCTATCGTCAGTTATCAGTTCCCAGGTGACATGAGTACAGCTTAGTCCGCTGACTTGACACTGTCACTCCGCCTCGAGTGTGTTCCCACTGTACTTTGATCACTACCCTACCACGGCTCAAAGGAGTCGTGCAAACAGGTAGTGGTTGGGTGCAGTCCCGAAGCACTTGGAGGCAGTGACGGTTAGACAGGATTCGTCTCTCCCGGTATTGGGGGTTGACATCGCGCTGTGTCTAGGAGAGCCATTACACGAGTAGTCCCTGGCCAGGGCAATCGAGATATACTGGTAGGTTTCCAGTGTTATCTCAGGGTGTTTTGGGCTTCGCTCCGGCATGACTTGTACCGCTATTGGGGGACTGACGTTTACCGCCCCCTAGGCCCGCCATGTGATGTATCAGACGAACAGACCGGACTGTACGGAGAATGTCACACTCAGGCTCAGTAGAAGTTCAGATGGGTTTCGCCTCGTCGGTCTTCTTGTCGGCATTACCTGGGGACCGTTACCCACAGCTAGTGCCGCTTGCGGTCTGTGGTTAAACCCACTGCCAGCGTAGTGTCGAGTCTTTAGAGTCCCACACAGAAAGCTTTTCGCCTTTAGGCAAAAGAGTAGAGGTCGCATGGTATTGCGACAGGTCGCATGGTTTTGCGACAGGGTTCGGTCACATCCGTGCACTTGTGCACGTACAGTGTCCGGACAGTTTACACTAGCGGGCTTTGGTTTAAGCCAGATCCTAGTGTACCTTATGGGATTGAATTTATCCAGTTTGCATTCGTGTTCCTCGGAACGCGGATGCGGGTGTGTATGCACAGTTGACAGGGAGGCAGAGGCGGCGGATTCTCATTAGGGTTGTTTACTGTTGACCGTTGACCGTTGACTATTTGACTTTATGCTCAACCCTAATGAGAATATGATATGTGATTAACTATTATATTAATTAAGTATTATGGTGATATGGTTGTTGACTTGTTGACTTGTTGACTTTGTTGACTTGTTGACTTTTGTTGACTTGTTGACCGGTTGACTAGGCTTGACTAGTTGACCATCATGATAACCATGGTTATCATTTCATGCCAAAGACTTTTTCTTGCTTGCTCATTTGAGTAAAATGAGTGCATGACATGATAAGCTTATGGTTGCTTCAAACCATCACATAAGACTTTTTTGATATGATGAGTTATGATCACTTTGGATTATGAGAGGGTGAAAGACAAAAGGGTTGCTCATTCTTTCTTGCTCATTCTCTCTCTTGTTCTTGAGCTCTCCTCTTGCTCTCACCCTCAACCTCTTGCTCCCTCTCTTGATCTATGGTTCTCTTGTCTCATGAGTTGAGAATCAAGAACCATAGATAAAATCCCATTCTAAATCATCTCTACTCATTCTAGTTCACTAGGTTTAGCAAACCAAGTGAACTAGTTTCTTCAAAGAACGAAGAAGGAGCTAAAGGTTGGAGCTTTCAAGTGGATCTATCTTCGGCGTACGGAGACAACGAGAAGGAGCCATCGAACCACCATCGGAGCTTGAAGAGAAGGAGTTCAAGTTTAGGTATAACCATCTTCATCCGAGTAGCTAAATATCTTTAGCTTAGTATGCTAGTTTTAGTTTAGGTAAAGATCCCGACCTAGCTTAGTCCATGTTGCCTCTTGCGTTAAAATTTTGATTTTATACCGTTTCCGCCTCCCCGTAAGAACCGGGGGTCGCAACGTGGACTTACATGACCTAGGGGCCATTATTGTATCATACTAGCATGTATATTACTTAATGGAAGCTTGGGATATTCACAGTTGTATATACAGTCTTGCTTAAAAATGGTAGTATGCTACTTGGTTTGTGTCTACTTTAATATGTGCATATGTTTCTTGTAACGTATCACTTATACATATTAGTAGAGCCTATAG
This sequence comes from Agapanthus africanus, assembly GCA_030015575.1. Classification (NCBI taxonomy): domain Eukaryota; kingdom Viridiplantae; phylum Streptophyta; class Magnoliopsida; order Asparagales; family Amaryllidaceae; genus Agapanthus; species Agapanthus africanus. The sequence continues at coordinate 292,327,242 of CM057340.1, forward strand.
GATCTTTGCTTGATTACCAGCGTCGTGATGGCAGTCACACTAGTGGGGGCTGGGTAGTCTGTAAGCAACATCCTATACAGGTCCCTGGTCGTTGGATTATCGAGATAGGGCATCGATATTCTGGAGTAGACTAAGTGTATACGCTTCTCATCCCAGTTGGGGAAATGGTCTGTCCCACAGCCATAAGTACGTCGTACTAGAGATAGTATACAGGTGCTTGTTAGGTTACGGGTACACCGGACAGGACTCGCCGGGGAACTGATTAGTAGGTATTATACCCATCGTCAGTTAACAGTTCCCAGGTGACATGAGGACAGCATAGTCCGCAGACTTGACACTGCTACTTCACCTCGAGTGTGTCCCACTGTTCTTAGATTGCTACCCTACCACGGCTCAAAGGTGTCGTGCAAACAGGTAGCAGTTGGGTGCAGTCCCGAGCACTTAGAGGCAGTGGCGGTTAGATAGGATTCGTCTCTCCCGGTATTGGGAGTTGATATCGAGCTGTGTCAGAGAGCCATTACGCAAAGTCCCTGGCCAGGGCAAGCGAGCTATACTGGTAGGTTCTAGTAGCTTCTCAGGGCGTAATGGGCTTCGCTCCGACACGACTTATACAGCTATTAGGGGACTGACGCTTGCCGCCCCCTAGGCTTGATATGCGATAGTCTTAGACGAACAGACCGGACTGTACGGAGATTGTCACATCAAGCTCAGTAGGGGTTCCGATGGTTTTCCTCATCGGCCTTCTTATCGACATCTACCTGGGGACCGTTACGTACAGCTAGTGCCGCTTGCGGTCTGTGGTTAAACCCACTGCCAGCGTAGTGTCGAGTCTTTAGAGTCCCACACAGAGAGTTTCCCTGCTCCAGGCGAAACGATATAGAGGTCGTATGGTTTTACGACAAGGGTTCGGATGCGTACGTGTGTTTACGCACGTACGACTTTTCGGACAGTTTTTACTAGTCGGCTTTGGTTTAAGCCAGATTCTAGTATCGGGTTACTGGATTTATACAGTCTAAAGTTTTTCCGTGTTTTCACGGATTGGAGGGGCGTTCTTGTAATTTGTCGGGAAGCTTCTAGAAGAGTGGTGACTAAGGGGTTAAGGTGGCATTGCATTAAATGAGATTAGTGACTCATTTGTGTGATTCATCCAAGTCATTAATGCATCATAAATGCTTAATGACTCATGGTGATGAATTACTCAAAGATATTTGTGAAGCATGGTTGTTAATTCAATTATTTGCTTTTTGGATAAATAATAATGATTCATATATATCATGATAAGTTCATTATCTCATTTCATTTTTATTCTCACCCTCTCTCTCCTCAAGCTCACTCTCTCTTCAAACCCTAACCCTAACCTCTCATGTGTTGAGATCAAGGGTTAGCTAGACTAATACATCCATAACCTCACTCTATATCACCTAGTTAGCTTAGATTAGCGATTTGAGCAAACTAGTTATCTCAAGTTTGAGATTAAGCTTGGCGTAGGAACTTTCGGGTGGATCGTCTTTGATTCGAGGAGTTCGTTGAGGTGCCGATGTTCCAAGGAGCCTACGAGGAGTGGAGGACAGTGATGAAGACCCGACGGACATGTAACGTGAGGAATAACATCGGAACAGAGTAGTTAAACCTCAAGTAGATAGTTAGTAATGGTTTAGGCAACGATTCATGCGCTCAAGTCCGTGTTATGAAACTTTGATTATGGTTTTTCATATATTCCGCCTCCCTGCAAGTTCGTGGGGTGCGTGACATGGACTTACATCAACTATCTCCCGGATCAGATGATACCGCCTCAGAATATGCCTTGATCGCTGATGGGACCTGGGTTCCTTGGCCAAAGCCACCGCTCCATTGTTATCACAATACAAAGGTATTGGATGCTCAATGGATGGAACCACTCCAAGTTCTGTCATGCCCCGCTTCCCAGAGTACGCTAAAATAGGTACGTGACATAGCCAACCATGCTATCTGTTGGTAGGAAGTATCCATCCACAGTCACATTACGGCTGTAGAGATATCAAGAACAAAATAAAACTATCTAAACATGTCCATAATCCAAGATAACATGAGTCAAGAATAATAAAATGCGGAAGCGAAAGATCCAATACAAAATAACTGGAATGTATGTCCCATAATGCGGGCTCACATCAGGAATAAAATGCAGGAAAGAAAAGCTAACTACTGCTGACACTCACAGCTCAGCCTGTCGGCTGAAGTACTCCTGCTCGGACTGCGACAGCGGTACAGAATCTGGGCCATGCAAAACCCAGACGTCAGCGCGTCAAGTCATCAAGTACTAACATAATAAACAGGCAATGCGAATATAAACATGAATAAAGTAAGGGTAACAATAATATAAATCAGAGCAGTGCAGTAGGTAAACTAAACTGTTTTATCAGGTTTTCTGTTCTGAAGTCCTTGAAACCAAATTGATGATTCGTCGATGTAATTCAATAGTATCCCATACATACCCGGGACCACGGCCCCAGATCCTCGGGCTGAAACCGAGACATGCCGCTAGGCACCAAACAGAAATGTGTACAGATGAATGATGTCAGCATCATCATTCCAAGGCTGGCCTAGCCTCTAAAACTGATCAGAACAAGTAGCGAACTGTTGAGTTACAAGTCAGGTTTCACCTTTGATTTCCCCATATCCCCAAGTTATATGTGTATGTCAAGTCAGGTATCCCGTAATCAAGAAACAAATGCCAGCACAGGATCAGGTAAACAGGTTTGTCTGGATAGACAGCAGGAACGGTTCATGAGGACTACATGTCAGGTTTGTTGGCATTAGACACAAGATCAGGTAACGAGTCAGGTCATGGTACATCAGGTCAAGTCAAGCAGTATACGGTACCATGTCGGGTAAATCAATATGTGTGTAGCAAGTCAGGTCAAGATATAAACAATATCATGGGTGTGCTCATACTCGGTTACAAAATCAAGCATGGTTATCAACAGCATGATCTAAGCAATGAATTAAGAATAGGCAGATTCACTCAATTAGCAGTACAATTATCAGTTGTGTCATAGAGATGATTTCAACATCATAAGAATGCAGTATGACAATTATAGCCTTTTAATCATGTTAACAAGTTTAAGACTTCATGAATGCAATGATATATATATATATATATATATATATATATATAGGTTCCAAAGATGAAATCACAGTTTATGCAGGTTAAATGTACGTGAGTGTCCGAGTGAAGTAAAACGATAAATAAAGTGCCATAGGCTACGTCATTAGTGAAAGTGAAATTAAAACATGTAAATATGGTTATTAGGTTCAAACAGTAATTGCGACAGGTAAGTTCCAAGTTTGAACGATAAAATGATATATATCAATATTGAACACGAAAATGATAAATGATCGTACTAAAGTTAAATTTATAGGTTTAGGGTGTCATCAATGTGTATGTAAATATTATTTAGCATGTAGCAAGGGGTACTTGCCTCGACGGGTCGCGAATCGGGAAAACGGAACGTTAAACGTCGGCGGGGAAATCTCGCGACGGGCGCACGGTTCACGGAATGAACCCAAACGACGAACAATGGAACCTTACAGATCAGAGTACCTCGCTGGATCGTCGGGACACGTCGTCGGCATCACCGGATTCCGGCCAAGTTCAGAACAGTGAAATAATCAAGACATGCAACAAGAAAAGAAAGAAAAATAAAGAAGGAGGGAAGGAGGATGGAGAAGGGAATGCTCACGAAGATCACGGGGGAGATTGTGGTCGTCGATCACGTCGACGGAGCTCCGGCGGTCGGCCTACGACGACGGCGACGGAAACCTACGGCTCAAGAAAATATGAACCGAGAAAGAAGAACAAAGGAGAAAATAGGAGGAGAGGAGAAGAAGACACTCACTGAGGGGATGCGCGAGGCCGGGGGGCGGATCGAGATCGCCGGCGGCGATCCCACGAGGCACAGGCGGTGTGCAGGCGGTTTGCGGGTGCCTCGTGCAGGCGCTCGGGAATGAGGGGAGAGGAGGAAGGAGGTGCAGTGGCTGCGACGAGGGCGAGGAGGCGAGGAGGCCGGTGGTGATGGTGTCGGCGTTGGGGCTACGGTGGCGAGGGGCACGGCGGCTAGGGTTGCGCGAGGTTGGGTGCTTCGGCTGAAGGAAAGAAATAAAAAGAGGAGGGAGGAAAGAATATATATAGAGGAGAGAGAGAGATATAGGGAGAGAGAGAGAGATGGGTGGAGAGAGAGAGATAGAGAGAGGAGAGAGAGAGAGATAGAGAGAGGTAAGGTGGGGCCCACGGGGGGGGGGTTAAAATGAATCCGATTGGTTGGGATTGAAAATTTGAAAGATTTAGAAATATATAAAAAATATTATAAGGTTAAATATATATATACGACGGTTTAAATATACTAGAAATTGGGATTTTGGCGCAAATTAAAACATTTCCAAATCGCGCCCGGGTCGGGTCCAAAAAGTTGAAATTGAAATAAGAAAATTTTAGGCGGGATCCAATATTTAAAATGATGTATTTTACAATCAAAAAGCATACCCACAACACGGACACACGTACGTGCGCGTAGCCGTCCAAACTCGCCCGTTTCACTGAACGGGACGAGAACACGATGCACGGACGCTACAACAGGGTTAGGGGTGTCAAGCAGGCTATGATCAGTATTTTAATTTTATTTTAGATGCCTTAAATTGTTATATGCAGAAATGAATTGTCGGGTAAAAATTTATAACTAACAACAGTCAAATAGGATCAATGAAATAAATACCATTCATACGGTAACAGAAACTAGTAGCATTGGGCTCGGGTGTTACATTATGCCCAACAACAAAAAGAATTTCGTCCTCGAAATTCCAAGAATACAAAGATAGACAGCAAATAACTAGAAGAAAAGATGAGGAAACTTCTGCCGGATTTCATCTTCTCGTTCCCAAGTGGACTCTCCATGCGAGCGATTTCCCCAAGAAACAAGCACAAGAGGGATCACCTTGTTCATAAGAACCTTTTCCCTTTGATCCACAATTTCAATCGGTCGCTCCTCAAAAGTCAAGTCTTCTCGTACTGTTAGCTCCGAATGATCCAGTACGTGTGTTTCATCTCGAACATACCTACGTAGTTGAGATACGTGAAACACATCGTGCACATTCGCCAAGGACTGCGGTAACGCCAAACGATACGCTACCTCACCAACACGCTCCAAGATCTCAAAGGGTCCAACGAATCGAGGACTAAGCTTTCCTCGACTTCCAAAACGAATCACCCCTCTAGTTGGTGATATCTTCAAGAATACCAAATCACCAACGGCGAACTCTAGAGGTCTTCTTGACGTGTCTGCTGAACTCTTCTGTCGGTCTTGTGCTGCCTTCATATGATTTCTGATAGTGTTAACCTTCTCAACTGTCTGCACAACCAAATTTGGTCCCAATAATCTTCGTTCACCGACATCGTCCCAGCAAACAGGCGAACAGCATTTATGACCATACAAAGCTTCAAATGGAGCCATCTGGATAGTTGCCTGAAAACTGTTGTTGTATGAAAACTCCACCAAATGTAGATGATCGTCACAAGAACCCTTGAAGTCCAACATGCATGCTCTCAACATATCTTCAAGAGTTTGGATTGTTCTCTCGGACTGACCATCAGTTTGAGGATGATAAGCTGTGTTAAACTTCAATCGAGTCCCCAAACTTTCCTGTAAACTCCACCAAAAGTATGATAAGAACCGAGTGTCCCGATCGGACACAATGCTCACTGGTACTCCATACAATCTTACAATCTCTTGCATGTACCGCTCTGCCAAAGTCTCTGTTGATTGACCAACCCGAAAAGGAATAATGTGAGCTGCCTTGGTCAATCGGTCAACAATCATCCATACAGCATTGTTGCCTTTTGGACTTCGCGATAAAGCCGTCACGAAATCCATGCTTATATGTTCCCACTTCCACTGAGGAATCGGAAGTGGTTGCAATAAACCAGCAACCCTTTGATGTTCAGCCTTAACTTGCTAACACACCAAGCACTTTGCCACAAAGCGAGCAATCTCCCATTTCATGCCTTCCCACCAAAAATGCTGTCGAATATCTCGGTACATCTTTGTGCCTCCTGGATGTACAGAATAAGCTGAACTGTGTGCTTCATTCATAAGTTCTTCACGAATATCTCCCTTTGGCACACGCAAACGGCTACCATACCTCAACGAACCATCTTCGTGGATCAATAAATCTGTTCATAGTCCGGCTTCAACCTGTTCTTGTAACTTTTGCAGTCTAGGATCCTGCGATTGCGCTGCTTTAATATTCTCGATCAATGATGAATGTACTTGCAGCTGCATCAACTGTCCCGTAGAATGCGGTAGCACAACCTCCAAGTCAAATCTTCGAAGGTATGCAATCTCATAGAAGGTATGCAATCTCATTGCAAATTTCAACACTTGAAATTCCCGATAATGTTTTGCCCCTAGCGATCTATGACCTTGACTGAGTCAACAAACCATAAATCGCAAGTCAAGTTCAACCCGTACATTTCTCGATTGAATTAAACCCACCCGTACGACCCTTGACTGAGTCAACAAGGCCGTGCGAATGCCCTAATCCAATCACATCTAATGTTGTAACAGATAAACACTATTTAGCTACCGTACACTACGCCTTGACTAAGTCAACAAACATAGCACGAATACTAAATAATATCTATCTGAAATGACGGAGGGCTACGCAGGTTTTTCAGAAAACCATAAGCGTAATGAACTTGATATCGTTATAGAATCGAATGAATTTTGAAATGGAGTGATTTTGAGGCTTTCATTAGTTTTGCTAAAGAGGTCACTCCCGGTGAAGGGATCTCGGCTCTTTCCTCATCGAATAAGGTGCGGGATATATCATATATATCACTGTGCAAAGCGAAACTCCAAAAGCAGTCAAAAGTCAAACCGAGTGTTGTAGCATCTGCCAGTTTTTCTAAAGAGGTCACTCCCGGTGAAGGGATCTCGGCTCTTTCCTCATCGAATAAGGTGCAGGGTATATCATATATACTGCTATGCAAAACAAGACTGTAGCTACCCTTTTATTTTAAAATCTGATTCTACAACATCTTTTAGGTTTCTTTTCTTTCATTAATCACATTAATGAAGTCCCATCATTTAAATCACCTAAACATCACAGATAAATACGATGTACACTTATGCCATCCGCATTCGCCTCGATGTCCCCTCGTGCACCGTTAGGTTAGGTAACTAACGACAGAGCAGGGCAGGGCTAGTGCGGGTGTAAAACATAAGTAACGTCTATATAATATATCATATATACTATATACTGTATCCATCAGAACATATCATTTGATCACATCACAGATATCGCAGCAGAAACATAGATATAATGTGGGATATACTAGGATGTCCGTATTTAGTATTTAGCCAACAATAGAAAATACGGATTCCACAGTCGCGATGAATAGCCAAGCCCACACCCTGGACCCCTACGAGAGCGGCAAGCGACCCTACAAATTCTGGAGTTTAGGAGACCCGGTCTCGACTCCTCGAGATGGCCTCCCACTGAACCCCAGAACCCGGTCACCTGTGCTCCCCTCCTTGGGTCCATCCTAATGCGGAAAAGTAAATAAT